>CM055969.1:24042500-24675833 GCA_029531755.1 Holothuria leucospilota
AGATTTCGAAGTTAACCATGCTATTGGATCTAACATTGGCTTGCACCAAAATAATGACATTCGTAAAAACAAGCTAATTAAGGTAAGGTGCCGGATGTCAACAGATGGGATAGCTAACGTACGAACGTAGGAAGCTGTCGTGATAGTGCCATACACTAGTAGTAGGTAAACATCACGGAAGTGACGTCAATTGTTGTTACTTTCCTGTAAAACTGGACGTGTAAGAGAATACTTACAGTACTTCTGAAGGCTCTGATTGGTTGAAATTTTTTAAATTGGTATAATCTAAAAGCTTGCTTTTTGATTCAAAAAATGCCCCCAAATTCAGTACAGTATGAGGATGGAGGCCTTAAGAAATAGTGTTTTTCTTAACTGGCTATTTTTATCACGTTTCTTTAATTGTTAATTTTCTATTTGAAACGACGCGATTTTGTTATGATGATTTTTAGTCTTCTTGAACTTGTGGCCACTACCACTCTGATACAGGTGTAGAAATATTCGGGCAAAAAGTGTCATGGAGTATGTGTCCAATTAACAAAAAATGTTGCTTTATTTTGCTCATCGTTATTTATACTGCTAACCAAGATGAGTAAATCTCCTAGTCAATTCAGATTTTGATAAGCAGTTACTGCTAATCAATTTACCCAATCTATTTTATCCCTTGCTTTTATTTCACTAATTAATTATCCCCATTTGAGCGACATGATACCTCCTCCGAACAATGCATGTAGTACAACAGTGTTGTGAGTTGTTTATATACTTTTTGTTTCTGCCGTTTTCGGGTACCCGAGTACCCGCTCTAAAATTATTTTGTCTACCCGGGTAGCACTTTTACTACCCGTGCAAACACTAAAATATACATGAGTTATAGGTATAGTAGAAATAAATAAAGGGGGCTATCAGATTTTGTGTCTCACTTCACTTTCAAATTGACAGTACATGAAAGCTTTGAAGTAGTGGAAGATGGTCCAAGTCACAAGCTTTAATGTACAGACCACATCAATATGTTATAATGATATTATGTGCAAAAAACTACACCTATCTTCGGAATAAGTAAAGCTTCCGTTATTTTATCTCTGTATTTGGTGTCCTGCTTTGCTGAGGAAAACTGAACCCTACTTTGAACAATACCTACTTCCATAAGCAACTATTTTTAACTTTGGACAAGATTTGCATATTCCCAGGGCATATACTTAATCTAAAATAAACTCAGTTCTTGTAAACCTTCTAATGGTGGAATTGGAAATTTTACCTAAATGTCACAAATTGGGCCCCTGATTTTTTAGAACGACCATATCACCTATCATATCAGCTGGTAATCCAATGTAATGTACCACCTTCAAGCCGTGTAATAGAATTACCTAACTAATTGCCAAAACAACTTTTCAGTCGTTATGTTGATTACAGATAACACAGAAATCGATGCCAATGATGTTAAATCAGTACAGTATCTTGCAGTTTATTCTTTGAGGAAAGGTAAGTTACATGCTCCCATGCTGACTTCTGAAAAAGGTTGAACACCAGAAAAACATGTAATACAATGAAACCCATAATTTCTCAATTACAAAATACAAGTCCAACCCTGTGATATACAAAACTTTTGACCTTCAAAAACAAGAAAACAAACTTCAGTGTGACATAGACTTTCTTAAATTCCTTTATATTTTTTTTTTAAAGATGTGAACTTTTTTCTGAGAAATGAAAAAAATGGTGTGGGGTTTAAAATAACTAGGTTTTAGAAACCTTGTTCAAAATACATATTTACTTCCTCCTTGTGTTTCTGACATTTTGGAAAGAAACAAATTTACTTGTTACCAGGTACGAACAAAACTTGGTATTCCTGGGAGTAATAAGTACAAGCACACATATAATGATTGCAATGAATTGACTTACCGCTGTGTCCAACACCTCTCCATCACACCAAACATTCATTGTGTCCTTTTCTAAAAACATAATAAAATAATGCAACAATAAAATAATTACAACAACAATGTAACTATGTTATACTCCATTAAAACAATACAACATCACAATGTCAATGAGTGAGTATTAAAAATATGAAGATGCTCAAGTCTGAATTCACAAAATTTTGGAATTCTGAAAATTTTGTTTACTATGAAGGCAAAGTGACTTTCATGCAGTCCTATTTATGAAAGTTACAATAACTTGATAATTGTGATGGTACAGGTTTGTACACATTGACCAAACAAAGCTGACTTTTCTTCAACAGTTTGAAGATTCAAATCCATGTCAAAGTTCTACTGAACATAACGTGTACTGTCCTGCACATTCCCTTTATACCCCTCTTACAGCAAAAATCTGTTTCTCTTCTCTGAGAGAAATACTGTACCCTAAAGGTGTCATTCACAGTACAATCAACTAAAGAGAAGTTCCCTATTCCACAAAGGAGGTAAAATGTGATCACAGTTCACCATAAGGCCAAAAAATGTGAATCTCTCAGGGGCTACTACTGTACGGTAGCAGTCACTTTCAGAGTGTGTTTATAGGTAAATGCAGTTGTTAGAAGGGGAATTATTTATTTGTGACCAGCCAAAGGGTAAAAATAATGGTTTTAGCATTTTAGTTTGAAAATTGTAACCCTTGAATCTCCATATACAGTACTAATACTCAGATCTGCTGTATGCTGTATAGCAGTATTTAAGGGCAGTGTACACAGCAGCAGCAAATATGTTTTATTTTTCATGGATATACTGTACCTACTCATACTGCAGTTCAACCAATTCTGAAATGACTTATTAGCTATTAATATTAATGATGTGTGGTACTGCACCCTAATCACTGTTTCTGTTATTTATCAAAAAATGATCTCTTAATTGTTTATAAGCTACTTGACAGTGAGCTGTGTGGTTTTCTTCAAGTAGACATATGTTACTTCCTCACTGGATTATGACAGGAATAAAGTTGCTAATAGTACAACTCTGTAACCTAGGGTGCAGACAGAAAACAGAAAACAAGAACAGAAACAAAATGACTTGTCATCTTCTTGAATGAGGCATGTCCTGTATTACTGCTGGAGTAATACTGAGCCAAAGAAAGATTATTTGACAAAACACGTCTACTTTAAACAGGTATATATATACTGTACACTATAAGAGCTGACTTGATGCATTTATAAGCACATTAGGCTATTGGCCCTGTAGCTACTGTACCACGGGGTCCCTATGAGAGCTTAAAATATTCCAGAAAAGACCTTGAAATGTACACCATACCAAAGAAAAAAATTTTAGTCTGCTTGGGGCCCATCAGCCCTTTGTGCAAAGCTAGTATACAGTAGACCTACAGTATAGCCTGGAGGAATTTTATAAATTCATTGCTGTAGTCATAATACATAACAGCTGTTTGAAAATGCCTCATCACATGTTAGGTTTACAGTCATGGGGTTTATGCCCTTTCAATAGCTACATACTTTGTTCGTCCTAAACTGTCACGTTTAAGCTGCAATGTACAGTACAGTACGTACATGTAGTTCCCCACGCGGAAAACAAATCACCATTCCTTTAGAGTCTTTATTTCCATTCCAGTATATCATAGTATACAATTAGTGTGCACAAATCACAAAATTTGAAAATGATGTTAGTGAATAAATCTTTAAACAATATCATGATTTGCTTAATAATACTGTAGCAAAATTGTTGCCCTGTTTTAATTGTAGACACACTTTTCTTACCAAATACGATTCTGTGTCCAACTCCATCAATCTCAGGGGTCCAGACTTTAGCAGTCTTTGCACGATGTTCTATGAACTTCTTCAGACTTTTACCATCCATCTCGAGGGTGTACTCATACGCAAAACCAGAGACAGCATCAATGTGTATGACACCTTTGTGCTTCCCGATGTGAAAGGTTTCCTTCCCAACCAATTTGAACATCCAGTTTCTCCGCATTATCTCCTAACAGAACAAATTATGTACAGTTTGATGAGGATGTGGTCCAAACTCATAAAGATACAATAATGCATGACTTGACAATTTCCTCCCCACTCTCAGGGCACTGTCCGCTCAGACAATTCCCACCTTGGACAAATACCATACAGATCCCCCCACCCCCCCCCCCCCAGCCCCTGGACAATTCCTATTATGGACAAAACCAAGCCTGGACAAGTTTTAATACTCTGGGAAGGTGAGTTGAACTAGTCATGGTTGGGGAATTTGCCAAGTGGAGATTGTACCAAATGGGAATTGTCCAAAGTGGGAATGGTATGGAAGGGAATTGTACAAGGAAAGTCGCCCCAAGGTGTACGTGCCAGGGGGTGGGGGACATCTAGGTGGGAACTGTCAGGGAAAGTTGTCTGAGAACCCAATAATGAAGTATCAGCAACCAGTTTGAAATGAAGAACTTTACAGGTAACAAATAGCTGCATCAGTAATATGATTAAAACACTTTTTACGACAGTACAGTACCATACTAAAATGCTTGTATGTGCTTTGATTATTCTTGTCTCACCGAAATCTAACAGAATGCACATCAGACTGTAAAGTTATGAGAGGCTTGCAAATGTCCCAGGCAGCAAGAACATCCCAGCACTTGACCCTACTCGGGACCTTTGTCCAGGAAAAGATAAGTATTTCAGCTGATGTGGTAAATATTACAAAAAAACATAATACTGTGGTTTTACTAATTAATGTTGACATCAGGGCTGGAGAAAATGTATATTTCTGGGGAAAAGAGTCAAATCTTCCTCAGAGTCCTGCCATACTGTACTTTCATGTACATAAAAGGTGCTAATTTCCCTTCAGTGACCAAAATTTCCCTCCAAATGCCCACATTTCCTAGGAAAGAGTCAGGCTTCAACAAATCCCCCGCCCGACAGTCTGGGACAAGTAAAAAGTTACTCGGGCAAGTGCATTGTTCAATCTCATAGCCCGCCGGGCAAGTGCTTACGAAGTCTCCTCCACAAAGGAGTTTAATTAAAGGCATATTAAAAGTGGACAAGTAGATATTCATGTGGACAAGCAGACTAAGAGAACAGCTTGCCTGATGGACAAGTACTGTAGTGAAAAAGAATTTGTCAAAGCCTGGAAAGAGTCTCCCAGCTTCCCAACTTTTTCCACCCAGGGTTGCCATTCCTCAAATCAACTGTAGTGACGTTTCACACAGGAAAGACTCCACTTCAATTTTTTTCAATTTTTTTTTATAATACTCCTGTCCTATCTGGCGAGACCTTGGAAATTATGAGTGTCAAAATAGTTATTGCAAAGGACTGAGCCCGCTATTTCCACTTGCTAAAGAGGGATTTAGAAATAATCCATTTTTGTGTGCACTCCTGAGACTCCTCTCTCCCCATCTAAGGTCCCATGTAACCAGTGATCTTAAAACTTTTTATGTTCTAATATGGCACTTCCCCTATTAAGCTTGCCCACAGACTTCTTATATATGGACAGAGCATATTGCACTAACGTCCTATGTGTAACCATACTTACATGAGTAGGCTTACCAATATGGCCGCCTGCCATAGCCATGTGTGTAAAAGTTTGGACTTGCTCAAGTGGCTAAGCATTGACAGATTGTGTGAGAAACTTGTAATATTTTCAAAAGAATGCAACCTCAGGTCAAATTCAACAAACAGAATGAAGGACTGTGATATTGTTCTTCCATGTTTATATTTTGTCTGAAATGTTGCAGATTTTATCATCAGGCAAATGGTAGTAGCCTGGCGGCCACCTTGCAAAGCCTGTATTTGTTCAAACGGTGGCAGCTGTATTGGTCAAGTGATCCTCTGTCTACATATATATATATATATATATATATATATATATATATATATATATATATATACATATATATATATATATATATATATATATATATATATATATATTATATATATATATATATATATAAGAAGTCTGTGAGCTTGCCCTACTTTACCCACTTAGGAACTTTTAAGGCCACAACCATGCTAGAAATTTAAGCATTTAAACAAAGGGGAAGAATAATGTATAAAAGAGAGCTTATTCTTTTGATAACTCAAGAATTAAACAAGGTACTGTAGGGAATGCCTCTACCCCATGCTGTCTCCTCGTCCAGTCATGGGCTATAGAGATTATAGAGTAAGTGAGTACCCCACGCTTTAATAAAACAACTCAATAACATTATGTACATTACCTTGCCATCAATAGTAATGACTCGCTTTCCACTCGTTGTGCCATGTTCAAACTGAACTTTGTGTACTCCATCACTGAGGGAGATATCCCACAATGCCACAACATCAGCCATGCTGAATAAAATAGAAATGGGGCAAGAGTTGATAAAAGATCTAGCTTTGAAGGGAATTTGTTGTTTTTTCTGAGAAGGCCAGTTCAGAACTGACATACAGTTCAAGACTGATCATGAATGAAAAGCATACCTACTGTGCAGTAAAATGATCTTGCCAGCAATCAAACTGCAAACCTCCTGGTTGCTACACATACAGTAGGCTTCAATGCAACAAGAATGCCGCCACATTTACATCACATACAGTAACAAACAGTTCAAATTTTCCCAACAGAGTGTACTGTCCTCTCTCTGTGCAGCCTAATTGCCCATTGAAGGGTAATTCTCTGCCTATTCCATACAGTCTACACGACTGATACAGTATGTTATCTTATAATATGAATGTGTCTGCTTCTTTCGTTGTTCAACTTTTTTTCCTGTTTTTCCACTTTACATTCCCCCATATTGTCTAGTAGTACTGTAATACAGTATACAGTACAGCAGCGTACTGGTGCAAAAAACTGGCATTACTGTAGCTGGAATTTCCCTCCTAGTACCGTTTGTTACACAGAGCCAGTTTCATTTGTGATAGAAGTACCATTCCTCAACTGGAAGCCAATTTCCAATCAACTTGATTGTAAGGAAATTTTAGTAAGAATTTGTTTAATGGCAAATATTTCAATAAAATCCCCACTGCTCTAGGAATCATTAATGAGAGAAAGCAATCCTTCCAACATATGGACAGTCACAAAAGTACAGCAACTATCATTCACTACACAACTGAGCCCTTGCAAAATTACCTTGTGTACAGTAGGCTGCTAATTGTGTGTCAAGTGCATGAAAACTTTGTGCAATTATACATGTTGATAATAAGAATGGGAGTACTGTAGGGCTGTGAACGTTTAGCAAAACTACTAAACGTTTAATCGCAAAATTTTGCGATCGTTTAGCGATTAATCGCAAGTACCTATGATCAACATAGAGACTATTAAAAAGTGCTATTGCACATGATGAATGTAAAATGCGTTAGTGACGTCCAGGGGACATAAATTCTATGAACCTCAAACACAGGTCTTGATAGGAGCTCAAATTTGATGTTAAAGGCAATAGGCAGTCGCCCCAAAATTTTCTTTGAAAAATCAGCAAACTCTTGCAGATCTCCTCTTATTGCATTACAAGCACCTCTGAAAATGTTTTGAACATAACTCTTACCAACAATAGGTAAAGCAAGGAGAAATTCTCCTTGAATTTTACAATTTACCAACAAAAATGTTGTCACATGATCAAAATAGGCCAATCATGAACTAGAGTGACAGGATACACTCACTCTGATTGGGGTGACTGCATACTGCCTTTAAGTACAGTATGTTTACTTGTATGCTAATTCAAAAAGTTACAGGGAACATCTAATTTTCTGTAATGACGGCAAATTGTTTTTTATTTCATACAGAAAAACAGGTTTTGCGATTAATCGCTGGTAGCTTTGTACTAAACGTTTATTACACATGTGATCATTTAGCGATTAATCGCTAAACGGTCACAGCCCTAGAGTACTGTATACATATAACTGTATTTCTGTTTCCCCAAGTGGGGCAAAATTTCAATCATGACACATTGTGATACAGAAAAAAAATTCATTGTTATCCATTCTTTTTGTCTGTAATAGCGAATGAAGTAATAAAAAAATGAAACAAGAAATACTGGTCATTTCTTTACATACTGTACTGCTCAGTAAATAGTAATGGACTAGGGCTGTGAATGTGTAGCGAAATTACTAAACGTTAATTGCAAAATTTTGCAATAGTTTAATGATTAATCGCGATTTCCTACTAACAACAGAGAGACTTTATGCATGCTATTAGACATAGGAATGCTTAAGGTGCGTTCACACCAAAATTGAAATCTGCTGCATTTTGCAGCACGGGAGCCGCAAAGCAAATCACTTTGTACGTTTCTATGGACCCGTTCACACCAAAATCATGTTTTGAAGGGGGTTTTGTGGGAAACGCGGCAGGTCCTGCATCGACTGTTCTCTGACTGATTCAAAGCAGGAGTCGTGCAATTTTTGTTCAGAGAACAATGGTAGCTCGCCATACAATAGGGTTCTTGGCATACAGGTGTTTGGATATTTCATTGTGCTGTGCAGACTGCAGAGCATGATGCCTGAGAAGGATGTTGGAGAGTTACGTAAATGTTTGTGAGTCTAAGCTGAAAGAAAATTCCGAATTTTTGTGACAAAATTAGTTCTAATTAGGAACGCAATGATTTTTAGGCATTACATATAAAGTGAAATAGCCAAACAAATCTTGAGTTGTTAGGTCAGGCTAGTGAAAAGTAATATCTCTATTCCTACGCTGTATGAATTGTATGTTTATGCAGGGTAGCTTTTTTGGAGGGAAAATTAAATAATTTTCATTTATGCAGGACGGAATGAATCGCACCCTAAAGTTTCGGTCCATGGGCTGTAATTCAATGACAATGATGGGTACAGATCTAGAGGCAAATGCAGGGGCTAAGGGTAGAAGCTTGAAGAAGCTATGGGGTATTCACAAAATTGTGAGCACAACAATGAAGTATTTCACTATCTTAAAATGGCTTTGAATTGTTAAATAGGTCACAGAATGCAACAAACACCCCCCCCACCACCACCACCATTTCCCCCCTTCTTTTTACAAATGCCAACTTTGGATTGTTGATGATGTTGGATCGAGCTTCTTGGACAAATAAAATTGGGGTTATTTCATTAAAGTTTGACATAAATGTTGTACTTAAGTTGTCCAAAGAAAAGAATGGCGTATAACAATTATTTTAGTACTGTCGCAGATTGTGTCACTCAGATGCACCATGAAAAAGAATCACACTTTAAAAACTGCTTAAGGTGTCATCTCATTTTTCATTACAAATAGTATCCATGTCATCTCCTTCCCTTCCCATTTCACTATTAAACCAGTTGTTGATTTGTGAATTTTGTTTACCAAAACATAGTTTACATTCCCTTAATAATTATTGATACTGTATATTCATTTCTTGGCCCATGCATGTACCAAAAGAGCCAGCAAATGTCCCACATCATCTTCGGCGTAGGCTATTTTACAAGTGACTATCAAAAGCCTGCTGCGGGAACGTCACATTTTCCCGCTGCAGTGTGAATCCTGTGTTTTGTAGGAAACGCTGCACATTTCCCGCAGTGGGAATCGCGTGTTTTTGGTGTGAAGGCATTTTTAAAATGCTTTAGTGATGTCGTGGGACGTGGTATCCATGAACCCCAAACACAGCTTTCACTTTTACTTGTTTTAGATACCTGTCCACAAGTTTTTCGGAATGCCCCCTTTTTCTTGGACATATCTATTGTTGCCATGGGGTTGTTCCATTATTTTGAAGGGACATTTTTTATTTCGGACGGAAAAACAGGTTTTGCAATTAATCGCGGGTGACTTTGTACTAAACGTTTATTACACATGCGATCGTTTAGCGATTAATCGCTGCATGGTCACAGCCCTATAATGGACTTTCTGAATTTCTTTGTTATTTGTATTTCATGGTACAGTATATGAGGATCGGTATTTACACAGAGATGCTACCAGCATTTACCCAAAAAATCTGACAATTTTGTAAAGGTGTCAAACTGCTGGATAGACAATCACAGTAAACTAGTACAAAAAGTCTGTCCAGTACTTAACGATTCTCCATGAGTGCCATCTGCATAAGGTACTTGGCACAACAAATACATTTGCTACTATCAGTGGTTTATGTTGGACTAACTCTCGGATCATGCAAGAGTGCAGGCTTTTTTTTTTTGTAAATTTGACCAAAAATTTGGGAATCAAAAAAGTGTTTTCTGATGTCAAAAAAATCTGAATTTTTGATGGGCATTCCAAAAAAATCTGATTTCAGACTAAAATCTGAAAAGTGGCATCTCTGTTTACAGTACATGAATACCAGTATATTGCCCAACCCTACACTTCACTTAATATTGCATTGAATACTGAACTCAACTCTTTACAGAACTGTATTACATACTGTTTGTTTCACACACTACGTACCTACTTTTCTAACCTTAATTTTCATTAGCCATTAGCAAATTAGCCATAATATTTTCCCAAGGGTTGCTTTCATTGTTCACTCTACAAAAGTACAGTAGGAGCTATAGGGCTGTTAGGTTCTTTTAAAAGGGGCTATGGCATCCCCAAACCTATGGAATACCTTTAGTCCTAAGCCTAGTTCTGAATATACAGTAACTGGTGACTGCAATTTGATTGACATTCAAGTAATGACTCCAATCTGGTTGCATGATGACTATTAAAACAGACTAATACAGTCAATTGTGTTCTCAATTAAGCTCACACACAGCTGTGTCAACACAGCCTTACGCAGTTTAAACTCACTGCAGGCTACTGTGGCTCTGTCTTGGAGGGGCACTGGACAGGTGTTTTTTGTTTAAATTGGAGGAGGGGCTACAGGTAGGTGTAAGCTTAGCAGGGAGAATTGGTGTGCCAGTCAAACAAAATGTTGGCCTACCTTTTACATATCAATATGGACCTGTCAGCCTACATGAACATTCACAAATTATGGTACTGTACATCACCCCCCCCCCCCCAAAGAAAAAATACGGGTTTTTGAGCTTAGGCTATATTATATTTTTCTTCATCTTTTACATAGTCAATAAAAATGATGAAATTATTGAGGAGTTTATAAGATCAGATGCAGCAAAGCACTTAATTTGACTTTTGTTGTTGTAACTGTTACAGAACTTACAACATAAAATAACATGACATGACATCACATAACATGACATAACATAACATACTGTAACATATAACAGGTTAAATGGCAAAGGAAGGCTAAGGCCCCATTAGATTCCCTGAAATCCATAAGCCCTTAACTAAAAGCAAACAACCAACCAACAACAAACAAGCCCAGTACTAGGGCTGTGACCGTGTAGCGATTAATCGCAAAACCTGTTTTTCGTCCATTTTCTATCCATCTGAATACTCTGTAAATGCAGAGTGCATAATATTGGCCCATACATAGTATGCAGTATGTCATCATGTTGTGATTAGGCCTACTGTTTCAACTATGAAAAAGCCTTTACAGGAATTGTGTTTGGGGTTCACGGGTATTACCAATTCATTTTGAATACAGTAGGCCTATTCTCACATCAATCAACACACACTGAGTCTCTCTTTTGTGATAAGGTTATCGCAATTAATCGCTAAACGATCGCAAATGTTTGCGGTTAAACGTTTCATTATTTTGCTACATGTTCACAGCCCTACCCAGTACAATTAGATTCTACCACAGTCAGTGTTTCCGCTAAGCCGCTATGACGCGATTCTGACTCAATTGATTCCTAATTTGACGCACTGATGTTGGGGAAAAAATAGAAAAAAAAAGGTTTTGTGGGAATTTAGGTGTATAGGCACATGCTCTGCATTTAGCAGTGAGTCAAATTTGCATATAATTGGCAACATTTGACCCACTGAATAATTTCTTAGAGTCAACACTGACCACAGTCATGGAAAAAACTTGCCAATGTTAACCTTAACGCAGTGCACTGGTTTGCAGTTAACTACCTACTCAGGCAGACTATTCCATGCATTGACAACTCTATGAGAGAACCTGAATTTCCAAACATTGCCATAATATTGAATTTTCACAATTGTTTGTGTCAAATGAAAATATGATGCTAGGGAAATTTGTTTAGCAATCCGTTTTGAGTATATAATAAGAACTAGTCACCTCCTGGGTGCACTTGGCTGCTTCGATCCATGCTCAAAATTTTGAAGATCTTGGGCATACTGTAGATGAAGGGAATCTCTTGGCCTGGCAGCAGAAGAATCACTCAAGTTGGCAAATGAATAAACCTTATTACAGTACAGTGTGTACTGCAAACTAAGCAAGTAAAAACTGCAGCTACAAATCTTTCTGCTGCAATGTGCTGCCACTTAATTCACATTAATCTCACAGATATGTTTGGTTACTTCCTGCCAAATAGGATAGAATTTGCAAAAACATCTGCAGTAAGCAGTGCTTTTTGGGCGCAGAAAGTAATGGACCCCAGTTTGAATTAGTGCAATCTAGCTGAAGTACATCGGCTAGGCCTAGCCTAGGCTAAGTCATCTTGGCATACTGTAGCCTAAAGTTAGACCTAGGCTAAAGAATCCATCTTTAGCTGGATTCCTACGTAGTCCTGGTCTAAGTGGCCGTCAAAGTAACTGCAGAATACCCCGGCCACTTTGAAAGAAAATTTGGAGTGGAGTCGGGGTCATACACTGCAGTGGCCATTTGATGGTTTTATGAGAACAAGTCAACATACATCCTCCATATACTTTTGCAAAAATTATTCTAAGTCCGCTAGCTGTTTCTCCATTCTGGAGTGGAGTCACAGTAGGCCTATCCAATTATATGGATATTTTGAGAACGAGTCAACATACATCTAACGTACACTTTTGCAAAAATTATGTTTTAAGTCCACTGCGCCTCCATTCTGGATTCTAGTCACAGTCGCGGTCCCGGAGGCTGTTTATTCAACAGCCACCTGGACTCCATTCTGGGGTGGAGTCGCAGTCTCGGTCCTCAGTGGAATTATTTTAAGTCCACTGTGCGCCTCCATTCTGGAGTGGAGTCACAGTTGCGGTCCAGGTGGCCATTTTTTCAACGGCCACTGGGACTCCATTTTGGGGTGGAGTCGCAGTTTTGGTCCTCCGTGGAATTATTTTAAGTCCACTGCGTATCCATTCTGTAGTGGAGTCGCAGTCGCGGTCCCGGTGGCTGTTTATTCAACAGCCACTGGGACTCTATTCTGGGGCGGAGTCGCAGTCCCAGTCCACATCATTATCATGCTGACTGCGACCGCGACTCCAGGAGTCTCGGTGAGAAGGGTTTTGGGGGCAGGGTATCACTTCAACTGCGACCGGGACTCCAAACTGGAGTAGAGTCACAGTCCCAGTCCTCAGTGAAGAGAAGACATGACTCTCTGCAGTCTGTTACATCGTCATCATGCTGACTGTGACCGCGACTCCAGGAGTCTCGGGGAGAAGGGTTTTGGGGCAGGGTATTCTGCAGTTGTGCCTGGCTGCCTCACTAGGAATCCATTTTTCTATTCAAAGTGGTCGTCTTACTAGGAATCTATTTTTAGCTGGATTCCTAGCCTAGACCTAGTCCTAGTTGAAGGTGGGACTAGGACTAGGAATCTAGACGACAAGTAAATAGCCTAGGCTAGGCCTATCATTGAGGTGGGGCAGCTAAGCCTACAGTAGGCCTAGGCCTATTCTATAGCTGTAGGCCTACTGAATCAGAATCAGTCATACTGTCTACCATAGTCTAACTTACAGTGTCTAAATTCGACGGTAGCGGTTAACCTTCCCAAACAGCGCTAATTAGTTCTAACTGGGTAACTTCGCCAGGCTAGGCCTACAGCCTAACTTTATGTAGCCGAGGGCCTAGCCTGGCGAAGTTAGCCCGTCCGCCCGCCCTAAGTAATGGCGTAACACTTCCATTGGGCCTAACGTTAGGCTTATTAGCCTAGGCCTATTTGTTAATCTTACCTCCAAGAGGAAAGTTAGTTTAAAGACTCCCCCACAACTATAGTTTTCCAAAAATACCTGATAAACCATAATGAAAGAAATACAATAAATAACGTTAAGTTCTGAACCTGTTACCTGTGGTGAAGCTAATTTCGCACCCAAACAGCACTTGCAAACTAATGTAACTAGCGTGCGGGACAGTGTGATAACCAGTTGCGCGATATATTTCATCTCTTTCAGCGCGGCGGCGCTATCGCTATTCCCATGGCAATACCGGGCAAGGGTATCGGTGGGTAGTCGGTAAAAATCAGAGGGAACTTATAATCTGTATTCTTGTTCTACTGATGATTTTGTTATTCAGTTTCATCAGAGAGGTGTTTAAGGACACATGCCTTGTGTCATGGGAAAGCCCAAATTATGTTTTCTACCATGTACTTTTTTACAAGCCGCGTAGACCGCAGGTGGGAGGGAGGCTGGGGTATAGATAGTTCTCAGTGACGTCACATCTAGGGGTTAGCAACCGCCATGTCTGAGGGCAAGCCTGTACACACATGCCGGGGTTGCCCTCAGATATGGCTGAAATAATGCACGTGAAAAGCTCCTATGACGTCACGTGAGAACTATCTATTTGCTAATCTTCAAGTCCGACATATAGGCCTATGCTAGTTTTACGAGCAAACGACTCGAACGTAGGCCTACTCATCCCCTCCCCTCGATCCGTCATACCTGTCTTGAAAAATCGTATTTTTTCAAGGCTTTCCCTTCAAGGGTGGCGTCAGGATTCGCCTGACATCAGTGGGGGGGGGGGGACGGAGGGACAAGCTCCCCGACGGGGGGGGGGGCAGCAGCCCGAATCCCCGACTGGACAGAGGCCAAAAGGACTCTACAAAGCAAAATTTGTGGCTTTTTTTACAAAAAATGGAAAATTTGGGAGTTTCAGTAATTGGAAAATTTGGATTTTTATGGAAGAAAATTGAAAACTTTGGGTTTGTTTGTAAGGAAATTGAAAAATTTGGGGTCTTTATTGAAGAAACTGCCCTTCCTATGAGCAAATCAAGCAGACTACTGAAGGTCGTTGGTACTTCAAATTTTATCTTACAGATTAAGGCTCCCGGACGAAACTGGGAAAATCCCCGACGGGGGGCGCCTTACCCGAGGGGGGCCATGCCCCCCGCTGGTGCCACCCCTGCTTCCCTCTTTGATCTCTGATGACCTTTTACCTTCACTGAAAACAATATGGTTTTCTTTCAATATGATAAAGTTATGTACGATACCAAGTATGAATTAAAGGCAGTAGGCATGCAGTCGCCCCAAAATTTGCTTTAAAAATCAGCAGATTCTTGCAAATCTCCTCTTAGGCCTACTGCATTACAAGCACCTCGTTTTGAACATTGTCCTGATTATGTTTTAGGGCCCTCATCAGAACCTAGAAAATCTCATAAAAACGTTGCTTTTTCCAATGAATTTTCCCGGGGTGGTTCACGGACCCCGCCACAAACAGGACTGGGATCTTATGCGGGTAACTCTTACAAATGAATCTCCATACTCATGCATGATGCCTCAGCATGTTTATCAGGGGCGTAGATTTCTTTTCAACTTTGGGGGGATGGGGTGAATTATCTCAAATCTAGAAAATGTGCACGCGAACTTGCGTGCACGGCGAGCGCGAAACCCATGACGGGTGGGGTCCAGGGGCCCGCCTAGGGCCCCTGGTGGGGTCCAGGGCAAAGCCCCGGTGGGGGTCCATGAGCGCGAAGCCCCAGGAAGCTCAGTGGTTTTAATGTATCAGAAGTGCCAGGAAGAGTGTTTTAAGGGTAAATTTCAGAGGTCATGTTCTTGGGTACTGGTATATTTATACATTTAGGAAATGCTATTTTGAGCACAAAACTCATCGATAAGCTGCACTGGATTGAAATTGTATAAGAGCCAAAATGTCCTGTTAAACTTAAAAAGGCAGGGATCAACTTATAGGATCATCCCAGACAACTGGATGTTGAATTCTGAGATCATTACAAGACCTGCAAGTTGGCTTGAGATCAGTGGCACCGCCAGGTTTTTTGTGATTGGGAGGCACCATAGATGATGACGTAGTAATAATGCCCCACTTCCCCCATGTCTGCGTAAATCGCACCTTTATTTTGGATGCGTCCCTGCATTTGTATACAGCAGTTTTAGTTTTGATCTTTCGTTTGTCACTACATATAACGGTACCGGCCTGGGAAAGGGGTACTCCCTCCCCTTTAAGAAATTATTGTTAATTTACTGTCTGTTAGACGCAAAAAGGTGCTATCTTTGGGATGTTTTTGGAATTGATCACGTATGGCTGGAAAATGTCCATAATTTAGTGAATACTAATTTTTGGTGTCAACAAAACCTCCTGAAGCATCCTCCCTTTTGTCTATTTTACTGCTTTCTATAAGGGGAAAGTTTTACACAAAAGTACGTGCGTGGAGTCCACAGAAACAGTCCACAGAAACATTCTTGGACTATTACGAAATATTTCCTTTTTATCTGAGGCTAGCAGATACCTGTATAGGACCTCCTTGAATCTCTGCATTAATTTAATCATATTGAATGGGGGCAATGATATGATGCGTACTACCTGACATTCAAATGATAATATAGAGTATGACGCCGAGCACTTTCAAGTTACAACTATCGTATTTTTAGTAATTTTGAACGAAAATCCAGAAGAACAGCTTCCAGCGATGGAGAATGAGGTGCATGGAGGTGAGCTTCCAGCAATGGAGAATGAGAGTACAGGTGCATGGAGGTGATATTGGACCTTCCTGCAAAAGGGGTGAATGACTACTAAGCGCGTTTCAGAATGCATTTTCGTCGTAAGTATATAAACAATCACCATGTGTACCGATAATGGTTGCGAGCGAAGCACTCGGTAAAAATATTTGAAAAATGTATAACGGCAGATACGTACTTTCAACCTTTCACATCATGCTACACATTAGACTAAAAGATCCCATATTGATGCGAGGTCCCCACAGATGTTTGCAGATGTATCTCTGTTCTTCGGAAAGTGTTGTGATCAGAATATTTTCATGTATATTATTAACTTAATAATGGTCATGACATCGAGTGCAAACCGTAACGAATACGCGAGAAGCGCGCCGAAACTTTTCATTAAATAAGATTTCCATGACAACACTTGCATTCAGGCCCTCCATCGAGATACTTTTAATTGCCCAACAAACCTATGTGCCGTTTCAACTTTTTGCTGCTGTGCTTCTCCGAAAGTTGCTATCGGAAGATATTGATAATGAGAATAACACTGACGTAAGGTTTGAAGTGTGCGGAGCGCGCGAAAATTTTGACAGTTTGCGAAGGATTTGTTAAAATTCTGATAGTATGAGAAACATTTGTGATAGAAAATGAAGCAGAGATTGAAGAATTTCTTACGAAAATGAAGAATAAAATGTACTTTCCAGCATACACGTATGTGTAGACTGTAACATTGGGGGATGATTACATGGGCCATCCTCCCTAGTCAAATGTTGGGGGGATATATCCAGGATCTACGCCCATGATGTTTATATAAAATAGCTTAGAAATGCCTTGCTAAAATCAATAAGCTCGAACAATAGTTTGGGTCCTTTTTTCACTACAAAGTGATTTTACTGAATACGTTTTTCAAGTTTACCTTTTCTTCTTGAATTCTTAGTTTCTAAAGCATCAAGTTTCGAAAATGTTTAGATAAAACTTTTCAAGTCTAGGAAGTGTCATTTCCGCCAATCTGAGAGGCACTTTTAACAAAAAATAGATCTATATGCTACGTACCAACTGATGATGGCCTTCCATGTAGCGTACTTAGAGGGGAAGGGTCCCCGCCAATTACACCGTGCCATTCCAAAGTCAACAATTACCCTTGATAATAATGATTTCTAAAACCTATAACCAATTCAAAGTTTTGTTACAGATAGCACCATTTTGTATCCAAGCAACCGTTCTAAGGTAAAAATATGTCAAAAGTGAGGGGTTTGAACAGCACCCCTCCCTTATACTCAGCCAAAAAAGGGGACTCTAAAATTGAGAATTTGCAAACATGTGACCAGCTCAAAGCTTTCCCCAAACTAAAAACATTTCGTATCTCAGCCATATTACATACACCAAAATTTATCAAAGAGAAGACTTATCATCCCAGCTCTTATACAATGAAATTTCTTAACAGTCAGTGCAAAGATTTGTCAAAGACAGCCAAACTTTGCACCGAAGCGACCTTCCTTAAAGACAGACTGTCATCACCCCAAAGTATATTTTTAGTGTATGTATATCAAAATTCTCAGTTGGTGACTGCTCTTTGATTGACATCAAAGTTTGAAAATTTGAAAGATGCAGAGTAGCTCACATTCCACACAAGGCAGAGAGAGTACTTTTATTACATTTTATAGCCTTGTATGCTCACCAGGACATGGCCTTAAGCAATAAAACAGGTTTATTCTTGCACAAGGAAGAGCCTCATACAGTTATGGGAGGAGCTAGAAGATGCATAGTTGGGAGAATTGGAACTGTCTGGGATCATGAAAATTCCCCTTTAAATAAATGCCAAGTGCTCCATTTAGACCTCTCTTATTAGATTCCCCGCTTAGGGCTGCACTGGGTGACAAAGAAAGGATCCCCTGGGTGCCAAGTATCATAGGTACGCCACTGGAAGCTGTCATGAACTTTGCACTGGGGATTTCGCCCAGGATACGGCCGTGTTGAGGTGGGTGGCAGCCGACAGCTGACACATCTAACAGGTATAATAATAAAATTGATGAAACGGAAGGGATGTTTCAAATTGTTCCGCTCGGTTGCATTCGTAGTAGACACGTGGTAATGTCAGGACCTTGTCATAGGGATAGTTTTCTAGATATGGAATGTCTGATCGGGGGTAGGAAGGAAGCATCAAGAGGCCTCGGAATTAAAGAAATTATGTAGGATAGAACGATGATAAGATAACGTGCGTATGCAATAAGCAAAGTCACTAAACTACTACATCTAGAACGGGACCACTGTCGGGTGGTGTCAGTTAAGTCAAAGTTTGTCCCTTGGGGACGTTGTTACTCATTCGGGGAGCAGAACTCCTTCGGGAGTATTGTTTGGTTTTCGCCCCTGGCTCTTCGCCAGAGAGTCAGGGGACTTTTGAAAAAAAAAGATATTTTGGGGGTAGAATCTGGTTAAATCACTTTGAGAAATCGTGAGAATATTTCAATCGAAGAAAGGGGCTGAAGAGGTATTAAAGGAATCTCTTGACTGGAGCACTGAGCCGGCATAGACAATGACAGTCAAGATACTGAAGCGAGCGAGATAGCTTTGGAGGGGGGAGTGAAGCATTTTTAGGGGGAGAGAATTGCTAAAATGTATAAAGGTGGCCTGGACTGAAAATTCGATAGTTCTTACAAGTTTTAGCAACACATTTTGAAAGATGAGCCCTAATTGTCTTTATTAGATTTATGACTGGATTTTCTTACGCCCATTTCGCACCAAGAAAAGCAAGAAAACTTTACTTGATGCATTAGTACGTTGCAAGCATTATCAAAATTCATCACTTTGCAATAAGTGAGAATATTCTAGGGGAGTTATGGTAAGAAGGACTTCACGTGCGCGGTAAGGAAGATGGAAGACGAATGACACTGAGGTTGCCGAAACCTCTCTCCTAATTAGTTTTGACACAATTAAGTTTGACATAGGCGTAATACGCTGTTCAAGTCGAAGGGGGGGGGGGGGTAACATCGTTTCAGACCTCCGTCCTGGGAAAATTGAAGGTCCTTAGATGCAATTTGGTACCACAAGTTGCGCAAATTTTAAGGAAAATTACTGCAAATTTTTGACATATTTTTACACAGGAACAAATGAGGGGTTTTCTTCCTTGGATGGGGGGACGGGAGCTTTCTTCTGCCCACAACATTTTTGTCTGGGAGCTAAATCCCCCAGTCCCCACTTCTTACGCCTATGCACAAAGAATTCCATGGTTGGTATCACATCAACCGTGAGATTGATCAATATGGACTGAAAATCGGGCGCGTAGCCAAAGGGGGCGAAGGAGGCAGCCGCCCCCCTTCAGCATATTTTTTGGATTTTTTAAATGATTTTTTTATGATATTGCTAGTAACTCAAAATAAAAAAATGTTTAGATGCAACTTACAAGGCCTGGGAAATGCCGTTTCCAGCGATCTGGGAAGTATTTTCGGCCAAATTTTCTTGGCGCTTCGCGCCAACCTATATGGTGGCGCTACGCTTAGATAGTTTGCCTATAGGCTTCGCCCCCCTTGGCAAATTCCTGGCTATGCGTCTGCTGAAAATTGTATTTGTACGAAATGCTGGTGGGAAAAAAAATCAAATTTCAAAGATTTGAGAGCAACTAAAACAGTTTTGACTCAATTTTCCTACGTCGAAATTCAGTCTTGAAACCACAATTCATGTGGGTCAACAGCTCAATTAAAGTGGGAGGGGATGGGAGGGAAGGGGGTTTTGGCTCCTAAATGCTCTATTGTGTGATTCTTGGTCCTTGATTAGCCCAAGGTTTAATCTTCTTCAGTTTTAGATATTATGGAGGAAAATGGTTGTTGTCATACTTTTTAGTTTTATGTTATGTTGGATCAGCCATTGATTGTGCATACGGATAATGTGCTTGTTTTAATTACGGTTCTGGAAAAGTGTGTATGTGAGAGGGACGATATGATATCCCCACTTTTACAAGTGATTGACATGTGTCCCCGTCCCCACCTGTTAACGCCAATACCAAGAGTATTTTCTTTTCCAGGCCCGTACGCAGGGGGTGGGGTGGTTCGTTAATGGGCTGGTTTTTTAATTGAAACCCGATTTTGAACTCGGGTGGTTTGCCATTTCTTATGACTTATTTCTTCTTCTTGCAATGTAGAAACTGAGATGGTTACAGATCAGGCGCGTAGCAACGGGGGGCTTGGGGGGGAGTCGCGCTCCCCACAAAATCGCCGCGCCCCACTGGCGATCTGGACAAAAAAAAATCACCCACTCTGAATAATTTTGAATACATTCGGATTGATTGTGACAAACTCAATGTGTTTGAGAATAAATAAAATCAAATTTTACATTTTTCCACCAAAAGCGCACATCTTGATGGCTGCTATCAAGCCTTACAAGTGTCATTTCCGGCGATCTGGGATGTATTAAAACCTCCAATTTTTTTGGAACTCTCCGCGCCAACCTTTGGTGGCGCTCCGCAGATAGTAAACAGAATTCAAACTTACAATCCAAGTCCGGCCAGCTGAGCTAATCTGTCCTCACAGAAATGTGTTTGAGAATAAAGTAAAATCAAAGTTTACGTTTTTCACAAAAACTGCACAAGCCTGGCCAGTGCCATTTCCGGCCAAAGTTGTGTCAAAACATTGCAAATTCCAAACCCCTATTCATAACGATGTAACTTAATGTTTTATAATTAAAGCTGGATTTTACAATCCTTGACACAAGAGTGCTTGCCAGCCTATATGGTGAAAACGTACCGAAGAAGTAAAACAACACAGTAAAAACCCCAACCTAACGAAGTTGGCGGAAATAAAAAAAATTTCACCAATGTAACAATCATAATATACAAAAATATTCGAAAAATAATGATTAAAATTCTTTTGACACATTTGCCCTTAATATCTAGCCATATTTTATGATCAATAAAGAGAAACTACTTTCAGGATACTTCTTTTGAAATTTAGGTCAACCATGATGACGGAAAAAAAGTAAAATGGCCGCCAATGCAATAATTATGTCAATTTATTATAATAATAATAAGACAAATAATCATTAAAAATATTTTTAATACAAATCAGCTGTCTGCCTCTGTTGGTGTAGGTTGTAATGATACTCGTAAGTTGACGTCATATGCAATGTATACGGTAGGGCCCAAAGTTTTCCGTGAGTGGAATTTCCGCGAAAATCGCAGAATTGGCATTAGAAAACGGAAAACGAAGTTTTGGAAAAAGTTGCAAGAATAAATCGGGAAATTATTATCAAAATAATTGTTATAAGTTATCTGAGTGGTTTTAATAACTACAAGGATAAAATACTTCGAAAAACATCGTAAAAAGCATAATTACCCTCTCTAGCCTATTAAGAAAAAGTAAACCACAACGTAAATCGCGTAATAAAATCATGAAGAAAAGTTTGAGATTTTATAAAGCTTTTGATGAACAATATGAACTTTTGAAGATGCCTAAATTAAGAAAACGGAAGAAAACGGATTTTGTCACTTATAAAGCAAAAGAAAAAGGAATTCAGCATTTGAAGAGCGGAAAACTTTGGAACCTAGCATACGGTCTAAATCAAGGGCGTATTAAGCGGGGGGAGCCCCCTAGTCAAAAATGTGGGGGCTGAAGTATGCTTCCGTCCCCCAAGATCCAAGGGCAAAAACCCCTTATTTGTCTCTTCTGTAAGAAATGTCAAAAATTTGCAGTAATTTTCCTTAGAGTTTGTCCAAAATGTTGCACCAAATTGCATCTGAGGACCCTCAAATACCCACAAATTTTCCAAAGGAGGGGGACACCCCTCCCCTTAGACCTTCCCCAGGACGGCGATCCGAAACAAGGTTCAGCCCCCCCCCCCCAGTCTCGAAAAGCTTCCTACACCTATGGTCTAAATTGTGAACCTGCTAATGTTACAAACTGTACATGGTTATGTATGTACCTGAACAATGAACGGTGAAGTGATAGGCGAGCGCGTGTCGGCGGTACTTGTAATGTGGGTGATAGGGTATTGTTTAAAGGACATAGAACTGTAGAAATGACAGATATTATGTCGCTTAGAGAAATAGATACGGCAATAGTGTTTCCTTTTAATGGAATGTGAGAGTAGGAGCCACATCAGCACTTAGTTTGAACTTTTAAACCCACTTAGTTTGGATCTTTTCAGTGTCTCCCTTTTTGAAGGCACTTTGTGTTCAGTAGAAAGTTAGAAACATCCAAGAATGAATTGCAAATTCATCGGTTCATTTGCTACAAATGGGGTTTTAGTTGTTGTTGCTGAGTTTTACTTGCTTCTTTTACTTCACTACAGAGGAAAGACATATTAACTCAAAGAACTTGGCTCAAGTCATAGCTCATCGCTCTTTAATGTAGCTAATTACATGCAAAATCATTCGTTAAGCGATTGCACTTGAAACGCCAACAAAGCGGTCCCATGAAGGCGTGGGATCCAGGCACCAGCCGGCCTAAGGCTTCTGGTGGGTCCAGGGACAAAGCCCTGAGGTATTTAAGAATTAAAACTATCAAAATGAGGCATTTTACTATGTTAAAACTCATCGGATGTGCCCTACACAGATCACAAAAATTGCATTTAATCATTTTAATAATAGCCTTTCTCAGAATAACAGGTCATTTTTGTGATGAAGACGGTTTGGCGTGTGAGTATATACAGTGATAATAAAAGATTATGAGCTAAGCTATGGAGCACAAGCCCGTAGCAGGATCTTCCAATAGGGGGTTCGAATAAGACCGTGTCACATGACGTCATTTTAGTTTACGCGACCATATTGGAACAAACACTTTTGTCCACTGCGTCTCTTCACTTCTTACTAGTTGTAGATACTTGGACAGGAAAAGAAACTTCTATTTTAATTTATGCTAATCCAATTAGTCCCAGACATGCGTAAGGGGATAATCCTGTAAGGGTCGATAATTAGACCTAAGGTTATTCAGTTCTTTTGTCTGGCACTTACAATTCACACTTGTTATCCTTTGTAATTTCATTCAATTTCATTGTCTCTTGCTACCTAAACAAATGGATTAAATAAAACAATCATTTGATGTCGAAGAGATTGCCGACAGCCGAATAAGAAATTCAGGCTAATAAAGCATCACTCATGAAAAGGAAAAAAAACCTTGTCGGGAATAGAGACCCTATAGTGGGGAGAGATTGGCCAACCATTGTTCTCAGATACGCATTCTGATTGGACGAAATGTATGGACACCATTTTGGAGCCAAAGTACGAGCTTGCAAAATCATATGTGTAGCCTATGTACATTCGAGAAGTTGTGCAGACTGTACGTACGGCCGGACGCCTAATTGTTTCCCACGAGGTTATGGGCAAATTTGATTTTCAAAATTTTTCAAATTTGTTTCAAAATCATGGTTAGGGTTGTAATTAAGGTTTGGGTTACGTGGCCAAGGGTTATTTGGCCTGTTCTTTCATAATGCGGTGTCAGTATCACAATAAAAGGGTCGGAAAGCTGTCATTTTGGAACTAGGGGTGTGGCCTATTTCCAAGAAGCTGATTGATCCATTGGCGTGATTTGCCCATAACCTCGTGGGAAAAAAATTGCGCCGGCCGGACGTACGCATGCTATGTAAGACAGACATGTTTTGTTTCCAAAACTGCGGCCGGGTTGTGCTGCATTTGGATGCACGAACAGACCAGAAAAGGGTTACAAGTTGTTTGGATTTCCATCCTGTACAAAAAGAAGGCTTCGGTGGGCTGTAAAAGTTAGAAGGTTCAATTGGAATCCATCAAATAGCGATCGCTTATGTGATGTAATTTTACAGTATACGACTTAGTAATACATGTAGGCCTAACATTAGAGTAGGCTTAGCCTTAGGGTTAGATTACGACGTTCTGTACAAGGCCTAGGCTATACCGTATACGGCGGTTCCATCTCTATATTCCGACTGCTTGATATTCCAACACATAAACCCAAATACAACTCCTAACACTTTGGCCTAATCGGCTAACCCTACTCCTAAATCCTAATACTAGCCCTATTGGAGAGTTGTCGGAAAATCCCCATAGAGACGTTGGAATACCAGAGCTGTAGTCCCCAGTTATAGGTGTAGGAACAGTGGCGTATTTAGGGGGGACATTGGGCCATGCCCTCACTCCCTCACTGATTTTTTTTTACTTCCTAAAGATACGTAAATTTTTAACCCAAATTTTACTGCAAATGGTAGCATATGTGACACCAGACTGCATGTAAGGACACCTAATTTTTCAAAAATTTTCAATTTTTCAAAAATTTTCAAAGGAGAGGGGGACACCCCTTTGGGCCATGGTTCCCCCTCACTGATGCCAATGTTTTTGTTTTAGTTCTTAAAAATACGCAATTTTTTAACACAAATTTTACTACAGATGTAGCATGATGTGGCACAAGATTGCATGTAAGGCCACCCAATATTTCAAAAATTTTCATATTGGAGGGGGACACAATAACAGATCAAACATTGCTCCTGGATCTATTAGTAGCATGAGAATACTGAAACATTTGCGTACCTTTGACTTTGATGTAGGTTAAGTTACATGGAATACACCCTGGTCAATCACAATTTTATAAAACTTAGGCCGGCTTTTCCATAAAATAAAAAAGTCTCACTATATTTACCCCTTCCCCAGACCTCTCCTGAAAATTTCACTAAATTATGAAATATCTTAAATGATTAGTTCAACTTGCTTACAACTTTCCATAAAAAGCACCATTTTGCATGTATGCCATCCTGCATTAACGTAGCCTACTAGTAATTTTCTCAGGAAGAAGGGATAGACCCAGCCCAGAATAGACCCTCCCCCCTCTTACCAGCACAAAAATAAGACACTAAAATGAGATTTGTTTAAATAAAATCACTTTTAAAACTGTCAAAATAGCATACACCATTCTGCATTTTCGTCACTTTCTATTAGCAAAAGTTACTCAAAATAGAGGGTGCTATCCCCTCCCTCTAGACCCCTCTCAGGGCGGCTTTTCTTGCACCGGGTGACAAACTAAAGGATCCGGCAGACAGTGCCAGCCAGAGGAAACCAATACGAACGATTGTCACAAGAGAACAGAACGCTGTAACTCACTTTGTTTTACATTTTGTACGGAAAACTGTACGCACACAGTGTATATGATATCTGGCCATAGTTAACATTTGGCTCCAAAATGGCGCCCATGAAATAAGTTGGCCAGTCTCTCCCACTACAGGGTCTCTAGTCGGGAATGGCTTGCCCTGCAGGTATCTACCCCGTCCACGGCGACGAAATGGCCCCATCCCAACTCGTTTACCATACTACGAGACAGATACGATGACAACTAAGCGATTGAGGGTTACGTATAGTAAGGGTGGGACTTAATTGTTCTGTAATAGGGAGGGAGGAAAAGGTAAACAAGCTATGCAAATTTTTGGTTTCTGTTGACGAAATGGACAGCAGGTACAGGTAAGCTGTCGGGGTGACTGTCCACCGAAGGGGATTACACACTTGATTGCATCATGCGTGGCTATGGCTCATTGACCACCTCGGAACCGACCTGACCTCTGCCCTCAAAATGGTTTGAGCTGAGGCTAACTGAAGCCAAAAAAGATTGGAAACGCCAGGCTATACTGCAGGATAACTTATTCTAAACCACAAGCGTGTCATTGCAAACTTTCTTGTCTATCATAAATAATTTCCAGAGTGCAAGCAGGTGGGCATCACACAAACGGTCTGGATTGGGGGAAAGTGCGCTTGAAAACACATTTTTTTTTACTATAGTTCAAAGCAGTGTATCGTACGTGGGCGCCAAATATGGTGGGACTAAGAGACATGAAACTGGAATCAGGGTTCATAGGAGTTGACGCAATCGCCCCTTTAATCACCTACTTGTCTAACCATAGTGGCCATTTCTCGGAAATTTACTCCCCCATTTTTGCTCAGTTCAGCTGTCAAGAGGTGATGCAGAGCAAGGATCCTCCACCCCTAGCTCCCAACCTTGGGAAAAGTGGTGACAGAACCAGCTCAGTCAATACAAGAAAAAGGGTGTGCAAAAGAAAGCAAACACATATAGCCTAACCTCGTTTTGAACATCGGAAATACTCGCCGAAACAATGATATTGCATGCCTTCGAAGGCGCGGAAAATGAAGGTGTTGGAATGATGACGTAATCATGCTTGTTATGTTATCCTAATATTCATATGGAATGTGTTAATTTGTAATGTCTGTTTCAGCATTGTGAGAGGGAGGAAGAAGTCATAAGTAGCGACGAACCACCCCTGGTTCACAAAGGGGGTTCGTTTTCAAAGGGAGGTTCGATTTCAAAAACTAACCCTTTGACGAACCACTCGAACCCCCTCCCCACGTGTACGGGCCTGGATTGAATCTATTTTTGTTCTTTTCATTTTTGCGATGATCCCTCCTGCTATACATGTAGGCGGACAAGATGACTAACTTTTTCCATCTCGTTTCTTCAGTTTAATCAGCTTGGAGAGAATGCACAAATTAATGAATGAATAGTTACGCATTTGTCTCATACATTAAAGAAGTCAAACACTTGCAAGCTTTACAACTATTAATTGCCAGTTGTTAAAAGGAAATGTACAGTTACGTATCGTTGTCACGAATTTCATAATACTCAGAACATATGATAATGGACTGGAAAAAAACACATTAAACAAGGAAACAACTGTGTTTCCAAAATGAAGATTTTATTACACTTGAATATGCAAGCAAGAAGATGCAACCTAGCTTCACGGGATTTCTGATATTATACCGTAAAAAACAGAGGCGTCGGCAGAGGTTGGTGATTGGGACACGACAGAAGATGATACCAAAATCCCACCCCAGATAAACCCAGAAAGTCGGTGTAGATTGTGCATACTCGCATCGGTGGCAGTTTGCATTCGGGCTGACAAATCCTTCCTTTGCCACCTTGTGCAGGTGATGTCCTGGGGAAGGTCTAAGGGGGAGGGGATGCCCTTCCTCTTTGCGAAATTTTTGTTCATTTACGATAGCTTAGATAATGCTATTTTTGACAATATTTAATTGATTATGTATTGGAAAACTCACAATTTAGTAAATTCTTATTTTTGGTTGACTGTAAAGGAAAGGTGTGTTGTCTTAGTGGAGGGCTAATAACTCCCCTTGAAAAATTCTTGTTTAGATAAAGTGGCTTATATGCAAAATGGTGGTGTCTTTGGCAAATCTTTCAACTAATTACGTGCTTAGACATTAATGATAATTTCTCATTCTTTTGGCTTTGGCATTGTACTCGTTACGGAAAAGCGCAACGAAAAACACATGCTACCAATGCAACCGTATATGCTACTCATGATAGATTACTTTAAGACAGGGGTCTCCAAACTTTTTTGCTTGGTGGCCCCAAGTTTCTATACTTCGGAATCTTGGTGGCCCTCAAATTGACCGGTCGGTGAGCAGAGCTTGATTTGACTTGGTTGTGTAGTGTTAATGAAGCAGAACACTGGTTCTTAGATCAGAATCACTCCCATTTCTTATTTTCAATGAAAAATTTAGCAATTATTTTTCGCCCTTTCGCGACCCTCCGAAATATTTTCGCGAACCTCAAAAGGGTCGCGGCCCCTAGTTTGCCGACGCCTGCTGTAAGATACTCTATTGATGCAGGGTCCCTGCAGAGGTCGGAGATGTACTTTTTTTCGAAAAAGTGTTTGGACAAATGAAGTAATTTATTATTGCCCAGTGATGGTTTCAAGATATGAAGTGTGTGATGCCGGTGACAGGCGCGCAAAGCGGGCCGAAGTTTTGCATTAGAAATCATTTCCATAACAAATGTTGCGTGCAGACTTTGCACTGAGACGCTTTAAATTCCTAGCAAAATGCCAATTGGTTGGGAACTGGGACGTTAAACCTCATCTAACCTAACCTAACCTAGCAAAATGCATCCTCCAGTAAGAGGGCCGGGGGCCTTCTGCCTCGTAATCCGTATAAACTTTCAATTTCATAAAATGTGTCTTCCCCTGAATTCCACTACTTTTGTATTCTTGAAACGCTGTGTTCCTCCATAATGACTTCTATGCGCAAGGACAATCTATGTGATTGTAGAACCCCACCATTGAATAATACGAATATGTTTGAGACGGTAATGATGGTAACACAGCTATGTGGTAAGGCTGTAAAGGCGTTGAGCGCGCGAAAATTGTGGTACTTTGAGAAGGATTTGCGAGAATTGTGATAGTTTGAGAAAGACTTGTGGATAAGAAATGATTAAAATATATTTATCAGTGAGTCAGAAACAG
This sequence comes from Holothuria leucospilota, assembly GCA_029531755.1. Taxonomy (NCBI): domain Eukaryota; kingdom Metazoa; phylum Echinodermata; class Holothuroidea; order Aspidochirotida; family Holothuriidae; genus Holothuria; species Holothuria leucospilota. Next base: position 24,071,195 of record CM055969.1, read on the forward strand.
ACCTCACCCCTACCCTGCAGAAATCTATTACTTAAACGCCTTTGTGGCTCACTTTCAAATTTTCGGGATTTTTTTTTTGAAATCAATTAGCTGTGCACGTCCCCCATGCCGCCCCCCCCCGTTCCGGCACCACTGGTAAAAAAACAGTAAAAGGTAACCGGGCTAGGTGAAATCAGAAAGTTGCTATTTGACACAAAGTCCCTGATGAGATCAGGGAGTTGGTATTAGCTGGAGATACAGCGGAAAAACTTTGATCCACTTCATTGCGTGGGGAATATCCTATAATCAGGGACCACTGCATTTAACGTTATTTACCTCTTTGTGTGATACCTAGGCAACCATGCCAAATGCATCCTTCCTAACAAAGGGATTTGACAGGCAAAAAAGCTTTCATGTCTAGTTGCCAACAGTCAGGAGCAAATAAATGTATTTGAATACACAAAGACTGATTACTGCCACCAAAAAATCAGATCATGATTTTGGCGTGTGTCATATGCAAATCCCGAGATTTTGGCTAAGATCGTTCCAAGTCGAGACAATTATCCTAATACAGAGACGCTAAGTGGTTAGACAGGATAATAATAAGGAAGCAGTAGCCTGTAAACTACTTTGAACTTCAAGAAGACCGCACAAAGGTGACTGAACTGTCTACTACATTACGTCAGCATTGTCAGTTGTAGTTTAGGCATAATTTCATTTACAGCTTTATCATAGCAGAAGCAAAATTCAAGTCTTTAAAGACATGCCAACAAAAGGCCTGATTTTATTTTGCAGTTAAAGACTGAGTAAGATTTTCCAAAGAAAATTTCCATTGGGTTTACTTCAATATCTTTTTCCCAAAAGTCCCCTCAACTCTCTGGCGAAGAGCTAGGGGCGAAAACCAAAGAATACTCCCGAAGGAGTTCTGCTGCCTTAAAGAGCCACGTCCCCAAGGGACACCACAACAACAACTACTGAACAACCTGACGTGCGAAGTCTCGTTCTAGACTGGCTGAATAGAACGGCCTCTGCCAGTGAGCTCCGCCGTCGTGATTACGGATACTCCTGTCTTTTACCTTTCTCAAGATATCAAAGTTTGACCGTTTCTTAAGAACTTCATTGACTATGTAGAAATAATGATGTGTAGTGTTGCACAGTGGTGGAATTTCTTTTGTTAACCCTACATTAATTATCTCATAATTACTCACCAGATAGTTTACAGTTTGGTGAGTGATACTAATATTTTTTAAGGAAAAAATTTTAACTTTTAAAATGAATCCCTCATGACATTCTAATGTTACAACTGTCCTCGAAATAAAGGTTGCAAAAACGAAGGATAACACTATTTGGCCAAGCCCTCTCTCGACATCACAAATTTGCACACTTAGCTCATGTTTATTCATAATAACAGTGTAAAACAGAAATTACCTTGTAAACTGGTCTATTTTTGATGAATTTTGATGGAAATTGTGGTTATTTTCTAGATTATTAATGTTTTTTACATCAAATATCCAACTATATTATTTTCATGTCACCAGACCTTTAAGATTAGTCGGAGTAACCATAGTCTATAGAGGGCGGAACTAATCCTGCAACGATGCTGTGTGGGTTATTTTCCTGTCTTATGTAAGAAATATTTAACCAAAACGAGTCCATATGGAGCACATCCCAGGCCATAACCAGACATGGTTCTGAAGATGCGAGATATCTTGGGGAGAAATATATTTTTGGGGCGAGATGTGTTAACATCTAGCCTTTTCAGGCAATGTTAATTTCAATCTTTCTAGAGCAAAATTTCTTCTTGGGGACGCCTTGGCTACGGGCTTGGCACAAACTTTTCAGCATTGCTAAATTCTAGCTTCTATATCGTGTATACAGGAAGGCCATCCGGGCCATAAATGCGACAAATGAATTCCTTAACATTTGATAGATGCCCCGAAGACTGCAATGAAGGGCAGTGGCGTAGCAAGGAAGATAAGGGACGAGATCCCCTCCCACAAACGTATGTTACCCCAAAGGGACCCCACTGGAAAATTAGAGAATTGAAAGATATACCGGTATAATGTTTCTATATTTAATCTCCACAGTTAAATGGTGGATTCCCCAGAACCCCCTCCCCACCCCCAAAAGTAGTGCTCGAGAAGATGACAGACACTTAGATAATTTGGCCCACGTTTAAAGGTCTGTGGACATGAAAATGTCATACTTGGCTATTTTACGTAAAAAAGAAACATTAAAATATTAAAAATGGTCGCAACGCCCATCAAAATCCATCAAATCTTAACCATTTTTCAAAAAAAAAAAAATACTGTTTTGCAACTTGATGAGTAAACAGCTACATATGCAAATTTGTGACGTGAAAGAGGGACGCATGCGTTTTGCATTTTGTTATCCTTTGTTTGTTTAACCAAAATTTCAAGGACATTGTAATGATGGTATGCCCCGAAGGGGTTATTTTGAAAGAAACTATTGATTACTTTAAAATGTCCACATTAAACACCAAAACATTAACTAGCTGGTAGGTATATAGCAGATAATTTAGGAAGGATTAACAAAAGAAATACAGACACTGTTCATCACTCCACATTATGATTTTTGCATAGCTAGGCCGAATGAGAGATCTCTGATGTGCTCAAACTTGGAAGAGGTATTTCTTGAGACAAGGACGGATCGGGGGGGGGGGCAACTGGGGGAAGTTGTCCCCTTGACCAATCTGGCGCCCCCAGTACAAGAAAAATGCGTCATTCCCGCGTCCTAAGAAATTAAGTAAACTACCACTTGCTGGCGTCCCCCTTTTCAACCTGCCCCCCCCCCCCTCCATGAACTAGAGGCTGGATCCGCCCTTGTCTTGAAAGCGGAAAAGATAGGCAAATAATTCCAATAGACTATTTCATCAGGGAATCTCACTCTAACATTGTTGAGTAAAGCAACTGTTGGTTACATGTCCACAAACCTTAAATAATAGACATTAGCGGCTCGCCATAGGGGCACGGGGGGCACTTGCCCCCCCCCCCCAAAAGTTTGCAAAGCATGGTCTTCAATTTTCAAAAATAAAAATAATAACAATAATAAAACATGTAATTCGAGATGGGTTAGGCCCTCCCTTTTCCTTGAGTGGGCTTAAAATTAAAGAAGTGAATAACTTTCCAATGCAATGCGAAGGTTAAACATTAACAAAGTGCTTTCAAAACGACATTTTTTTCGGCGCGCTTCGCGCGCGTTTTCTCAGTTGCTTGTTTGCTACTATATATACTTCAGACATCACAAATGGACCTGCCGTTAGTGCGAGCTAAGGTTATAAAAACAAATGATCACGCTGTGATATTTGTAATCTGATTAGCTTAGGCACCATTTTGTCATTTACCGAGTGTAACGGTAATGCTGGAGTTAAATGCCCATAGTTTGGCAGACACTCAGCTTTCGGGGTCATTAGATACATAACCCATTAGCCGTGTTGATTGTCATCCACGACTAAAAGCAGTTTTGCCCGGGTGTCACCTAGCCAGATTAGCATAGGTATCTGTCTACAAAAAGTTGTAACGGGCATGTAGTCTAAAAGTATTGTTTCCCATAGAAGGAGAGGTTTCCCTTCCCTTGACCAAATTGACAGCGCCGTTGGCCCACGAGCGGTCTTATGACTGTCAAATGGCCTGTTATAAGCAAAAGGTTCTCCACCTCTGTGCTAAAGTATACCGTTTCAATTGATTAAAAATAAACACACCAAACAGTCAATCTAAGCTCAGTGTGATGAGACTTTTGACTAGTGGCCTAGCTATTTGTATATAAGATGAGACGTCGTTCTGAGTTACGGGAATTCCCCTCCCCCTTTAAAAAAATTCGTTTCGGAACGGTACTGAGATCCAAAATACTAGTGCTATCATTTCATCGTTTTCAAGTGTCTTCATGCTCGAAATTTTCTTTAGTTTAAGAAAACAATCCAGAAAACCAACATTTTATGGCTTCTTGGCAAAGCTGAAACATATTGTGACACTATGAAAGAAACAATAAAATATTTAAAGGTGGGGCTCATTTTATACAAATGGATCAAGCCGCCTTGCCCATTTCACCTGCCTCTTACTCCACCCCTATGGTAGTACGGTAGCGATCGGTTGATATGGTTGTATTTATTTTTAAAGTAGTCAGCTCATGACTAACTGCCTGAAATGGTTTTTGAAGAGCTTTTGAAAACTACATGGGGCATAGCTGTAATATATAATAATGACCATACTCCCATAGGCGTAGGAGGCGGGGGCTGGGGGGCTGCAGCTCCCCCAACAAAATATTTTTGTGAAAATTCGGGCAACATTCTGAGAATTTTTCGGGCACCTACTGAAAGAAAAATAATGCAATAATGTAGCTTAACGGAAATCGATACTTTAAAAAACTTCCTTGGTAATTAAAATATAGTTCTGATTTGGATTGCACCATCACCTATATATTCGGTATTAATTCACCAGTGTGTTTTTTAATGGTTAAACTTATATATTATGATTATCAGTGGTGTATTTGAGAAGCCATTAGGCCATGTCCCCGTCACTGACGCCGATTTTTTTAGTACCTAAAATAAAACACAAAATTTTACTTCAAAGGTAGCATATGTGGCACCAGATTGCATGTAAGGACACCTAAATTTTCAAAAATTTTCAAAGGGTAGGGGGTGATGCCTATTTTTTTCTTTTAGTAACTAAAATACGTACGGTAAATTTTTTAACACAAATTTTACTTCAAAGGTAGCATATGTGGCACCAGATTGCATGTATGGACACCTAATTTTTCAAAAAATTTTCAAAGGGGAGGGGGACACCCCTCCCCTTACACCCCTCCCCCAGGCCGGCGATCACACAACATAGTGCCTGCCCCACCCCCATGAGAGAAATCTTGGCTACACCATTGATTATTGTCATCATTATTGTAACGACTTCCCCCAGAATTATAACCAATATGGAATAGGTAGTAACGTGGCAAATTATTGTATGTAATTGGCATGCGGTGTGATAACGGATGCATGCCTATATGATATGTACATTAACATTTTGAACGCGCGCGTTGTTTCTATTTTTCGGGCAGATCGTTACAGCCCCCCCCCCCCCCCATCAACTTGGGCCCCTACGCCTATGCATACTCCTATTGAGGCTATTGTACTATCCGGAGCTGACCATTAATATCGCGGGGGGGGGGTCTTCCGAACCTCCCTGAATACGGACATGAGTTTGCCCCTCCAAACAAAATTTCTTAGAGCCGCCCATGATAATAGATATTGTCATTTGAGCTAGTAAAACAATTAAACTGTAGCTTAAGTCAAGAATTACAAGAACATACAGTGCAGAGGAAGAAAAACGAATCTCACTCATCCAACTTCCATTTTCATAGCTTACTCCGTTATTGAGATATAAAATTTTAAAATTTATTCACCTAATTTGAAACAGTCGATTGCGCAATAATTTAACATGTGGTGTTTGTACAACTCACATTGACCACTTTTGTTTCCTTTTTGAAATAAAAGTGTTTATATGACATTGAAAAGTTTTGTTTTCTTGCGTAGGATGTTGTATGGAGCGGGTTTGTATAGTCACGTCACCTTAAAACAGTAAGACTGTGATCGCATTTTGGCACAAGGTGAAGTGGTTTTCGAAAAAAAAAACAAAAGAACAAAGAAACAGGAAGACGGTATTTTGAGTAGTATAAGAATGACGTCACAAATTATTGCGCAATCTACCATTTTAAATTGAGTGAATCAGCTTCAGCATTTTATATCTCAGCTCCGGAATGTCCAATGAACATGGGAGATGGACCATTTGGATTCATTTTCTAAGCTTTGTAACATATATTTTTGAAATTTAGACTTTGGGTACTCTTCAACCAACTGTTTGTCACCAAGTTCCCTGTCAGATAAAGACTCTTTACTAAGAAATAAAATTCGTACAGTCATAACAAAAATACAAGAAAAGAGTCAAGGGATTAATATAAGTTTCCATGTTACGTCACTTTTCTTTTATTAAGGTTTCCCTGTCAGATCAGAAACCAAGCTACCAGTGCCTACCACACTCATTCTCGTTTCATTCCCCCTAGTTGCTACCCAGTCCATCATTTAGTTAAAGTTGCCAAATATAATACGTTAAATACAAACCAGTTAACAGTGGAGGTGAATGTCAGTTTAGATCACTGTTTTATTTCATATTTCCCCGCTTGAATTTCCTGGGGAAAATGGTCATTCCCTGACCGCATGCTCTCATCTACGGCTATGTATGTGGTACCCGTAAGTACGTTGCTAGAGCAACTTGCATCTGTCAAAGTACGATGACATTCGGAAGCCATTTGCGGAGACATAACGTGGCGCATATCTAGTTATCTCGGCGTTATATTTGAAGTAAGACTGCTTTTTACAGGCTTAATCTCAGACCTGCGGCCAGTGACGTAAGGAAAACTTAAAGTCAATCCTCCTCTAAGGAGTAGCTAATTGAACTCAAGCAGGCACATAGGCACATGTACCAATTAACACACAAAATCAAACGAAAAGTTACCCAGCTGAATTATTTTGAATTAAGTTGCATATCATTTTATATCACTAAACCATACTTTGTGAGGTATGGAGATTTTTTCTTTTCTTTTCTTTTACCATATACACAAGTGACCCTTTGATGTAAAGTTTCTTGTTCTTGCTTGCAAGATCTTTCCAGGTAGGCAGATACGTTTGGAATTGTGTGTCAGTAAAATTTTTGACTTTCGTGTTGAATCACTACCTTGCGTATGGTGATAAATGATCATGTTGTTTCCTGTACCAGACGTTCTCATAGCTATCCTGAAACAGCATTACAAAGGACCCACAACACCGCATATGTAACTAGGATCCCATGCCCCGTGATATTAGATCATCGTAATGACTTTCACTATCGGGTGTGAATCAGCAGAGATCGAACAAAATTCGCAGTTTATAACAAACCTTAAAATAAGTGAAGACAATGGACTGTGGCCACTTGTTTGGGCTGGGTCTGCACATTGGAGTTGCGTTTCATAACAATCTCAGAACGATGGTACTGGAAACCACAAGTAAAAGTACTTGTATTTTTACAAAACAATACCCATTCAATTAGCTCAAAGTCATGAGACTTTCAGATCTGAACACTCACTAGATTTCTGTTTCCTAGTCGCACGTAGCATTGCGTGTGGGCTCAGAAGTCAGGAACAGCCAAACTTTGAACAAGCAGTTTTATATCCAACAGCTGCGTAATTTGAGCAGGGAACTGTCTCTCATACCTCCCTGATTTGGGTGGTTGACTGAGAGAGGGTAAAAGAAATAAGAAGGTTCCTGACAAGGACACGAAAATGCTACACGTGGTGTACCTCGCGGAGCGGACTTTGTTTGCTCAGCTCCTCAGCTTCCCAAACTGACTGAACAAGGCCGTACAGCCTGCTACGTAGGCAACAGCGGTGGGGAGAAGGGCGCAGAAAATTAGCATGTTGACGAAGATTTGTTTACGTAAATACATTGTGGGAGATTATGAAATCCGAAGTAGTTAGTTAGTTAGTTAGTTAGTTAGTTAGTTAGGCTAGTTAGTTACGGCTCAGTTCCTAACCAATTGGTTTAAGTCGGGCAGGCCACGGCTTTTTTCCAGTTGTGGCTCACTGGCTTGTTTTCCCTGTACTCCATTGTTTATGATGCTATGCTGAGCACCAAGCACAATGACAATAGGTTCCATTCTTAAAGTCTTTGGTATGACCCAGCCAGGAGGAAGTAGTATATACGCCCTGGTGTGATCCACCAGGGACTGCTATTTAGCAACTCCCTGGATCCACTTGGCTATGCCCAGTTAGTGCGAACACTCCAGAGGGTGATAGACGGTGATATTAAAAAAGTTGTCGACAATCAAATGAGGTTCAGTGGTGCAACGTACAAGCAAAAAAATAGTTTTACCTGTTTTGAAAAGATATAAGGCTAAAAGCTGGTCACTACTCTACAGAACAAATTGTATTGAATAGGATTAATGAAGAGAGGAAGAAAGTTAACTGTTGGAACATTAATTTCTTACGTTTTCCCCAATTTGCTTTTATAGCATCACTGCAACCGCCGCACCGAGTGCGCTGAAAATACACTATCAGAGTTACCCAGATCCACTTGGGTGAGCGGGTATGGAGACTAACGACAAAATTCAGGTCTCCCTTGTCGATGTTACCGGGGATTTGCTGTAATGCTGTAATTCAGTGGGATGTATCAATAAAATGGAATAGAACCACAGGGATACGAAAAGACAAAAACAAAATTAATATCACAGTATCCACGCAATAGTTGGAATAAGTAGGCCGCTATTTTCCTGAAGAAACATTTGTCAAAAACGTCCTATGTAAATGTTGAAAGCAATCTTACCAATAAGGGGACGAAGAGAAATCTGTTCAAATATTTCACTAAATTGGGCCAAAAATGAACCAAATCTAGTAAATGTTGAATCAAATTTAGTCAAGTCTTTGACAAGATTCCAGTTCGTGGATCAGATGGTTTAGATTGCTTTTATAGCGCTGCAGTGGGACAACTCCCATGATGCATGGGCATATCCCAATTAAGTGCGTTCATTTGAATACCTTGCAAGTGGAGTTGGATATAAATATTTGAGCTGTGTATGTCTAAGATTGTCAGTAGGCTAATCACCAGGCACGTATGTTGCAACAGATGTGAGCAAAGCACGGCCGAAAAATTTGCCAACCAGATCAATTGATCTACATATTACGGTCGTTGACAAAAAAATTGAAATGGATGAAAGACATTCCGTCCCCCTAAGCCAAAATACTAGGGATCATGCATAATGGCTTACATGCAAATATAAGCAAATATTGCTGTTTTGAGTGCCAAAATACTAAAGGATTTCCGTCCTCCCTAACCAAATTATTGGAGGAGACTACGTCATTCTCTTACAAAGACCAATTTCACCAAATATTACTGCAGCTGGCCATTTCTACAGGAAAATTGAACAAAGATACTACGTTCCCACCCAAATTAAAGAGGAAATGTACATTGTATCTGCTTTATTGATCACAGAACATTTACGCGAAATGCGCCGGAAAATCGTTTTTTATGACTTTTAAGTCATCGGAAAGTCTATAATATTCACACAAATATCAGCAATTACTGCGATACTTGTGTCCCCCACGATCGCCGCACTTGCCCTTGAATAAGCTTTACTTGTGGGTAAACCTCTATGTTCCGAAGTCTCTAGTCAGTTTCGCCACACGTGAACATAATACTGATTCTCATCCTAACCTAACCTTTGTCCTTACACTGACCTCTATGTAGACTTGTCGGACGTCGGAACAGAGAGCAGTCCCCATACTTGTGTTGAACAGGTAAGGGACAACTTTAGCACGAAAGTAGCTACTTCGGTAGGAATTTCAAAACAAATCTTCGAAACATGATAACGACTTCCAGTTCATGGTTTAAACAAGAGGGTGGGTAGACAGCCAGGCTACTTGTCAGGCTGTGTTAGTCATCCCGTCGTACATTCCAGAGATTCACAAGGCAAGTAAAACTATAGAAACCTCGTGCACTCCCCTGACTTACGAAAAATATCAATCGGCTGCACAATTGTATATTTTACTGTAGGCCAAGGTATATATACGCTATAGGCCAACTGCAGCATGACGTGTCCACATGCTCACAAACTTCATCCCATGTGCAGTTCCGGAGCTGTGGGCAGACTAACTTTACAAGTGTGTTGCCAAGGAAAGTCATGGATGGAAAAGGTTACGGTTAAGGATATGACTGAAAAGGGGAAACGCCTTACAGCTTGCTACGTAGGTAAGGTATGAGACATTATTCACGGATTTTGTCACATGGCTTCCATATAAGGAGGTCTAGACATTGAAACAACACCAAGACCAGGAGCAGATCCAGGACTTTATAAAAAAAGGGGGGGGGCTAACTCCGTTAGAGCAAAGTTCGCACCTAAGAGCTTGAAATTTGTGGAGCGCTCCATGGGGGGGGGGGGGGTCTAAGGTAAAACTTGAAATTTAGACACTTAAATGATACTCTGGCATCTACCAATCAAAAGAAGTGCCGAAAAGGGCCGGGAGCTGGAACCGAGAAAGCCCCCCTCCCCCTTCTTCACGCGAGCCAAAAGATTACACAAAATCACTTGTTTACCGTCCGGCAATTTTAACATTTCAAAGCAGGGAGGTTCTTTTTCATTATTTACTAAGGGGACATGTAGAAGACTCCATGTGTCAAAGGGAGGCCCTCAATGTCATAGAGACCTCAACGATGTATAAGGAAACATTACAGCCTTCACAAGTTTATAACTTGTTATAACTTAGGATATATGGCACGCATTTTACACCATTTTGGTGACGCTAAACAAATGATTTGATGGTGTCCATTTATACGGCCGTAAAAGTTTTACCGTAGTTTGAGCCATATTTCGTAAAAGAATCTATGCCGTGGTGTCAATATTTATTCGATCTTGCTTTATTTTTGGCCGCAAGAAAGCGAATATGGAGTGACCACCTATATTTCACTGGTCCTGCTATTTGGCAGCCTTGCATCACAAATATAGGGTGTTAAAATATTTGGCCGATCAATGTGATTTCGAGTACCAAAATATTTGATCTGGCTGACTTATTTTTTTGAGTTACTTTCTATTTTGCCGTATCAATGCGAATATATTGCCAAAATATTCTGTCTTATAAACGCGAATATTGTGTGCGAAAATGTTCGGCCGCGTCAATTTTATCGCTAAGTGGGCGAATATGGTGGTAATCAATATACAGGGTTAAAAATATTTTGTCCTGGATCGTTCGAACTATCCCACTGATTGACTGATTTAGGCGGCGTTTTTCTGTTCGACCAATTATCGACGCAGACAATAGTCCTGTAAATTTCATGGGTCCTACTAATGAATGCCCGATATTACCCGTAGGTACAATGAATGCCCAAGCTGTGTGAATGATTTCCCGTGGTGTGTTATTGATTGCCCGACCTGTCAATAAATGCCTGACCTGTGAATGATCCCGACCTGTGAATGATTGCCCGACCTGTGAATGATTACACGACCTGTGAATGATTACACGACCTGTGAATGATTACACGACCTGTGAATGATTGCCCGATTAAGAAAGGTTTTATTTTGAGGCGGGTAAATAGGGGTAAAGTTAGGCCGTACCGTTATGATAACACTTCGGAGCTGGGACCAGCGTAGACATGTGTGGTACTTTGTGGGGTAAAACTGGTGAGATAGAATAAGTTCTTTTTCACCAAAACCTTACTGAGGAACAATGTTATTGAAACAACACATGCATGTTGGATAAAGCCACTATATATATGTTATTTACAACTTCTAAGTCTAGGGGAAAATTAGCACAGAGGAAGACTCGGGAGCCCCAAAGCTTTAGACAAAGGCTTTGAGAGGAGTCATGGCTGTACTACAAAGGCCCGCAGCTCGAAACACTTTAGAGTCCCTGTGAAGTGCGATACCGAACATTATGGCCTACTGCATGGTCATAAAATACACTGTTTAGCATGAGCAGCGATCCCGGAGAAACAAGAGGGACATGTCCCCCAATATTTGAGACAAAGCCCATTGAGTTTGATTTTTCACGCAGTAAATTATTTGAAAATGGGGTCATGTCCCCCTCCCGAATATTGAGAACAAATCGCCGCCCTTGCTGTTTGGAAAACATTCGTCTTTATTTACTAGACGGATCGAACGGTACCTAAACAATTCTTGGTTTAGCCTTGGTTCTTTCCCGGGTTCTTCGACTTGGGCTTGCGTCGCCTGGTAGTGGTACGGTGTCTGCGTATTCAACTACTACGTTAGCTACCTAGCTGTACTGTGTACATGTAACTAGGCTAAGTCAGGCACTCCATATATTTCGCTTATGTGCGGCCAAATATCAAGCAAGATCGGATAAATATTGACACCACGGCATAGATTTTTACACGAAATATGGCTAAACTACATGATATAACTTTTACGGCCGTATAAATGGACACCATCAAATCATTTGGGTACACCAACTTAAATTGGTGTAAAGTGTGTGCCATAAGGATTAAACGTCATGTGATGGAAATACGATCAAATGTGTTCCAACTTGAAACACTTTCACCCGAGTTCTTTAATCAGAAAGATGGTAAATGAGATCAAGGGAATTTTTCCTGCTTGTCAGGGGACGATGATTTTCAATATATTTCTGGGAACACTTTTCGCCGTTTCATTGCTTTCGTAAATTCATCCACGAGGTATATGACTGTCATATCCGTTGACGTAGATAGCTCATCCCACCCACTTTGTCGTAAAAATTATTGAAGTCCTCGCCCGGAAAGTATAAATATGATCATGAATTTTACATGTGAAGGCAAGACGAATCCAAAGTGTAATCTTGACTGATATTTCGCGCAAAGAAACAACGGTGATCACAAAGAAAAGACATAATGGTAAGTTTTGAAAAGTTATCTGGATTTACACATAAAATAAAAAAATGATATTCCAAACTATTTTGCTAAGTGTGTACCAGGTTTTCGAGGTAGTCTACGACTGATTTTATGTCATTCAGTTTTACATGTGGACAATATTGCCAGATGAAACAGCCAAGAACAGACATCTACTGTCCGTAAAACTGTGTACAGCGTCTGAGAAGTACCTTTCTGTTTGTTTTTTTTTATTATTTTTATTTTTTTAACTAAAATAAAATCTTGTTATTTCTTTCAGCCCAGTGGCGTAGCTAGATATTTTTTGTGCGGGGGCAAAAGCAAAAAAATTCCGACAAATTATTATGATAGTTGTATCAATGTGTGATTGTGCTTAGAAACATAAAAAGTGTTGGAAGTGTTTCAAGTGAATTGTTTTTGTTTATTTCCGACAGAGACTAGAAATTTCCGACAGAGGCCTTCGGAGGCTTTGTGGGGGGGGGCGCCCCCTGCCCCCCTCTAGCTACGCCACTGTTTCAGCCCCTCTAGAGCTATCTGTAACCCTTTTAGGTCTTTTGCCACCGAATGGGGGCAGATTGGTGCAACGCCCCACTCGGTCCCCCAGTGGCGTACGCAAGGGCCATTGGGCCATGGCGCCCCCTCACAGATGCCGATTTTTTTTTTTTAGTTTCTAAAGATACGTAAATTTTTTAACACAAATTTTACATCGAAAGGTAGCAAATTTGGCACCAGATTGCATGTAAGGACACCTAATTTTTCAAAAATTTTCAAAGGGGAGGGGAATCTCCCCTTATACCCGTTCCCCAGACGCCGGCGATTCTTTTTTTTCTTTCTTAAAATACATAAATATTTTAACACAAATTTTACTTCAGAAGGTAGAATATGTGGCACCAGATTGCAGGTAAGAACACCTCATTTTTCAAAAATTTTCAAACGGTAGAAGGGGGACACCCCCTCCTCTTATTCCCCTCCCCCAGCCTTCCCCAGCCTCCCCAGCCAGCGATTCATTTTTTTTAGTTTCTAAAAATACGTAAAGTTTGAACACACATTTTACTTCGAAAGGTAGCATATGTGGCACCAGATTTCATGTGAGGACACCTATTTTTTCAAAAATTCTCAAAGGGGAGGGGGAACTCCTCCCCTTAGACCCCTCCCCCGGCCGGCGGTCGCACAACATACTGCATGCCCCCCTTGAGAGAAATCCTGGGTACGCTACTGGGTCCAAAAAATCATTAAGCCCTAATCCGCCTCATTTTTTCAAAGTATGGTCTCCATAACAGATCATGCGGGGTTCGTATAAATATCTCAGAACGGTTCTCTTCGTAAAAAGTAAACAGTACCATACTTTTTTTTATTGTGAAAACTTTTTTTATTGTGAGGGGAGGCTAAGTCTGTAGTGTGTGGAATAGTAGTAAAGTTAAAGGTCGTGTGACATGCCACCAAAAAGAGTTGTTTCACTTGTCAGTTAAAGAATTAAGTCCTCCAATCAAAGATTTGTTGGAATTATTTCAATATCTTTTACCGATCTCAAAATATACGTCTTCAAAGTTTGATGGTTTCTGAAGAAATTAATTGCTTATGCAAAAATAATGATGTGGAGTGTTGCACAGTGTTATGATTTCTTTTGTTAACCCTATATAAATTATCTCTTAGTTACCGATCATATAGATTACAGTTTGGTGAGTGATATCAATATTTTTCAAGGAAAAAAATTTAACTTTTATAATAAACCCCTCAGGGGATAACAATGCAACCCAGTGTCCTTGAAATTAAGGTTGAATAAACAAAGGCTAACATGTGCCATATATGGTATATCCCTCTTTCGATGTCACATATTTGCATATTTAACTCATGTTTATTCATGATACAAGTGTGAAATAGAAATTTCTCTGTAAAATGGTCAATAATTGATGGATTTTAATGGAAATTGTGGCTATTTTCTGGATTTTTAATGCTTTTTACATCAAATATCCAACTATGTTATTTTCATGTCACACGAGCCTTAACGTATATTTATTTTAAGTACCCGACTTATGCTAACACGACACGCAGTTTGGGAAAATAATAAATTGTTTTGAAGAGGTGTTAACTTCTTGGAAGGTACGTGCTTATAACGTTTTTATGTTCAATGAAGTAAAACCTAGCTCTTTGTATGAAAGCTATTGACACATTCACAGGTAAGCTTTCACAAGACAAGCTGTTCACGATTTCTTAAGGTTATTTGTATTTTTAGAGAATTGATAATACCGAACTGAAACAGGTTTTTTTTAACCGGTATTGATGTTATAACCGCTTTACAGTGAAAGCTCAACCGCAGATAATTTACTTGCTTAGCCTAGAAATTCGATTGGAATGGAATGTTTCAGAAAATCCTAAACTATGGATAGGGTTAACTGTGCAAAATAACAGTAAGGACACCTAGTGATTACACATTTTACAGCAGGCGAAAATTGATGAAAAAAGTTAGAAACTTGTTGTAAATTTGATGCGGTCATGCAGTCCTGTCATGTACAGATGTACCGCACGGCATACCTGTCAAAGAAATATACTGTGCTCATCAGCACTTTCAAACCGGCCATCCTTTTGATACTTCAATATTTCCAAGTGTAGAGGTGTGAGACTTTAAAGGATATGAGAAGGGGGACAGGGATACTGTGTCCCCAAATTTTTGGACAACCCTAAAGTTAGGACAGAATCTGTAGAAAATTCGGGCAAAATTCTTCTACAAAGGCTCAGAGATTCGGAGCAATAAAAAGTGATCGCATGTCTGTTTGGTTGTTTGACATTTTGCCGGAAAAGCGTTCATTGTGTCACAATAGTATTTATGATGGTTATGCCGTGCGCATTTGCTGTAAGTACGCTCACTGCGTGTGTGCTTTGCCCTTCACTGCGGTCCCAATCCGGTGACGTCACATGAAATATCTCTACTTCAGGGTAACGGTTCGGCGGTTTACACATGGCATTCGAATGTAGGTCCATGGTTGAAATATACTCATACCGACGATATGGGTTTTTACATCACTCTTGGATTTCCGAGTGGGGGATACTGGGGTGACTGGGGGTTCGAATCCTTTGTGGATGAACAGGCCTCACCACCATCCCACCCTCCCCATTCAGCTACGCCAATGCACCACTCACTGTACTCGTAAGAGCTTTAACATAAAGGAACTAAATGCAAGCATTATGTTAGAAACGTGTTATTCATTGAGCGAGTACGATAAATCCGTTGCCGCGTGGAATTGTGATATGCTCGCGGAGTAAACAAACCGAGCTCAGCACATAGTGTACTGCGTTCCATTTTGTATGTTCCAATTTTATACTTTTTCAAATGTGCAGTACATTCATATAGCATTAACCCAAATCAAGTGTGGCCAGGCTAACCGCACGAAAATAGCGGTCTCTATCCTACTTTACGACAGATTAAACTAAATAATTTTAAACCAAAGAGACAGTTTAAATGCAGTCTAGGGCGCAAACCACACCTAAGAACCCTCTCAATATTTGCGATAGGTTAAAAAAGATGATTCGGCCAATTTCTCAAGAAAACTCAAATTTTGGAAGACCTGTCGTAGGTACCGGTGTGTTTTGTTTTACCCCAATGGTTTAGAACAGGGGTGCCCAACCAGTCGATCGCGGTCTACTGGTAGTCCGCGGACTGATCCCAAGTCGACCGCAGGGGGTGCAGGAAAAATATGAAAAAAATAGTTTTTCTATGTGTAACTGTATGACAGTGTATGTTTGTAGATCTCGGGAGGGTGGCTCCTTGAAAAGTAGATATTGGGTCAAAAAAGGTTGGGCACCTCTGGTTTAGAGGATGTGCACATGTGCAGACCGTCGGTTTATCGAACTCTCTTATTCCTTTGTGTGGTCCTCGAGCAGGCCCGAAGCAAAGGGGGGCAAGTCTCCTTGCTCCTTGACTTGGCCCCTGCTCTGAGGGCATAGCTTATAGTTAGGACCCTGCGCAATAATTTATACCTAACGCCCCAGCTTGATTTGCCCCCCCCCCGCCATCCCCCGGTCTCCAAGTCTGGTTACGGCCTGTCCTCGAGATAAAAGCAGATGAACACATTTTCAACCAAAATTGAACTTGAAGAAAGCATAGGACATTAAAGTCGCACATTAATCAACACTCTTTATTCATGTTATAATATTACAACCCAAGTTTCTTCTCCAAAAATCCCATGCTTGTAGTGTGAACTCATGATAGGCATGAATTTAGCAAACTTCATTAGTGAGTTTCATATTGGAAATTTCATATATCTATTTCAATGTCAACACATTAGATTAAAACGAAGCATTGATGTGAGAGAATGACATCATCCCCCTGTTTGACTGAAGTATAACTTACATGCATACAGAAAAGAATCTGTATTTCTATAATATCTTGAGAATAGACGAGTTGGGAAACTTCGATGTACAATGCATGCTGGGAAGGAAAGTGTACCATAACAGAGACTGCATGTTCAAGACAGATATTTTGTATAATCACGCACAATTTTCGAGTTTAAAAATATGGTTCTCTAGACATCAATAACGGGCCAAAGAGAATATTCTTTAGAGGAAAAGTTCTTTTTGAAGTTAATTTCCTTAGGCCTTCGTATCCGTGCGAAATATATCCGTGGATTTGATCTGTGGTACTACATAGTACAGCAAAATCTAATTTCCCATCTCCTCTATTACGCATACTTAGGAACTGAATGGGACTTTTACCGGAATGATTGAATTAGATCACTTTTTGTATTACAACAAAAGTTTTGATCAAATCCTGCATTTAAAGGTTCTGCGGAAGTAGCAACTCCACTTTGTACTGTACTCATCCTCTGTAATGTAATCGCTTAAAGTTTACCATATAAGGTTAGGCCAATCGCTCAAGCGAAAACTTCGGTACGGGGATGGATCCTTAAAAAAAGGGTAAAAGAAGTTCTGCAAATGTCCTTTATTTATGCATTGATTGTTCTGCTTGATTAAATTATATGTACAGATGATTGGAGATGATCAATTATAAATTATAATGGCCGGCCTTAAAAATAAATTTCGGAGCTTCGTGCTCCCTGGAACACAACATATGGCACTAGCCTACATGACGATTTTATTTTCAAGGCTAGATGCACGTGTGTGTGTGTGTGTGCGTTGCAGTGAATCAACTCTCTGCAAAAAGCAAGTTGCTATTATGGGATAGGGACCAAGAGTCCTAATTGGCCAAAAGTAGCAGGTTTCGCTACTGGTTCATTATTTTGGTTAGCATACTTCATGTAAGTTAACCTCAAACTGAAGTGAATAGACACCTAATAGTCCTATTCACTTCAGGCTGTTTAGCCTGTTCATTTCCCTTCAGCTGTCTATTCACCTCAGTTTGAGGTAGCCTTAAGTTACATGAAGTATCTCCCTTATTTTGTTGTTTTTCTCTTTTCAGGTTAAAACTAAGGCTCTGCTACTTATAGCAGCCTGGTTTGGAGCTTTCTTTTCATCCACCGGTGCTTATATTTGTAAGTAACCGTGTTTCTGAATAAGTTTGAATTTCTATCTACTTCACAACTTACGGGTGAAATTGGAGCCATATAGTTACTGAATGTAGAAAACGATTTAAAAGACTTGAAATGAAGCTTTTAGGAAGCTTGTCATAAACTGCTCCTTCGTGTTTGAGGTTTTATTTTAAGTGAGCTTTGAATCACCCCAAACATGTATTCGAAACCCTCGAATGTCTCTATTCACAGTCGATGAATGCACTTTGATAATAGCCTCACTCTGACTGGTCAATTATGGCATGTGCAGATCAAGGAAATGTGATGTAGCCCATTGCATTGACAGGTTAGAGTGTAATAGTATTGAAATCACACATATTAAGCTAGTGTGTGCGTTGAATGTGACCTTGAGCAATTTAAACTCAGAAGAAGCTACTGCACCTTTTTGTAGGAGGGGGGCGCTGTACACAAATGCTTTCTTCTTTGTGTTGTCTTCAATTGGAATCGGGGCTAGAAGTAAACTTAGTTGGGAGAATTTTCACTGTCAAGAAAGAGATAGTTGGACCTTTAATGTTGAGCATCTTGGTGGTTTCTGTTGGTTCTTTTTTCTTTCTTTTTTTTCGTAAAACCGAGCGGCGTTGCCAAACTTTACGTGTGTTGCAATGCTGACAGACTGCACTGATGGCGGGTGGTTTTGTGGACAATTTCTCGACTCTATTGGTTTATTTCTTCCTGTGTTTCATTTCCCTTTCTTGTGCATTCTTTAGTTAGGGTAAGCTTGCCGCGAAGGGCGGTGTTTCCGTGTCGGTTTGTCACATACACCTCGACATCAAAGAGCAAACAAAGGAAGAAAGTCACCAAGTTAACGGTTAAGTCGAAGGTTAAGTAACAAGCAGAGCTCGTCTCTAAATATACGACTCTGGCAACAAGTCAAAATGAGCACAGCCGTTGACTAAATCCTGACTATTTCCCTGACTATCCTGTACTAAGCTTTTTCACTCATCACATGACAGTTGGTTGAGCAACGAGTGACTATTTACAAGAAAATAGAAGAAAACATATGGATCAATTCAGGGGCGTAACCAGGAATTTGTCGGGGAGGGGCGAAGCCCATAGACAGACTCAGCACTCCACGCCACCATGAGTTGGCGCGAAGTGCAAGAAAGTTTTGGCCCAAAATGTCTCCCATATCGCTGGAAATAACACTTACCACGTCTATTTACCTCATATAAATAGGGGAAACACTAGCAATATTGTAAAAATAAAAATTAAAAAATACCAAAAATATGCTCAAGGGGGGAGGGCGGCTTCCCCCTTCTTCCCCGGCTACGCGCCTGGATCAATAAATAAAAGTAAAGAAGCAACAGAAACAATTTTTTTGTAATAGTATGCAGTTTTGTAATTTGGTACATGTATGCTGCAGGAGGGTGTGGTCAATTTTTTTTACTTTTCTCCATAAAAAGTTACCATCTTTCAAAAAGGCCAGAGGTCACAGTTTTTTCCCTATATAGTTTGCATAACAATGTACTTCAATCCCTCCATCACTGAGGTTGGTTTGTGAAGTCATGAGTGAGGTAAATACCTCCCATTTGTCCCGTATGGTAGTCTATGTTTATTAGTTATTATTAGTCAAAATGATATCTCATGAGACATACTAACGTTTGAAGAAACTTATTTTAGAGTGAATTGTCTCCTCAAAGCACAGTTTTGGAAACGGTCTCAGCTTGTTTCCAGAGGAGATCATCAAAATCTCCACCATCCACATTTCGAATACTAGGCTAATACGGTCACTACCATTTCATATTTGAATCTGGTAACTGTTTTATTTTTGGTTGGCATTACAGATCAGCCGGTGACAAGGGGTGGAGATATTACACTCCGTTGTCCAGTTGAAGCAACTAATCCAAACTGTGGTACCATAAGTTGGTCAAAGGATGGCGAAATTGTGGAAAATCAGACGGAAATAACCTACACGTTGTACGCATTAGAATTTGAGGATAGCCGCAATTACTCTTGCAACAACTGTGGTAATGTGGAAGAATTTGAAGTCAAAGTTGGAGGTGAGTCAGCTTAGGACAATTCTGTCGAGAAGGTGGAAAAATCGCGCCCGACGTTATGAGGGGGTCCCGTAGGTGTAATCTGTTTTTCACTTGTTTTTATTTTTATGTCTGTTGCATAGACCAGACTATATAGACAGGGTTTTTTTTTTCAAACAAATCGGATCTACCTGGACGTCTCAATGGCCCACTGTAAGCCCAATTGAGGGACCGTGCTTCATTACTGCTACTGAGTCCGACGGTAAAGGGAAAAGCTGGGATTGAAGCACGCCCTCTCATCTTGTCAACGGGCGCGTAGGCTCGAGAGATGTTAAATGTACCGAAGGTACACAGATAAAAGTGATCAAGCAGGCTATGCATTATATTCTGTCAACGTTGAACTTTTCTTGACATTTCAGATGCGTACAGGTGGCTGTGATTTAGATAGTAATACTGTACCAAGTGAACCCAAACCTGCAGTGGGGAAGTTCGTAGTTTGCGTGAACTTCCAGTTTTCTCGGAATCCCCCTTTTTCTCTCCATCTCTGTATTACATTTTTAACTTCCTTATTTACAATAGTTGCCATGGTGCATAATAAGTGGCTGTATGACCTATTAGATAATAAAATATACCAAAAGCCCTTCTTCCACATTTACAAAGAATCACCATTCACACAGAGGAAGAACAGTGTGTTATGAAAAATGAAAAAAAAAAAACATTGCAAAAGCACAGCTTTGCGGAAGCGGAGTACCAAGATGTACCTACCACGCATAGTCAGAAATGGAGACAATTCTAATTGAGAGGAAGCAAAAGCATGTGATTCTCACTTAAAGTGGACCTAAAGTCTAAAAATTCAAAAATATATATTTTAGAGGTTACAAAATTAATCTTATTGGTCCAACTCCCATTGTCATAGCTTATTCCATTGCTGAGATATTAAATGTTAAAATTTATTCACTTTAGGTACACTTTAAAAAGTCAAGAATGAGATAACAGCAAGTAAATACTCTTCAAGATCAATTAAGTTTATCCAACTTTTTCTCCTTTTTTGACTATATACTTAAATATGCTTCTCTACTCGGAGAGCAAACTGAAACTTGTACAGAAATTCAATGTAATTTAAATTTCTGTTTTGAAGCTTTAGTGTACGCAAGCGGTGTATCTTGTAGGTGGAACAGAGTTCATTCGTCAGGAAGAGAAACCCACATCAGAACGCGTCCATGGCGGGGGTCCGGGGGTCTATCCGGGAAAATTTTGGGGAAAGGGGAACCTTTATATGCAATTTCTTATGTTTGGGGGCCTTGGAATCATAATTTGGACATCAAAATTTTCAGAATTTGAGTATTTTTTCTCAAGTAGGCCAACTTTCATTTACGGTTTAGAAATTGCAGTGAGCAGTTGCCTCCCCCCCCCCCCCCGGCAGGCTACTGCTCTGTTAGGTATGAGAGAGAGATCATCAGACTTACTGATACAATAAAATAGAAGCTTGCTACTCACAGCTGACAAAAATTCAACAAAGAACAGTCTCCAAACTCCCTCATTGTTATCGCAGTACCCACGTACATTCAGGGGCGTAAATACGGGGGTGTGGGTTGTATGACACCCCCTGTGAAAATGAAAAGTCGGACTCTGAGCGCCAAAAGTCGGTCTCAAATCCAGTTCAGTGTGCTTTGTAACAGTAGACCAGGCATGAATAACGTTTGAAGTGCAAAAAGCAAAAAAACAAAAAACAAAAAAAAAAACAAAAAGCCAAAAAAAAGGTCCTCGAGAAAATTCGGAACAACATTTGAAGTGCAAAAAAAAGGGTCTGTGAAGATGTCGTACAGCTGTCTGGCTGTGTCAGGGGGAGTCGGTCTCTAAGAAATGTAGTCGGTCCAAAAATTGTTCATCCCCCTGCGAATTCATGTATATACGCCCCTGAGTACTTTTTAAACTTTTAATAAAACTTGGAAAAGGAGTCCCTGTCATGTTTTATTATAACCGCTAACCGCTTTTATATTCAATGAACATTTTCTTGATTTCAAATCACGGTTCCACAATTTATGTTTTTTATTTGTCGCGTTTGGTAATACCATTCTGAAATGTTACAAAACTTACAGCTGTATAAAAGCACCTCTTCCACTAATGTTTAAGATCAAAACAACAGAATAAAGCTGAACCTGTCTGCTGTTCTCTTTCACATTACTTGACACCAAGTCCATCTCCTTATTTTATTCCAGGTTAAAATTACAGTACTATCAAACTTGACTAATTCAAGTCAGTTATACATTAGCGGTCTTCCTTGGCAGCATGGTTTGAGGTTTTGTGTGGCACATTCGCCCAGGTTATACCCAAAACGCACAATAAACACTTTGCCTATAGGGTTTAAGAACAAGTAAGGGACATTTTGGGGCCAACGAGAGTACCACAGATTTGGATTGTTCAGAGAATTTTTTCCTTTCAACTGTTTAATCGTGGATGCCTGTAGAGCCTACGAAACAATACGGGGCCTGATTTGCGGTTGATCCTTTTTATATCAGTTGTAACTTCTCAGCAAATGTCACTGTGATTTCCATGGATAGTTTAAATGGTATGTCATTGACACGTGCATTCTAAAAACATCCTGGTTAAACTTAACCAGGATAGGGGTCAATAGTTGCCCATACATTTCCTGGTTGGAAGTGACCACGGAATCCCGGTCAGAGAAACGTTTTTCTGGTTAAAGTAATGACTCTTTATAACATCATGGTCAAAATTTGACATTTTCCGGGTTAAATTTGAACAGGATCACCTGGTAACTTTAACCAGGAAATGTATGGACAACTATTGACCCCTGTCCTGGTTAAATTTCACCAGTGTGTTTTAAGAGTGTACACAGGTTAATTAAGCAATATAAAAGTTAAAGCTTTAGTGGTTGCAGTACAGTATCTGTCTTGCATTCGCGAGGTCTCCAGATCAAGTCCCGGTCGGGTACTAGCCTACCCTAGAATTTTTGGTGACGCAGAATGGCTGGTTGGGCATGGCGATTCTCACTGACATTGAGGAAGGGGACAGTTGTCCAATTCAAAAAGTTGTCTGGTTGTCCGTTTCAGGTCTTTGCCCAGTTCAGCACTCGAGCAGGACGATAAGTGCAGAGCAACGATCCACCAACACCCCAAACACCCCCTCTCAGCCTATCATGATCGCGTATATTTTACAACTTATGTTCCTGTAGGAGGATAAAAAAGTGATGATCCTATTCTGTCGGGACGGAGATGGTAACATAAAACGCGTTTTGGCACTTACGACTATGCCGTTTAGGTCCTTTGAAAGAAACCTATGCTGCAGGGCTGTAAAGCCCGACTCTGGTCTCGGACTCAATTCCAGACTCGAGTCCGTTTTTTTACTGGACTCGGAATTGGCCCGGAATGGGAGGTTCCGGAATCGCAATTGGGCCGGAATGGACTGGAGTTGCCCTCGGAGTCCATTCCAGTCGTCCAAAAAAAAATGAGAGTTACTGAAAGATACATTCTTATTGGTGTACAATTAAATTCATTAATGGTCACGCATAGTCAACTAAGCTGCAGGGTGGACCAGACTATGAAATTGACTCCTACCCAGAATGCAAAAATGCGTTGAGGTTTCGATGATTGATGTTTTATTCCAAATAATGCCATGTCGTCCCCATTTCTTTCAGTCACTGTTCAAATGCTGTCTTTGCGTGTTGGAAAAATAGTTTTGTTTATATCTGATCTTGGGAATTCTTGGGATATTTTGAGTTTTTCCTCTAGTGACCCCAGATGACGTTCTTGGGAATTCTAGGAAAATTTTGCTTCTTGACCTGTGGAGACCCAAATGACGATCTTGGGAATTCTTGGGAAATTTTACTTTTTGACCTTTGGTGACCCAGATAAAGATCTAGGAAAATTTTGTTTTTTTTTTTACCTCTAGTGACCTCAGATACAGATCTTGGGAATTCCCAGGAAATTTTGCTTTTTGACCAAGATGGTAACCCGGATAAATATCTTGGAAATTCTTGGTAAAATTTGCTTTTTGACCTCTGATGACCCCAGATGACCTTTGATCTCCACTATAAAACAATAAGATTCTTCCTCTCACCATAAGGCATCTACATATTAAGTATGGAATTTATTCAAGCTTTCTTCCTACCTTGAGTGTTTTTTTTCAGAATTTGACCCCGTTGACCCCAAATGACCTTTGACCTCCACCAAAAGCAATAAGGATCTTTGACTTACCATAACGCATCTACATCATAAGTATGAAATTTATCAAAGCCCTCTACCTTGAGATATCGTGTTAACAAGGTTTTCAGAGTGACCCCAGATGACCTTTGACCTTCTCCAAAAACTATAGGGTTCTTTCTCTTAATATGGGGCATTTATGTAACAAGTTTAAGAACTTTAAGAATTTCCCTTCTTGAGATATCGTGTTAACGAGCAAAGTGTCACAAACACACACATGCACATACACATACATACAGACACGCCATCATGAATGCATAGGTTTCTCTTTGATGGAAACCAAAAATGACAGTTTAAAGGGAAAGAGCAGTCCTCCCAAATTGTAATAGTCTAGTAGTCTATCTTATTTCACGAATGGCTCTTGAGAATCATGTGACAATATTTTTCTCACTGAAGGGCGAAATTTTAGAGGTGTAACTCATTGCTTTACCTTTGATATGCAATATTAAACTCCTGAAATATAAAGAAAGGTACATGGAAGAGAAATAAGGAGATATTAGTGAGAATTAGGTGTTGTTTCAAAATAAGTTTGGGCGGACTGCTCTTACCCTTTAAATGAAATGTGCCTGAAAATAGTATAAATAGCGTTTGTATGACATTTTACATTGTCAAATGTTCAGACTCGGTATTGACTCTGAATAATGGACACTAGAATCGGAATTGGCTCGGAATCGGAGGGTACCATACTGGACTCGTAATTGGCCCAGAATGGTATGGTAACCACTGGAATGGGAATTGGCTCGGAATCGGGTTAGCTGGACTCGGATACAGCTCTGCTATGTTAGAATGGGCTAAACGCGTCCAAATATCGTCAACTTTTTTAAAGTTACATCAGTAACGGAATATTTTTCTTCACCTGTCTCCAGAGAGACCTAGCAGGCCACCCCTACCTGTGTGTCGAAATAGTCCCAACACGACCATCTGGTGTTTTGCACCGCTAAGTGACGTCACATTGGACAGGATGTGCCTACATGTCTACTCAATTTCTAGGTTAGTTCCTTTGTTTTATTCATTCATTCATTCATTCATTCATTCATTCATTCATTCATTCATTCATTCATTCATTCTTCCATTCATTCATTCATTCATTCATTCAGTTAGTTCTTAATTTTTTCCTTTTTAAATGTGGAATGGTCTCGATCAGTGGAATTCAAACATAAGTTATCAATTTTGGGATCAGAAACGTAATACTAGGATTGGCTGGAAGGCTGGGTCAAATGTTGGCCGATAACGCTTTCAAGGCCTGCAGTGCACTGTTTTCAAAGTTAGTAAAACTAACTCCGACGACGGTATTGGTAGGATGGAGGTGTGTACAAACAGTGGCGTAGGAACCGGGGGCCAGGGGGCATGGTCCCCCAATGTGTTTTGATGGGGGCCAAATGTCATTTTGCCCCCCTCCCCCAAAATCGAGATAGTTCACAGTTTCGTTTTACTCTTATGAGAACAATTTCTCTAATAAGAACCCAAAATTTTCGGCACGCTACGCGCTTTAGAGCGACCCTAGTTTCTTCAATGCTCCATTCTACATAGCTAGATAGCGCAAGTCCTTTCCACCTTTAAGTAACATGTAGAGAAATTAGTTTATGTAGAGGTCGTAAAATTCATCTCATATCTCAAAGCGTAGTTACTTTTCTCTTGTGTGTGTCATGCGATACGTTCAGTTGGTGAGGGACTCACGGAGCAATGTTTGGCCACCGGTATTTCATCGGGTAGTCGGGATGGTTTCGATACAATGTATATTATCTCCAATATGGTCTACAACCTGTCCACCCGTAGAGATTTTCTTTCTTCTTTTTATTCATATGTTTTTTGTCAAAACCTACCAAAACTTTCGCTCGCTTTGCAATTTTTCACATTAGATTCCGGGAAAAACGTTTAAAGAACGCGGAACTATGCTTTTCTAGTTTACACAAATTTTATGCAATATATGCCCCGAACGACATGGTCTAGTACACAGGTTTTCTTCAAATTTCACCTCACCAATACCCGACGGCACTGGGACTGTCGGAGCTTCGGGTCGCTGCCCCCTTTCAATTAATTAATGGATTAATTTTAATTAATCCACTAAAATCCATGGGGATAACTCCACTCTGAATAATTTTGAATAAATTCGGATAGATTGTGACAAACTTAATGTGTTTTAGAATAAATTCAAATCAACCTTCACAAATTTTCTACAAAAATTGCACATCTTGATGGCTGCTATTACGGGCCGGCAAATGCCATTTCCGGCGATCTAGGATGTATTAAAATCTCAAATTTTCTTGGTACGCTCCGCGCCAACCTATGGTGGCGCTTCGCTTAGATAGTACACGAGAGCCAACGGCAACAAAAATCCCCAGCCCTCCAGCGCCACCAAAAATATCTTAGCTACACCACTGCTCATGTGTTGTTGTTGTTTCCTTTTTCTTTAAATATACTACTTTGAGCAAATATGAAGTGGGAGTGTGGAAAGGGTCAGGGTTCAAGGTCGAGAAATCGCATCTTGTCTGCCCCCCCCCCCCCATGTCAAACATCTTAAGACGCCGCTGATAAAAAATTTTTAATGTGTACAAACTGTTACTAATTTTTCAGAACATATGAAAGAATAAAATGGCATTGAAACTGACAGTGACTTTCTTTCCACCTTAGATTTGGATCAAAACGGCGCATAAAAAGAAACTGTGAACCTCACAATCAACAACTGAATGCTAGTATAGATTTAGACTACTATATAGCCTACAGGTACGAATTAGAAGTCATTGTACGCAACGATTTTGGACAGTCTTCTTCAAAAGGGAGCTACGATCTATCACAAAATGGTAAGTTATTAATTTGAGTGACCCTAGACAATAGGCAGGAACTCGCATTGGGGCAAGATTAGGCAGGGATACGTTTTGGAGGTTGCCATAATAATGCAAACTTTAAATAAAGTATGCTATAAAATGCCATTTTGTGAGGGCGCAACAAGGGAGCAGGCCTTTAGAGAGGGGAAAATGACTCGTGCTCCCTGGCTACACCCATGGGCGTCAATCTTTACTCAAATGTGTGTGTGTGTGGGGGGGGGGGGCATAGCCACTTCTGTCAAAAATTTACTGTGTAAAATGGGTGCATTTCCAAAATGTGGGGGGACGTGTCCCCCTGTCCCTCCCCAGGATTGACGCCCGTGGCTACACCCGTCTGGACGTAGAAACTCAGAAGCTGAGGATAAGATCAAACTCGGCTAAAAGAAAGTTAAGAACATACTTTACCTTGTATCCTATGTGCATGTCTTGTTTCGCTTGACATAAACACAATATTCAGCAAACTAAATTACTTAGACTCCCTTACTTGGTAGCGTGGCTAGACGTAATCGCCGTTTTCTCTTAGCTTTTCAAAGTTTACGGGCGCCCTTTCATAAAGTGGTTTACAGACAAATTGTCCCCGAACAATTGCCACTCGGACAGTTTTCCCCAGGACAACTCAAACCCGAACAATTTCCGCCTAGGACAATTCCATTTTTTTGTGGGGGAAGTTGTCTGAGAGGTAAATGTAATGGGTGGGAATTTCAATTGTCCGGGGTGAACTGTCCCAGGACAGTTGTTCGGTCACGTCATAAAGTAGGTTTAACATCTTTAAATTATGCTAGCGGACGTTGCTAAATTAATTTGCAGTGTAAGGGCAGGTTTGGGTCGGTGTGGTCCAGTAACAATGGTCTGGTGGTAGCTGTTCATTGACTCCCAAATGACGTCACAATCAGAGAGAGAGGCTATAGACCTTATACATATGACGTCACAAAGGAGAAAGTTCTCCCTCGTTTGGAGGAAGATGGAGGAAAAGCGCGTATCATTACAAGTTACACCAATAAATGCAGACAGCTGATTTGTCAACCAATCGTGTACGAGCGTACGTAAGTCTACTACACGTGCGGCGAAATCCACGCCGTTCGTGCACGTGTGCTACATTGTTTTCACCCAAAATGACGTCAGTGTGATGCATAAGGCCGTAGGAGCTTGCACCAAAGGTCAAAAGGTCAAATTCACTGGGACGCGCTAGTTGTTCAGGAGGACACTGCGCCCGCGCACCACATTGGTTTAGTACTTAGCGTCCGCGTGGGTTTGTCCTGGAGAAGGTGGTGGTTGCGTTAGTTGACTTTTGCGCGACAGAAATCTTCTTTTCTCTAGTTCGATTGCGACACGGAATTGTGGGATACATGCAATGTACACAAACAGCACAAATAGTTTGCGAAATAAACATACGGTGTTAGAGATAAGACAGCTGTTAAGACCTAGAATACGTTGTACATGCAGTTGAAGACACAATACCGCAGGTAAGAACACTTCGCACACTCCTTTTTGATCTAAAAAGGATCATTACACTACAGTACTTTCCAAATTAATCTCAATTTCTTGGCATGTGTTACGACGGTGTCATTATTATCTCGGACTTTGAAGATGTGCGCATGCGCAGTAAAAATTGCGAAAAGGTTTAATATTGATGCCTCGAAGGTAAAATATGTTACGACGCTGCACACAAGCCACAACGAAAAAGCTCGTGTTTGAAATTAAAATTTTACTTCCGTCGGATGACTTCCGAATTATACACTGAAGTTCAAATTTAGAACCTATAGAATAAAGAAGTTCACTTCGGCCTCAAACAGAAGGGTTTCCTTGGATGAAAAACCTATGATCGGACCCGGCCGCCTTTATCCACTCGGACATAACAATTGTTGTTTAAGGTAGGGCCCAAAGTTTTCCGCTTCGTAAATGCTGAATTCCGCTTTTTCTGCTTTGTAAGTGACAGAATCCGTTTTCTTCCGCTTTCTTAATTTAGGCATTTTCAAAAGTTCATGTTATTCCTCAAAGTTGTATAAAACCTCAAACTTGCATTTTTAAAGGATATGCCGGAATACAATGCTGTATTGCACAATACTTACGGTGCTAGTACAACAAATGCTCGCTCGATCGACCGCGGTTATAGGGTGTTGTGGAGGGACTGTCCGGTCATGATTTTATTACGCGATTCTGTGATTTCCTTTTACATAATAGAGAGGATAATTATGCTTTTTTATGATGTTTTTTTTTTAAAAAAATATTCTTGTTTTTATTAAAACCACTCAGAGTACTTATAACAATTATTTTGATAGTAAGTTCCTGATTTATTTTTGCAATTTTTTCAAAACTTCGTTTTCCGTTTTCTAATGCCAATTCCGCGAAAACTTTGGACCCTAGTTTAAGGTCGTGATCGGTTTTTTTCTCCTGATTCAAAAAATTGTCTTAGTTAATATGTCCACAAACGCCATCGGGGCTTCTAAAAATATCCTGTAGGCTATCACTTTTAGTTTCATTCTAAGAACTCTAGACAAGTATAGAAAAAAGCTTGGAAGGAATCATTTCGTTTATCAGTTATGTTACTTTTTATAAATGTCTGACATTTAAAACGGATTTAAACGGAAACGATTAAAACTGAACGACGGTTGATGACTTGAGGTTGTAAGCCTGCGACAGGTAATTCTGCTAGGAACTGCCCTCGACTAATCTATCAGCAATTGAGATTACATATGAAAGTTCCCCACTTTAGGGTACTTTTGGGATTTTCCCTTCAGCTGTTCAGTGCCCAAATCTAGCTTACCAGGCAGCAAATTTTTTTCCGACATGGTCCCAAGTGACTTGCCCCAACGTCAACGTTACTATGTTAAGGAACGTAACATAGTTAACAGACTTAAATAGACTTAAAGGCAATAGGCAGTCGCCCCAAAATTTTCTTTGGAAAATCAGCAAACTCTTGCAAATCTCCTCTTATTGCATTACAAGCACCTCTGAAGACGTTTTGAACATAACTATTACAAACAATAGGTAAAGCAAGGCAAAATTCTCTTTGAATTCCACAATTCACTAACAAAAATATTGTCACATGATCAAAATAGGCCATTCATGAACTAGAGTGACAGGATACACTCACTCTGTTTGGGGTGACTGCCTACTGCCTTTAAACGTAACCAATCGTTACATCCATTTTAGGAGTTTCTTTAAGTCGCCAATGTTTGATTTATTTTGAACTTTTAGCGGCTCTTGTTATCTGGTTACTTTCAATTTTGTAGCTAGGGGTGGCACCCTACGGGCAGAAACAGTAGAGTACCTATAACAGGGAAAGGTACTCTAAGAAATAGCTTCAACCACGGATTTGGAAAAATGGGGATGCGTCGGTGAGCCAAAAGTATATCTGAAATATCTTCATCTATGTACATATCATAAAGATAAATGTAAAGCTGATCTGTTCCGTACTTATCGGGTTTTTTAATTCTTTGTTGGTTTATTTCGTTGGAGGGCCACACTTGACAAAATAAAGAGTATTCCCCTACAACGGTCAGTCGACCCGATAGTTCAACTCGTTTTCCTCTTAAAACAATCCAATATTTTCTAGCGCGCCCCGCCGCTGCAGCCTGAGTTGTGATATGTTTCTTACGTTGTCTGATTTTAGATAGCTACCTGGTAGCCCCTGAGTAAGTGGCATAGGCCTAGTTTGCACACTTTTCTATAAAGGTTGGGGATTCCATCTTCAATCGCATAGTTGGTCTGTTGTTGTCCTCGAACAGTGGCCAACAGTAAATGACTCGGTAAATCTATGCGTTGGACAAGCTCAAGGATACACTTCAAGGCATGCTATCCCCCGTAGTATGTTATCTAAGCAAAAGGGCTTTTTCACGCCCGTAATCTATACCATTCCAAATGTTTCACCCCGTGTGCTATCGAATGACTTCAAATTAGTCAATCTTTCGTCACAAGTGGCCCCGACTTCTTCGCCGTCATTCAACGGAGTACTCGAAGAACTTAGATAATCAATTTACGCTTTCAACGAGGATAGTTTCTTCTTTGTATCCCTAAATAATTTGAGCGCGCTTTGCACGCAGTGCAACTCTACCATTCAAATTTTTCGATGAAATACGAAAACAGCACTTACCTAGATCAAGTTTTATACAGGTATATTGAGCAACATACGCTATTACGTACTAATTTTAGGCCTCAAAACTGTATGGAGACCATATAAATTCCACACTCGGAACCACTACGCTGTGAAAAAAAAATCAACTCCCTGTTGGACAAACCCCGCCATCACCCCTGTTTAAAGCTCTTCTTGTCTTATGCTTTACGTTTATACTTTTTATTGTATCTCCGGAATTCCATTGTTATTTCCTTTTATTAAATTTAAGGTCTTTTTTTCTCTTTCATTTGGAAAGAACTCACTTAATATGATCTATTACAAAGTAAATTCAAGGTAGTATATGTAACGATCTAAACATTAATTACGGCAAATTCAGTTATGTTGGTGTAATTTTACATTATGCATAACGATGTCTGAAAACGCAAATCAGTTCAGTAACGTAAATTTACCCCTAGCCCTCGTAAGCGTTAGCTGCGCCCCTCCTGGGGCGCCTATGTCTGTTACGACATGTCATGTAATGCCATCTCATGCAGTATCATATCATTTTAACATGCTACGTTGTCATGTCACGCCATGTCATGTCAAGGCATGTCATGACGTCATGTCATGTTATGTCATGCCATGCCATGACATCAGTCATATCATGTCATGTTATGTCATGTCATACCATGTCATGACGTCAGTCATGTCATGTCATGGTATGCCATGTCCTGTCACGTCACTGTCATGCCATACTATGCCATGATGTCATGTCATGTTATGTCATGCCATGACGTCATGTCATGTTATGGTATATCATGCCATGTCACGTCATGTCATGCCATGTCATTTCATGCCATGCCATACCATGTTATGGCTTGTAATGTAACGAAATGTACTTTAACATTGTTAAATGGTATGTCATAAAATATTACAAAGATCCTTAATTATTTTCTTATTTTCTTGCACGTTCAGTGATTCCCGAGAAACCATTGAACATCACATTGGAAACAACTGGTTCAATCTCCTTCGAAGGTTCATTTGAATTGCCGAATTCCTGGAAGACTGCGTCATACTTAGAATACAAGTATCAAGTTACTCATGATAACAACACGAAAACTGTAAGCATTATTCTTTTTTGATTTAAACAACCCCCATCCCCTTCCTCTTTTTATAGCTCTGTCCCTCCTGACAGAGGTCACATACGACTGACAGTTAGACATTAGGAAAGGCCTTACAAGAGATCTAGTAGACGAGCAAAGCTAGAGAAGAAAGTACGCGGAGTAGATCTTTGATTTTGATTTGACAACGGTTTATTTCAACTAAGTATGCGTAATGGTAGTATAACAAAATCAAGAAAAAGGTGCTAATAAAATTTACTTAAACGTTAAAGCGTTGTCCAATCGGCTTTATTGGCTCGCGCAAGCGGGACTGGAGAATATCAATACTTAAGAGGTAAAGTTATAATAACCGAGCGACACCCTTGAGTTGTGCGATTAAAACACTTTCAGTTTGTTTTATGTAAATGAGGGCCCTTTATAGCTTTTGCAAAAACTGAAACTGCTTTCTAAGGGCTACGCTAATGAAGAAACTTAAAAAACTAACAAATATAAACCTACCATTTTCCAACCCTCTGCTGTTTAATCAAGTCTGCTCTGTTCGAAAGCAAAAAGTAACAGATATACCACACATGATCCTGGTGTGACCACGCTATGCCATTTGAACTACAGGAATTCAGTGTGCAACTGAATTAGTGTTGTTTCGTCGGCCTCCAGTCTTCCTCCTGACTTCGGTGAGTTTCGACGGGGTACAAGATCACCTGGGCAGGCCCTGGGGGTGGTTGGGAAATAGGGCTGGAGCAGGGGGTGAAGTAGCCGGGTACTCTTCGTCAGCTGAAACTTTACAAACAAGACAAATATTGTGACTCAAATGAGAGAGAACAGGAATTAAAAGGTACCACTTGGTTTATTAAAACTGAAACACCTCTCTTCACTTACCCCTCCTTTTTCATTACATGATCAGAAATGTTACATGAGTAAAGTCTTTCGTAACTCCATCTCGATATAAAGAAGCCATTAAACCTAGTTTCCACCATTTGGTTGGCTCGAGAAAAGGGGCCTCAAAAATTAGCAATACTGTTTCAGATAATACCAGAAATGTTTCTTCTCCCCTGTTATTATATAGAAACAGGTTATTGAAGGTCCTCAAATAGAAAACAGTTCACTTGTTTCTCATCCAGTTTAGCCTAAATTTCGTAAAGCCTATATGCCTCCCTTGAAATGACGCCGACTTGGCATTTCATTACACTGGTATGTAAGCTCAATGAAATAAATTACAGTCTTAAGAATACAAAGATTAAATATTAGGCCTACCAAACTTGTATCCAAGCACAACTATCCGATTGCGTCGCAGAATCAGGATGTGCTCACTGAAAAGGCTCAAAAGTACCCCAAAGTTCTCCTCTAAAAGAACACCAAATTTTCTCCTCCAAAGTTAACTCAAATCTCGACTTTCCTGCACCACATCTTGTTGCAGGGGTCGATTACACTTCCTTTCTCCTTGGAGTCTACATCTTGAGTGTCTTTGATACTTCTCCATTTCCTACTGATTGGCCAACCTCTTTTCCCAAAATATAGTCTATCACACACAGAAAATATTGTCCTTCATTGGCGAAAGTGATTGATAACTTTTCTGATTGGCTAAGACATACCTAGAATAGCACTCATCTAGTGAAATAGGTTACAAGACCAAATTTCAGTTGCACCTGCATCAATGTTTTGAAATGAATTTCTCAGTAATCACAACAAGCCCTGCTTCCCATCCTGCCCAATTATTCAATTTTGCAAACACGCCGTCTCTCTCCCCTTTGATCTTCTTGAACAACAGAACCAACATGGCTGTGATTCATTCTACTGTTATGAAACTTCCAGACACACAGAAACCCTTGCTCCCAGCTCCGTGTTTTGCCTTATCATCCTGTAAATCACACAAATTTCCATAACACCGAGAGGACAAAGAGCCTAGAATTTTCGTTACAATATAAAAGTTATGTGTTAATAGTGTAACTTTCAATCTTTACAACTACGTCAGATGCAAGGCAGGTACATCAAGGCGTTGGCCCCGAAATTACACCACACGCGCACCCTCACATCCACGCCCCCACGCACTCACCTGCATAGCCTACACCCACGCACCCAGTCGCCTACACACGCACATCTGTTGGTAAAATTGTTTCGCAGCCCATAATTATTAATTAACAGAAGCCACAGCTTCGATTGTGGGGATTGCTCTTATTTGTTCCGTCCAAATTGTTGTCCTCTGTCGCTGAGGGTTACCCTGACTAAGTTCTGCCACAGCTTCGATTGTATAGGATTGCCCTAATTTGTCTCGTCCAAATTGTTGTTCTCTATCGCTAAAGGTTACCCTGACCAAGGTCAATGCCGCAAAAGTAACTTACTTGAAATACGTGTTTCTTCAAGAGGCTTCGATATGCACTTGCCTGCAAGTACAAGAATTTCTAGTTAGAAAATGTGCTCTCGTCAAAGGTTTCAATACCGTGTTCCGGCAGATTAGCTCTCGGAGTGGAGGAAGAAAGCACAGCTCGTGTAGCGTAATCCGCACAGAGTCGCTACGTAGGTTACCTTCTACCCTTCTAATTGTCTAACCTGAGTTATCCTGGGGGCAGAGGCACCTTGCTCAAACATTTGTGACCATCTAAATATAGGTTTCAGAGTGGGACTTTACCAGCTGTGTCAAATAGACTTCATGTACAAACGGATTAAGATATTTGTTGACAGAAGCCCTATGTCCTTGCAATACCTCACTGGCCTATAATGGTTGGGGCCGTAGACATCCAAGTTTTTCAAAACATATTGTTGACTCCCGCCCTCTCAACATAAGGCACACATTTTGTAGATTAAAAACAGCAGCGCAATCTTATATTCACGTTGACGTATAAATCCATTACATACAACTATCATGGTTCATTGCTTGTCTAAGGTTCATAAATTTAAAACGATGCCAGCTCAGCATCCAAATATTTCGGGCCATTACGCCATTGCAGTACCTTCAGGGATGGCTCTAGGATTTTTTCCGACATAGGGGTAAAGCCCCCTCATGAGGAGGGGGTTAGCAACCCACAGCCCGACATGAGACTGGTTACCGGAAGCATGGTAAAGCAAAATTTTGGTGGTTGGTAAATTTGGGGATTTTACTGAAGAAAATTGAAAAATTTGGGTTTTTATTGTGGAAAAGTTGAAAGTTTTATTGAAAACAATTTGAAAGTGTTTGGTATTTATTAGAGAGAATTTGAAAATTTCGGGTTTCCATTCAAGAATCTGCCATCCATGAAATCAGAATCGTGTAAACTGTAGGAACGACTGGTCGCCGTCGGGGACGACATGCTTTAATGTTACCCATGATGACTCCCCCTGCGAAATTAGAAAAAAAAAATCCCCAGAAAAAAATTAACCATCGGGGGCCATGGCTCCCTGCAGGCCTCACTTGGCGCCATTCCTGAATGCCTTTAATGAACTAGTAGTAGACAGCGATACTTATTGCTTTGTCATAAATATCAGTAGATGATTTTTGTCAGTACAGCATTACCCATTAAGACACCAAGAAACAAAACCAAAAAAAAAAAAACAAAACACAAACAAAAATGCAAATATTATATTCTTTTCAGCTATGGGACTATTCGAGTAATACGAGAACGGTTAACTTTCAGTTCAGATTAGACGAAGCACCCAAACCTTACTCTTCGGTTTGCGTACAAGTCAAAATTAAGTTTGGCTATATTCTCTCAAACAGTTGGAGCAATTATGGTGACAAAAGTTGTAACTATACTGAGAGTGCAGGTAAGTCTACTAAAACTTGGTTTATAAGGAATGTTCAGATTTAATTACACAGGGGTGGTCTGTAGGATAATTGCCACACAGGCAGGTTATTGACTCTTTACGGATAGCGCTGAGACTGGTGCTTTCGAGCAAAGAAGCAATCAGTATGCCTACCATCCACACACACACACACACACACACACACACATATATATATATATATATATAGGTCGAAAGTGTAAATAGTAATACATTCGATCTTGAATTTTATACCAATCCTTAGATAGAGCATAGCCCTTATCACAGAAGGAAAGGTTCACAGAAAATACCAGAGAGAAAAATTGAGCCGCACCTAGGGTTTGAACCCGCCATCCTTAACTTCCAACTTCGATCTACCAACCTCGACCTACTATATATATATATATATATATATATATATATATATATATATATATATATATATATATATATATATATATATATCTATATATATATATATATATATATATATATATATATATATATATATATATATATGGACAAGAATAAGGAGCAGTGAGGGGTACCAAAACCAATCGTGTCATAAACGTAATTGCATAAACCCTCGCTATGACCCAAGATATAATATATAATAAATAATAATTACAATAAATAATAATTGTGCAAGAGCCACGTAAGCCTAAGTACAAAAACTGAGCATCATAGCCCGGCCAGTACAAAAGGTTTTTGTTGAACTTGGTCCGGCCCCCTGGCCCCTTGGGCCCCGCCTTGTCTGTCCACCCGCTTGCTATGCCCCTGGGTACTTACTGGCTCAGGCCCATAGCAAGACATTCTGATAAGGGAGAGTGGGCTACACTCTCAAGATGAGGGGTGACTAGGAATTACTCAGTGTAGTCCTTGGCAATCGATTTGTCATATAGATGGGGGTGGGGTAGGAAATCACGGTACCTGTGGAGACAGTAATGAATGAGCAAAATAGCATACCTCTGCTTTGCCTACGTAGCAGGCTGCACGGCATATCCCTTGTTCAGTCATATTCCTAACAAGCTGAGGAGCTGAGCAGAGTCCCCTTCGCGGAGTAACCTCTGCCCCAAACGGTAACCAGAAAGTACAGAAAAGTTCTTCACACGGATGGCGCTCTTTTAGAAAGCAGGATACACCCTTGCTAGCAGCCAACATTGTAAAGAGCGCTAGCCATACAGGCGGTGCATTTACTTAACTGAAGTTGGAGCTGAAAATTACTGACTTGAGGGATAAAATTCGCAACAGTCTGCTTCCAGCAGGTCGCATATATTGAGTCTTTGGTTGTAGCAAAGGGTTTTACATCGGGTAAAGTTTATGTAACGGAAAGTGTTACTTTTGCAATTTTGTAACGTAACAGTAGAGTACTAGGTAAATTCATCTGTTCAGAGCAAAACCTGTAATCTATAACTTAATCTGTAACGCTTCAACTTAAGAATCGGTAATGACCCTTTTTTTTTCTTTTTTTTTCACAGTCGTCATCACTTGTAAAACTTTTTAAGTAGCTGCCCCTAATTGAGTTAAATCATTATCTATTTCTTTACTTTTGAGTAAGTCTTACAAGGCTTGATTCGTTATTGCTATATTTAAGCAAGGTGTTAAACAAGGTGTTAAGCAGGGTGTTAATTATTAATTAGCCGCCTATACGTGGACATTCTGCATGTTGGCGCCAGATCAGAACTGCGTAACATGACCACATGTGCAATCGATACGGTAACGATACAAGGCGATGGTGATGTCGATTATGGCAATAACAGTAGCAAGTAACAAAAACATGAATAATAGTTTCGTTATTTTTTTCAGTTGCACTTCATACACGTGTTTACACAAAATGAAGAACAGACAAAAACAAACAAACAAACAAACCCGTGGGCCTTTGTGTAAACAAAAGGGGAAACAATGAGCCAGATGAAGCTAAAATACGGTAGCTTAAGTTCTATTCTGGTCCACAGTAAAACCAAATTGAATATTCTCAATCACTCATTCACTCAAAAATGTCATTCTTTTCCTGTGTCTAATAAAAGACCGGAAAGTAACGTGCAAAAATAAATATCCATATCCTGTGGTAACCAAGCCAAAATTTTAGCTCCTAAGTTGTTTATATAGTGCGGGACGATCTACATGGTGCTAGAATTTGCTCTGAAATTTACTGTGTGGGGTTGTAGCTAGTGTTAGCGCCCTAGCAATCCGCGGATAATGGTAACCCACAAATTAAACACCCTGAAATATCTTTTGTGGGGATGAGGGTGTGGGCACAGTGTAAGCCATGTTGCTGAAGTGATGTGCTCCATTTGTAATGAGGATTTGGTAGCCATTGAATTGAAGTACTGATTATGCAAAAAGCAAAAATTAAGAAACCTGGAGGTATTTTAGGCATATTTTGTGTAATATCCTTCCGTTATGCAAAAGGGAATCTTGAATTAAGTGAAAAATCAAGAACCACCTCATTGTACTAAAAGCTTCTTAACTCAAAATCTCAACGGT
Organism: Holothuria leucospilota; assembly: GCA_029531755.1. NCBI lineage: Eukaryota > Metazoa > Echinodermata > Holothuroidea > Aspidochirotida > Holothuriidae > Holothuria > Holothuria leucospilota. The sequence continues at coordinate 24,109,520 of CM055969.1, forward strand.
CATGATGCACAAATTTGCAAACAGTGTGAAAGGCTTACTTATTAAATTTCATGCAAGGGGTAGCTTGTGCCTGCTGAAAACTTCGGCAAAGCATGGAACTACTCGGTAGAAGCTCCATGTACAAAGGTTCAAAGGTCACTCTTTGCAAAATTTAATGCGTTACTCTCCGAAGGAATAATTAGCGCTATCCAGAGATGTTGTTCATACTGCAGGTGCTGCTTTGTACGATTGAAGACGGGGCTATTTGAATATATAAGGAGAGTGATCTTCTACCGCCCGTTAAAGATAACCATTTTCTCGGGGAAGTCTTTCTTTTTTCAGTCCAGCTTATATTGTGAAACCTAAACAATCACTACTTTAGAATATATAAATGTTGATAGGTTTATCAATTTGCACGTCATTTGTAAATCTTTGATGCTAGTCTTTTTCTCATCACAGCGCCCTCGAGATCTCCTGAGAACTTCCACGTATCGACGACAGATATTCAGGACGGCGTGTATAGGAATGTAATATTCACCTGGAGCGTAAGTTGTTTGGATACCAGTTTTGAAAGCAGGTGTACTGAAAAAATACTGATCATGGATCGCTGGTACAAAAAGGGACCTGTTACTCAGTTAATTTTCTTTTTAAAGGAAAGCGGGGCATAGGCTTAGGGAGCTGTTCTCCACTGGGGGAGGGGTTAAACGCTGTTTTGGACCGCTGTCCTGGGGAGAGGTCTAAGGGGAGGGGTCCCCGTTTGGAAACTTTGTGAATATTTGAGGGTCTTTAGATGCCATTTGGTGCAATATCTGAGCAAGTTTTAAAGTAAATCCCTGCAAATTTTGGACATTTTATTTCTAGTACAGAGGGAACAAATAAGGGGTTTCTGTCCTTGACTTGAGGGGTGGAAGTGCTTCCGCCCAACCACATTTTACCGAGGGCTTGAGCCCCCAGCCCCCGCTTCCACCACCCTTGAAGCGGAGTGACGAAGAAACGCTTCCATGAAACAACTAAAGGGCTCATGCAAAGAAACATTTACTTAACAAGTGCAAACTCAGGCGAGTAGCAAAGGGGGGGGGGCGAAGGGGGAAGCCGCCCTCCTTCAGCATATTTTTGGTATTTTTAATGACTTTTTTATGATAGGCTATTGCTAGTAACTCAAAATAAAAAAATGTTTAGATGCAACTTCCAAGGCCTGAGAGATGCCATTTCCAGCGATCTGGGAGGCATTTTCGGCCAAAATTTTCTTGTACGCTTCGCTCCAACCTATGGTGGCGCTTAACTTAGATAGTCTGCCTACTCCTTCGCCCACCTCCTTAGCAAATTCCTGGCTACGCGCCTGCGAAAACTAAATTAGTGCGTACGCAATTCGTAGATAAAAGTGATATTTTCTTACACTAGACTGTACCGTTTATATACCTTTGTATTTATGAACAATGTGGTTGTTCCGTGGTCTTTGACAAAAGTGCCCGTAAATAATTAGTACACTAGGTTCGTTGATTTTCGATAATGAAGATTATCAACGTCAACAACCTTATAAACTGGAATTTTTGCCAGTTAAACCTTTATGCCGCGTTCCATTTGGGTCTTAAAGTGGTGAATTCACCGCGTTTCTTTTTTATGCAGCACAGATAGCTTAACATTTTGACTGCTACTCCGTACTGCAGAAAAAAAGAAACGCGGTGAATTCACCACCTTACGACCCCAATGGAACGCGGCATAACATACACATTTGAAATGAAAGAGAAATCCATTGGGTCAGCTACTATTTATTGCAACTGCGCTTGAACTGATTCCTCCCTCCCCGCAACAAAAATGTTCTAGGCCCGAGTTTTTTGTTTCTCGAAAATGGAAACTGTGTAGTTAGTCGCTAATGGCTTTTGCAAAATGGTTGTAGGCTATATTCCCACTGTGCAATAGCATTACGTCACAATACCCGAAGCCGACGGTACTCTATGAGATCAGTCGTGCAGAGTTTCACTGATTTTCACACATGCATTGGAGGCGATCTCGGGGGACAGGGGATATTCCCTAAATATTTGAGAAATCGCCCATTGACTTTGATTTTTCACACAGTAAATTATTTCAAAATGGGATCATCCCCCTCCAATACTGAGGCAAATAATTAACCTGTATCGCCTATTAAACAGAAACACTACCCCTTAATATCAGGCAGATAACACCTGTGCACTTCACGGATAACACCCTTGAAGAGGAACAGAAGTTAGTTATAATAATAACGAGTGATTACTCTTTGCAATGCCTCAAGGCAGGGATACTTTATGCAGGAAGTGGGTTAAATCCCCCTCCTTTATGACATTCATTCATGTAGAGCTTTGTAAGTTTATGCAGACGGGAAAGCACTGAAGCGCAATCAGAACAATTAGCATGTAGGCTATATCACTTATTAAATTGGAAACAGTAACCAGGCAGATAACTCATGAACTTCACGGATAACACCCTGGATGAGTAACAAAAGTTAGTTTCTTAAATTCTCCACATATACCTGACTTCACAGAGGACATCGCTGGTTTTAAGGTGAGGCCATGCGTGTAGGTTTCAGGCTAGTACATGCTATTTATCATGGGCTAAATTTCGGGAAACCGCCAAAGTTGTGATGCATGTTTGTCTCAAACGCCCCTGAAGGCCGGTTTACGCTTCCAAATTCCCAAACACTACATAAAGCCTAAGCTATAAGAAACATATATGTCATCCCTGTCTCTTATGGGCCAATGGCAGACATAGCTCAGAGTTAAACAGTGTTCTATTTTCATAGCTTTATAGCGCTATACAGAGGTATGAATCGGCCTAAAGACGTGTTATATTAAAGGCCGGTTTATAATTCCAATTTTTCACGCGCTATAAAGCTATAAGAACCATATATGGTCATCCCTTGCTCTTCCGAGCCAGCCACTCACATAGCTCAGAATCGAATTACAGTGTTCAACTTTTATAGCTTTACAACGCCCTACTGAAATGTATACCGGAGGCCTTAATTCGTTTCTATTCTTACTATTTTACAGCCCCCACCCGAGGAGCATCGTAACGGTGTAATTGAAGAAAATTTGCTTGTAGTTGAAGAAGTAAATCAAGGCTGTAAACCTAGAGAGATCTCCAACGAAAACTTAACTGCTCATACAACGCAATTCTCAATTTCAGGTAAGACCAGAAGAGGTATATGCATACGAGGCGGGGCAGTGGGGACTACAGCCCCAATTCAGGCAGAAAACTGGCTTTAGGGCAGCACCTGTGTTATTTTCCGGGCACAAGTGCTTAGAATTCCGGGTCAGATTACTCAGTCCCCTCTCCCTTCCATTAAAACGGATCCCGTGTGCTTATGCTTAAAGGTGTAACACATACTAGGTGGATCCCTCCTTAAAATGGGATCATACACTGTCTAACCTTACCAAGGCTGGCTTTGTATACAAAGCCAGCCTTGCTATTACCGTAATAGCTCCATGGTTAGACAGTGCTGGGGCTTACTGTTCCTGGTCTTACTTCCATCAGTTCCCAAGAATCATTCACTGGAACGTGCTGAAAACACAGTCTGCCATTACGGTAGATATCTATCCTTAGACTGCATAGAATGCAGCAGAGAGGAAAGTAATTTTCTCATGGATAGGGTTACACGTTACACGCCTTTAAAGCAGATCGTGCATTTTGTGCGTTTTGGAAAGCTATTACCGAGGGCATATAAACGTAACGATCCGACCCTTGCAAACCTAATCATTTACTTCAAATTTCAAAATAACTAAGGTTTCTTCCTGGAAAAGTGATATTGCTATGCGATTCCTCTTCAAGTTTGATCCGATAGCAACCTGGGGGCCTATATGTTTGTCTCTCCGTTACTTTGTTATTCTCAATATTCTCAATATTCAAGTGCAAAGAGAGAAAGATGAGGTATTATTATTATTATTAATTTAAAATTAAGTTTTAGAATATCTCGTAAAAAACATGGCTTAAATATTTATATAATTATATTCTCTTCAAGATACATTGAAAGCAGATCGAACGTATGTTGCAAAGCTATCTGCCTGGACCAATAAAGGGGGCTCTCCACTGGCTTTTCTCGTCCTAGCTCCGTTTTCGAAAGGTTAGTATTCATATTAAGTGAAATCACATATAAGTAAAGAGTGTCAGCACTGATTGTATAATAAGCGTACGAGGCGGGGGGGGGGGCAGGGGGAATATGCCCTCCCAATTCGGGCAAAAATAGTGGGTCCATTCGGGCAAATGAGACAACCAAGAAAATAAATTATGCCCTTTTGCAACCGACACAGCGGTATGAAATTCTGGCAACTTGGTTCATAATTCTAAATTCGGGCAAAAATTATCCCTGACCCCCAGAAATATTGACCCCCGTACCTCTATGATTGTATATAAATCCATAATAGAATGTTACTTTCATATTTCTGTAAAATCTGGAAAGCAATAAAGACCAGTTTATATTTCAAAATTTTCATGCGCTATAAAGCTATAATAAACATGAAAAAATGGTCATCCCTTGCTCCTCCGGACAGTCACGGACATAGCTCAGAGTTGAACAAGATTCAACTTTCACAGTATTATAGCGCTATACTGAAGTAAGTATCGGCCATTTAAGGCCGGTTCATACTTTAGCCCACAGCGCTATAAAGCTATGAAGGGCGGTTCATACTCCCAAATTTTCATGCGCTATAAATCTTTTTTTTTTTTTTTTTTTTTTTTTTTTGACCATCTCATTTATTTATAATCTATTTATGCAGTACGTAAGTTACAATACTTCGATTACATACATGCAGTGTTCACGTTGAATGCTAAAAAAACAGTTTCCATTTAGACATATGACACATAATAGGGCTATAAATGCGCTATAAAGCTATAAGAACCATATATGGTCATCACTTGCTTCTCCCGGCCAATCACGGACAAAGCTCAGAGTTAAACAGTGCTCAACTTTAATAGTATTATACCACTTAACTGCAAAATCCAGCCTTTAATACTGGCAGACTAAGGACAATGAGGTGCAAAAACAGGAGGGGTGGGGGACATGGCCCATCCTCTAATGCTCAGCAAGGGAATGTAAGAAATGTTTGAAAAACACGGAGAAAAGGGGGTTAGTCGGGAGAATAGGAGTTCAGTTCATTATAACTTTATTTCAATCTCTAGCACATCAATTGAATGATAACAAGATAAAAGTAAGTATATAAGAACCGTAGCATGTAAATTAATTAACAAGCTTAAATTACTTCACGTGAATAGAGAAGAGGATGAGACTGAGAAGGGGCAACTGAAGCTCCTTAGAGCTTATGGAGGTTGACACCCCTACTTTCCTCAAACTTTCCTCGTCCACCCCTGAAAATTTCGATAATGCACACACTGCTGATTAAGGAGAATATTACCCTTCTCGAGTGAACCTCTTGCGTGTTGTAGACCAGATAGGTTTTCATCTAGGGTGTAAAGTATCGGCTACACTATTCAAGTCAGTCAGTTCTATATACATTCCGATTTTTCAATTCGAAGTGGAATAAAGAAGCATAGGCGTAGGAAGCGGGGGGCTTTAGACCCCCAGTCAAAAATGTGGGGGGTGAAGTATGCTTCCGCCCCCAAAGATCCAAGGGCAAAAACCCATTATTTGTCTCTTCTGTAAGAAATGTCAAAAATTTGCAGTAATTTTTTATTAAGTTTGTCCAAATTGTTGCACCAAATTGCATCTGAGGACCCTCAAATACCCAAAAATTTTCCAAAGGGGAGGGAGCACCCCCTCCCCAGGACGACGATCCGAAACAAGGTTCAGCCCCCCAGTCTCAAAAAGCTTCCTACGCCTATGTAAAGAAGTGACTGTTCAATGAGATGATTACTTTAAAACTTCGTAATTCGAAATTGAAATGGAAACAAAGCGACGATACGTCACAGTTAACCACCTCACTACCAACTGCAAAGCCGACATTCTTCTTAAAATCATAGACGTAGGAAGCTGTTTCTTGACTGGGGGGTGGGGGTGACTGAACGTTGTTTCATACCGCAGTCCTGGGGGAAGCTTGTAACCCTTTTGGAAAATTTTTGAATATTTGAGGGTGCGTAGATGCAATTTGGTGCAATATTTGAGCAAATTTTAAGAAAATTACTGCAAATTTTCGACAACTTTTTTTTACAGAGAGAACAAATAAAGGTTTTTCGTCCTTGAATTGAGGGGAGGAAGCATTCTTCGGCCCAGGCGCGGATCCAGAAATTTCGAGGGTGGGGGGCCCAGGCCGGAAAATCTCATGTGCACCGAAGGTGCACCACGAGCGCGAAGCGCGAGTTCCTACGCGTGGGGTCCAGGGGCCCGCGTCAGGGCCCCTGGCCGGGTCCAGGGGCGGAGCCCCGGTGGGGGTCCAGGGGGCGAAGCCCCCGGAAGCTCTCGCAATATTGCATTTTAAGAGCACAGAAATCGGCTCTAGTTCTTATGTCAGTGAGATTTTATACCTTTTCATGTTGCATGGAATTTGATGAGTGTGGCTCAGTGTAAGTTACTATATGTACCTGCAGAGTTCCGGAGAATCTAAGTTATCTTAAATCTTACACGCCAAAATTATGAGCCCGTGTAGGTAACTTGAAATTATTTTTGCCATAATGAGTGTTTTATTTTCGTTATACGGTATTCGGGTATAGGACGTCAGATGAAACAATTGCGCGCGAAGCGCGCCGAAAATTTGAATTTACATTTAAAACCATTGCGATGACTAACGGTGTCAATTCCCTTTATATGTGTCTATCAATTAGAAGGTGGGTTCGATACTAAGTTTTCAGTTCTCATAAGAAGAGGAGGGTGAAAAAATGAATATCAGTTGCTTTACATCCTTACAATGCTGGCTCCTCTGAAATCACGTTTATGCACACGAATAATTGGCTTATGGTAGAACCCCACCGATGAGTAATGCGAATACGTTCGGGACCATATTGATAGTAAAGGGAGCAATTCAAGGCTAGAAGTGCGCAGATCAAGCAAAAATCAAGAAATATTGAGAAGACATTGCAAAAATCGTGAAATATTTCAAATGATTTTTGGTAAAAAGTGATAAAAATAAATCCATCACTCAATAAAAACGTACCTCTCTCCGTAAGCGTAAACAATTGCGCGCGAAGCGCGCCGAAAATTTTCGGTATAGAGACTCCCGGGAGCTCTGCATAAATTGTACACAAAAAAGGGGGACCAACAGGACTCTCACAACCTGACATCCATATGGGAGGAGAGATGATATATCACCTTCTTTATGGATTTCTGAAGGGTATACCCTTTAGAAATCTATGACCGATGGTGCCGGCGGGAGTTTGTGATTGGGGGAACCGCAGATAACTGCTAAATCATGCCTTTATAGGCAGTGGGATTTTTTATACGCTATATACAAGAGTGGGAGAGCCTTTGCTTGTTAGTACATGAGAGTGCAATCCCAGGAAGGGGTTTTCCCTCCCCTCTGAGAAATTTTTGTTAATTTTAGGGGGCCTTTATGCAAAATGGTGGTATCTTTGGGCCATTCTAAAGTGATTGTATGTTTGGAAAATGTCCACAATTTACACTGTTAGAATAGTGAATTCTAACTTTTGTTCGGGTGAAAAAGGGGAGTAAGAGACGGTTAATATATTGTCTCCAAACCTCCTTAAGTCCCAGGAAAAATCACGGGCGTGTATCCATCTCCAAAAGTGTGTGTGTGTGTTTGGAGGGGGGGGGGGACTTTTTCACATTTGTGAATCGCCGTCCTGGTGGAAAAAGCAGTGGTGGTAGCCAGAATTTGCGTCACGGGGAGGCAATAAGCTTTGTGATCGTCGGCATGAGGGAGGTGGTCTAAGGGAAAATTTTCTAGAACTGAATGCCCTCAGATTCGATTTGGTGCAACAAAAGTGTAGGATTATTAGGTTCTTTTTCTTCTAAAAATTTTGTTTTCCTAGGCACAATTGCAGTCTGTTCCATCATTTTTGAAAAAGTGAGGGGTCCTTTTTGACAATGTCCCCCTTTCAAAAAAGTGAGGGGTACAAGTCCCCCATGATCCACTCCCATGGGAAAATTGTACACTCAATTATACCTACGTGGAGTCCACAGAAACATTCTTGGACTATATATAAATTTTTTCCTTACATTTTAAAAGGATATCCAAGGTTGACAGAGAACAGTATAGAGCCTCCCGGGAGCTCTGAATTAGTTACAGTGTACAAAAGAGGGACCAACGGGATTCTCACTACCCGACATCCATATGGGAGGAGATATGACGTATCACCTTCTTTTTAAGGTATAGCAAGAGCGATGGTGGACAGGCAAAATTCGTTTCAGAAAAGATTTTCGTCGTTATTGAACGTCGCCATAAAATGTTTGGAAAATAAGCAACGGCAATTACGTACTTTCAATCTTTCAAGTCATGTGCTAGACTAGATTAGTCAAAGATCCCATAATGATGAGAGCCCTACAGAGGAGATGTACTTTTTAGAAAAATGTTTGCATTGGAATAATTTCTTGCGTCATATCTTTGTCAATGGTATATGAAATGGGGTGTAAACCCTGTCTTATGCGCGCGAAGCGCGCTGAAATTATGAATAAATATTAGTTCATGACAAAACCTGCATCGGACACTGTCACTCCCACCAACCTATGCTATTCAGAAACGAATCTTCTGAGAGAGAATTCTTAAAAAGCACTTTTGCTCCTTTGTTCCCTCGTGAGTAGTTACCGAAAGCTATTGATGATAAGGACAACTCTGACACAAGGCTTGACGCTAGCGGAACGTGCCAAAATTTGGAATTTGTCGAGAATTTCCAAAACTTATGATATTTTGAGAACAGTTTTGTGAAAGAAAATGTTTAGAACAAATGAACCAATCATCAAAAGCACATCTCACCCTACACCCTCCACAGAAATCTGTAGCTTAAACGAATTTTGGGACCATTTTAAAAATTTTCAAGAAGGAATGGGGGAGGGGGTCACACGTCACCCATTGCCCACTGTGCCGACGCCACTGTCTGTTGCTTAAAAGCCTTTTGAGTTCATTTTTAAACTTTTCAGACAGTTACGAAATCGAATAGAGTATGCACTCCGCTACCTTGCCTGCAACAGCTGGTGCCACTGTGCACAACAGCACGTCACCTGACAGCTTGTCTTCTGTATTCAGTCTGCAAGGTCTGTATGGTGAAAACTTTGCCTCTCAATCCCTCTAGATTACAAAAAATTTCACACTTTAACACAAAATTGTTACTAAATTTCAGTGCAGCTAACCGGGCCCATACTGCATATGTCACGATGTTTACTTATTTAAATCTTTAGTCAGGGATCATTACTCAGCTATTCACCTGTTTTCGAACATTGTAGCTCTCCTTTCGTCGCCAACCACTTTGAAAGATATCTAAAGAGATAATCCAGCTATAGCTCCATCCAACCCCTACAGAAATATATACTTTGAATACGTTCTTAGACACTTTTATTCATTTTTTGCTCTTAATTTTTCTTTCTCCTTTTCTTTTTTTTTCTTTTTCTTCCTTTTTTCTCCTTTCGTTTTTTTTTCGTGGCGAAGGGGGGGGGGGACCCAGGCCCCCCTGGATCCGCGCCTGCTTCGGCCCCACCACATTTTTGACAGGGGGCTTTACACCCCGCCCCTTCTTCCTACCCCCTGTCTTAAATGTTGAGTATTGAGTGGGACATCAGGCTTTATACATAGGTTAGTTTTCATTCCATTTTCGAGTGCTGACGTCTCACTGGTGTAGAATTAACTGTCAAGATTACCGCTGAATTAGTTATAACTTACCCGAAAGATTATTTGTCGGCATGCTACATAGAGATACAAAATTAGCTAAAGGCTAAAAAAATGGTACTGTCGACAAGTTACAAGGCGATCATCATCAAGCTTAGCGATGTACTGAACAAGCATTACCAACAATATCCACACCAGTAACAACCATATCTGCCGAACGGCACCGCTCAAACTCCCCCCCCCCCCCACCCCCCAACAACAACAACAAAAAGTCGACTTTTTTCTTTGTTTTATGTTACAAATTTAATGTCAAACCAATGCTTGTTTTAACAATTTTGCTGTTGCTCATTTTACCCCTGAAAATTTCGCTGGGACACTGTTCCTACTCCCACTGGCTACGCCAGTCCCACAAATGCCCACGGCAAATAAAATAACCAACATGCACAATAGCGTAGCTTGATTGGAACATTAGTGTTTCATATGACGCAATCATTAATCTCGTTATATACCGTCTGGTCTTCTAACGAGCTTACAGCAGATACGTAGCCCTAGTTTATACCTTGTGTAATGATGTTTGGTGCCTCACCGGCTCGTTCGATCTGTTCGGGAAATTGGTTCGGTTTTTGTTTGGTTGGGTGTAAATGGTGTACACATATTGTAAATAGTTTGTAAATAAGGTAGTCCTTAAGTTTTCCCTTCGGGGTTTTGGCCCTTCTGGGCAATTTCTCGTAGTTTGGTCACGTTTGGTGTTGTCTTTTCGTTTCTGGTGTCTGTGGCTGTTCGGGAGCGGTGTTGGTAGTTTAGTTTTGTTTGTGAGGGTGTTGTTAGTGTTTGGTTTGTTTGGTTTTTTTGGTTGTTGGACATATGTAATCCTTTCGCCGGTCTGGCCGTGTCCGTTTTTCAGCACGTAAAAGCACTATGTGTTATATCGCCATCTTATTGTAATAACTAAATGGTGTGCTTCACATGAAAAATCAGTTTTTAATTTCGAATCATCACTGTCAAGACAAAAACCATAAAATTGTTTCACTTTTTTTTTCTCAATTTCAAAGGATACTGTCCAGAGATCTTGGAGATAGAACGACGCTAAGACCATTTGCCTCCCAACGTCGCCTTTGTGCTTCAAAGAAATACTAATAGCACTTCCAACCGTGACAACTGCCAGCGTAAATCTACTGTACCATTCCTGCTCTAGATAAAGAGCATCGAAATCAGGATTGTCGTTTTTAACTGTATGATATGGGCTTATCCATAGCAAAACGAATCAGAACATTAAAAAATAAGTGCGACATGTTCATATGTGCTCATAAATATTCAGGTCTAGGGGGATAGCCTCAGCCTGCTGTTAATCTTTTTCGGTATTTCCTGTTATGGTGAGGGCATGCGCCTAAGTTCTTGTTCCCTTGTAAAGATGCAAATTGTATTGTGGGTGTGAAGGGATTTTAATAGGGGTTTCTTGATAACAAAGGAAGGGAACTCCCAGTGCTGAATTACTACATTATTAATGTAAATGATGGCCTAAAGTGCCATCTATGTATGCATACAAAGGAACAAGTTAGTTGCCACACCAGATTCAACCATTCGAGAGCCTGTATACTAACCTTTGTACTAACCTCTGTGTGTGGAGAGGGCGCGGTTTACGAGGGGGGGGGGGGATACTTCATATAAGGCAACCTCAAACCGAGGGGCATAGATCCCTGTAGGGAAATGAATAGGCTGAATAGCCAGAAGTAAAAAAGAGTTGTAGGTGTCTATTCACTTCAGTTTGAGGGTCGCTTACAAGAAGTATACGGTATACCCGGTCTCCAGTCCAAAACAGTTCAACGTGTTTGAAATGGCTCCATTTTCTAGCCAAAAATAAAGTTATAAAATGGCTCCCTTTCTAGCCTTACAAAAGTTAAGTTGGCCCCGTTTTCTGTAGTCAACGATAATAGTGGAAAAGAGGTTCCGTTTCTAGCCCAATTATTTTGGTTCCGTTTTAGCCAGAACAAAGTGAGAGGTTTTGTGATTAGCCCACAGTGGCACTGGCATTATTCATGAAGGAAGTGGGTATTAGATTTAACGAGTCCTGATGTTATATCGTGTTTGTCTGGTCCGACATTTAGAACAACTTTTGGCCATCCGTCTTACGCAGTATCCACGAGGGCCACCACCCATTGTGTCAGTAACAAGAACTAGCCTGAGAGGACAGCCTCACGCCAGAAGCTAGTAACTTACCTCACTTTCCATACGCCAACATCACTACTCCAGAAAGTCGCGTTGCCTGCAAATAGACGAGTTGGGAAATTCGGTACTTCCGGTCAGGTCACAAGGTCAAGTGTACCATGACAACGGTAACGTATTTAGCTCTGCGTGCTCAGAATGCAACACCCGCGCTGGGACACTGTAAGCGTGGTACACTTAACCTTTGACCCATTCCCATATTGCATTGCGTGGAAACATTTCCCAACTCGTCTATTGGTTACCATCGTGTGAGACGGAACTGATAAGTGTAGTGGTACTAGTTAATGTGTTAGGGTTTGGACAAGGGTCAGCAGATTTAGAGTGAAGTTTATGCGTATGTAAGATGAGTATATTGTTCCTTTAGTTTTTTGGTATTGAGTACATATGTTTTTTTGTATTTTGAGTATTTGTAAGTGGAATATAGTTTTATGTGTGTTTCGATAGCATTAAATGTGTATATGTCAACGTTGCACAATAATCACAGATGTGATTTTAAAGCCAAATATTGTCTGGTCTTTGCACTTGTCTGCCAAGCCCACACCCTCACCGTGCCTGTTCGCCCTCAACTTCCTAGTCGCAGGCCCTTAGGATCTAACCTCTTAACACCGACATGATAGAGAAATGGTTTCAAACCTCTTGAGGAGTAATATTTCAGTCAGGGGTGGTGGCAGAATTTTCCAAGCGAGGGGCAAAAGCACTCCGAGGGCAGCAATCCAAGGCCCGACAAAGTCGATGAGTTGCTGGCAGGATGGCGAACATAATATTTTTGGTGCATTTTCGCCCCCAAAATTTTGGTTAACTTTGCATTGAGGAAAATTTCAATAGCCTATTTGAGTTTCTATCTAAGGAAACTAGTTCGAAATTTGGGGTTTTCATTGGAGAAATTTGAAAAAATATGGATTTTTATCAAAGAAAATTTAAAAGTTGGGGGAGGGGTTCTTATTGAAGAATTAGCCCTTGACGAAAGCAATCAAGTAAACCATCTAGGCGATATTTGCTTGAATTACCACTTTATCGTGTCCATTGAGGCTCCCCATCGACGTTGTAAATTTTCCGGACAGGAAGGCCAGTCTTCCTCGACGGTGGGCAATTGGAAGTTGAAATATATTTTTCTTTTGAACTCTATACTTGAACGTGAAGCTAAATTTTACGACATAACTTATTGAGGGCGTATTCGAACTTATGTACAATCATAATGTGGATGCTTCATATAAGGAAGGGAATCATAAAAATAAACTGTAATGAGTACACACTGAAATTTTGATACTTTCAGCTTTTAGCCTTCCTAGCTTTTCAAGTCTTAATAGTTATTTTCTTACTAAAGAAATAATATAATTCTGTATCAAGCATTTAAGAATGACATACTATATATCCTTGTAATTCAGCTTTTAAGCCGTCCTAGCTTTTCAAGTCATAAAGTTATTTTCTTACTAAAAGAAGATTTAATTCCACGTCACTCATTTAATATTGGCATACTATCCTTGTAATTGCACGCCGTACGCCGAGACAGTGAAAGTAATATAAGCTACTGGTTCTACGTCATAACTACGTATTTGCTGTCACTGTACCAAGTCACTGCCTAATTCTGCTTCCCTAATGATCTCATACTTCAGACTAATCACGTTTTTCTCAGAAACTGTGACTCAGATACGGAAAATGAATTCTGGCCTTTTCTTTCCCACCTTTAAGGAAAAAAGTTCAAAACAGATGGTCGCACGATTTGTAACAGTTAAAATCAAGCAAGTGCCATACAGCCACGATTATCTTACGTTTCGCTTTTCAAAGGTAACGAAATTGGAGCCGCTTTCAATACGTAAACATTAGCTTAGATTGGACACTTAATTATTGCTTTTGTTTTAACGATTGCTAAATGTTAAAGCCTAGACCAACACTAAGAGGCAGGAATTTTTAATTGACGAACATCGAATCCCTTGTATTTGAAGGAATTGTGTTCAGTGTCAAAAGGTGGAAGCACTGGCTTGCTAGTGACAGTCATCGTAGAAACGAAATGATACCTTTGACCAGTTCATGACTCCGAAAACAGGCAAAATGAACCAGGGGTAAGAGTTGTAATAAAGTCTTTGATGTGCAGATGTTAGATACTTTAAAGGGAATAAACAGTCACCCAAAACTTACTTTTGACACATGAACTAAATGTTCGCAAATCTCCTCTTATGTCTATTGCAAGTATCTTTCTTAATGTTTCAGAACACAAAGGTGCTATGATTCTCAAGGTAAACAAAAGTGTTATTTTGCGTGCATCTAAAAATTCAGTCACAAAATTATTGTCACTTGATTTCAGAGAGCCATTCATGAATAATGATACCCAGGTATACTAATTCAATTTGGGGTGACTGTATTTCCTTTTAGCAGATTAAAGCGTTGATTTTTCATTTTTATATTTTATTTGTTTCTATTCTTCAAAGCCTAAGAGAATATTATACAGATGTTTTAGTGTTTAGCGAAAATAAACAATACGTGGAATGTCAAGGAATGTTAGCAAGAGACTTGAAAAACACTCTCTTTAAAAAGGGGACTCACATTCTTTTATGTACCTAATCGTCCAAGTAAGTGACAATTTAAACCCTGTCTCGCCTTTCCCGATCCCGGTGACCCATCAACTTGTTCCAACCTTGCCAGCCCTGCGGACATATAATTACTCCTGCACCTATATTGACTGCACTCGTAATACCAACAGTGGGTACGTGATAAAGAGTAATACATATTCGACAACTGTTACCATGGCACCTGAAAAGCAATATCTTTTCTCTGGCACTATTTAATTCTCCCCCATTTTAAAGACTGAAAAGAGCAACTTTAAGTGGATAACCGAACAGGGAGTTCAAGGAATGCAAAGGAACGTCTTTTTTGAACCATCCTAATGTTTTGGTTGCCTTGTAACTACTAAACGTGCTCAGAAGGAAGCCCACAAGAGGCCAGTCAACTAGCGTTTACCATTTGATGCACCCAATGCTACAGACTATACGAGATCAGATGCAATCTGTAGTATGTTCTTATCGGAACAGAATCTTTAGTGTTAATGTTTAAACTCCATTCAGAAAATCTTGCCTACGCTCATAAATGATGATTCATCTCATGCTGATCTTACTCTGTGCTAAAATTTGGTTGACCAGAAAGTAATACCTCAGTGTAGGGTCCGTAATCTGATGGTCAGGAGCGAGGGTGGGATTGGAAGTAGGGAAAATGATTTATGAATCAAGGAGCACTTGAACGGATCCATAATTAGCCTCTATAGCTGACAATCACATACTAATCATAAAAGGGGAAAGGGTATTGAATAAACCTCCTAGCGGTTTAAGCCTTCCGGTGTCCACTATCGGTGCCAAATACTGACCTTACACATAGTTACAGAATTATTTCTGAGATAAAAAAAGATTGTTCTTATTAAATACCATTTTGCGCCAATTGTATGTGGCATCATAAGCGTACGAGGCCGGGGGAAGGGGGGCATATGCCCTCCCAATTCGGGCAAAAATAGTGGATCCATTCGGGCAAATGAGACAGCCAAGAATATAAATTATGCCCTTTTGCAACCGACACAGCTGCATCAAAATTCGAGCAACTTGGTCCAAAATTCTAAAAAAATTATCCCTGACCCCCCAGAAATATTGACCCCCGTACGATTTTTCTTAATCACCCAATTCGCATATAGAACTAGTTTGGTTCCTGGTATGATATAATCCTTCAGATGAATAGATACTTTTCCAAATACAGCACTTACAGAAGATTGTGGGAGAGAGTTTTGGTGTGCGCAGTTTTTGTCAATGGCATTTAATTGTGGCACACCAAAATCTATCCCACAATCCTTAATAATTGCTATTTGGAAAATGGTCTATTGGAAACATTGAAAATGGAACATTGTCCTTTGCATAAAAGTTATCGCGAGGAAATATAATCTGGCAGCTGCTATTTCTAAAAATGTAGAGTTTTCAATTTTATCCCCCTGTAAGGACTTTTCCGTTGGAACGATTTTGGTACCTTTTCGCGTTCCCAAGAAATGCCTCTTTAAACTTTAAAGGGAATAAGCAGTAGTCTCAGGGTTATTTTGAAAAATCCACTGATTCTTGGAAGTTTCCTTGTATTCCAATAATAAGTATTTTTGACAATGTTTCAGAAGATAAATTTTGTGTATTTACGGTAAACCGAGCATTTATTCTGCATGATGTTTACAATTCAGTGACGAAATGTTTGTCAAATGGTTAAAAAGAGACAAACAGAAATTAGAATGCGGGTGATTGCATTTTCCCTTTAACCATCCCTTAAATATAGCCACTAGCTATGCAATAATAATGTTGTGTGGAAGTTTGCACACTGCACAGTGTCACTTTTTAAACCGAATAAATTATTCGTTGTATACTTTCCAGCAAAAGAATAGGTCGGTGTGTGATGTTCATGATAATTTTCAAGTAGACGACTGTGGATTTTCCAAAGTTCTTCCCAGAATGCATCACTCACTTTTCGTTCCTCCCTTGTAAATAAATCACGCTCCCTTGTAAATAAATCACGCTCCCTTGTAAATAAATCACGCAATTTGATATTAAAGGTTTATGAAGGATACTTCCAAGTTTTTACCAGCAATAAAGCTGTAAGAACCATATATAGTCATCCCTTGCGCTTGTGGCTAATCACATACATAGCTCAGGGTTGAACAGTGTACAACTTCCATAGCTTTGTAGTGCCATACTGAATTATAGATCGGCCTTTACATCCGCTGGAAGGAACTTCTGACAGTGGGCGTCACCAATGTACGGGAAAATAGTTGGATAGCAGACTTTTTAACGGGAATTCTTCAAGCAGATTCTGAGACATGCAGAAAGGTTACAAAAAGGCCGCCAATTCCACTTATTCTGCCTCCATTTTTAGTGTGTTTATGGTTTCCATGTTTGCTGAAGGGGTTGCAGTTTACTCAGCGACACCGTGCTACAGTTAGGTATAGCACGGTTATCTTTTTCGAGGGGGGAGACCAGGCACATGTCTGAATTGAAAAGTTCCTTTAATCGGCACACAATCAAGACAGGAATAATTCTTGCCCTGAAAATAAAGTACCAGTGACCTGAAATAGATTTTATTTGCTGCTCGGGGGCTGCCACCTCCAAACCACTGCCTCATACCCCATCGCCCATGGCTAGGGATCAGACCATGCCGGGATGCATTATAAATATAGAAAAACATCTGTATGGCATGATCCCTCTCAAAGTGCCAAATCTCAAGGAATTGTTTCGTTTACCCTGCAGCCTGGTGTGGCTACATAGCCTGATGGACGTAGGTGACTGAGACAGGTTGAAGTCGAAGTTGTTATGTTCTGAATGAATTATTTAGGTATAAAAATTACGAAGTGAGTTTGTAAAATCATTAGAAGGAATCCAGAAATCAGACAGCATCCCCACCCTAACCCCGGCCTCAAACAGGTCTTAGAAATTATTTGAAAGGTAGTAAAATCCAGAGGCAGAGTTTGGGGGACTGGGGGGAAACAGGGTGGCGGTGTACCCAGTTAAACCTAAACAGGACCGTAGCGAGCGAGGGTGTGACGTGTCACCCCCCCCCCCCCAATATTTGGTCAGCAAATTGTTGGTCTGTCAGCAAAAAGGGGAGAGGGAAAGGAAAAGAAGAGGAAAAGAGGAGAGGAGGAAAAGAAGAGAGAATAAGGAAAAAGGAAAGGGAAAGGAAGGAAGGGAGTGAAAGGGAAGACGGAGAATGGAAAGAAAAAAGAGAAAGAGAGAACGGGGCGCGTGGCTAGTCTGTTATCGACTATTTCGAGTTTCGGCTCTTCATCTAATTGGCCCATTCAAGTTGAAGGCCCGTCTGCAAATTGATTTATGCATGTGACGGCCGTATACGGCCATATCAACGGTCGTCGGTGTAACTGGACGAGTGACTGCCTCCGTCGGCAACTCGGGGAAAGAACTGAAGAAAGGGAATTAAAGGCTTCCGTATAGGCGCATTATTTCGTGTCATATGACATTCTTGAAAAACCACATTCTGGACATTATTCCTCACATTTATTATCACCATGGGGAGCAGCACCGGATTATCCATGGAGAGGGTATCTTTAGCCAGTTTTCTAAACCCTAACCTTGACTTCAAACACAGTTTGTAAACTCCTGAGGATCCGGTTTACCCACAAACATCCTGGGGAAAAAAATTAATGCTTGCGGCGCGTGTCTTCCCTTCACTGCAATCTCAAGCTTTTAACTTTTGAACACCAAAATGAAACAGATACAGAACCCATCCTGGCGTTCGAAGCATGTTTTGAACGCTTGTGTCAAGATTCTAAACACTTTCTCTCCCTTTTTGAACGCCGTTCGCCTACTTGAACACTTACCGTATTTGAACGCCTGACGCGTCTAGTGTTCAAATGCTGAACGCATAGTGTTCCAGACTTCCAGTTCTGAACGACAGGTTCAGCTCCTGAAGTATAGTGGCATGACGGGAGGAATAGCCTAACACATTACCATTATCCGGAATCTTTGCATTGGATAATGTATTATGAACCAAAATATTATCTATTCTGCATGAGACTTAATTTTTTTACCAAGAGATTATGCTAAAACCTCAGAGCTTCCGGGGGCAAAGCCCCACCAGGGGCCCTAAGGCGGGCCCAGTATTTTAGCCAGCCCCTATTTATGCGACAATGTCGCATAAACGGCGACAAATGTCGCACAAAAAATCTGACAAGTAAATTCTACCCGGGTGTAAATTTTGAGGTTCCTCATTAGGGCAGAAATCCACTCAAATATTGCACCATTTGCGATCTAGACACCTTTCAAATTCCAAAAATTCCCAAAGGGTCCCGCTCCCCTTAGACCCCTCCACCAGGCCACAGACCAGTAAATGTCGCATTGAGAAAACGTCCGAGCGTAACACTGGCGGGCCTCTGAATCCCAGCTGCTTAAAACTATGGCGGCTTGACGAGAGGAATAGCCTAAAACGTTAACATCATTGGGAATCTTTGCATTTGATGATGCATTATGAACCAAAATATATCCATCCTGAGACTTAATTTTTCACCCAGAGATATGCTTAAACCTCAGAGCTTCCGGGGGCTTCGCGCACTGGGCCGCCAGCGGGACTTTGCCCCTGCACCCTACCAGGTACCCTAAGGCGGGCCCCTGGACCCCACCCACTAAAGCTCGTTTTCGCGCTACGCATTACCAGATCTGTCGGCAAAACATAATCTCTACACCCCCTAAAGATAACACCTTCGCTACACCCCTGAACCTAAATCGTAACCAAACTGAGACCGGAAGTGCTGATTTAGAAGCTCTTGCCAGGCTGGTCTCAAACTGACGGTTGACTTGTCTGACTGGTCATGAGACGTCTCAGACGAACGCCATTTTGGTCTCAGTTGGTCTGTCCTTTTAGAAAAGACGGAGAAAACCGGAAAACTAACGATTCAATTAGAGTAATGCCTTGTTTCAAGGAATGATTTGCCCTCCACCCCGATACAAAATACCGAAAATGTGGGCTAATGTGTAGCTGAGTAAGTTTTGTAAGAGATTCACATGAAT
Source organism: Holothuria leucospilota (assembly GCA_029531755.1). Taxonomy (NCBI): domain Eukaryota; kingdom Metazoa; phylum Echinodermata; class Holothuroidea; order Aspidochirotida; family Holothuriidae; genus Holothuria; species Holothuria leucospilota. Next base: position 24,128,946 of record CM055969.1, read on the forward strand.
TTTTTTGATAATTTCCTGTAGATTTTATGATACTTCAGTTTGCTTATCACGGCGAAAATGTAATTTACTTCGGTTTTATTTGGGTTGGTCTCAAGTGGTATGACGTAAGAGATCTGTCAATTTGAGTGGGCTGGCTTACCCCCTTCGGGGGCAAGAGTGCGAAGATTCGTGGATTCGGGTGGTCTGGGTTACGTCTACAGAGTCAAAAGCAATGGCAATAGAGAGAAACCCTAGAAGCAAGGGACTTGGGGATAAATTAAGGTCACTGGAAAACTTTGAGCAGATGATCTCATCTGTGGTGAAATCTGGGGAATTTTCCACGATTTTAATCCATTAAATGGCTGTTTCCAACATTTCCGAGTTTTATTTCATTGAATCAGCTATACTGCAAGCGGGCCTTGGCCGGCCCGACTTGAACCATGGTTAGAAAGTGAGCCGTAAAACCTCATCTATAACTCTAACTCCACCTAACTAGATAGCACAAGTCCTGTTCACCTTACCAAGTAACATGTTGGCAAAGTACACATTTTATGTAGAGGTCGTGACTTTCATCCCATATCGGAAAGCCTGGTTGCTGTTCTCTTGTGCGTGTTATGCGGAACGGTCAGTTGGTGAGCGACTCACGGAGAAAAGTTTGGATATTTCATCGGGGTAGTCCAGATGGTTTCGAAACAGTGATTTTTTTAATATTAGACCACTTAACGGTTTAATGTGCATTCATATGCATAAAATTAGAAGTTGATGACAATAGAACTATACTTGCAGGGAGGTAGAGAAAAAGGACTTTAGGAAATTCTGCTTTATGTTTCAGAATAATTTTGGTAAATTTTGCCCTTCAATGAAAAACCTCAGGTTTGCAATAACATATAGAGGAAAGTCCCTTCGATGAAAAGATATACAAGATATATTTTTCATATATGGAATGCTCTACGACGTGTCGTATACACGGAAGAAACTCGTTCATGAAAAAAATATAACCATAAAGCCGGAAAAATAAGGTCGCGTGTGCAGCTCCTAAACTACGCATGTAATAATTAATTCAAGAATCAACAGGAATTCAACGTCATTACCTCTCTACAAGGTGTTGGAGACAGGAACACTTATCAGTACTATGAACAAGGCATATATACCATAAATAAATATATCTGATGACATTAACTAAAACTACTGTATGAACGGTGTAATCTACTGTAAATGAATAATTAACTCAACTTGAGCTATACCAAACAAAACAGAGAAGAAAAATTAGTAAGAAGACATATCATGTTGACGTCGTAAACGCACGGCAATGAAAGCCTATCTTCGGGTCAAATTTCAATATCGTTCAAACGATATTAAATTGTATTGCTGAATAAGCTGACATTGGCAAAAAGGCTTCATGAGATACATATACGAAGCAGGAAGGGACATTATTTAATGATGTTGTCATCACGCTAAGCGCCATCTCTGAGAGAGCTAGCCTTAATAGGCGGGGTCGTCAGTCACTTATCTCACAAGTTACTGCACAGACAGGACATACAAGACGTATATTGGCCAAGGAAACCACTGATGTGAAAGATAATTTGGTAAGCTGCAAAATTTACATTTTATTTTTCTCATAAGTATTATTGCTGGCTTTCTGTCATAATTTGGATACACCTACCTAAATAGTACAATATTTCACCCCACCCTCCACTTCTGACCCTCGTGTCCCTGTCCTACCAAATAAATTTACCAGACACCTGTTTTGGTAATGGGAGATATTTCATCCTCAGTCGCTTGGGTGTTCTGTTGTACGTGTTCCATGGTACGGTAAGTAGAAGAAGGGCTTGACCATTTTGTCGGGCAGACGCCGGGTGCATGTGATGGTGCATGCGAAAGTGCAGATTGTTCCCCTGTCTCCAGGACAGAAAATTAGTGCAGAAGGCCCACACGAACTTGAAATGAGTAAACAATGCCCGCATGTACATTTCTTCTATTTTTTTGTCCACCTGGACATATTATCTCATTTTCTCGCCCGGCTGCCTGGTGGGACTTATGATCTAGGGCGAGAGGCACTTCTCACTACGATTAACTTCGTGGTAAAAACTTTTTCGCGGTATTTGTGAGAAATATTGCCCTCCTTGTCCGAATAGACTCCAGTTCCCTTTGCACAATGTAGCCTAGTGCAGAAGGTTACTTAACCGTCTATCTGTCGTATTCTCCAGGCACAACGGGACTTCCAGTCTGAGAAATTTCCTTTTTTGGAAAAATTAGCCTAAAGAAACTCCTAGAGCCTAGACTAGGAGTATTTTTAAGGAAACACAGAAGAAAACAGGCGCGGATCCAAGGGGAGGGGGGGGCTTTCCTGGGCTCAGCCCCCCTTTTTTGCCACATCAACAATAACAAATTCGCGAAAATTAGCATAATGTTATTCTAGGAGAATATTCGAGAGGGCTTTAAGCCCCCCTTTTCGACATGTCTGGATCCGCGAATGAAAAGGAAATTAAGGGAAATGCAAGGAAAAACTGAGGAAATGGACCAAAATCTAAAGGAACTAGTAATTCATGAAAGTCAATGGATTTTAAATTTTACTCTGTATTTTGGACATGATCCTCTATTATTTACCAATATAGCAGAGGCATGGTTGTAGCCTTTGAAAAGTTAGAATGCAGCAGTGATAGTGTAGGTCTATGTAATAATTGGATGGAAATTCAACTTGGGAGATGTCCTGCTAGAAGCACAGTGGTACATCTACCATGAATGTGAAATCTGTATTGAAGGAAACCTCAAAAGTTGAGGAAATTTTTTAAATTCTTTTCAGGAAATTGGATTTTAAATTGTGGAAGCACTGAGAGTCTACAATGGATGATGACTGAGAACGACTTAGGTTGGGAATGAGTATAGAATGCCCTCCGGGGAGTTTGGATGCACAACCGCTGTGCCTAATGTGTTTTCTTAGACATTCATGTTCACGTTAGCCAAAACATTTACGTTAAAATTCGGACGTGTTTTCATGTGAATACTGTTGTCATAAATCCTTACTAGTTTCAGGTACCAATCTTCCTGTTCACAAAACTCTAAAAACAAAAAGAGTAAAATTCACTTTAAAAAGAGTGTGCTCAGTGACCACTCCCCTAGTGAATTTCGCCCCAAGTAGGGTGGCAATTTACTCAAAGAGAGTGATACTTCACTCACATGGAATGAAATATCGCTCTATTTTGAGTGAATTTTCACTCTACTCCGGGTGAAATTCACTCTTACTAGGAGTGGTCACTGAGCACACCCTTTTTGGAGTGAATTGCGCTCTTTTGTTTTTAGAGTGAACAGGTTAATCTACGAATAACGTAAATAAGTTGTAGGTTATAGAACACTCATAGTCACTTGATACAGTAAGGTATCGTGCAACAACTAGGCTAACATGCTAGCTAATTTACTACGACTAGCTTGGAGATCACTTTGTGCAGTCTATAGGCCTTACGTTAGTTTAAAGTGTATATACCAGATTGCACACTCTCCAGTAGCCTACGTAGGGCACAGGGGTTGTGCATCCTCACACATCTTTCTGTCACTTTTTTACATGCAATATCAAATCCCGTGGCAATATTTTCCAAAGCCAGCTACCCGTGGACGGTCAGTTAACTGTTATCCTTTGAGTCCGTTTATCAGAGACACTCTAAGGACCTATACTTTCCTATAAATGTGAACTAATTAGTAACTGGGCTGTCTTTGCTGACATTTACAAACTTTGTGTTCGCTTGATCGGTCAAATTCCGCGGAAAGCACAGTGTAGCACATGCGCAGTTTAAAAAGTTGATTGTAAAGTTGCAGTACATAGAACATGCGTTCTGTTTCTTTCAACTACGATTCATCTCCGACCTATTTGAATCGATTGTCAGGCTGATTCCCAGTCCTACTATGCAACTGGCATGTCAACTTGGTTGCAAGTTGAATCACGTCGCCTATATGGGACCATGGCTTAAGACACATTTTGAAGAAAAGAAGACGCCTTTTTCAAATTCTTCAATATTTGAGCGTTTTTATCTGTGTAAGCAGCCTAACGAAACATGGTGTCAGAAGTAGAGATTGCAATCAAGGTTTGGAAACGCCTATTGAGCATTTTGAAATGTGTTACACCCATTTGTCGCGATAGCGACTTCCATGCTTACTGGTCACGAACTGTTACACTGCATGTACTGATTAAGCCACCTTATTCTTCATCGTTTTGTGTAAAAAGTCTAAAGAAATTGCAATTCACTTTGTGAGAAATACAATTAAGTTCGAAACAGCCCTAGACAAGAAGACCAGAAGGGGGTTCCGTCGCTCCATGGAAAACTGTGAATGCATTCCTGCCATCTAGCTATAAAAATAACACCAAAACATTGTTTTTATGAAGTGTGAACATTCTGTAGTATATTAGGAAAGACTATACAAACCAGAATCATGAGAATGATGACGTTTGGCTGACAGGGAGGGGGAGGGGTGGAGAGAAGTGTGCTGTTTTGTGACTTACGGCATTCTTTGGCTGAAGTTTTGAGTAATAAAATATAAAGTTTTCTTACATGTGATCTCGTGCTCCATATCTCATCTTTTGAAATCAATTTGTGATTAAGAAAAACGTTTTTAAAGTTATTAAATTAAAAAAATTAAAACAAGAACTGTATTCAGCGGCACCATACTCCTTTGGTGGTACATTTGGTTTGCCGCACTATAGGCTGCCAGTTTGAAAAAATTGTTTATATATGACGAAGGGTGTCGTCAGAGCATTCTGAATGGAGGGGGTTATCACGTTTAGCCAACTAAAGGGGAAATGCCGACAGAAAAAATGACGCGCGTAAGTGTATGCGGGGTCCAGGGGCAGAATTTTGCCGACTGCATGGATCCATGAATGGGGTGTCACACCCCACCCCCTCTCTATTGACGGCCCTGTATATAACATGTCATAAATAAGCACGTCAAGCAATGTTTGGCTTACAGTGAAGGCATTGCTGTGGGAAAACACCTATACGTCATCGCGCTGATTGTTTAGTCACCCATCCCCACCATTTATCCCCTTTTGAAATTTTCTGCACAAATAAATATTGAAAACTTCGTATCTTTCTTATTTCCCACAGATTTACATGGCTGTAATCGCGAAGTATCTCATCCCTCTGACTGTTGCTAGTTTTGGATTAGCCATTGGTAAGTGCAGTATTTATACTTAATCCAAACGGTGGCAAATTTGTCGCCATTGTTAGTCTACCGTACGGTATAGCATACGTCCTTATGAGAACTATACTCCTCCACGTTTCCCGTATTGATTAATACAGAGGGTGGGAGCCTTTCAACCTAAAACATATTACTCAGGAAAGGTCGTATAATGTGCTAGACTGATGCCATAGCAACGGAATGAAAAAAGATTTGCGTAAACTTTAAGTCCGTTGCCAAGGAGGGAGCCAGGCGGCTCAGCCCCCTGGAAAAATTTTCGCCCCCTTGAAAATTAAAAATGGTACAAAAATTTACAAGAGTTGAATACATTTTATTATATCTAGCACTTTTAAAAACATACCCTCATGGAAGCTAGCTTGTTCCACTTAAGTAGACTTACCTTTTCTGGCTACGAGCCTGCTATAAACATACTGACAACGGATGCCCTTTACGAATTTTAAGGCAATGCGTAAATTCCAATTTAGTTTCAAATTAGAATAACATCTGCCCAATACTTTGCTGCCAACTGCTTTCCACTATTGCATTTGACCAAAAAGTCCTCACGTGCACCTATTCGAGCGTGCAAATTGAAAGGACAGATGCATTGGATCTAATTTGAATACCAAACACCTCCGGTAACTGAAGTTATGCTATGACGTCTCAGAACAAAAAGTACGCCCTGCAATGGAGGCAAGCGTGTGGTGTATCGTTGCAACTTACACTAACAAATATACAGATAGCCGATTTGTGCACCGGAGGATACGCTCGTTAAGTTAAACTACACGGGCGTGCGAAGTCTACGAATTGCGTACACGTGCGCTTCATTGTCTGCCTCCAAACTGACTTTGGGTGACATCGTTGCATAGGGTCTGTACTTCCGGTAATAAACCCCTTTGTTCTCCTTTTCTGGTTTCACCCCTGTCTTTAAGATCCCTACATGTCTGCAGCTATCTCTCTCAGTCCATAAGCATAGGTGTACGAGGAGACGGGCTGCACTCCTCCCCCTCCCCTTCCCCTCCCCACCCCTGCCCCATTCAGGAAGAAAATTTGTTACTTTCGGCAAAATGTATGCTATTTTTCTGGAATACGTGCTTAAATTTCGGGCAAAAGTGCTCAGTCCCCGCCCCACCCTCCCCCATGAAAGTGGTCCCTTACGCCCATTGTCATAACTTATTTCTTTTCCTAGCAGAGAACGTCCCCTTACTACGAAACAAGACACTCATATTACATTGTGCTGTGGAAAATATATCACAAATTTTTCAAGACGACATACTGTGGGCCAAAAATGGGGAATCGTTACCTTATTGGACGGATAAACCGATTTACCGCCAGGACCAAGCTCAGGTGGACGATAGCGGTGTTTACACCTGCAATGTAACCGGAGGAATGCAGCAAGTGTTCGATGTTATTGTTGGTGGTAAGAGAGTACAAAATGTTTTTTCATGGCTAGATGATTACAACATCTCACGAAACGTTTAAATATTTTTCCTGAGATGACATGTGGCTGTCAATCCTTATAATTAATAGTTGCAGCCAGGAAGGAAAGGAGGTTAGAGGCACAACCATTATTCCTCTCCATCGTTGTCCAAAGGTGCGACTATATGCCTGTGGTTCGAATCTTACCATCTCAAATTTCATCTAGACCAGTTCAGATAAAATGGGTAATGTCCTTTGTAAAGGTGCTGCTTCGCTGATTTGTGGTATATAAGTTTACTCTGTCTACTTGTACGGAAGGCAGTCTATCATTCATAATTCCTTGAAAAGTTATTGAAGTTTACAGTTTTACAAGTAAAGCCAATACAACCCCCGATTCTGCCTGCCAGCCCCTCTTTAAGACATCCAAACCTAGGACATGACCTATCAATGAATATATCGTGCAACTATAAAGTATGCAAGAGAAAAACAACGGTTGTAAGCACTTTTCGAAGAGGATCAGCGTATCCACCAGTAGTGTATGGCAAGCCAAATGCCCAAAAATTCGAAAAACTTGGTTTATCAATCGATAAACCAGGTTTATCGATCAATAAACTTGGTTTATCGACCGATAAACCTGGCTTATCGACCGAAAAACTTGGTTTATCGACCGATAAACCTGGTTTATCGAAATATTGGGCATTTGGCGTCGATAAGCCAAGTTTATCAACCGATAAGCCAAGTTTTTTGATAAACTTGGTTTATCAAATCGATAAACCAGGTTTACCAAGTCGATAAACCAAGTTTATCCATTTAAATAAACCAAGTTTATCATCAGTAAAGTGATAAACCAGGTTTATCGAATCGAAAAACCAGGTTTATCAACCGATAAACCAAGTTTATCAGTCGAAAAACCAAGTTTATCGACGCTGCGAATGCCCAATAATTCGAAAAATTTGGTTTATCGATTCGATAAACCAGCTTTATCGGTCGATAAACTTGGTTTACCAAAAAAAAACCTGGCTTATCGGTCGATAAACTTGGTTTATCGACCGATAAACCTGGTTTATCGATTGATAAGCCAAGTTTTTGGAATTATTGGGCATTTGGCGTGCGCAAGCCAAATGCCCAATAAATCGAGAAACTTAGTTTATCGACCGATACACTTGGTTTATCGATTGATAAACCAAGTTTTTCGAATTATTGGGCATTTGGCTTGCCTATGGCAAGCCAAATGCCCAATAAATCAAGAAACTTGGTTTATCAACCGATAAACCAAGTTTATCGGTGGATAACCTTGGTTTATCGACCGATAAACCTGGTTTATCGATTGATAAACCAAGTTTTTCGAATTGTTGGGCATTTGGCTTGCCATAGTAGTGTGTACCCACTGAATTGGACACTTCACAGAGAAACAAAATTTTCACCCTTCATAAAGGATCAGACTTAGGCCAACGTAGAGATCATTCAATTTTTCAACAGTTTCACAAGGCTACAAAACTTAATTCCGGTGAAGGGGGGAGTAGACTAAATTTATGTACGTTTTTCAAGTGTAATGAACGACAATGATTTTTCTCCCAAAGGTTATCATTTTCAGACTTAAAAACTAAGAAGACAGATTGAGAGGAGGGGGAGTACGAAAAAGTGTATGCCTTGTGCTCTTGTGAAAATGATAAAACATATGGGCGATCTCTAAAGAACAGATCATGAAGGTGTGCAGTCTGAGAACATCAGGACGGCTTAATGCCGGGGAGCCTTACTTACCGCAATTTTAATATTTTTGTACTTTTTTATTTTATTGATACTTGTACATAGATTTATACATGCTTACAATTTTCGCTCAACAGACATACCCATTGCTCGGAGTGGACGTAGAACGCTCTATTGTCCAGAAGTTGCTGTTAATCGTAGCAATTCTTCTTACATTCTTTGGTCTAAAGATGCCGAAATGTTTGTAAATAAAACGGATCTTACCTTCACGGTGATCGCATCACAATTTACCGATGGTGGTTATTACACATGTAACAACTCTGGCACAGAGAAAACATACGCAATCGTGGTCGGAGGTAAGCACGGTCTAAAACTGATATGAGAAACGAGGGCGCTATTTTCAAGATCAATCTAGAGACCCTATAGTGGGAGAGATGGGCCACCATTGTTCTCAGATACGCATTCTGATTGGACGAAATGTATGGGCACCATTTTGGAGCCAAAGTACTAGCTTGCAAGATCATGTGTAGCCTATGTGCATTCGAGAGTTGTGCGGGCTGCGTAATTTTTTCCCAGGACGAATGAGGGCAAATCATGCCAATGGACGAATCAGCTTCTTGGAAATAGGCCACACCCCTAATTCCAAAATGACAACTTTTAGACCCTATTTTTGAAATTCAGACAGCGGATTATGAAAGAACGGGCCAAATAACCCTTGTCTACGTAACCCTAGCCTTAGAACATGAACCTGACCTTGATTTAGAAACAAACTATTTAAAAAAAATCGATTTGCCCTCATTCGTCCTGGAAAAAAAATTATGCGTGCGGGCTGTACGTACGCATCAGTATGTAAGACAGACATGTTTTGTTTCCAAAATTGCCGCCGGGTTGTGCTGCATTTGGATGCACGAACAGACCAGAAAAGGGTTACAAGTAGATTCCATTCCTGTACAAAAAGAAGGCTTCGGTGGGCTGTAAAAGTTAGAAGGTTCCGATCAATTGGAATCCATTAAATAGCGATCGCTTATGCGATGTAACTTTACAGTATACAACTTAGTAATACATATAGACCTAACGTTAGAGTAAGCTTAGCCTTAGAGTTAGATTACGACGTTCTGTACAAGGCCTAGCCTATACCGTATACGGCAGTTCCATCTCTATATTCCGACTGCTTGACATTCCAACACATAAACCCAAATACAACTAACCCTTTGGCCTAACCGGTGAATGTTAACCCTATTGCAGAGTTGTCGGAACATCCCCATAGAGACGTTGGAATACCAGAGCTGCAGTCCCCAGTCATAGGTGTAGGAGCAGTGGCGTATTTAGGGGGATTGGGCCATGCCCCCACCCACTCACTGATGCCGATTTCCTAAAGATACGTAAATTTTTTAACACAAATTTTACTGCAAATGGTAGCATATGCGGCACCAGATTGCATGTAAGGACACCTAATTTTTCAAAAAAAAAATTCAAAGGAGAGGGGGGCACCCCATTAGCCATGGTTCCCCCTTACTGATGCGATGTTTTTGTTTTAGTTCCTAAAAATACGTCAATTTTTTAACACAGATTTTACTTCAAATGTGTGGCACAAGATTGCATGTAAGGACACCCGATTTTTCAAACATTTTCATAGGGGAAGGGGACACAGTAACAGATCAAATATGCTCCTGGATCTATTAGTAGCATGAGAAAACTGAAACATTTGCGTACCTTTGACTTTGATGTAGGTTTCTACATGGAATAGACCCTGGTCAGTCATAATTTTATAACCTAGGCCTTTCCATAAAGTAAAAAGTCTCACTAGGAAGTGCTCCCCTATTGTTACCCCTTCCCCCAGACCTCTCCTGAAACTTTCACTAAATAATGAAAAATCTTAAATGATTAGTTCAACTTGCTTAAATTTTCCATAAAAAGCAAAATTTTGCATGTATGCCATCCTGCATTAACGTACTAGTAGTTTTCTCAGAGAGAAGTGGTAGATCCAGCCCAGAATAGACCCACTCATCCCCCTTTCTTACCAGCACAAAAAAAAAAACCACACTAAAATCAGATTTTTTTTAAATAAAATCACTTTTAAAACTGTCAAAATAGCATACACCATTCTGCATTTTCGTCACTTTCTATTAGCAAAAGTTACTCAAAATGGAGGGTGTTATCCCCTCCCTCTAGACCCCTCCCAGGACGGCTTTTCTTGCACTGGGTGACAAACTAAAGGATCCGGTAGACAGTGCCAGTCAGAGTCAACCAATACGAATGATTGTCACAAGAGAACAGAACGCTGTAACTCACTTTGTTTTACATTTTGTACGGAAAACTGTACGCACACAGTGTATATGATATCTGACCATAGTTAATATTTGGCTCCAAAATGGCGCCCATGAAATAAGTTGACCAATCTCTCCCACAATAGGGTCTCTAGATCAATCTAAGAGTATTTATTGACTAGAGACTAAGGTCAAAATGGCGGAATGTCCATCCATGGAGGCAAAGTTAGGTCCAAATTTGCAGTGCCTCGACCTACCAGTCGTTCCTTCCTGGTGTTACGGCTTGTGGTCGCAAGTCAAACCAATAACAGAGAAAGATCACAGAAGAACGAGATTAAAATTCAACAACTTAATGATTATTTACGATCTCCTTATCTTACTTAAATTTACAATAATTAATTAGATTTACTCACAATCCTTTACTTAATGTTATTCTGGTCTGGTCCAAGGGTTGGTGGTGCATGCACGTCGACGATAGTACAGTACAGTAGTAGACCTGCAGCGTGCTGTAGCGTAGGAACTGGTTCCACGAGCGAATAATGACAAGGCTAGGCGATGATGGATGATAACAATCTCTATACACAGTGTAGAAACGGCGTAAGGCAATTTATCTCAAGTGTGCAGTGTCAGTGGCTGGCTTCAGGTGATTCGATCTCTCTCTTACAACAGTTGCTGAACTGCCTTTTATACTCTAGGCTTTCAATCGAGAACTCTCCAGAATTTAACAGAAACTTCTAGTACACACAGTCGAGCAATTACGAGAACGTTCCTTAATAGAAACTTCCAGAGCACACAGTCGAGCAATTACGAGAATGTTCCCTGCATGCACGGTAGTAAACAAACAATGCCAATATTTCTTAGAAGTGTCGTCAGGCCGCGTAAACAGTTCTCACTTCTAGACAATTCTAGAAAGGCTGCGTTGAAGTTGAATTCTCTGGAACTTTCCATTCGCTCGTCGATGGATTCAATCCGGTGTTCCTGACGGGTCGTCTTGTAACACTGGCATGTACTTTCCCTAACACTGTGCTATTTTTAGGGCTTGCCTACGTATCAGGTACACAGAATTAGCCTCAATGTACCCCGTATCGCGTCTCATAATCCTCAAGAAATCAAGCGCCATTCTTTAAATCCAGCACAGGTGTTTATGAGTGCGCGCACAACCGTTATCAGCTAATGTGCAGCGCGTACACGTGCTGCACATAACCGGATAACGTTTGTGCGTGCACGCGTGCGCGTTCTTAGCAAAACAAAAATACGCGTTTCTATGAAGCCGAAATACGCACTCACTCGCGCGTTCTTTTTGCCAGCCATGCAACCTACAAGTTATATAGCAGAAGTTGCGTTCGCGTTCAAATATGCTCTGCGTATTTTTTTTTTTTTTTTTTGATCTTACGAGCACCTGTCTGCTCAGTCAGTGTGAAATTCTGTACGTTTGGCGTTTTAGATGCTTAGCCTAGCATTTGTAGTTCATGGAGACACACGAAGATAAGTGCTTATTATGTTTCAGTGTATATTATCTTTGTTGGATGACTAAAGCCTTCATTCGTTATCATCGCGAAGGGTTTAATCGCAGTGAATCATGTTGCTACGGTAACGTTTTGTTACCTAAGCATTACATTAAGGCTGTATGCGTTAGTTGTCAAACGTAGACGCAGTACGTAGACGTAAAAGGATTTCACAGTCTATGCGTTAGCGAGGCGGCTCAGTAGGCAACTTAGTATCTCTTTCCTTCGCTTTGCGGCTCTGAAAGTAGAAAACAAATCTCCGATATAGGTAACATGCCACTAAGTTGCAGCGCCAACTCTTACATAATCGAACCAGGGAGTTGCTATTTGACAACTCCCTGATCGAACTAAAGTAAAATAGTATTCCTACAGCAACAAAAGTACTGCGGTTGCTTCACTCTTCGGGACTTGCGAGGGAGAATATACCTCTTCTTAAAGACAGAAAGTCATCACCCCAAAGTATATTTTTAGTGTAGGGGTATGAAAATTCGCAGTTGGTGACTGCTCTTTGATTGACATCAAAGTTTGAAAATTTGAAAGATGCAGAGTAGCTCACATTCCACACAAGGCAGAGAGAGTGCTTTTATTACATTTTATAGCCTTGTATGCGCTCACCAGGACATGGCCTTAAGCAATAAAACAGGTTTATTCCTGCACAAGGATTAGCTTCATACAGTTATGGGAGGAGCTAGAAGTTGCATAGTTGGGAGAATTGGAACTGTCTGGGATGATGGTTACGAAAAGCACCAAAATGTCGCCATGTTTTGTCCACTAGATGCGCACAGAGCAAGGACTGACCGTCGGAGACTAAACCATTTTGGACCTAATTCTTGCTTTCAAATTGTCCAAAATTTTGTACAGGGCATATATTAGACCTTGGCCTCTAGTCAATAAATACTCTTAGGGATCAATAGTCGGGAGGTGGTAGGTGGGAGATAAATATTGAAAATATGTGCCAAACATATCTCATCATATTTCAATAAATTTCAATTCTTTGATGATAAAACTCTCCCTGATTTTATTTTTTGTGCCATTGTGGCCCATAACCAATTCCATCACAACGATCTGAAAAGTTGGGCAAGCTGTGATTATTTGCAAACAGCAATTCCGTAAGTTACCGTTTGGAACTTTTCTAAATTCTTACTATAACTTATAACCAGTAGCGTGTTCAAAGGGGGGGGCCAGGGGGCACTGCCCCCCCCCCACTTCCGAAGTCAGTCGGGGGAAAATCCCTTAGTCGGGGGATTTAAGGGTTAGGGTAAGAGAAAAAGATTGAAGAGACACTGAACACTCAACAGGGATGGCGCCAGGTGGGGGCAGGGAGCCCCATCGGGGAGTCTTAATCGATACGATAGAGTATGCAGTCCCCGACGGCGCCTGAAAGAGGACAATTTCTCTAAAAAGAACCCAAATTTTTCGGCGCGCTACGCGCGCTGTACAGTCACTCCAGGATCTTCAGCAGTTCCATCCCACATTGCTAGAAAGCACAGGTCCTGCCAACCTTACTACGAAGCATGTAGGCAGAGAACATTGTTCATGTGGAGGTCGAAAGTTTCATCCCATGTCGCTTAGTTGCTAAGCTAGTTGTTGTTCTTCTCTTTTGTGTGTCATGCGGTACTGTCAGTTTGTGAGCGACTCACGGACCAAAGTTTGGCTATTTCATAGGGTAGTCCAAGTGATTCGATAAAATGTATGTTATCCCCGATATGGTCTAGAATTTTTCATTTTTTGGTCGTTTACCAAAGGATAGAGCTCTTCCAATCGCCCTCCAGTGAATAATCAGACAGGATGCTACCAGTATCAATATCTGGCCCATGGTGCAGGTAGGCCTACTATCATTAAGTTCCCTTCGCCCTTCACGCTAGTCACTTTAACCATCTGTAATGGTAAATAATATAGGTTTAAGGATGAAACAGTGCTGTTAACTTTTGCGATCATCTCAAGCAGCCTTCTTGACTGGCCTAGTGATCTTTAACGTACAGTTCTGTCAATGCATATGACACATACTGTAGCACACTGCAGTTTACGACGCATAGCCTGGATGACCTGAACACTCCGACATTGACATCGAATTGAACAAAATCTGAAACAAACGAAACCTGATCAATAAGGCCTGTAGAACCAATTTACGGCGGTCTTATTACCTTATATTGCAGGAGCTTCGCCCCCTGGACCCCCACCGGGGCTCTGCCCCGGACCCCGCCAGGGGCCCTGGCGCTGGCGCCTGGACCCCACGCGTGCAAACTCGCGCTTCGCGCTCGTGGTGCACCTTCGGTGCACTTGTCACACTCCTCCATGTCAGTCGGGGGAATCACAGGTTGTGCCCCCCCACCTTCGAAATCCTGCACACGCCACTGCTTATAACCGACCCTTCTCACTCTTTCTGCCCTTTAATGTATTGTTCCCTTCTTTGCTCTTTTATTCACCTAAGCTTACCGAATGTACAATTCTAAGTGTATGTGTGCTTCAGTTGTAAACTTCTCTAGCAAATTGTCTGATGACGGAGTATTGGTGACATCCAAATATTGCGACACGTCATCCTTAAACATGATATTCGCTTGTTTTTCATTCATTTTATATATATATATATATATATATAAATATATATATATATATATATATATATATATATATATATATATATATATATACACCTTATGAACAACGAACCTTTTTTACGATTCGTTTATTCATAATAGAAAAAAAGGTTCGTTCAGTTACGAACAGCAGAACTTATTTTCGATTATGAATAGTGAACCTTTTTTATCATTTATTTTTATGAATAACGACTGTTATGAACAAGGAACCTTATTTTTGCCGTCCATCATGTTATAAATAACGACCCTTATGAACAATGAACCTTATGAATAAAAACCGTAAGCCTATCGGGCTGTCCCCGCTCGGACTACCTGTCTGCTCGATCATCCCCTATGCGGGGAACTCAGCAAACTCTTATTTAAGGTCCAGCTGGCCGTGTCATTGTTGCAACAAAAGAACATGACCGCATCATACCGCTCAATTTAAGTGCTCTTGCCGTCACGAATTTACAATTCACCGGAGGCGCAGGGCGCCTGAAAAGAACACAAGCTTTCATTTTCCTTTTCCTTCTCTTTCCATTTTTTCTGATTCTTTGTTTCCTATTTTTTCTCTATTTTTTCTTTTTCGTCTGTCTTCATTTTGCGCCCCCTGGTTCGTGTAAATAGGAACGGCTACCCCTCCCTGCCCCCCCCCTTATTACGCCACTGTAGCCTATCTGACTATATACGGTAAGCCTTTAGAGGCATTAGACATGGAGCAGAAAAAGTACATCTACAAGTGAAATAATTTATACACTAAGTACAGTTATGTCAAATATATTTGGAGTCAGTTTCAGCAATGTTTTGAAGTACAGTATGCTACTGAACAGGAAAAGTATGAGATTCAGGTTTCAGATATATGCTAGCAACAGCATCAGCATTGTCTCTCCAATTTCCCTAAAGACTTATGTGCTGCATTCACACCTTTTCCTGGACCACAATACA
Source organism: Holothuria leucospilota (assembly GCA_029531755.1). Classification (NCBI taxonomy): domain Eukaryota; kingdom Metazoa; phylum Echinodermata; class Holothuroidea; order Aspidochirotida; family Holothuriidae; genus Holothuria; species Holothuria leucospilota. Next base: position 24,144,507 of record CM055969.1, read on the forward strand.
AACATAATTTACTGCGCAACTTGAAGTACAACCATGGAGGCGTTAGGACCTAACACCTCCCTAGTACAACATAAACATTTACACCCTGTTATATTTTGATGACTGGTACCTTCTTAGATTTGGGAATTGACTTAAAGGGGATAGTATGACATCCCCCAAAATCAGGGAGTAGTGACCACTCCCTGCCCAAACGTATTTAGGAATAGCCCTAGAGTTATAAATACTGTTGATGACTGCACTTTGAATAACTTTCTTTCAAACAAAGTTTCACTCTGGTTGGTCACGATGACTTGTACAGTCAGTTGCGTTCCCGATGAAGTTAACACACACAGTCACTGTGTGTCAATATGTACGGCTTCGAGCAAATTAAACCCAGTGCAGGCTATGTACTGTGCATCTGTCTTAGAGGTGTACCAGGCAGGATTTTTTAATAGACCCTTTTCCAAATAGAAATTACAAAAGATTGTGGAATAGAGTCTTGGTACATATCGTTTTTGTCAATAGCATTTAACTGTGGCAAAAAATGACGCACACCAAAATTCTATCTCACAATCCCGTGTAACTGCTATTTGGAAAAGGGTCTATTGGAGGAGGGCTACAAGGAAATTTAGTAAGGAGAATTTCACTGTCTAGGGTGTGACTAGATAGCCAATAGGAGTAAGAAAAGTGTTCCTACTGTTCATTAGTACACTTTTATAGAGCCTTACCACTTGTGTTCTTGTACATACAGTACCTGACTTGATTCCGCCTTGCCCTATGAATTTTAATGTTGCGTCCCATTTTGACTACTTTTGACTGGTTAAAAAGCATGTTTTGTCCGATTTTAACCAGGTTTAAACAACTTTTTTGTCAAAACCAGTTAAAAAAAGCCAACCCTGCACGTAAATCAATGTGCTAATTTGGCCTAAGATGATGTCGTCGAGCCTAGGTTCTCTACCATTCACTCAACATTTTCTAACATACGGGACGCACATAGTCTGGGATGTAGAGCGTATTCATTAATTCATTTGACACCTTTTACCGGTGTGCTCTTCTGTTATTTTCTTACGTAATAATCATTAAAGTCGGAAGATTTTTCTTTACCCGCTGTCAAATGCCTGCGTTAAACACGCAAATTTTATTTGTCGCTAGGACTACAAGTGGCTTGCAACTATGTCAGGGAAGACATCTCGGGCGGTGTAATGACGTCACACTTTTCAGCCATTAGCTAAACTTGAACATAGACTGAGTATTTTTGTCTCTCTTATTCATCTCTCCCTAGAAAAACCGACAAAACCACCCACGGCCAGGTGTTTGCAGAGTCCCAACACGACCATTACGTGTTCTTCCATAATTACGAACAGCCAATCGAACGAATTATGCATGAACGTCTACAGAGTATCCTGGTTAGTTCATTAGCTCTCAAAGATCGACACTTGTTCATAGATTACTTTGTATACGTTACCGCTTTTACCACAAATATTCGTGGCAAGGCATTTGTAAATGCCGTCAATCGGGGACGTTTTTATGAATACACACCTACCAATCGGGGACGCACATGAATTGGGGACGCGTCCTCGTTTGAAACAATGGTTTTAAATAGCCTCTTTGGTCAAAATGATGTAGCAATGCAGATATCTATTGAATTTAACGAAATATATTAACAGTCCCCATTGAGATAGTGTTGTGGTACGTCCTCGTTTGCAGGTAAGCGTGTGTATCATGTTATGTCCACGGTTACCTGTGGAAAATCACATACACACTCACAATTAGATAAGTATGCTTCGAATGGAAACATTTTGAGCGCCCTCATTTTTTACTGTTGCAAAGGACATCTTTTTCTTACAGTATGCATGCTATGAGCTTTATTTAAGGACGTCCACGGTGGAATGGTAAAATACAGGCGTCCCCGTTTGGCAGCATTTACAAGTATGGGTGTGTATTCAAAGAAGAGTTTTCACTAAAAATAACTGTTGATATTCAAAGAGGAATGCAATATGAGCATTTGAATTTTAAAAATCATTAGGTTGATGTTTCAAAGGTCGGGAGACAGTAAACTTATATGTCTATATTATATTAAGGGGGGGGGGGGCTGATACGACTTGGTGGTAAGAGAGAATGCCTTGAATTGTATATGTCTACGGGTAGTGTGGTAGCCCAAAATATTTTTCACAGGAGGGGGCAGGGGTGGACGAGCTCATGTTAGATGTGACAAGTACGAAGCCATGAGGTTCTCAGGTAGGCTACGTGCGTCCCCTCCATCCGGGGCGTGGGTTCCAAAGCCCTTCCTTGGAGTCTTGTAAGCGTCCAGGGACAACGTCTCTGTAGCAGATCGGGCGAAGCACCGGAAGCTCATTGGTGTTTTACGAAATTGTGGGCATTGAAATGAAGCTTTCAGCCATTGAAGTACCACCTCCGAGGTACGCAATGGTCGTATATGGGTAGGATAATACCTTGGACAATGATAACACTCAACTCTGTCCTCCAGGAAGTTATACCGAGCCAACTGTGATGGTTGCGCTCTAAATGAATGACATTTTTAGCACATTGTAGAAATAGTTTACTTCATTTCATTTTGTAATAGCCATACAGTGTATTTTAAAATTTTGTTATTTGAATAACTTAGGGGTGTATCTGAAAAGTTTCCAGTGGGGAAGCTGTTGTGAGGGAAGCCCATAGAGTAGGATATAGGAACTAGAGTGTGCACTCCTAATACCGCGCACGTAAATCCGCTGTGATTGCATGGGACCACTGATCTACATGTAGATCTAGTGATCTTGCCTCCACCTGCCATTACAGGTGGAGGCAAAAAGCTATGCTGTGTGCGAGCATGTGTGTACAAACTGTACGGCGGCCGAGTCCCCATGCGATCACAGCCGTTTCGGGGAGTGAGCACCCTTATAGTTCTTATATCCTACTCTATGGGGAAGCCCCAGTACGCAGTTTCGTAAGCCATTGCCCTCGGGTCAAGAAACTAAACTTAAAGGTCAGAAGCAGTCGCCCCAAACTTATTTTGAAAAAATAGCTAAATGTCACAAATTTATTCTTATTTCGCCTCCAAGTATCTTTCGTGATATTTTAGAACATAAAATATTGCATATTCAAGGTAAATCAAGTAGTTGCTCCTTGTATATTTTACAATTGAGTGAGAAAGGTACTGTCACATGATTCTCAAGAGCCATTCAGGAAATAGGATAGTCTACTATACAGTTCTTTATGGGGTGACTGCACTCTCCCTTAAACGTAACCAAAGTAAACCGTACTACACTCACAACACTTAACTGAACTGATCTGAACTAAACTAAACGGAACTGAACAAATTATACTCAACTTAAAATAAGCTAAACATAACGGACCGAACAGGACCGCACCGTGGCGGACCATCCCAGGCTGCAATAGACAGGACCAAACAAGACTATACTAGAGGATAGACTAGGCTACCCTAGACAAGAACAGGCAAGACCAGACCAGACCAGGGGTGTGACCCCCTGTACCTCACTGCGGGCCCAAAGCCAGGCAATTGGACTCCGCGCGTGCTTGCAGGAGACAACTCATTCAAGTGATCGTACTTGAGGGAAGAGTGTTCGGAAGGGCCTGCCTACAATTAAAGTTACTAACAGTGGCGTACGAAGGGGGAGCCATTGGGCCATGGCCCCCCTCACAGATGCCGAATTTTTTTTTAGTTCCTAAAAATATCTAAATTTTTTAACAAAAATGTTACTTCAATAGGTAGCATATGTGGCACCAGATTGCATGTAAGAACACCTAATCTTTCAAAAATTTTCAAAGGGGAGGTCCCCTCCCCTTAGACCCCTCTCCCAGGCCGGCGATTCTTTTTCCCTTCCTTAAAATACATAAATACTTTAGCACAAATTTTACTTCAAAAAGGTAGCATATGTGGTACCAGAGTGCATGTAAGGGTACCCAATTTTAAAAAAAAATCACCCCCTCCCCAGGCTGGCGATCGCACAAAATACTGCATCCCCCCTTGAGAGAAATCCTGGGTACGCCACTGGGTACTAATACTAGTATAGCATACTATACGATAGCCTATTAAAGAATTTTCCTTTTGAAATGATTGACTTGTTTATTGACAATTTTTCAGATACAGTTATCGTGGCATGAGGGATGACTTTGAAATTAACTTTTTGAGAGCATGGGCGTATGTGGCAGGGTATTGCTGTGGCAGCAAATGCTCCTCCTCCCTCTACGCAAAAAATATCGATTCCAGGGCAGAAATGTCCTTTTCAGGTCACTAGCACGTACCTTTCAGGGCAAATGTCATGTCACGATCGTTACCATCTAACATTTAGGAAGATTTCCCGTTTTGGAAGAATCCAGGTTTTCCCATTGGGGAAAAAATTGGTCATAGGAGCCGCCGTTTTGCCAACAATTCCTGACGTTCTGTGTGTACTTTTCCAGTGGAGAATGGTTTTTGGAACCCCTTGCAAAGTTAAGTGTATGGAATGACGGAATGGAATGCATATTCGATAGGTGTATTGTCATAGCTTCCTTAAAGCTACGTCCTAATCGGTGGTTTACCACGCCGTTTTCGAGAAAAACTCAAGTTCTTGATTGGTCTTTGTCTTTGCTTAACTTATCTATATTAGGTAGCAAGCCTATACATTGTGTCACACCAGTTTCCCCCATTCAGAAGACGTCTCCCAAATGGAGAAACCTCCCTGACTGTCTAAGGGAAATTTCATGGCAGACACCTCACATTCCTCAAGAACAGGGCGGCAGCCTGGGCGAAATCTCTATGGGAGCACTTCATGACACTGTCTAAGCGGAGCATCAAGTGGTATGCCTACGGATAGCTAACACCCAGGCGGACCCTTCCTTTTTCACATGTTCTGGGTACCATCGTGAAGGAGGGTAGAGGGGAGGGGCACATGTAAGGTCTGGCCTAGGTTCAAGCTATCGTTGGCAAAGCTTTGAAATGATTATATATTTTTATAAATTGTTATTATTTAGTGATATTATCCATATTTTATGACTGCGCAGATGGCAGGAGGTGCTGTCTAAGAGGAGGGAACGACCTGTACTCTTTGAGAAATTTTTATCTTTGTGAGGTGTCTTGGATGCAAAATGGTACTATCTTTCTAAAGCTTCGTAAAGCGTTGAATTGATTATATTTTTAGAAATTCTCATTATTGATTGATTTTTTCTATCCCATCAGGGTGTACTTGAAGGGGATATTGCCAAATGGGAGGGATTACACGTCTACTCTTTGAGAAATTTTTCTTGTTCTAAGCTCTCCTAGATCCAAAATGTTGTTATCTTTGGTCAAGCTTAAGCCATAGCGTAGGCCTTGCAAGGAAATGGGAGGGAAAATGACACATTTTAGACTATACATTTGTATCTAAGCATTTTTCTTTTAAATTTCATGCTTCAGAAACAAACTTAGATTTCAAGAAGGAAAGTTAGGTTTTATTTAAAGAGGAAATGCAGTCACCCCAGTTTGAATTAGTGTACCCTTGTATCCTGTTTCATCAATGGCTCTGGAAAATTATGTTACAATACAGTTCAGAAATTTTCGTATAGACCAACTCCTTGGTTAACCTTGAATATGCAGCGTTTATGTTCTAATATATGATGAAAGATACTTGAAGTGAACTAGGGGATGTTTGTGACATTTAACTGTTGTTCAAAATAGGTTTCAGGCGACTGCTTATGCCCTTAAATTAACAGTTACTTTATAAGCTCATTGACTTTAGCTAATAATTAAAGGTAATCATTGGCTATTTTATCTTTAGCCAGTGTATATGGTGGTGCATTCAAGCTGTGTTTCTTGAAGGAGGAAGATGGTTTATTTGTTAGCCAGAAAAACCCACATAAACACGCGTTCATGGCGGGGGTCCAAAGATATCCCCGGGAATTATTTTTGGGAGAAAAGAACCCTTACATGCAATTTTCCAGGTTTTGGGGGCCTTGAAATCATAATTTGGACAGTGAAATTTTCAGGATTTCTGTATATTTTTTCAAGTAGTACAACTTTCATTTAAGGTTTGGAAATCTCAGGGGGCAGTAGCCCCCTGCCCCCCGCAGGCTACGGCCCTGCATGAAATGGCTTCCTCCACTCCTACAGTTGGGAGATTTGAAACAACTTGGGAAGAGCAAAGTGGTCGGCTATTGCAAGTTGACAATAAATTTACTCTGTCAACTGATTCTCATAGCCTGTACATATAAAACTGTTAATGGTTTAAGAATGTTATCAGCAAACTACAAGACTTACGGTTGATAGCATACTCATTAAACCATGATCAGTTTTAACTGTACATAAACTATGGCAGTAAAAACAGAAATCGACTTTATCAAGTTCAAAGAAACGTTATTCAGTTTTAACTGCACATGGTTTAATCTGTGATGTCAACCAAAAGTTTTGTACAGTTAAAAGTTAAAGCTGTAATGGTTTAAGAACCGTTATCAGTTTTAACTGTACAGGATACAGGCTATGAGAATGTTGTGACTCAGTTACAAAGATATTTAGCTTAGCGGCTTCAAGGTAAAACACGACTCGCATTACCTCTTTCAATTTTAGGGCCGGAAGCAGGAGTGCAGAACCACTTATCTCTAAATGCACAAAAGATGGAATAGAGCTGCATATCAGCGTTGATCTAGACCACCAACTGACCGCCGAGACACGTTGCTACATAAAAACTGTTGTGAGCAATGATTTTGGAAGTTCATTTTCAGAAAAGGAATTCTATTTGGCGTACTTTGGTAAATTTCTAAAAGAATTAATTTAATTGCCACTTTTACATAGACTACCGATCTTGAAAATTGACAGGGGTGGGTGATGGGGTAGGGTATTTCCCCCACGTCAATGCCACTGTAATCTCCCCACATACATAACATGAACCTATAAAGGTGGTTAAGAGTACAGATTATTGGATTTTGTAAAATGGAACTAACACATGTTTACTTTAAGCAGTGATTCTCAGACGTCTTTCAGGGTAGGGACCAAAAGGAGACTCAAAGATGAAGTCGAGGGTCACATATCAGTGAAAACTATACACCAACCAGGCGCGGATCGAAGGGGGGGCTTTCCCGGCCTCACCCCCCTTTTTTCGCCACATCAACAATAACGAATACACGAAAATTAGCATAATGTTAATCTAGGATGATATTCAAGGGGGCTTTCAGCCCCCCCCCCTTTTCGAAATGTCTAGATCCGCGCCTGCCAACTGTAGTGTCAGGGGAAAAGAAGGCTAGTTTGTAAGTGCCTATAGCAAGGTTTTCGTCTCGGGGATGAAGGTGCCGAAGGAACTGCAGGAATGTGAAAAGCTTCTCCAAAGTCCCGCTGGAGCACTTTCGCTCCTCCAACGGTGAGGGTTCAGGAGCCTGCCTTCGCTCTCCTGGTTCGGGTTTAAGGAAAATAACCAGTGGGGCCCAGGGGGTGAAGCCAGGGCGGTAGCTAGGGTCATATGTTTGGGAGTGTAAAGGTCCAAAATTCCGACTGGCTGGATGTTTTTTCCAACTGAATGGCGGCGCGTAAATTGCACCTTTTCATGCCCCCTGCGTTTTTAAAGACAGCAGTGTGGATCCTTCCTTTGTCACTACATAAAGGTGCCGTCCTGGGGAAGAAGCCTACACCCCCTCCCCTTTGAGAAAGTTTTGTTTATTTAAGGTTGCTTAGATGCAAAATGGTGTTATCTTTGGGATATTTTTGGAGCTGATCATATATGGCTGGAAAATATCCATAATTTAGTGAATTCTAATTTTTGGTTAGGTAAAACTAGCAGAGAGTATGTTGTCTAAGAGAAGAATACGTTGTCAACAAACCTCCTCCCCCCTTGGCTACTTTACTGCCTTCTCTTCGGGCAAAGTTTTTACACAAAAATACGTGCATGGAGTCAACAGGAACTTTCTTGGACAAATACGAAAATTTTCCTTTCCTTCATTATAAAAAGGCATCTAAGGCTGGCAGATACCTGTTCGGGGCCTCCTGGAATCTCTGGCTCAATTACATAAAATGGGGCAATGACATAATGCTTATTACTTGACATCCAAATGAAAATATAGAGTATGACGCCAAGCACTTTACATCTATCGTACTTTTACTAATTTTGAACGAAAATCCAGACAAACAGCCTCCAGGAATGAGCGGGACGGAGAGTATAGGTGCAGGAAGGTGATATTAGACCTCCCTGATAGGTATAGCAAACGGGTGAAGCCGTGAAGGACTAACAAGCGCGCTTCAGAATGCCTTTTCGTCGTAATTGTATTAACAGTCACCATCTATACCGATAATGGCGAAGGGGTCCTTGAAAATTTTGAAAAAGGTATAACGGCAACAACGTACTTTCAACCTTCCCATCATGCTACAAATTAGATTGAAAGATCCCATATTGATGGAAGGCCCTTACAGATGTTTGAAAATGTATATCTGTGTTTTCGGAAAGTGCTGTGATCAGAACAGTTCCATATATAATTCAGTCGGTTATAGGGACATAATGGGGGGGGGGGGTATGTTGCGATTGACCCTGGTGAAACCTCGATAAAGAGAAGGCCCGTGGCCAGGAATTCTGACATAGGCGGCTACGGTACCGCAAAGGTGGGCACCTAAGAAGACTATGTTTGTAGCTAGTGGTGCCAACAGATTACGGCAGTTCGCGGGAACCACAGGGATGATATTTTAAAATCGGGCCTACGTATGAACGTGAGCGCTAAGTGCGCGGAAAGTTCCCCTTTCCTGGCGGCAATTTGTGGAAAGTCTCACAAGTGAACGGAACAAGGCTATGGCCATGATGGTGCTTCTTCAGCTCCGCAAGCGTAGATGAAGAGTTGAGTGCTTTTCGGACGGTGAGGGGACCATGCTGCCATGGGCTAACATAAGGCCCTAGACATGAGTCAGCATAAGAGTACACCTAGTTTGTACTAGAATAATTCACTGGTACTTTTTTGCTTATAATGTTCATAAGTGATACAACGTGGATTGTGAGGACTGCGCGCAAAGCGGGCCGAAATTTTTGGGTATACTTCAATGCTAAAAGGAAAAACCTGCATGCAGTCTCAGCCAGGGTATAGGTGCTTTGATTTGCCGACATACTGGCCAATGGGGGGGGGGGGGCAAAATGACATTTGGCCCCCCACAAATCATATTCGAGTGGCCATGGCCCCCTTGCCCCCACCCCCCCCCCGTTCCTACGCCACTGGTATTTGCGTGACCTAGGTCATGAAAACTTCAGCTGGAGTGAAAACAATCACAGTCTGACACTGTGAGTGCTGTGTACGTACGTAATACTAATAGGATTAATACATTAATTGGCAAAGCTTCTGGAAAATTTAAAGTTGACTAGAAATCGGAGAATATCTCAGTTCATAATGCCGCGCCATTGCGAAGCTGTTGGGTGCACAAATCACTCGCTTATGAAGAGGGAAAACTACTGTAGGGAGTACGAAAATACAGTACGAACATAATCATGCACGTAAACGTATACAGTGCCGTGTACATAGTACTGTGAATAAATTCTAATACACAAACAACACTATAGGCTAGCTAGATCATACAATCCATACGTGATTTCTGAAAAAAGTCCTACAATTTCATCATCCTCTTGGTCTCAGAAGTGAAAAGAAAGTATATACACTTGTAAGTTAGTCTTTAATTTCGAACGTTTTTCCGCCCCAGTAATTTTGGGGGCCGAAAGTCAGTGGCAGAAACTACCGGGGCGGAAAGTAACGGTACCCACTGTACTGGTAACCGTGCGAGTAACAACGGTTTCACTTCAACGTCACGCGATTGAAACTTCGCACCGGATGTGACGTTCTTTGGACGGGAAAACATAAATTGGACACCTTTGAGAATCGCTTAATATTCATTACATTACGTATCTATTATGGCCCATCCTACTTACATACGTCAGCTCCGTGGTGTATCGGCGAGAACGATCCAGCACTGTCACTGCACTGCGTGATTTTGCAGGTCACACAGCACAGTAAGCCAACTCGCACAGTATATTAAATACAGTACAATCCTGAAGTGAAATGTATAAGAGATTTACAGGTTCCCCATGGAAACCTGGAAATAATGTAACTGAAAAACTTTTCTGAGAGCTTTGTTGTCTTCACACACGATAGTTTTGTTATTTCATGCAAAGGACTGCACATAGTGTTATGATAACTTTTGAATACGTTATGTTTACTGTTAAGTAACCTTTTCTTACAAAACATTTCTTCCTCAATATTTAAACTGACGGTACCAGCATTAAAGTATAAGTGCAGGTTCACTTTCGACACGTACTTGCTGTGAAGGTATACCATAGGGTGGGTTGAGTGGGGGAGGGGGAGAAAGACGGCGGAAATTGGCTGCCAGCCTGAGTGTCCATTTTATAGTATTGGGGATAACACCTTCGCTTTTGAAAAAGTATGTGTGTGGGGGCCCGGACATAATGGTGTAGGCTTACCATCAGTTTGCCAATGCTATAGCTACGCGGCTATTTCATGAACTCAGTCGGGGAGGAGCTTGCCAATTGCCAACTCATCAAATGTGCAATGCTCTGCTTCAATAAACCTATGTCCAAATGGTAAGGGAAAGCATGGTTGACTCTGCATTAATTGGAACTCCATCTGGACGCATATCCCATGCAGAAATAGGCAGAGATTATCAGTAGAAATCACCCTTAGATCATTTTGTTTTTCAATCAGTGGTTCCGTCATAATCTGGGGGGGGGGGGGGCACCACAGATGATGTCGTAATGCTACCTCAGTTAAACCCCAAAGTCTGCGTAAATTGTACCTTTTAAAGCTTCCCTTCGATTGTATACAGTAGTGGGATATCCTTCCTTTGTCACCTTACACAAAGGTGCCGTCCTGGGGCATGGGGGGGGGGTCTTAGGGAAGGTCCCCTCCCCCTTAGGCTAATATTTGAGAAATTTTTGTGAACTTTAGCTGCAAATTGGTGCTATCTTTCGGAGATTTTTGGAACTGCTTGATGATACATGGTTGGAAAATGTCCATAAATTCTAATGTTTGACCCCCCCCCCCCCGTAACTACGCACCTGATTGACATGCCTATTACATGACATCCAATGATACTATAAGAGTATGATGCCGAGCACTTTACAACTATCGTATTTTTACTAATTTTGAACAAAAATCCTAACGAAAAGCTTCCAGGAAGTGGGAATGGGAGGGAGAGAGAGTATATAGTATGTGCGGGGGGGGGGTGATATTAGACCGCCCTGATAGTTATAGCAAAAGGGTTGAAAGACTTAAAAGTGGGGGGACAATTTTTAGCCATAACTCCTTCGCTTACCACTTTCACTACAACTGATGGGAATATGAGGGTTTTGAAACAGAAATGTTGAAATTAAACACTGTTAGAAGCGATTTCGTGGCTTCTTCCAAAAGGTAATTCACATGCTTTGCAGAGCACCCGAGGAGGAAATGTAAGACCCATGCATCTTGGACTTATTGACGTCATTTATTTCCTTTTTATGCAAATCAGTTTGAGAGCTCAGCTCGGAGAAGCCCTTTTGAATCTTGTAAGGCCCAGCTTATATTTAGTTTCTCATTATTTGCGGAAAGCGCCCCTACCCCTAGCGCTCATCGCCCCCTAGGATGCGCAATAGGAACGATAAGGCCCCCGTTACAAACCACTGGCCTAGACAGTAAAAATTCTCTCTACTAAGTAACTTGTATTACCCCTCCTCCAATTTAAACAAAACCACCTGCCATACCTAGTGCAAGCTTGTTGTAGCCAGGAAATGTGCTGAAGGGGCGAGAGGGCTTCCAGGAGGGAAATATATTTTTAGGCGGTTAGGGGGTGAGATAAACTTAAATGCATAAATGCAATGGTCATTTTATTTTCTAGGGTACACTTTAGGGGGGGGGTGGCTTCAGGCCCTGGGCCCCTTATCGAAGGCCTTGATCTATTTCATCTCCTAAATAAAGTTACAGTAGCTGACACTTGCACTGAGTTATGATTGCTCAAGGCTATACTAATATACTACTGGGTGTGAGTTATCGAGAACAACTGACTCCTCACGTCATCATTGACCAACCAGAGGCTGAGAGGGAAGCTACTGTTTGCATAAATATCAAATAAACTGAACTCACTTATTGTATTTAGGGATGTTATCATATTCCTAAATATGTTTGGGTGATGTCATATCCCCTTTAATAAGGGCCCCTGGTAATCGGAGGTGGGGCAGAGGCCACCCCGGAAGCCTTGGGAGTCGTGGGCATAAAACGAAGCACATTCAATTTCTTAACAGCATCAAATGTGCACTAAACAAACCACAGCAATTAAAGTATGATCACTTTTTCACTCAGACCAAAGGCCCCTGGTCGTTTCGTAATACAGCCCGGCGGTTTTGGGTGGTAATGGAAAGGATTCACATAAGTGGAGAGGGTGTTTCTCAGATAGGTAAAGTACATAATCTTTGTGTGATTTTAACAGACACATAAGTAGCGTAAAAGGAGTGGGGAAGGGGGTAACTTCTCTCCCTTTTAGGAGAAAATATCGGAGATAAATCGGTGTAAAACAAAAACGAAAACAAGGGGAAGAAGACAGAAATGAAATCAAAAAGGAAGCAAGAGAGAAGGAGAACAAAAGAAAAGGAAGAAAGAATAAAGGGAACAAATTAGAAAAGAAAAGAAAAGAAAAGAAAACGAAAGGAAGAAAATATTACACTTACAGGAATTATTGAAGGGACTGAAGGATAGGAGAGAATGAGGAAGGGAGGAAAAGGGATGGCTTACGATAAAAGTTAAGCGGTCTATAGTGTTTCCAGTTAGCACTCTCTGCAGCCCGCCACTGGTCTGCCTGTCTACAGCAAAATGGCCAGCTTTACTCCCGCTGTCCTTCAGAGGAAAACGCCACAGAAATACATTCGGTAGTGAACCAGGGGCGGATCTAGGATTCCATGGGGGGGTTGTGGGTTGGATCCGGCGCGGCATCATCCGCCCTTACCTCAAACATGCCAGTGTGCACAAGCGCTGAGGTTTGAAAGGCAGAGGTTGAAAGCAGGGCTTCCTCCACGACTAGGCTTGCGTATAATATAGCCTTTTATACTTCTCAGTGTAAACTACTATAGTGTCATTTAGGCCAGGACGCGAAATAATGTTTAAGTCATATTTTCTCAATCATAATTGTCATACCAATATATTATCATGGAGGTAAATGTATCATTAAAATGATCAATAGATAACTTGTTACGCAGCTCCCCGATTCACACATACCCGGGAGTCAACTCCCTGCACATACAAAGGCAATGATATCGTAACCGTAACCGCCCCCTGTGGGCTGGGGGTTGTAGAATATGCCCACGGTATTCCCCGCCTGTCGTAAGAGGCGACTAAAGGGGAGGACTTGAAACGAATGTATCTAGTTTGACACAACATTATCTAACTAACTAACTAACGTAACCGTTGGACCGACAGAATAGGTAATAATAGTTTAGTTAAGTGGTGGCGCTCTACCAAATTAAAATTTAAAGGCTCATTCACTACAGGGTGAGACCCCCCCCCCCCGGTCGCGACGGCCCTGGGTGGAGCCCCCGGAAGCTCTGGATATTTACGAAACTGTAAGCATTAAAATGATGCCTTTAACGTTCTTCTGATAATATTGGATTGGAACCTACAGACGACAAAAATCACATTTTGACCCTTTTTGATTCCTTGCTGAAAGCAAAAGGAATCTATGCAATCACGGGGGAGATTGTGTGTGTATGTATGTGTGTTTGTGACGCTAGGCTTGTAAAAACGATATCTCAAGATAGCAATGATGGATAATCTTCATACTTGGTATATAACTTTATCAGTATTGAAAGGAAGAACCTTATTGTTTTAAGTGGAGGTCGGGGTCATTTGAAGTCATTAAATTCGGAGAGGTAGACGCTGACTAACTTTCTGATCGAAGGTTACTTCAAACACGGTAGCCTAGTTCTAGACTACACCCGCCAATGCAAGATGCCTTTTTTCAGTACGGAGCCAAAGTACTTATATGCATAAGGAGATGATATTCTGATCTTTTAGCACCCCTAAGCGACTAATAGTAGTAATTTCTTCAGTTCGTTCAAAGACAGGTTCCTTTAAATCTTTTTTACTGCTCCCTGTAACAGCACAGTTTATTTTTTATGTGCTGAGATGGTCTGTGTTGATCAGCGCAGTAAGCTTTAAATAATTACAAGTTGTCTTAATTTGAAAAGAATCAATGAAGATTAAAGATATTACCATCCGGGACAAAACTGTCTGTACTGATGAGTACAATTCTCAAAGTACGAGTACGGGTACAACTTCCTGGGTACGAGTACGAGTCAGTGTTGTAACGAGTCATGAAATCGAGTCGCTAATTTTCAGAAGGGAAATAACTCGAGCAATTGTATCATAATTTTCCTCATACAAATAATACAGTGACTCGAGTCACTGACTCTACGCGAGTCGCATTAAAAGTAGTAAATGACTTGACTCGACTGCAAAATTGAGTGACTCGTAACTCGTTACGAGTTCAACTTGGGCTTGAGTACGAGTATGAGTACAAGTGCGAAGGCCTGAGTACGAGTACAAGTACGAGTACCTGATTTTTAAATACCTTAAGTACGAGTCGGGACGAGTACAAAACCATGAGTACGAGTATCTTACGTACTCGAGAACTACAAGTCTGGTATGTACATGCTTTGTACAAAGTATTATGTAGGCCCTTTGGCTCAACTTTTCAACTGGGTTTCCGGTTAGTTCTATGACAAAAGATTCATTTTTTGATGAATATATTAAAATTGCTTGAAATAAAAGAAACCATACAAGTTCATTCAAAAGGTCAATTAATTTGTCAATAAGCTAGGTGTAACAGTATGAAGCCTTGTAGCCTTCAGCGGAAAACTCCTCTCATTTAATAGTAGTCACTGTTCACGGTATTTCCGTCTACAGACCATATTTTGTGCCTTGGACTCCCAGTTCTTTCAGTGAACTACCAAAGGGACAGTTTATTCTATTTGGACCTTCTGGGAATCTATACCAAGAAAGTTACTCGTCCCTGGAAAATCTGCCAACACATCTGATAGCACAACAAGGGGTTGGCATTTTCAGGCAGAATGAGTACATAGCCACTGTACAGTATGAGAACTTGCATGTCACGGTACCGTGTACAATGAATATTAGTTATTTTGCCAACCAGTGTTATCATATGACTTTTCGTGACGTAATCGTAAAGAGCCCAGTCCGGGGGACGGGGATATATACCCCACTTTTTGGGGAAATGCTCCCATTGACTTTCACTTTTTACACAGTAACGTTTGCCTTAGGGCTCATTATACCCCCCTCCCCCCCCCCCATACACATTCACACTTCTCACAAATTTCCGCTACTGGGTATACCGAGAAAAAGAAGTAAAACTGCAACATGCCTTTGAGGAGTTTGAGTATTATTTCATTAGGACAATGTGCAGAGACGGTGGTACCACCTACCCTTACTTCTCTTATTTTTTAAGAGAATAACACAAATGTAAGAGAATAACACAAATTGCTGGTCGCTTTGATGATGCAGTAGATTTGTGGGTGAAGAGGATGGATGATGGTAAGAGCAGGGTAAGAGTGGGGCTTTCAACAACAATTCCACTCAATCCACGGTGCTACGGAAACAACTAATGAGACTACTACCTACAATGTGTGCTCGCGAATCGCACCGAAATTAGGGGCGTATCCAGAAATTTTGAATAGAGGGGGCGCAAAATTTGATTGATCGCTGTCCTGAGGAGGGGTCTAAGGGGAGGGGTAAACCCCTCCCACCAATTTTTTTTTGCTTGTGTAAGAGGGCTGAGATGCAAAATGGGTGCAATATTTGACACATTTTGAAGCATTTTTTTTCGCCTCAACTTTTATTCACGCAGTATGACAGCCAATAGGAGCGCGCCTGTTGCGTCCCCGTCTGGATCCGCCACAGGAAATTAGCATTTCAAGACATTTTTGATTCCTTACCGAAGGCCGAAGGAATCTATGCTATGGTGATGTCGTGTGTGTGGGTGTGTGTGTGTGTATGTGACACTTTGCTTGTAAACACGATATCTCAAGAAGGGTAACTCTGAGGGATCTCATACTCAGCACGTAGATTGCCCAAAATGAGTACATGATCCCTATTGTTTCTGGTGGGGTCAAAGGTCATTTGGGGTCACAAGAGGTCAAAAAGTTAAAACCTTGTAAACACGAAATCTCAAGAAGGGTAACTCCGAGAGATCTCATACTTAGCAGGTAGGTTGCCCATAATAGGTAGATGATCCCTATTCTTTTTGGTGGAGGTGAAAGGTCATTTGGGGTCACAAGGGGTCAAATAGTAAATATGCCGGAAATTGCTTGTAAACATGATATCTCAAGAAGGATAAATGTGAGGGATCTCATACTTACCATGTGGATTGCCCATATTAAATAGATGATCCCTATTGTTTTGGTGGAGGTCAAAGGTCACTTGGGGTCACCAGAGGTCAAAAGGTCAAAACTTGTAAACACGATATCTCAAGAAGAGTAACTGTGAGGGGTCTCATACTTAGTATGAGGATTGCCCATAATGTGTAGATGATCCTTATAGTTTTTGGTGGAGTCAGAGGTCATTTGGGGTCACCAGAGGTCAAAAGATTAAAACCTTTATAAACACGATATCTCAAGAAGGGTAACTGTGAGGGATCTCATACTTAGCACATGGATTGCCCATAATGAGTAAATGATCCCTGTTGTTTTTGGTGGAGGTCAAAGGTTATTTGGGGTCACCAGAGGCCAAAACTTTAAACTCTTGTAAACACAATATTCTCAGGAGGATAACTGTGAGGGATGGCATACGTAGCATTTGGATTGCCCATATTGAGTAGATGATCCCTTTTCTTTTTTGTGGAGGTCAAAGGTCATTTGGGGTAACTAGATGTCAAAAGATCAAAACCTTGTAAACACTATATCTCAAGAAGGGTAACTGTGAAGGATCTCATACATATCATGTGGATTGCCCATAATGAGTAGATGATCCCTAGTCTTTTTGGTGGAGGTTAAAGGTCATTTGGAGTCACCAGAGGTCAAAAGGTCAAAACCTTGTAAACACTATATCTCAAGAAGGGTAACTGTGAGGGATCACATACTTACCTTGTGTATTGACCATATTGAGAAGATGTTCAGTATTATTTTTGTGCAGGTCAAAGGTCATTTGAGATCACAAAAGGTCAAAACCTAGTAAACGTCATATTTTAAGGAGGGTAACTATGAGGGATCTCATTCTTAGCCAGTGGTTTGTATATATTTAACATTTAGGTCATTTTGGGTCACAAGATTTCAAAAGCTTTTGACCTTCTGAACATGATATCTCAAGTAGGATAAATATGAGGGATCACATGCTTGTCATGTGGGTGATTCATGTTTGTTACAATATATCCATAAGGCAAGGAATCACTAGCCTTTTGGCTTTCTGGTAGTGGTGTGTTTTACTTCAATTAACATTGCAAGTTTTTTCTTGACATTAAATTTCCTTACTGATTTTCCTCGTCTCCCATTTTCCTTGTGTTTGTATGTAGTGTAATTTGTTGTTTACTTTTCGACGAACTCATGGGATTCTGATGCCTCGAGCGCTACGCCGTAGCTACGTAGCTACGCCACTGAGAAAGCGAAGCCCCGACATGAAAGTACCTAGGGTACGTCTATGGTTTACCAGTTAAAAGGTCCATTTACCAAAATGTCCCCGTACCAAAACGTCTCCGCCATTGGTTAAAATGTCCCCGTGCCAAAACATCCCCGTACCAGAACGTCCTCGAAACCAGAAAGTACAGTGGGCACAGGCTGTTAGCTACGGTTAGTGTGGCTCTAAGTACTTTTCTTCGTGTCGTGGAAACTGTTCTGAAAACCAAAAAACTGTCACTGATTTCCCAGATACCGTCCTACAACAAATCAATTAGAATTAAACTATTCTTTATTAAACTTAAGAAGAGGTTTTATGTATATGTATCATTCCGAGGCGGGGACGTTTTTGTATTACATATATAATACCATGGGGACGTTTTGGTAAAAAGCGGGGACGTTTTGGTAGCTAAAAAGCGAGGAAGTTTTGGTAAAGGGACGTTTTGACTGGATACAGCACTACCCGTCTATGTAAGTGTAAGGGGTCCAGAACCTTTTCCTGGAAAATGTCCAGGAAAATGCAAAGCTCATATGCAATTTCCTTTATTAAATGGCTTTACAAATCATGGCTTGGACAATGGGATTCTCAGCATTTTTATCACCTTTAAATGAAAAATAATGCCTGTGGAAAAGTTATTTCGGGCCAGTTGAGTCCGATCCCCCAACCGCCCCCGTTCCTTAAGCAGTAACTACAAAGATACAATTTGACTGAGGTAAAAATCAGCACGAGGTTTTGTCATTTCTTGATCTCTCTTGTCATTTTCGTTTTCTAGTCAATGATGTTCTTTTTTTAATGACAAATCAGTTCGGGGAGCAGACGGACATGTACCAGGCGGTCCTGGCAGGTTTTCAATAGGCCAAAATTCGCAAAAATAGTACATGTAGTATGTCTAGACTTTCTAAAATTATGATACTGTATTAGGCCACCTGTTTGTTGTAAAGAATGACACTGGCATGCTGAGTCCGTAGCCAAGGAGGGGGACAGGTATCCTTTCTTCCTAGAAAGTGTCTCCCCTTGCAAAACTAAAAAAATTACAACAACTGCCTTAATGCATTGTATTATATGTCGCCCTCTGAAAAATCCACCCTAAAAGCTATTTTCATCCCCCTCCCCTTCAGTACCTTGTTTTGCTACAGGCTTGTTGGCCATCCGTTAAAATTTTGTTTATTGCGCACTGACGGTAACGTAATGTAATAAATGTAGTTCCATACGAAATGAAATGTATAGTGCTGTGGAGTCATGTTTTACATGACGCAGCGCAATAAGCCTTTTCGCAATTTCGACTGAGCATGTGCACATCTTGAAAACCTGGAGATAACCACACTACCGTATATACCTACAACACGTGGCAAGAAACTGCGTTTATTTGAGAAGATATTCAAATCATTCCATTTTTAGATCAGCCCGGAGTGCAAGAAGTGTTCTTTCCTCTGGTTTTGTGTCTTGAACAACATGAACATATTCTCTTCTTGGCTTAACAAATTGTCTTAAAATATGTCCCAAATTACGTATATTTCGCATACTATGTTTAGTGATCGCGGTTTGTTTATCTTCCTTGCATTCCACAATTCCCTGCGGCAATCGTAATTGAGAAACGACTCACATAATGAAAATAAAATGTTTTCTCAAACTTGCAGTGACTCCCGATCCACCTGTGAACGTCAAACTGGAGAGAACTGGTGAATTTTCCTTCAAAGGATCCTTTGATGTCCCCAATTCTTGGAAAGTTGCATCTAAGTTAAAGTTCAATTACTCCGTCATCGAAAAAGCCACAGGTGATGAAAAGACAATCCGGCCGTCTTTAGTGAGTAGTACAGTAGTAGTTATCTGCTTTTGTAGCTACTCAGACACGATACAGATCTATCATCAACTCTTGGGTTATTTATCAGTTAAGATCAAACCTTAACTCCAGGCGCCACCCAAATGGTAGGAATTTGGAAAACGTTCTCTCAATCAGGGAATAATAGTAACCAGGGCCGTAGCCTGCGGGGGGCAGGGAGACTACTGCCCCCCTGAGATTTCCAAAACGAAAACAAAAATTGGCCTACTTGAGAAGAAATACTAAAATTCTGAAAATTTCACTGTCAAAATTATGATTTTAAGGCCCCAAACCTGGAAAATAGTATATAAGGGTCCCTTTTCTTCCCAAAGCTTCCCGGGCAGGTCCCCGGACCCACGCCGTGGATGCATTCTTAGGAGGGTTTCTCCTCCTGACGAATAAACCAACTTTCTCCTACGAGATACATCGCTTGAATACACTAGCATGTACGCTGGCTAAAGATAAAATAGCCTGTGGTTACCTTTAATAATTAGCTAAACTCAAACGAGCTGTTAAAGAATTTTTTTATCTAAAGGGCATAAGCAGTCGCCGCAAACTCATTTAGAAGCAACAGTTAAATCTCACAAATGTCCTGTTATTTCAAGTATCTTTCTTGATATGTTATATCATAAGTATAGTATATATTCAAGTTAAACCAAAGAGTTACTCTATACGTGAATTTCAACTCAATGAGAAATATGTTGTAACTTGATCCTCAATAGCCATTCATGCAATAAGATATACCCGGGTACACTCATTCAAATTGGGGAGAATGCTTTTTCCCGTTAAATCTAACTTTTCTTCTTGAAATCTGAGCTTGTTTCTAAAGCATGAAATACAAAAGTAAAAAAAAACATTTAGATGCAACTTTTAAGGTCTAAAATGTGTCATACCCTCCCCCCTCTCATCTGGGAGACATTTTGACCGAACATTTCCTTGCAGGCCTGCACTACGGATAATAGCCAACCGATGGTGGTTCCCCCAGTGGCGTACTAAGAGCGCCAGGGGGAAGCCCGCACTGCGTGCCAGCCTTGCACGGATGCCATACCACAGCCGAAAAATTCAATACGTAATTAACATTTCAGATCATATTATCAGTCCAAAGCTTTCCCAAAGGTAACACTATTTTAGATCTCGTAAAGCTTAGAACAAGAAAAGTCTCTCAAAGGGTAAAGGTGTCATCACTCCCCTGAGGTAACATCCTTACACCGCCGGGCCTTCCAAAATAGAAAAAAAAAATTACTGAATAATGAGCCTGGTTCCTTAACATATAATCAATTCTACGTTTAAGAAGCTTTACCAAAGATAGTACCATTTTTTTTTATCCAAGCCACCTCACAAAGACAAGAATTTCTCAAAGAGTGTATAGTGTCATATATAGAGTGCCATCTTTTAGAGATCACCTCTCGACTTACGCCCATCAAAAGGAGAAAGAATATCACTAGAAGAGGACAATTTGTAAAATTATAATCAGTTCAAGGCTTTGCAAACGATAGCACAACTTTGTACCTTAGCCAGGCCTTACATGTAACCCTCCCCTCAGCACCCTGCCCAGGATGGCACTCATGCACAGGTTAAAAAAGGAAGGATCCTCCCGGACCCGTGTCAACTATCTGTAGACACGACACTTAGTGATCCGCTTAGCAAGTGTCATCAACTGACCCCTAGAGATTTCGCCCAGGCTACGGCCCTGGTAACTACAGTTATCAACGATGTATGCTAGGGAAGAGAAAAGAAAAACTGAAGGAATTACAGTAATGCGCTTTGAAAGTTTAATTTAGTTTTGCAATGGGCTGGTTATTAATTATCTAAAGATTCTACCCCTTCCCCTTCCCTCAGGGGCGAAGCTAGGATAAAATTTTTAGGGGGCCTAGGTATCAAATGGGGGATCACGGCATTGATCGCCGTCGTTAATTTTTACATTTTATTAGGATACAAACAACTTTTGGGAGGGCCTAGCAAACATTTGGGGCCCTAGCCCCCGCCCCCGGCCTCCCGTAGCTACGCGCCTGCCTTCCCTTCCTTAAAATTGCTTCTATTAGCCCAGTAGTTTGAGCTGGTCTTCCCCGTCAAAGCCATCCCAGGGAGGGGCACTCTTCCTCTTATTCTCCCGGGCCTCCTCTTCTGTTACGATATCCCAACATTGCCACCCTACAGAGATCTGGTAAAGTAATCACAAACAAAGTTGTCGGTTGCACGAAGGAACGAAAAATATCTGCAAAATTAGATGTAAAGGCCGCATTTCATATGTGTTCTCGTGAGTTTAAATTATCAAGTTTCCATATTCTTCAGTAAAGGAAATAAACATTTTAACATGAACCAATTTTTGGGGACCCTATATAATTAGTAACTATGGGCCAGGGTCGTTTGTGTTCCCTTTCATCAACCTCTCAGTGGCCCTGTATACAGAAATTGTATAATTAGGCTAAATAAACAAAACCTAACAGGGGCGGATCCAAGGGGGGTTTAGGGGTTTAAACCCCCCTTTGATTTTCGAGGATTTTTTTCATGTTGTATAATATATTGTTTATTTTTCCCGGTGTTTTGAAGGTTATTTTCAGTTACAACAATGCAATTAACATGCCATAATTATAAGTTTGCTGACAGCGTATTTTTCCTTCTATCGTCCCGATTCTCTCTCATTCAAAATCCTTATAGAGTAAGTGAACCCTTCAAGAGGAGGTCCAGCTCTAATCTTGGTTCCCTGTGCAATGAAATCGCATCCAGTAGTGCCTAACTCTGTTTTAAACAATGGGAACGCGACTCCAGCTTTTCGCTTGTACTCTGGCTGAAAAATTCAAATACTGTGTTGACTGGTAGTGGTTGTCGTTGAATTGGAATCACTTACTAGTAATACAATCAGAAATCGAGAAGGCCAATCATACTTTGGACATCCGTTGGATGTAAAGACGTTCAGGGAAAATTAGACTGTTTAGTTGGAACACACATCTAAAGAAGTTACCATTGTTCTGGAAGGTATTATAATCCAAAATTCGCTTATATACTGGATCCCTTTCATTTGTTACACAAGATATATTCCTTTTTTATCCAAGAGTACGTGATGGCCAAGATCACATTTAAACATTATTCCATGCAAAAGAGTGGGTGCTTGCCTGGAGTTTCTTGCACATGGGAAGTGCCAGTGACCTGTAGGCGGTATTTTAGCATATTTTCCTTCGTGCCTCTAGACGACATGGATGTATGTACAGCAAGGGAGGGTATCAAAGAAACGTAATGTAATACAAAACATGAAACATGAAGATCGCCTTAGTATAGATTGTAAGGTCTGAGAATGGTCAATTTGTCTTGGTTCACGCCGCGCAGTGATGGCGCCAGGTGGGGGGGGGGGGGGGCAGGGGGAACATGGCCCCCCCCCCGTCGGGGAATTTTTACAGTTTCGTCGGGGAGTCTTAGTCGATACGGTAAAGTGTATAGCCCCCAACGGCGACAAGTCGCCCCGACGGTTTACCTGTTTTTTGCTCTCAAGAGGACAATTTCCCTTAAAAGAACCCAAAATTTTCGGCGCGCTAGGCGCGCGATAGAGTCACTCCGGTTTCTTCAGTACTTCCATTTGTTACGGCTTGTGGTCGCAAGTCAAACCAATAACAGCGAAAGATCACAGAAGAACGAGATTAAAATTCAACAACTTAATGATTATTTACAATCTCCTTATCTTACTTAAATTTACAATAATTAATTAGACTTACTCACAATCCTTTACTTAATATTTGCCTGGTCTGGTCCAAGGGCTGGTAGTGCATGCACGTTGACGATGGTACAGTAGTAGACCTGCAGCGTGCTGTAGCGTAGGAACTGGTTCCACGAGCGAATAATGACAAGGCTAGGCGATGAATGATGGATGATAACAATCTCTATACACAGTGTAGAAACGGCGTAAGGCAATTTATCACGAGAGTACAGTGTCAGTGGCTGGCTTCGTTTAGAGAATAACTTCTCAATAAAGGATGTCTGGTCTCCATGAAGTATTATGATCTCTCCCCTATAACAGTTGTTGAACTGCCTTTTATATGCTAGGCTTTTATTCGAGAACTCTCCAGAATTTAACAGAAACTTCTAGTGTACACAGTCCAGCAATTACGAGAACGTTCCTTAATAGAAACTTCCAGAGCACACAGTCGAGAAATTACGAGAATGTTCCTTGTATGCACGGTAGTAAACAAACAATTGCAGTTTCTTAGAAGTGTTGCCAGGTCGCTGCTATATTTGGGACATAATGTAAACAGTTCTCACTTCTAGACAGTTCTAGAAAGGCTGCGTTGAAGTTGAATTCTCTGGAACTTTCCATTCGCTCGTCGATGGATTCAATCCGGTGTTCCTGACGGGTCGTCTTGTAACACATTCTACATTGCTAGATAGCACAAGACCTGTCAAACTTAATGAGTAACATGTACTAGGTAGAGTACAAAGTTCATGTAGAGGTCGTAAATTCCATCCCATATCGCAAAGTCTACTTGCTGTTGTCTTGTGTGTGTGTCATGCGGTACGGTCAGTTGGTGAGCGACTCAAGGACCAAAGTTTGGGTATTTCATAGGGTAGTCCAGGTGGTTTCGATAAAATGTATGTTATCCGTGATATGGTCTACAACCCCTACAGTTTTTCTTTTTTCTTTTTGTTCTTCAGGATTACATATATTTTTGTGTAAACCCCCCCCCCCAAAAAAAGAAGAAATTTCGCGCGCTTCGCGCGCTTTGCAATTTTACGTCTCAGATTCAAAAGTACACTATCAGTGCGCAACTCGGCTCATAAAGTATTCAGTGATATTATGCAAACTATGCCCTGCAATGACTTGGGATATTTAGGCTCCTTCATATCCCCTCCTTACCACCCCCTCGACATAAGGGCTGTCGGAACTTCGGGTCACTGCATGATCCGGCCCCCTGTCGGGAAAAATGCTGTCGCAACCGACCTGGTCGGTTTACTTATTTTGGCTTTCAAAAGGGTCATTTCTGCTATAAAACCCAACATTTTCGGTCCACTTTGCCCACTCTTCCCCAGTTCCGTTACTAATAGCTAAATATAGTACAAACCCTTTCCACCTTTTCAAGTAACTTAATATAAGAAGAATACAAGGATTTATGTAAATGTCAGTCATTTCGTCTTATTTTGCTAAACCTAGTTACTGTTCTCTTGTGTCTGTCGTGCGGTACTGCTCGTGACTCGAGGAGGGAAGTTCAGCGTAGGTTATGCCCGATGCACGGTGGCCCAACTGCCATGACAATAGACCTGCATATCATGATATGCTTCAAATAAGTACAGATTCTATTTAGTGTAGGCCTATCCAAAAAAATTTTGCGCGCTTCGCGCGCTTTGAAATTTCATAGTTTAGATTCTAGGAAAAACGATAAATCAGGGCGAAAATATATTTCTCTAGTTTATACAAATTTTATGAAATATGTGTCCCGTAATGTCATAATCTAGTACACAAGTTTTCTTCAAATCCCTCTCACCAATTCCTCGACGACATCATGGCCGTCGGGCCTTCGGGTCGCTGCCCCCCCCCCCGTCGGGCACATCCTGGCGCCACCCATGACTCCGCGCCAACCGATCCGCTTAGATAACGAGACAACCAAAAATCCCATGCATGCGATTAAGCCAACCAGTTGAATTTTGACGCCCCCAATACCAAAATACTTTCAGAAGATTTCAAAAAGAGAAACCATATTTTCTTTATTGAGCACAAGCAAGCAACTTTGAGTGCCTAGAGAGAGCACAACAAAGGACTGAATGTTCCCAACTCCTGACGCCCAAGATCGTTATCGGGCTGTATATCATGCATCTCTCACGAGAAGGAAGACAACTTTCTGACAGGACATTTATCATAAAATTTCTGACACAGGGAATTTCAATGAAAGCTTGTTTTTATACGGATCAAAGAGCCTAGGAAACGCGTGGGAAATGCCATTTCCTGCAGTCTGGGGGTCTTCTGGACCAAAAATTTTCTCTGTACGCTTCGCGCCAGCTCATGGTGGCGCTCCGCTTAGATAGCAACTGTATCGCAACCCCCCCCCCTTTAGTCAAAACCTGCATCCACCCCTGCCTAAATCTCGAAGAATAACAGCACGAATCTCTTTGTCTCTATCACGTGCGAAGCGCACCGAAAATTTGAGATCATAGATTGAAAGATCTGCCTGCGTAGGGAGCAAATACGGGTGAATAATCGATGCGGACATTCGGAAGAAGTATTCCGAGTTTTCGACTGTGGGACACATCATTCCGAAGCTCTAGATAGGACATGGTAAAAAATCATTTTATTACCTACGTACGTAACATTACTTACGTAGGTGATAGTACTACGTACGTACGTGGTAATTACTACGTACGTAAGTAATAATTATCACCTACGTACGTGACTCTTATTATACGAATGTAGATGCAGTACTGTGGTAATAAGCCCATGTATTATGAAAGGTTTCATCTTAGGGTAGATTATTCTGGACTTCTGCCCTAAGTGACCTTCATACAATCACAAGGTGGTTGAACACAGGAATTACTAGGGTCTTACATACTGTCCATGTAGAGGTTGTTTACTCACAGGCGCTCGGCGCTAGTTTAGGCTGCCCATGGGTGTAGGCTATGCAGTTACTGTGTACACTCTTGGCCAGCCTATACTAGTACCGAGCGCAGTGTAGGCTGGCCAAGAGTGTAGGCTATGCAGTTACTACATACACTCTTGGCAGGTCTATACTAGTACCGAGCGCCTGTGGTCAAACTATCTTGAAGTTCCAATTAAGTTAAGCCAGTGACTACCAAAAAAGGCCATCAGAGACAGCAGCCAGGTATCTTCTGCGCAGTTGCGTTGCCAGATTTTTCGAAATGGGGGGCACTGGGTGGCATAATGGTCCACCGAAGGGGCACCCCAGGATGAAGGACTGAGCCGCGCTGAAGGAGTCGTGGTACTGGTAACACAAAGACTTCCTGAAGGTGTTGGGGTCCAGGAAGGGCCCCTGGTGGGGTTCGAAGACAACCCCCAGTGCGGGTCCAGGAGGAATATCCCCAGAGGCCCTGGGTTATCTTATAATTTGAAAATGGCATTACATGGACTTAAGCAGAACACAAAAATAAAAATCACAACTTGACCTAACTCGGACTGACAATATGCTGATTCCGGGTGTGGGGTGTCAGCGTGTCCGACGGATTATGTTATGGTTTGCATTGGGTTAAATCCACCCATGCTGCCCAGTAGGAATTAATGTTGAGACAACTACCTGCCAGTTATGCCATCTACTTTTAGTTAGTGCATGATTCGCACCAGGCCGGAGTAGTCTCAGCGGGCATTACCTATCATTTTTCTCGGTTTACTACTGACTAAAATGCAGGAAATATACTTATTCTTGTTACAATTTTAAGGCACCTCAAAGCAGTGGCGTAGCCAGAGGGGACAGGGGGCGAGTTGCTCCCTCTGGAAAACTCTTGGGGGAAATTTTGAAAGTGAATATATGGTGAAATTTACGCATGATCTGGTAAAATTTTAAATTTCTCAACCAGTACACTTTACTTATTTAAAAGTATATGCCACACTAGCACAACCAGTCCTCGTTAAGGTTTTCAGAGATGGGATGATGACACCATGCTAACAGTTGTACTAGTTATGTTTTACTATCTATTTTATACAGCATGGGATCTCTGGACCTCTGACAAGGGACTCTGTCCTTTTACTGTATACTTCCAATGTTTCTTGATAATTAAAGCAGCAGCATTGTGGTATATGTTAGAATGGGTCCTCGTAAAATTTGGACTGATTGTGGTGAATGTGGTGAACTGATGAAGGGAAAGGTGTACCAGGGTTCACTTAATTACTGTACTTCACCCATTGTGATTCTGATCTACCAGTAGGACTCAAGAAAAATTCACCAAGACCTGAAGACAAGCAAGATAGAAAAGCTTCCTAAAAATAGGAATTCTTGGTGATGTATTCAGTTTACATTTAGCACCAAATGTGCAGCACCATTTTGCATCTAGCCACCTTATATGAGCAAAAATTTTCCACCCCCTCCCCTTAGACCCCTCCCCCAGGACGGCGGTCAGTCACATCAGCCGGGTTAGAGGAAAGCACACGGACAAAATTTGCACCTGCGGAGAACACTGATTATTAGGAAGCAGATCACTAATTGGGGGAAATCTTGGTGCTCTTGCCCCCTCTGACAAAAAACCTGGCTACGCCACTGCCTCAAAGCCAAAGCCCACATTTATATATCACATAGACTACAAGGCTTCTTTTTCCAAATTTTCCATATATGGTCCCGTAAGACGCTGTAAAGGTGCAGGTAGTCCTCTTAAAGAACTTCCTCCTACGAAAAATGCGTACCTTTAAGGCTCTGCCACTGTTTGCCACAAATACAGTCTCGGGACCTCTTACCTATGAATTTCGCCTTGCGAGAGTGTCCTCTTTCTATTCGAGGTCATCCCTTGCGGCCCTCTACCTCAGCCCATTGTGACGCATTCTGGCCCTTACCCTCAGAAAGTTTGAAAATCACTGAATGCTAAGTGTAAGGGTTGCTTCCAACAGTAAGTCCTGTTGGATAGGAGAGTGGGTATACGAAGCCCAATGCAAACCAAAACATAATCCGTCGGGTACCCTCACAACCCCATCCGAATCAGTTTGTTGTTAGTCCAAATTAGGTTAAATTGTGAATTTTATTTTGTGGTCCGCTTAGTGTCCATGTAATGCTATTTGCAAATAATAACATAGCCCAGAGCCTCGGGAGACTTTCCCCTGGATAACCACCAGGGTCACCGTCTTGTACTTGGACCCCACCAGGACCATACGAAGGGCCCCTGGGCCCCAACGCCTTCAGGGGAGCACTTTGTGGTACCACAACTCCTTCAGGGTGGCTCAGTCCTTCATATGCCCCTTCGATGGAACGTTTTGCCACCCCGTTGCCCTTCCCCCACTTCGATAAGTTTGGAATCGCCACTGTGCGGAAGGTACCTGACCGCTAAATTTGTTAGGGGACTGCTGTCTCTGAGGGACTTTTTTGAAGCCACTGGTAACTTGAATGGAAACCTGACATATGTCGATTTAATTGAACATATGTCAGTTTTATCTATTCAGGTCACGAGAAATTGACATATGTCAATTAATTCCAGAACTTCTGGCACGCTAGGCGCACCATTCAGTCACGATGAGCAATTGTGAACGTACCACCGTTTTTATGGTGATAGTGCCATTGCGGTATGTCGCCACAAATTCAAGAGAACTTCTCCGCCGAAAAGCTCACCAGAAGACTTTAGTTCTTAAAAATTTTAGGGGTTCAACTGAAACCATGTGTTGCTGAGAGGATGTGCATCAAGCAGAGTTGTAGAAAAGTCGCACTTTTGGCTATAGGCAATAACAGCTATTTTAGCGCCTCGAGTTGAGCATTGATTCGTGTCACTGTTAGGCCCTATGTCACTGATAGGCGAAAACTGTCCAGACCAAGTCAGGTAGATGTGGACGGTTCTGACTCGATTCGCCACTTCATTAGGCCTACGACTCTTGGCATAAAGTGTGTAGCTATTGTATTTAGTGTACAAACGTAAGCGTTATTGGATGTACTTTAAAGTTTTTTGTGCATTATTTTCTTCCTGTACACATTCCGATCATGCTTTATTGACTGTGCTAACAAAAATGTATTTTTCACCCACCATTATAATGTCTAAGCGCGGTGTATCCTTTTACTAACCCCATCGTTCAAGACAGTCTCAAATGCAAGTAGCTCTGGAATGCATGACTGAGGAAGATGTTTTCTGTCGATCAGTTGTGTCTTTGAGATAATTGTTTTAGCTGAACTGCGCTCAAATGGGAGAATCTAGGAAAGTGATGCCTGACCATTTTATAAAGGCAAATCTGTCACATGTTCTGCAGAGAAGTTCAAAAGCTGGCAGGACCCTGAGAGACGCCTTCTTTACATGTGGAAAACTCGTAAAAGCACATAGAAGCCGCAAAGCCGAAAACCAAGTCAATGGCGAAATAATTGACGATACCTTACATAAAAAGTAATGACATTCTCATATTACTGTGAACGCTCGTGATTTTGGTATACGATGATG
Organism: Holothuria leucospilota; assembly: GCA_029531755.1. NCBI lineage: Eukaryota > Metazoa > Echinodermata > Holothuroidea > Aspidochirotida > Holothuriidae > Holothuria > Holothuria leucospilota. The sequence goes on from CM055969.1 coordinate 24,173,947, forward strand.
TCAGGGCAGAGATCGGTAAAGAGACAGAAGAGTAATGAATGGGTGTTTGGCCTGGATGCACAGGTACAGGGCACCGCATTGTGATTTTTGATTCCTTGCTGAAAGCAAATGGGATCTACGAAATCACGCGGGAGATTGTCAGTGTATGTGTGTTTGTGACGCTTGGCTTGTAATTACGATATCCCAAGATAGCAATGATGGATAATTTTCATATTTGAAATGTAGAATTATCATATTAAGAAAAGATCTCTATTGTGTTTGGTGGAGGTCAAAGGTCATGTAAGGTCACCAGAGGTCAAAAAGCGAAAATCTTGTAAACACGAAATCTCTAGGTAGGAAGAATGGATTCTTTCCATACTTGGCATGTGGATGCGTTATAGTCAAAAGATGAACCCTATTGATTTTGGTAAAGGTTATACTGAGGTCATCGGAGGTGAAAATACGAAATTCTTGAAAACTGCTTGTAAGCACGATATCTCAAGATAGCAATGGGTGGACAATCTTCATACTTGGTAAACAACTTATGCATATTAAAAGGAAGAACCCTTTTTGTTTTCAGTGGGGTCAGAGGTCATTTGAGGTCATCAGAGGTCAAAACTGTAAAACTTGAAAAAACACGATATTTCAAGACAGGGATGAATGGATCCTTTTCATACTTGGTATAAAGATGTCCTACTTTAAAAGAGAGGGGACCCTATAGATTTGTTGGAGGTCAAAGGTCGTATCAGGTCACCAGAGGTGAAACTACGAAAACCGCCTAAAATAAATGGACAGTGGGAGGTGCCTCCAAATTGCGTCCGGCATTTCGTGACTAACGAAAACTTAGACCTGATTTTTCTACCATTCCAAAGATAAGTTATAGAGAACAACATTATTTTTTTCAAAAGCATAACTGTTGCAGTAATGATACTAGTTCAAATTAACTAATTAGAATACGTGAAAAGCATGCTGTGATTTTAACAAAATTAGAAATACCTTACGCTGAACGAGGTTCACTGATGGCGTAGTGGATAAAAGCTCGGTTTCTCACCCAAACTGTCCGAGGTACGAATCCTCCTGAAGACACATTCATTTTTTTTCATTTTTGTTACTCACTTTTCGTGGGGTTTAAAGGTCATATGAGGTCAGCAGAGGTCAAGTTGTGAAAACATCGTAAAAACTGATACAGTCAAGAAGTATAAATTTGGGGGATGAACTCAGTGAAACAAAATCACCCTTTTTCAGCATGGAATCACTAAGCCTTTGGGCTTTCTGGTTATACTATCTTCTTTTGTCTCGTGTTGATTAGTTGAAAGGCGCCATGAGCTGTTTCCCACGGGCGCTGATAAAGTTTGCCAGGCCACTGGACTGAGATGCAATTTGGTGCAACATGTTGGACAAATTTTATGAAAAATTACTGCAAGTTTTTTTTTACATTTTAACACAGAGAAGACAAATAAGGGGTTTTCGTCCGTGGATTGAGGCTGCGGAAGCATACTTTCGCCCACCACGTTTTTGACTGAGAGGCTTAAGCCCCCAGCCCCCAAGTGTCTACAGCCGTGCACCTCATAGACGATGATGGCGGTACTTGATCATGTGTTTACTTTGCAAGGAATGAAGTTGTCGAAGTCCTGTGGCCTAGGTAGGGAGTGCTTGCGGAGCGCCACCCTTCGTCTCACGCCCACAGCTTCCCGTACTGCAAAACTCAATAGTGGCAAACTAAATATCTTTTTATTTCTTTATGTTCGTAACGTAGCTATTTCAAAATCTTTTAAATCCTTTGTTGGTAAAGTATGGAGACCCCTCTGCAATAAGAGTTAAGACTGTTTTATCTCTAGACTATACCACTCAATACAAAACGAAAACGATGTGAGCAGTCTGGGAGATTTTCCCTTTTGGGGAGAAAACCAAAGTTGTCTCAAATAGGGGAAAATTTATGTAACACAGTATAAAGAAACGCTTTCTAGCCTAATATAGACAAGGTTTAGCAATGACGAAAACCACTCAAAAACTTGTGCTTTCCTCAAAAACGGCGTGGTGAACCACCGGTTAGAACGTGGCGGCTTTTCGGTAGCTATGAAAATATACCTATGAATATACATTCTAATTCCATTGCATTAGATAGAGCGAAAAAATTTGCAAGGGGATTGTAAAAGCCACTCGCCGCTAAAAATGTAGGCTACATAAAGAACGCGTGGAATTGTGGGTAAAATAGGCAAAATGGCGGCCCATGACCAATTTTGAGGAAACAAGGTTCTCCCAAACGGGGGAATCTCCCGAACTGTCGAGATCTTGTACTATCAAGCAAGATGTGCAGTTCTTTTCAAAGTGTAGACTTGTCCTGAGTCTCTCGTTTAGCTCTGACGTACTCACACACTATCACACGAGCGAGTTTCTCTTCAAAGCTTCTACTGTTTGATTTAGAATAAACTTTATGCATTGACGTCACGCGACGTCATTTCGGAGGCCAAACAATGAAGTACACTGCACGCACGACGTGGACTTCGCACGCGCTCGTAGAAGACCACGCGCGTACCCGACCAGTACCCAAATTAACTGTTTGCATTTGTTTTAGGTTGCAACGGTAAGCATTTGCCTCCCGATAAGGGACGCACTTTCTGTTCTGTGACGTCATATGCACAGGTCTGTAAAGAAATATATAAATTGCGTCAAAATATGAGTGCAAAGAAAACTTAAAGTAAGGAATGACTAAATAGAATAGGCAATAATCACAAAATTTTCAAGTTATGACCTAATTGTACGGAATATAAACGTTGATTTCTTTTGCAGTTTCTAAAATCTGAAAATCGTAAAACTGCTACATTTAATGTCAACGTGAACGGAGATTTACCACCTTACACTCTGGTCTGTATGACTGTGAAAATCAGCTTTGATCATGGCAATGCTGTAGGATGGAGCAAGCCTTCCCAGGCTGTATGTAACCACACCGAGGAAAAGGGTAAGTTTCCCAAAAGTTAAGATCAGCCATCGATGTTTTTTCGCATCTCTCTCCCTCCACACACACCCACACAGCACATATCAATTTCGGTTTCCGGAAGGTCAGTATTTGTAGCTTGTTAATAACAATTTCAAAACGTAGCATTGTGGCCTATACTAGTACACTCTCTGTGGAGCACGGATGCTACCAAATAACTAGATACAGTAAATGAAAACGAAGTATTTCATCCTAGAGAACGAAATCCAATCTTAACAGGTCCCGGCCGAAGCTGTATCTATGGTGCACAGTGGCAGAGCATTATGGAGCCTAGAGGTACATATTTTTCTTAGAAAACGACGCCAAAGAAGGTGTTCTGCCCTTTTATACAGAGTCTTTGGGAAGCAACTCGACCTCAGACCCACCACATGTGGGTCTGAGGTCAGAAAATTTGGCTATGGTATACTGCAAATTCGGAACGGGGTGGGAGTAGGGGTTTCTAATTTTCTACCCCTGATTCCCTTAGATTATTCCACAGTCTACAGTTTACACTGTTTATATCGAAACGTATGTCTTATTTATCTTCCTGTCAGCACCATCCAAGGGCCCACAAAGTGTTACCCTTATGAAGGATGTATCAGAGGGTGCGCACAGAGCCATATCACTTCAATGGCAGGTAAAGTATAGCTTTTCTAAAATTCGTAATTGAGAAATCTGATCCTCTAGATAGTCTTTACAATTAACACTAATAAAAAATGCTTAAAAGGAGTAGAAATGGAAAATTTGAAATTTTCTGATTGGGAAGTTTGAAATTTTCTCATTTCAAAGTTTTTTTCTGGAGCTACAAAGTTCTCCAGCATTTGATAACTATACAAATGTGCGGTATGGTGAAAATAAATAGCGGTCCTATAGTGCCGCTCTCTCCGTATATCAATAATGCTGACTACATCGGTATTTTGCATGCAGAGAAAATTTGCAAGCATCTAAAAGTTGCAAAATATACGATCAAAGAGGAAGACAATGCTTCGAGTGCACTGCTCAGTGGACAACACATATAGGTATAATACCGCCATTTACAGAGAAAACTGTTACTTCGGTATATCGGTATTATGTGAGCGCCGGTACCATTATGACTGTCCGGACTAGAAAAATATTCAAGTGCAGGGGCGGATTTAGGGGGGGGGCCCGGGGGGCCCGGGCCCCCCCTTCCAAAAAATTTTGAAAGTTTTTTCAACTTCATAAAACAAAGGACAAGGCCCTATTCCAATGAAATAGGCCTATGAGATGTGTCAGAGTGAAACTCAAACTTGTTCATTATTTTCTACCTCAGAATATAGGTGTTATGTGAATAACTCTGCTACTAACTTTCAGCTGATAATATTTTGGCTTATATTGGCCTCAGTAATTTTCTCTGGGTATTGCAAGGAGTTACTCACGAGCGCTGTATTAACGGTTTGCTAACTTTAGTCTATTACCGGCTAGGCCCACAGCATTGGGAGCGCTGCCTCTGCTTTCAAGGAAGTTTTTTAATATTTAGAGGAATATTTTCGACAACATCAGGCTTTTAACTATAACTTGCTGCAATATTACCGTGTAGTGTCTTATTTAAGCCTTATAATTTATTTTAATAAAATGCACTGTGAATTAAGTGTAAAATTTAAAATTCACTAAATTATGGACATTTTCCAGCGATATATGATCAGTTCAAAAATATACTAAAGGCATCACCATTTTGCATCTAAGCAATCTTAAATTAACAAAAATTTCCCAAAGGGGAGGGGATACCCCTCTCCTTAGACCCCTCCCCAGAAAAGCATCTTTTACCCAACCAAAAATTAAAATCACTGAATAATGAATGCTTCCAGCCATATATGATCAGTTCAAAAAATACACCACAGACATCACATTTTGCATCTGAGCAACCTTAAATTAACAAAAATTTCTCAAAGGGGAGGGGACACCCCTCCCCTTAGACCCCTCCCCAGAAAAGCATCTTTCTCCCACTCATTAATTAAAATTCACTGAATTATGAACTCTTTCCAGCCATTTAAGATCAGTTCAAAAAATACACCACAGACATCACCATTTTGCATCTGAGCATCCTTAAATTAACAAAAATTTCCAGAGGGGGAACCCCCTCCCCCAGGACAGCGATCACTCATCACATGCTTTGCCCCCTATCAAAATACCCTGGCACTGCCCCACGGGGGACATCCCCTCTCCTTAGACCCCTCCCCCAGTCGGACTTTTATACAAACCACTTTGACCTGGGCCCCCCCTTTTGCCAAATCCTGGATCCGCCACTGAAGTGCATCGGTATTAAGGACAGACCCTATTGGTAACACTTGTTTTGTGTGTGTGCGCTCGCTCATGTGCTAGTATAGACAGAAGTAAACGTGTTCAGTGGTGTCCGAATCCTGCCATCATAGAGCTAACAGTTAGTGCCCGTACACAAATAACTACGGCAAAAGCCGGGGTTACCCTGCTGCTGCATCACTAGTGGCGTGCTTTCTTTTGGTCTTTCACACCCCAATCAGAAATATCTTGAGTGCCAATCAGGAAAAAGAACCCTCCATTTTTAGGAATATAAATAATGCTATGAATATATAGCCAATAAAACTTGAATGGAACAGGCTTCTTTTGAACCAAACGAACATTTTCATTGCTTCCTCCCTGATCAAAATGAAAGCACTTAAGGAAGACATCATTTGTTGTATACCATACTGAAAGCTTGAACTTGTCACCATCGTGGTAAAGACTGAAAACATTCTACTAAAGTGTATACTACTTCTACGATATCAATGTTATTGGTTGAACTCTTCAATTGACCAATCGTAAAGGAAGTGCTTATAAATATGTATGCTTACTTCAAGTGTAGTGAGAATTAGCTTAGTGACGTCAAGGGGTAAGGGTAAAAACCAAAAGTACCCTAGGGCAGTGTGACTATAACTATTATAGCGGGCGCAGGGGACATAGTCAGTTCCCCCACATTAACCAGACTATACCCCCAATACACACACACATACACACACACACACTTTCTCCTAAAATGCGATTATGACATACACTAAGCATCCTTCAGCTGTTATATAGCCAACGAAGTTGTACATGGCGGCTGATCGCCGAGCCCCTTTTTGTCCACGGTTTCGTTATATCGGTTTCCGACCCGGTGGGGCCATGGGCGATATTCCACCGGTGACGACAAAAAAAAGGCAACTAAGTAGAATTTAATAAGCGAGGAGTCTGGAGGGTTTTTTGTGAATCTCATTGTATAGTAAGGCAAAGTGATGCAAGTCATTGGTCGATGGAAACTCACATAGTTCTTGTATAGAGATGGGCAAACCTACAAAGTATCATTGTTGCAAGGAACGGTAGTGACGTCATATTGACATAATTAATAACAATATGTTTTTATATTATGACTAGAGAAACTTCAATAGTAGTCATCAAAGGCTAGTTTATACTTCCATATTTAAACGCGATATAAAGCTATAAGATTCATACATGGTCATCCCTGCTCTTCCTTTCCAACCACGAACTTAGCTTAGAGTTGAACAATGTTCAACTTATTTTCATAGCTTCATAGCGCTATACTAAAGAATGAATCGGCCTTAAGGCCGGTTCATACTCCATTATAGCGCTATAAAGCTGTGTTTAAGGATATTAGCTGGGTCTCGATATGCCGATGTAAAATTGATTCATACTTCAGTTTTCTCGCATAGCTCAACTTTCGCAGTACTGCCATGCAATGCACAGTCTCCCAATACCTGCCTATGCAAAGGCCAAGTACAGTACATATGTGTATGCGGTTTGATCGGCTCTACAACAAAGTACACTATTGATTACCGTGATAATTTTAGGGAATACACGAAAATCCTGCCTCACTAACCTTTGTCTTAATTCGTGGGAAGCAATAACTGTTTCCCTCCATTCCTACAACTCTCACTGTCACAATCAGGCCGCCGATAGTCGCACGGAACCCGAATACATATAATGAGCCGGTATCTGGAAAGGTCCGCCATTGTTGTCGAGTAGGATCGTGAGCTCGTTTCAAAAGGTCGTTCACCTACCAAGCAGCCAATCAGAAGCCGTTTCCTTTGCGATATCGCGAGAGCTTGGGAGAAAAGTTGAACAATGTTCAACTCCAAGCGATGACCGTGAATCGAACTGGCGGCAAAGATATTTTGACCATATATGGTTATTGATCGCTTTCTCGCGCGAGAAATTTGGAAGTATGAACCGGCCTTACGTCCTGTGGAAATATGGAGAACACTGGTAATCTGCTCACAGGATTACAACCTTGTCGGTACGGTCGTAGAATACTTGTGTCTTGTTGACTAGTCCACAAGCTGTTTGGCTTTGAAAGGTCAATAGGTATGTTTGGAACGAGCCAAAATCAGTACTCATAGCTGCAAACTAAGGCTGCGCAAAAATTGAGATGGGCTCAATCAAAATTTGGGGGTTGCCCCCATCACATGTCCACTACCTGGGGCAAATCCAGATGGACATCCAAGTGCTTCCTTGTTTCAAGTGGTCCCAGTTTACTCGTTACATGAGCCATCACCATAAGCCAGTTGGGTATTCAGTACTTCCGGTGGTCACAAGGTCAGCTGTACCGTGACAATGTGTTCGCCATGGTAAGTGGGTCACTTGACCTTTGACCCATCCCATGATGCATTGCGTGAAAGCATTTTCCCAACATGCCTATTAAGTTGTACATAGCCCAAGAGGACAGCGAATTATAACGTAGCCTGACTATGGCTGTGGTAATCGTGCCAAATTCATTCATAAGCGTACAAGGTGAGGTCTGTTGGCTGCATCGTCTGCCATTTGGGCAGAAAATTTTCTTTTACCAGGCAAAATATTTGCTATCTTCGGGCAACCTATTATTGAAATTTCAGGCAACAGATTTGTAGCCCCTCCCCCCCCCCCCCACATTGCAAGAAGTACCTTAAGCTTATGATTTTCAGTGAGAGATTATTATCAAGTCCTGATAGAAGTAAGTCGTCACATGTTACCTCAGATGATAGCAATCTTTACTTCTAATTTTTTTTTTAAATAAAAATATCTTTTTGTACATTTTCAATGTAACCCTTATTCATATGCCTATTTTTTAGCCCCCACCAGAGGATGCTCGTAACGGTGTTATTGTATCATACGGTCTTGTTATAATTGAAACATCCACAGAAGTTGAGATACTGAGGGTCACCTTGCCAGGAAATGAAACTGAATGGAGCAATACCTCAGGTAAGTATCTTTTAACGTGCTGCCAGTTTTCCCCACGTGTATCTTGTAAGCAGGTCTGTAGCACCGGGAAGGAGACTGGTTGACTATGGACCGTATATTGTATGGCAATGCATACCAAAAAATGATTTGTGGCTTGTCTTACAACACGGGGGTATCCACATAAGTTAATTGAAAATGGGATCAGAAAAGCCGAAAGTATCCCTATTCATATTTTATGTAATTGTGAAAAACAAAGGGACACGACAGACACACTCGCTTATGGGTCCACATTTAATCCTAGACACCCGGAAATTTTCAATTTAATATTCCATAACATACCTATTTTGAACTGCAGCGTCAAAATGAATACTGTCATGAAAGACGTAAGACTTATCAAAAGCAAACGACAACCACGTAATTTGAAAAAAAAAATGTTAACCCAAGCAAAGTTTGAAGACAGCGAATCAACTTCGCAAATAAGCAAATGCAACCGCCCTCGCTGCAAAATATGCCCTATAATAATGCAGGGTAAGAAAATTCATTTTTCTGTCACAGACGAAGACTTCTTTGTTAAAACTAACTTAACGTGTGAGTTCAGAAATGTTGTATATGTTCTTAATTGCAGTAATTGTAATGATCAATATATGGGTAGCACAAAAAATTTTGCAAACCGTGTTACTTTACATAGAAGCCAGATTAAAAATGAAGGTTGCAGGATTCTGGAAGTTAGTAAACATATTCATACATGTGGTAAAAATAATTTCAGAATTTCACCCTTCTATCAATGCTCCAATGAGAACCAACTACTTATTAATGGAAAACTATTTTATCTGTAAATACAAGCCGTCACTTAACAGATAATTCTGTTCAACGTACATAGCTAACCATTGTATTTGTCTTCTTAGAGTTCTCGCCGCTGTGCGGCATCACTTTGTAAATAGCCTCTTTGATGGGCAGAGAGCATATATATATATATATATATATATATATATATAATATATATATATATATATATATATATATATATATATATATATATATATATATATATATAAAAATTTTGCAAACCGTGTTACTTTACATAGAAGCCAGATTAAAAATGAAGGTTGCAGGATTCTGGAAGTTAGTCTGGAAGTTTGAAACTTTCAAATTACTACGACGCCTGTGCGAAAAACGTGTCAGGTATCGCCATCACCTCTCCAACTACAAAACCTACCGTGCAAACAACATGGAACCAAAAGGGCTTCAAATTAAAGTCCCTACCGGCTTGCCACTCTGTGACAGTGGAAGCCACTCAAACTGGAAAGGTATCCTCAGGAAAACGTCTCTCAGACTGATGGAAGTACAAATTGGAAATTGTCGGAAAACCATCAATGAACTAAATCACCAAATTGATTCCAAAACCAAGAAGCTAAAAAGAGAGCTTCCCAAATTGGAGCTTCAAAACAAGCTCCGATTTATTTCTCAGGACTGTCTCCGACTCTCTCATACTCTAAATTTGAGGCAACAACACAAGTTCAGAAGAGATCGAGTCACTTCAAATCAAGTGACTGTCACTTCAAATCAAGTGACTCCAAATTCCCAGAAGAGCAGGTCTCGCAGATTTCTCCGTAAACCGGTGACTGAACCACCCACCGCCACCAATGCGGTCGTCACCATTTCGTGTCAGCTCTCCGAAGGAGAAACAAAACTTCTCTCGAAGGGACTTAATTTCTGCCCCAAACCAAGGCAGACTGACACGCAAAAATTGTCTTTAGATATGGAAGCGTTCTTCCGACGCTTACGTCTTCGGGAGTATTTTGCAGACGAAGACGGTTCGAATACACCACCACCGGACAACGATATATCGTCTCAATTCAAAGCAAAAAGCACCTGGAACCCACCAAAGGGTCGTTGTCCACAACTCGAATCATTCATTTCGGCCATCGAAGAGGAAGTGAAAAACCACACCTCTGCCCCTGATTTCCGTGACAATCTCACAAAAAGTGAACGTCAAGCCATACGAAGTCTACGGCGTCGTGATGATATCGTCATCAAGCCGGCAGGCAAAGGCTCTGCGATTGTTGCCATGGGGACTCAATTCTACAGGGAGGAAGCCTACAGACTACTTGGCAATCCCGAACATTACAAACGTCTTGACTCAGATCCCACTTTGACAATTGCAAAGAAAGTGGAGGCGTCCATCCAAAAGATGGTTCGCAACGGCTCTATCGACCCTGAAACTGGTCCGAATCTCCTCCAGGTAGATCCCAAACCGGGCCGTTTCTATTTCCTGCCCAAAATTCACAAAACGGGCAATCCAGGCAGACCTATTATCTCCGGCAACGGGACTGCCACGGAGAAAATTTCCAAATTTGTTGACCTGCTCATTCAACCCCTGGTTCCGTCCCTTCCTTCCTATGTTCAGGACACCACGGACTTCATCCGCAAAATTGGTGAGATAAAAAATCTCCCACAGGACACTATTCTGGCCACTCTTGACGTGTCCTCGTTGTACACCAATATCCCAAATGAAGAAGGCATCTCCGCTTGTACAGCCGCCTTCAATCCCATTCGGGGCAAAACTCCCACCAAGAAAGACCTGGGTGAACTGATGCACCTCATTCTGACCAACAACAATCTCATCTTTGGCGATCACCACTATCTCCAAATTCATGGTACCGCCATGGGAACCAAGATGGCTCCCTCCTTTGCAAATTTGTTCATGGGCAACTTCGAGCAAAAATTTTTGTCTCGACAAAATTTGAAACCACAAATTTGGTTACGTTTCATCGACGACATCTTCATGATCTGGCCCCACGGTGAAGATTGTCTAAAAATTTTCATTGAGAACATCAGTTCGTTCCATCCCACCATCAAATTTACGGCCGACTATTCTAAAGTCAGTGTCCACTTCCTGGACACCACGGTAACCATAGAAAATGGTTCACTAAAAACAGACTTGTTCAACAAACCCACGGACAAGCACAACTACCTTCCCCCGAGCAGTTGCCACCCCCGCACTGCACTAGAAACATTCCGTACAGTCAAGCACTTCGGATCAAACGCATCTGTTCCTCTGAAACAGATTTCTCAATTCGCACAAACGAACTGTCTGGCTACCTTCGCAACCGACAGTATTTCCGGGGTTCTGTTGAAAATGCCATCAAAAAGGCAAAAGATACCCCTCGTTCCCAGACTCTGACGTACAAAACTCGTCAGCGCAATTCCGACAGAGTGCCACTGGTTACTGAGTACCATCCCGGTCTACCACCACTTGCCAAATTCATCAAAAAACATTTGCCCACCCTTCAAAGTACGGTTCGCCTAAGGTCTATCTTTCCCCATCCCCCCGTTGTTGCCTTTTCGCGTCCTTCCAATTTAAGGGACATTTTGGTTCGGGCAAGATTTCAGGACAAAGCCTCAGTCGAGGAAAACAACGAGAATTTTGGTTGTTCACCTTGCCCTTCCAACTGCAAGACGTGCGCTCTGGTTGACTCTACAAAGAGTTTCCAGAGCAATCAAAATGCACGCACCTTCAAAATTAGACAATCAATTGTCTTTCCAAAAATGTCATTTATCTCATATACTGCAATTTATGTGGAGTGCAGTATGTCGGGGAATCAAAAAATTCCCTGAGAATGAGAATGACACAGCACAGGTCAGCAATTAAAACCAAAAGGGTTGAACAGCCTGTGGCAAACCATTTCAATTTACCTCATCATTCGATCACTAATTTACGTGTCATTGCTATCGACCAAAACGATGCATGGACCGACAAAACTAGGAAAGCCAAAGAAAATTTTTGGGAACTTAATCTCAAAACCACAGTGCCCTTCGGCCTGAATATCAGAAGCGACTTACCAGCTCACTGATGTGTCACACCCTAGTAATCCGGTTAGACCTCTTCGGTCTCTCCATTTGCCTTATTGAATTGTAAGGGATTATCTTGTTCTTGGGGACTACACCCAAGTAATCCGATTAGACCCTCCCGGTCAACACAATTGATTAATTGCTTTGAAAAGCAATGGGTGGGACCATTGTCGCCACCTATTAAAAGCTTCCAAAATTTCAAACTCCTTGTCAGTCTCTGAACGTGCACTGAAGAAGAGCTAGTACTGCTCGAAAGCTCTGCAAAAAACAATTTCTGGCTGTTTTATTTACCGAATTTCAAGCCTTCCGCTAATTTGTATCTCTTCCGAGATCCAGCCATTCAATTTTGTAGCACTGTTGTTTTACAGTTTCTTCTTTACCGATTGTATATATATGAATATATATATATATATATATATATATATATATATATATATATATATATATATATATATATATATATATATAATCGTAAAAGGTGTTAACCAGTCAATGGCAAAGTGCTCAACCTGTAAAGGGAGCTAAAATGACAATCACAAGGAAGAAACTTACATTGGTCTAACAGAAAACACCTTCAAAACTAGATACAACGCCCACAAGTCTAGCTTCAAACACAAAGACAAGAGAAACGCAACTGCACTCAGTGAACATATCTGGAAGTTAAAGGATTCAAATGTAGAACACTCTGTGAAATGGAAGCTTATAAGCAAAGCTCGGGCATACTCCACATCATCAAAAGCCTGCAACCTCTGTCTAGAAGAAAAGTTCTTCATCATACTCAAACCTTCCTTAGCCACTTTAAACAAAAGAAACGAACTCAACAGCTCTTGCAGACACAGAAATAAACATCTGCTGTGTAATTTATTCCAATAGGTAAGGTATCTTGACTCGACCCAATCACCCGTGCCTGTTTTCAAAAACGAACACGTTTTCAAAAACGAACACGTCCACAGTACGATTCAACGGGCACGGCGTATTCAACGTTGTTGACACCATTCTACATCAGGCTTCTGAAGAGTGAGGACCTGCTCAAATTGGCCCTTACGAAACAGTTCTGTAAAGCTGTCTTGTAGTAACCCTGTTACAACCTTTCAATATTTTAGCTCCCTTTACAGGTTGAGCACTTTGCCATTGACTGGTTAACACCTTTTACGATTATTTAGCTCCAGTTTTCTGTTGAGCACTTTTTGTAAACCATTATGGAAAATGGGTTCGACCGTGTCAATTTTGGATACTCGACAAAGAACATACCTTTACCGCCAAGAAAGAGCTATTTGAAAAGGTTCATTTCTAAAACGGAATCTTTTCTAAGGAACGTTAGATGGAGAACTTACTTTTTTCTCAACCCCGAAGCCAGTGTAAACAAAAACGAACACTACGGCTTTCGATCGACAAAGGCTCCACCCCACATACCCGAACTAAAAGAATTCGAGGATGGCATGATGAGCCTAATACAGAATATTAAATTTAACAACAACCACAAGCCATTCCAAACAGAGTTACAAACTGACACGAACAAAATCAAAACAGACACGTCAGTATATGTTGCGGCTGACAAAACCAACAACTTTTACAAGTTACAACCTGAACAGTACAACAAACTGGTACAACAAAACGTAAACAAAGCATACAAGAAAGCACCACCCAGCACACGCCACGAAATTACTGCAATGGACAAAACTATCGCTTCAAAACTCGAAATCAGTGACAGAGTCGACACTACATGTGAAAAACAAGCGTTTATTACACTAAAGGACCACAAACCGAACTTCAGCAACAAACCCACCTGCAGGCTAATCAACCCATCAAAATCAGAAATAGGGAAGATCAGCAAGCAAATACTAGAAAGAATAAACTCAAAAATCAAACAATCTACAGGTTTCAATCAATGGAAGAACACAAGTGAGGTAATAGATTGGTTTAGGGAAATACACAACAAACATCAACAATCGTGTATTGCTTTTGACATCTGTGAGTTTTACCCCTCAATAACTGCTGACCTCCTCAACAAGGCTCTGGATTTTGCGTCGAACTTCACAGACATATCAACATTTGAAAAACATGTGATCTTTCACACAAAGAAAACTATGTTGTTTAACGCCGAAACACCATGGTGCAAGCGTGCCGAATCTTTATTCGATGTCACCATGGGCAGTTTCGACGGTGCTGAAACTTGTGAACTAGTAGGACTATACCTGCTATCACAACTTCAGCACATTAACATGAATGTTGGTCTGTACAGAGACGACGGTTTGGCAGTTTGCAAAGCAACACCCAGGCAAACAGAGAACATAAAGAAAGAAATATGCAAGATATTCGCAAACAACAACCTGAAGATAGAAATTGACGCAAACAAGAAAATAGTAAACTTTTTAGACGTAACTCTCGATCTCCGCACAGGCACATACAAAAAATACATGAAACCCAACAACATCCCTCTCTATGTGCACAAACAGAGCAACCACCCTCCACTCATCATAAAGAACATCCCAGAAAGCATCAACAGGAGATTATCTAACATCTCATCCGACGAAAACACTTTCAACACCTCAGCAACCATATACCAGGAAGCACTGCACAAAAGTGGCTATGGGTATAATCTAAAGTACAGAACCCAACCGCTTAACACCAGTCAACAAAACAAGGCCATAAAACGAAGACGTGCCAGAAACATAACCTGGTTCAACCCCCCATTCAGTGACAATGTCACCACCAACATTGGCAAGAAATTCTTCAACCTTTTAGACAGCTGCTTCCCGCCTGGACATAAACTACATACTCTACTCAACAGAAACACGGTAAAACTGAGTTACAGCTGCATGGCAAACATGGACCAAATAATATCAGCGCACAACAAATACATACTGACCAAACAGAATCTGCAACCAGCAACACAAAACAACTGCAATTGCAGAACACAAAGCCAGTGTCCACTGCAAGGCAACTGCCTCACCAACAACATAGTGTACCAAGCCACTGTAACACGCCATGACAATCACAAGGAAGAAACTTACATTGGTCTAACAGAAAACACCTTCAAAACTAGATACAACGCCCACAAGTCTAGCTTCAAACACAAAGACAAGAGAAACGCAACTGCACTCAGTGAACATATCTGGAAGTTAAAGGATTCAAATGTAGAACACTCTGTGAAATGGAAGCTTATAAGCAAAGCTCGGGCATACTCCACATCATCAAAAGCCTGCAACCTCTGTCTAGAAGAAAAGTTCTTCATCATACTCAAACCTTCCTTAGCCACTTTAAACAAAAGAAACGAACTCATCAGCTCTTGCAGACACAGAAATAAACATCTGCTGTGTAATTATTCCAATAGGTAAGGTATCTTGACTCGACCCAATCACCCGTGCCTGTTTTCAAAAACGAACACGTTTTCAAAAACGAACACGTTTTCAAAAACGAACACGTCCACAGTACGATTCAACGGGCACGGCGTATTCAACGTTGTTGACACCATTCTACATCAGGCTTCTGAAGAGTGAGGACCTGCTCAAATTGGCCCTTACGAAACAGTTCTGTAAAGCTGTCTTGTAGTAACCCTGTTACAACCTTTCAATATATATATATATATATATATTTATATATATATATATATATATATATATATATATATATATATATATATATATATATATATATATAGAGAGAGAGAGAGAGAGAGAGGAGAGAGAGGAGAGAGAGGAGAGAGAGGAGAGAGAGGAGAGAGAGGAGAGAGAGGAGAGAGAGAGGAGAGAGAGAGAAGAGAGAAGAGAGAGAGAGAGAGAGAGAGAGAGAGAGAGAGAGAGAGAGAGAGAGAGAGAGAGAGAGAGAGAGAGAGACTGAAGAAAGGTGGGAAGCGGACACAGTCGCATAATTTTTAAACCTGTGGAATATGCGTCTAACATTGGCAACCTTTGCCTTAGTAAGAAAGATATAGTCCGGATATATATATATATATATATATATATATATATATATATATATATATATATATTACATATCATGTCTCACAGATTTCTCAGAAAAAGGTTGCTGACTCTACCACGGTCACTAACGAGGTTGTCACTATCTCGAGTCAGCTCTCTGAAGAAGAAACTAAACTTCTTTCGAAGGGACTCTATTTCTGTCCCAAACCAAAGCAGACTGCCACTCAAAACTGTCTTTAGATCTGGCAGCGTTCTTTTGACGCTTAAAGACAGACTGTCATCACCCCAAAGTATATTTTTAGTGTATGTATATCAAAATTCCCAGTTGGTGACTACTGTTTGATTGACATCAAAGTTTGAAAATTTGAAAGATGCAGAGTAGCTCACATTCCACACAAGGCAGAGAGAGTACTTTTATTACATTTTATAGCCTTGTGTGCTCACCAGGACATGGCCTTAAGCAATAAAACAGGTTTATTCTTGCACAAGGAAGAGCCTCATACAGTTATGGGAGGAGCTAGAAGATGCATAGTTGGGAGAATTGGAACTGTCTGGGATCATGAAAATTCCCCTTTAAGTCTTCGGGAGTATTTTGGCAATGAAGACGGTATAAACCCACAAGTTCCGGACAACGATATACGCTTCAAAATTTAAAGCAAAAGGCACCTGGAACCCACTGAAGACGCGTTGTCCCCCACTTGAATCATTCATCTCGGCCATTGCAGAGGGAGTAAAACTCACACCGCTACCCCAGATTTTCACGACACTTTCATAAAAAGTAAAAGACAGGCTATTAAAAATCTACGACATTGCGAGGAGTTTAGGCCAATTTCAGAGTAGATAGGGCCATTGCGAAATATTTTGTATGTTTGCAATGGCTCTATCTACTCCAAAATTGGCCCCAATCTCCTCTGTGTAGATCCAGAACCGAGCCTTTTCTATTTTCTACCCGAAATTCACAAGAAGGGTGATCAGACAGACCTATCATATCCGGAAACGTGGCTGCCACGGAGAAACCTTGAAATCTGTTGACCTGTTCATTCAGCCCCTGCTTTCCCTATTATGTTCAAGACACCACGGACTTTATTCGCAAAATTGGTGACATAAAAAATTTCCCACAAGACAATTCAAGTCACTCTTGAAATGTCCTCTCTTTACACAAACATACCAAGCAAAGAAGGCATCTCCGCTTGTAAAACCGCCTTCATACACATTCATGGGTAAAACGTCCATAAAGAACAGATGTGTCGGTCTCATTCCGACAAATAATAATCTCACCTTTGGCGATCACAACTATCTTCAAATTCGTTGCATCGCCAAGATGGCTCTCTCATTTGCAAATTAATTCTGGGCGACCTCGAGAAAAAACTCTTGTCTCGACAAAATTTAAAACCACAAGTATGGTTTCGTTTCTTTTACGACTTCTTCATGATCTGGCCCCACGGTGAAGATACTTTGAAAATGTTTATGGACAATATTAATTCGTTCCATCGCCCAATCAAATTCACGGTCGACTCCCCTGGAGTCAGTATCCTCTTCTTTGACACCACAGCAGTGGCGGTGGAACCGGGGGGGGGGGTTGGGGGCTCAGCCCCTAAAGGTATGTTCAGCACCCCCCCCCCCCAATATTTGCCAAGTTGAGCTGGGTACACGCAGCTTTGGACACTCTGGAAGTGCTGTTTCCGGCGATCTGGAGGGTTTGTAAGCCAAAAATTTTCTTGTCCGCTTCGCGCCAACCAATGGTGGCGTTCCGCTTAGATAGTCATAGTCTTGCTGGCACTCATCCCCCCCCCCATATATTTTGTCCGTTCCGCCGCGCTGCACCACAGTGGCCATAGAAAATGGTCACACACAAAACAGACTTGCTCAATAAAACCATGGACAAGCACAACTACCTACTATCGAGCAGTTGCCATCCTCAACACTGCACAAAAATATCCCGTATGTAGTTACGCACTTCGCATCAAACGCATCTCTTCCTCTGAAACAGACCGAAATTCGCTAATGAGCTATCATCGCCATCTCCTCAACAGACAGTACTTTCGGGGTTCAAATGAAAATGCTATCCATAAGGAAAAAGATACCCCTTGTTCTGAAACTCTGACGTACAAAAAAGTTGATTCTTAGAAGAGTGCAATTGGCAACTGAGTACCATCCAGATCTACCACCACTCCCTATTTTTTTTTTCAAAAACATTCGCCCACACTTGAGAGCACAGTTCAAATAAATATTATCATTTCAGATCGCCCCCCCCCCCGGTTGTTGCTCTGTAATATATGATGATACGTGGGACGCAGTTGCCAATGAGGAAATTAAAAAAAAACTCCCTTAAGATGAAAATAACACGGCTCAGGTCAGCAATTACTGCATGAACCAAAAAAGCAATCAATCTGTTGGAAACCATTCAGTTTATCGCATCATTCGATAAAAAAATTACGTATCATTGCTATCGACCAAAGCAAGGCATGGACAGACAAATCTCGAATAGCAAAAGAAAATTTTGGGGAACTTAATATGAAAACAATACCGTCATTCGGCCTGAATATCCGAAAAGATTTACCGACTGACTAAAGGGATAACACTCTAGGCCTAAGTAATCCGATAAGGTCCTGTTCAAACCAGTTTCGAAAGGCTCACCCAACTTACTTCTCTCACCACTTTCCAAAAAGATATTCCTAATTGACTTATCAGTGTGACCATTGTCGTCACATCTTAAAAGCTCTTAGTTTCCTACACTCCTCAGCACTGTCGTGATAAAGCACTGAAGAAGAGCTAAAAATACTCCAAAGTTTTGCAAAAAAGCTTCTACGGTTGTTTTATTTACCGAACTTCAACCCATAATTTATATATATATATATATATATATATATATATATATATATATATATATATATATATATATATATATATATATCGTATGTTCTCCAATAAACGCTCCCCCTCTAATAATCGCCCCCTGTAAATTTTTGAAAGGCGAAACAGTTGTTCAGTGGCCATTTGCCGAGGGAGAAGGGGACTAGGTTCATAACAACAACAGTTACAGGGAAACGGCAACACTGCATGAAAGACGGGGGATTAGAGGTGCCCTGCAAGTTATCCTTCAACTCTACATCTAAGAAACTCAAAGCGCGTTGGAAGACACTGCTTTAGCAGTTAGTTAATTGTTTTAATTAAAATATACCCTCAAATAAACGCTCCTTTTTCAAAAGTGCTACGCCTAGGGAGTTTATTAAAGAATATACGGTATATATATATATATATATATATATATATATATATATATATATATATATATATATATTAGAGCAAAATTGTCCGTTTTCAGAGCAAAATTCATCTCATGATTCTTTGCCAGATGGGAAAAATTTCAGGAAAAACATTCCATCCCCTGGCGAGAAGCCTTCCTGTGCGCCTGTGAGTTATCTAGCTAACTGTACAATTTTTATAACATTTTATCTTTTCCTTTGTGACAGTTCCTATCATCTTTTCTTCAACAGCTCTACTAGACCCATACAAAGAGTACTTAATTGAACTAACAGCGTCAACGTCGAAAGGACACTCTCCCGTCATCTCTTACCCCCTGATCATGGCTTTGACACCAAGAAACATTGGTTTGTTGAGTATCTCACCCTTTGTTTACATGTGATAATTCACTCTTCATCAGGATCGTAGAAAACGACATCACTCCTTTTATGGTCTCTTGTTATCATGATCACGGTCAGTGCATTCACATGGATCTGCGAACAAGTGATTAGGGCAAAGTCCTGCGTTATGGTTACAAAACTTCTCGACTGCTAAAAGAAGTTCTCGTAGAACTTTCTTTAGCAGTAACCACTCAACAAGGCCGCATGTGCCAATAACCACTTAAAGACAGGGGTGGGGAACCTTTTTCCTCTGAAGGACCGTTTTTATGGTTATAATCCACTGGCGGATCGCAGACAGCGAGGGCGCAGAAAGCTTTCCTCATAAGGTGCAGGCCAAGGGGCCCCAAACAGGCCCTGTACTGGTGGGATCTAGGGAAGAGCCCAGGCAAGGAATAGGGCGAAGCTCTGGAGCTTATACATGCAGATTTGTAGGCAGTAGAATCTTCATCCACTGTCCTCAAATGACATTCAATGTGCGAGGCTGCACAGACCAGAATTATCACAATATGATCACTGGTCTTTTATCTTTTAATTCATGTATAAACTAATGATAAATGAGCACATATGAAAAGTGGGCGTCAAGTGCGCTAAAAAACCGCGTATTTTGAAACCAACTTTAATTTTTTCAATGTAAATTGCAGAATTATCCACATTTTAAACGTTTAATTCACTCTTCGGAGGGACAGCTCTTACACCCCTTTTCGAATCTACCTACGGGAATAAGTGAAATCGCACTAAGTTTCACACTGTAAATTCCGGGCCACACAGCCACAACTTCCCACGACACGACACGACGCGACAAGACGTCGCTTCGGCTGTAGACGATCGACCTGTACATGTGATAGTGTACTTGTTTTCAATGTGATATAGCCTCTCACGCAGAGCTTCCGTCCGTTATCAGGTTACCATTATAGATCTTGCAAGGGTTCTCCACCCGATTTATGTCTCACGAAATGGTGGGCACGTCACATCGTGAACACTAGGATT
Source organism: Holothuria leucospilota (assembly GCA_029531755.1). Lineage (NCBI taxonomy): Eukaryota > Metazoa > Echinodermata > Holothuroidea > Aspidochirotida > Holothuriidae > Holothuria > Holothuria leucospilota. The sequence continues at coordinate 24,194,493 of CM055969.1, forward strand.
GAAGAAATATAAAACCTCTCTGATACCAGGGAGTTGCGATTAAGATGGAAACTCCCTGGTAATGTACTCAGGTACTGGTAGTGTTTCGCAGTAGTTTTACGTGAAATGTCCGTATTTTATATAACGTGATATTAGCAGGATAAATGTTAGGCACCGTGGGTTGACATGTAATTATCTTTACTTTTCAAGTGATTTTGTAATTCCACGTATGAATTTCCTCGCGGGCGGGATAAAATGATCTCGCTGGCCGCATACGGCACGCGGGCGGGCGGTTCCCCATGCACCCCTGCTTTAAGATGATGACACGGAATGCACGTACAAGTAGATTTTAGGGTGATTTGATCACAAATAATTTGCCAGATCGTTCATTACATTCACATGGAAACTTTTGAACATGTTTTCATGTAGCGTGTGATCTGATGCACGTTATTCTGTGTCAATACAGTGTCAGTAATGCTATGCAGCATATCCGTTCGGCGTCTTTTTCTGCCTGTCTGCAGTACAGATGGCCTAGACTATGAGGAAAGTACGACCGATCAAACTCTGGACATCAATTATGTGACTCACATGTTTACACCCAACCTTAGCGCGTGTACCACACTCCTGAGCTTGCCGGACCCAAGCAATCCTTCTTCAGTCACCTGAAGAGTCCCACTGTGTCACGCACGAACCCTGCGGGTAGTGATTTAACCACCATGTACTGACGAACTTTACGTATATGTATGTATGTATGTATGTATGTATGTATGTATGTATGTATGTATGTATGTATGTATGTATGTATGTATAGGCCTATATGTAGGAGTATATATATATATATGTGTGTGTGTGTGTGTTTATGTAAAAGAACTTATGTTACTACTGTACTTTCCCTATAACTACAAGTAACTTTAGTATAGATGGTCATATTAATACCATCATTGCGAGAATATCATTTACCGTAGTTCATTTCTGTTCTTTTATTTTAGCCTTAATAGTCATAATCGTCGTGTCTTGTTTAGCTGGTTTTATCTTGGTGGCTGCAGTCGGTTGGAAGGTGGAGAGGAAGATACATCCGCGACATCTCCCGGAACCTTTCCTCATCCCCGAGAATCAAGTACGCTTCATTTTGTAGTTTATGGTTTGGTACTATGCAGAATTTTGATCACAAAGAAAACTTTCGTTTCTAAGGACCTGCAGGTGCAATGTCAACCCTATTGAAAGAAATTTTAGCAGTCCCTAAACAAGAGCTCATTGCTTCACCAACCGGTGGACTAAAACTAGACAATCAGTCTAAAAAGTGTTAATTATTCATATCTTTAATTCATAATGCATGAAGCTATAGTTAAGACTTGCCTGACTTTCTTTAGGAATTGTGGGGTTTATCTTAATGCTGGAATCAAAAATTAAGCGGCAGACGGACAGACCCCCTTTTTTGAGGCAATAATTATGAAAACGCCTACCCTTCGTTTCCGTTAGCCTAACTGACTAAACTTCATTACTCGAAAGTATGCTGAAATCGAATTTTAAGAACTCGTTCTTGGACTCCATTTTAGATTTGTACACGGTATAGCTATGGACTATAGTAACACCGAAACTTTGTTTCTATTTACCATGCTTTTAACACATCTGGCCCAACAGGGAGATGGGCGATGATTTGGAAGCTAAGTACTAAAAATTCGCGTAATCTCATCTTTCTTGAGAGAAACTCACACTAATGTGTACATTTCAAGTGTAGGTAAAGGGCTTCTATAGTGTAGATAAAAATAAATATGCACTTTCCTAATGACTATGTACGAAAAGTCCGGCGTGAATCATCTCCGATCAGCCTGTTTCACACTTTAGTGTACACGGTGTAGGGTTACATGAAACACTAATATTGTGGGCCCTTTTCTTCCTGAATCTGTTTTTGGGGTACATCAAACATGCATAGTTTACATCTAGGGAAGGCAAGAAATTAGTTTTAGTTATTCCTCCATGTACTGCTGATTCGCTAGATCCGGGAATTATTAGTATTTGACAAACAACTAGAAAATCTCTGCTTGCCCGTTGTACTGTTAGCTCATCAATCAACATCTCGTTTCATCAGAGGGATGGTAGGGCGGTTACAACAGGAAGGGTTACGCCCCCACCATCCGATTCGGCCTGAAAATTTGCTATTGTCGGGCAAAATATGAGCCTATGCCATTTTCGGATATACGTGCTTAAAATTTTGGGCAAAAAACGAAAGTGGTTTTAAAAGCATGTGGATTATAAGGTTGTTATACAGGTCTCCCTGCCTTAACCTGTTAATGACAGATTAACTTGTTTTTCAACGTCTTTTCTGACAGATGCAATTCCTATTGTCGAGAAAAGGCCCGTTGCCCAAACAAAAGGAAGTCTTTGATGATTTAAGGTCACCACCACCAGCTGCTGACGAACAAATAGAGGTGAAACCAGAGGAAAACAACAACACAGAATATGAATCACAGACGGAACGGACTGCAACGAACGAAGAAGTGTCACCTCCATTAGATGATGGATACATAAGAAGGAATTCCAGGGAGCTGGTATATGAAAGAAGAAGCGGTTCTTTCAGCGATGCTTATACGGAGCGAACGTCAGTAGATCTGACTCCAACTCAGGTGCTGATGTTTCATTTTTCCGATACTGAACTACCAAAATCATGTATCAACACAGGAATCACGTGTTACCAGACAGAACCCAGAAGTACTGAGGGTACTGTACACGGCTCTGATTACACAATAGTACCCAACACGTCCCCAGCGGATAGTCAGTACATCGCAAAAGATGACGTTAGATTGCAAGCAAGATTAGACGACAGTCGTAGATATGAAAACTACATACCATTTGAAAAGAAAGTTATCGAAACTATGCGGAATCTCAATGCCAAATGTTAAAGAGAATAAAAAATCTTAAAGATCCCATATGGTTATTGAGTCCCTTGAAAGCATCTCCACGATGTTTCAGGATATGATAGTTATCCAGGGAGCCTTTCTGCATAAATTTTAATAATTTCGTTACAAATACATTTGTCACATGAGCAATTAGAGCTTCGCATAAATAAGTGTACAGGTGTAAATTTGACATTGGGGTGACTACAGTTGCCTTTCAGGGTGTTTTACGAGGGCTACTAGAACAGAAAAGCACCGCAGGCAAAGAACTCACGGGAACCCAACGGCAGTATAGATGTCGATAGAACCGTGAAAACTGGGACGCAACCCTTTTTGGCTCATGTCGTCCCCCCCCCTTCTTTTTTATTTACAATGCTGCTTCTGGAGCGTAAACTGATGGTCTCTGTTTCTGTTTCCTTTTGACCATTCAAAAACTGTTAAGTTGTTGAGAATATTTTAGATTTATGAAAAGATGGCGCCTAGTACAGAGTTAGACCAAAATGCCAAGGATGTAGTATCAAAGTTTGATTTACTGAAGGATTAGTGGGTAATACCACTCTCCGAAGGGGCAAAAAGTGTATTGGCATTTGTAACGCCAGATATATACCAGTGCAGGGTGATGCCTTTGGGAATAGAAAGTTCCGGCACCGACAACGTTCAGCGCCTGGTAAAAAACCTTACCTCAAAACTGGAAAGTTGTGAAGTGTAAAGATGAAAGTATATATATATATATATATATATATATATATATATATATATATATATATACATATATATATATATATATATACATATATATATATATATATATATATATATATATATATATATATATATATATATATATAATATATATATATATATATATATATATGTATGTATATGGTCAAAGTACTGCGTAGCACTTATGAAGTAGGTAGGTAAAAATGAAGTAGTAAATAGTGCTAAAAGTTTGTGAAAAATTCCACGACGTTTCGGGTTTAAACCCTTCATCAGGTGGCAAAAATGCAACTGATCGTTGACACGGCCAAACGTACAATTTAAAAAATACACAATATGTATGTATATATATATATGTATGTATATATATATATATATATATATATATATATATATATATATATATGTATGTGTATATATGTATGTATGTGTGTATATATATATATATATATATATATATATATATATATATATATATATATATATATACATATATATATATATATATATATATATATATATATATATATATATATATATATGGCCTCACTGTGTATTGCAGCTCATCGGATGAGCATGTACAACATAGTAAGGCATTTTGGCATGCTCTCTGAAGGTAATTTAACTTGGTTAAAACTGAAATTGCGCATCATCATGTGATATTTTAGATCATGTCGTTGGTCAAGGTGAAGTTAAGCAAATTAAGGCCCAACTTCAGAGCAATGACAAGCTTCCTGCTCCAACTGATAAGAAGCAAATATATGCGTTTCCTTGGCATGACCTACTATTATAGGTGCTTTCTCATACTCTTTCTTACATTTTCGCACCTTTAAGAAAGTTGCTGAAGAAACGTGGAAAGTATGTGTAAAAGCGATGATTGTCAGATAGCCTTTAAAACGTTCAAAATATGTTAATGACTCCACCTGTTGTGGTTGTTCGAGATTTTGATGAACAGATTAAGTTAGTTGAAAATGTCAGAAACAGTGGTTGTTTTGCTGCAGACTGATAAGGATGGCGTTGACCACTCTGTCTGTTATTATCGAAGAAATTTGGCAAGCAGCAGAAATATTACTCAACCATTGAAAAAGATATATTGGTTTAATTGTTATTAGGATTAGAACATTTTGATGTACATTTGGGAACCACGAGCTTTTCATTGATCATAATCCTCTGACACTTCTGTCCAAAACGGAAAATAAGAAGCAAAAGGTTAATGAAATGGGGTAATGATTTGGCACGGTATGTGTGTATTAAAGGGAAAATGCAGTCACCCTAATTTGGATTAGAGTACCCTGTAACTTTTTTTAAGAATGGTTCTTGAGTATTATGCGAAAATATTTTTCTCACTGAGTTGTAAAATTCATGCAGAGAAATTCCTTAATTTACCTTTGACTATACAATATTTATGTCCTGAATCATCATGAAAGATACTTGAAGGGAAATAAGTGGATATTTGTGAGATTTGGCAATTGTTTCAACCAGGGACGTAGCCGGGGGGGGGGGGCAGAGGAATCGAGCGACTGCTCCCCCCCCCCTTTTCTGTGTCGAAAAAAATGTTAAAACTGTGATGTTTTTGCAAGGTATTTTGTCAGTGCTCTTTTGAATTTAAATTCTCGTCAGCTCTGTTAACTCCATCATAATCTTAGTAACATTCAGGCCTCCTGACTGAGCTACTTTACATATAATGCGTCACGCTAACTAGAAAGGATCACAACACACATGTTCGTATGATTCGTTGTTTATGAAGCTAAGCTAGCGCGCGTTTAGCAGTCGTACGTGATACGAGCTTTCTCTGAATAATTACTATACTACTGTCACACTGTGATAACAGTCAGATATCTGACAATTCGAATTAGAAACGATCAGGTCCAACTCCGTCCCACTTTGAAGGAGCTCGGCAAGTTTATTCTCTTACCAAATTATCGACTTCTCCCAAATCTACTCTATTGTGGTTGGTACTAAGTACTTTATAAACATGGATTGCCACAACTTGTCCAGGTGGTAACATTAGTCTTCCTTAGTCAGGGAATTTTAAAGACAAAAGAACATGTAAAAGATGCAATGTTTTGCCAGTTACATCATTATCATGTGCCAAGCAGATTATTTTCCTGTTTGAACTTTTTTAACATGTTCTTAATTCAAACAGGAAAAAATCTGCTGATAATATGGTATATGGTAATGATGAAACTGGAAAAACATTGCACCAGACTGTATCTAGGGACCTTCAATTGTTGAGAAATTTCTCAAAGGGGAGGGGGACAACCCCCCTGCCCTTAGACCCCTCTCCCATATCAGTCACAAAATAATGTGCTCCTCCTTGCAAATTCCTGGCTACGTCGCTGGTTTCAAATAAGTAAGTTTGGGGGAACTGCTTATTCTCCTTAAACAAATCAAAGGGAAAGAAACTGGTGAGCCCAGACACTTTGTCTAGAATTTGATTTTAAATGGTGAGACATGCCTTGTTTTCAGATTTTGTAATTTTATGCCAGCTGCAGTATGCATCTAGGTTTGAAAAAAGTTTTGGAAAATTGTTAGACCAGAAGTTATAAATAGTAGCCTATTCATGTACTTCATATTGTATAGTCCGTGTTGTAAATTTGTTAGTTGTTACCTACACTTGTAACCATAGATTGTATGTTCGACATAATTGTTACTAAAATGTTGTGATTTATAAGTAAAGTTTAGTCCAAGTTACCAAATCTTTCTTCAAGAGGGAGAGTGTTCAAGAGGGAGAGTGTAACGAGTCATATCAATTTGTTCAAAACACTTTTCTGTCTAAACTGAGGATTGGATGACCGAGACGTCATGGCTATGTATAATTCATATACATGCTCATCCCGTACACTTGATTGGTCGTGTGGGCGTGGCCAAATGTTCTGTTTACCAGTAACACTGCACACTCGCTCGTTGCAATACAACGCGCGCTCGGTGTAGAAGCCTGTGGCGCGTAACGGTCGCATTGTTCACATATCGCTTGGCGTGTGTTCATTGGTGCAAGACTTATGCATATTTATATTTGTGTCTGTTTTTATGTAATTTGGCCTGGTCCCTATGTAGGAGTGTTGAAAATCTACAGTTTACATGATGACCAATCCAGCAATGTATGAATATCGGCGATCCAAGCTTGTTTGTACAAACAGCAGTAGGTCAAAAGTTCATAGCTATTTCTTGCCATGCAAAAAGATGCCTTCGAAATCTGTCCAGGTCCCTATGTAAAAGTCAAATAATATCGATATATTTTTATCTCATTCAGAAGCTGAGACATAGTAGAACATGAAACTGAATGAACATTACTGTAATTTTGCTATGCAACAGAGCACGAGCGATCGAAAGTTCATATCCGTACTGTGTTCCACAGAGCGCATTTTCGTAGCGTGGGAGACGCTAACACAAGCTGTCCGGGTTTAAGTAACAAACAAATTGATATGTCCCTAGCTAAATCAGAAGAGCGCGGCAGCTAAGGAAGTTCATGTTCAATCTTCTACCAATCTTCTACCACTTTCTACACTACCTTCCACTCGATACTTCCGTGATCTCCGTGCAAACTAAACGTCAAACTATTCTCTTGATCTGATTACGTCACTTCTCTGTCTAGATTGTTTCCGAAGATCTCTGACTTGGTGTGCGAATTGATTTAAAGGTGATCGGTCGTCTTGAAATATTGTTTGTGACGTCACCTTTTCTTGACATGTTTCTGAGGCGTCACTGTTCAACAGATACACCGTACAAGCGTGGTATAGCTAATCGGTAAGCAAGACGAGACGGCATGTAGCTGCATACCTACTAGGTATACCGATGTCATCATAGCTACTTGTATGGTGTATCCGTTCAACAGTTACGACTACAGAACATGTCAAGAAAAGGCTGACGTCACAAACAATATTTCAAGACGACCGATCACCTTTAACATTGCTCATGCTAGTGTGTTCTAGAATCCCTGTACTCGGTAAAAATAGATAAGCTGACCAAGAAGACGGGAAGACCCTACACATAAATAAGATACAGAGAGGTATGCAAGACAGACACGAGCCAGAAACTAAACCAGAGAGAGAATTCTCCGTCGTGATTCCTGCTTTTTGGTGATCCTTGCCTGTTGTACTCAACTATCGCTGTGTACCACAGCCTAAGCAACAGACACCAGATCCAGATTCGCGAAATCTCTGACTTTGCACAAGTTTACCACTCTGTCAGTGCTACGACTAGCCTAACACATTGTAGTCATTGTAAAATGCAGGCCTAAGTTATGGTGTTAGATGTTGTAAGGTGGTAGAGGAGTGTAAAAAATATGCAGTTTTGGAAGCTTTCCATCTCATTCTTCTGCTTTTCTTTCTGTAACTGGTTTTGCAGTGACGAATCCAGGAGGTGTTCCTCAGGCGGGGATCCAGAAATTCTAGAGAGTGGGGCCCACAAACGGACTTGTCAAGGTCACCGAAGATTGTACGTCTATGGCAAGCTAAATGTGCAATAATTCGAAAAACAAGGTTTTTCACCGATAAACTCGGTTTTTCGACCGAAAAACACAGTTTTTCGCAGTAAACTCATTTTATCGAGCGAAAAACAGAGTTTATCGATAAACAAGGTTAATCGAGCGAAAAACTCAGTTTTTCGATAAACAGAGTTTTTCGATAAACTCGGTTTTTCGACCGAAAAACAGAGTTTTTCGATAAACTCAGTTTTCCAATCACGTGTCTTAGGCTTCCGTCAGACCGAGATGCGTGATTTTTTCTCGTAGGACAGCGAGGGGAAAGTTATCAATTATTCATGTTATCGGAGTCGTTTGTCATGATTATTCTTGGCGTTTTAGCTCACGAGTACGGTGTTAACGCTGTCATCAGCCTGGCAGTAAAAGCAGGTCCGTCGTCGGTACAACTACTGTTGCAGCTTTACTATATTCATCTCCATTACGAGTAGCCCTTTAACCTCCCTTCTCTTACGAAATGTGACACTGAATAGGCTATACACATGGACTCTATACAGTAGGAAGACGCTATGAATCAGCAATCATCACAAACGACTCCGATGCATGAATAATTGATAACTTTCCCCTCACTGTCCTACGAGAAAAAAATTACGCATCTCGGTCTGACAGAAGCCTGAGACACGTGATTGAAAACCGAGTTTATCGAAAAACTGAGTTTTTCGCTCCATAGACCTTGTTTATCGAAAAACTCTGTTTTTCGCTCGATGAACTGAGTTTATCGCGAAATACTGTGTTTTTCGTTCGAAAAACCGAGTTTATCGGTGAAAAACCTTGTTTTTCGAATTATTGCTTATTTAGCTTGCCATATACGTCTGGGGTCCAGGGGCAAGCGTTAGGGTCCCCGGTAGGGTCAAGGTGGAACTCCAGCAGGAGTTCAGGTGGCGAAGCCCCCGGAAGCTCTCGAAATGTTGCACATTGAGAACAAAGAAATTGGCTCCAGTTATTCTGTTAAGGAGATCGCATATTTGGCCTATAGCCTATTTGATGAAATTCTATGTTAATGGCTAAGAAAAGGTTACTCTGAAGACATCACGTGACGTCCAGGGCAAATTTGAGATTATTTCGAAATTTGGACTCTAGCATTTAGTGCGAGATGTACATTAAGTTTTCAGAAACGGTTTACGCCGTAATAAGTGATTTATTTTTGTTACACGGTTAGTCGGGTACGGGGCGCTAGCGTTAAGAAATGCGCCATCTGCATTCTGACAATACTTTAAGACACGTTAATACCCTAACTAAAATGTTCTGTCAGGAACGTAAGTTTGATTTATCAATGCTTCGCTGCTGGAGAACACCAAGTTCTTTCAAATATGTTTTTCTTTTTTTCAAAACTAGTAGAGGGCTAAAAGAATTTTCCTTCACAAGTTAGTTATAAACTTTGCTCTTCTATAATCATGCACAGGGGAGTAGCTAGGATGAAAACTTTAGGGGGCCTAGGTATCAAATGTGGGGTCACGGCATCGATCGCCATCCTTAATTTTAACACATTTTATTAGGACACGCACAATTTGGAGGGGGCTGGGCTGGCAAACATCTGGGGGTCCAAGCCCCCCTCCCCTGGCCCCCGTAGCTACGCGCCTGATCATGCATATACAGAGAAGAGCATAAATGTAACGCATTGACTGTTAACTGAAAGTAACCGTTTGAGATGGCACTGATGAAAAGGGAAAAGAATTGAACAGAAGGAGAAGGCGCGAAAATTTAGGTAGTTTGTTAAATTTTTGTAACGTAAAACAATTAAAATGGGTCAACCATTTTCCCTTCAGACATTTCATCCCACCTCTTATGAAAATCTTTGGCTTAAACTTGTTTTGGATAGGTTTAGATTTCGATTCGAAACTATAAGGCGTGCACTCGCTTTCTTGCAATACAGTAGAAGGTGGCTTCACTGTGTCACTAATTCACTTTGGCAAGAGATTTGCTAAATAGGGGGATGGACAAAGTAATCCGAATGATCAGTGTCGCTGTCAGGAGTTGGTGATTAGGGTTACACCACAGGAGATGTCATTATCTCACCCCAGATAACTTCAGAGAGTCGGCGTAAATGTGCATACGCTAATTACAATAGTTTGCCCCGGCGCGGGTCCTTTTTGTCACCTCGTACAAAGTTATCGTCCTGGGGGAGGGGTCAAAGAGGAGGTAGAACCCCCTCCCTTTTGAGAAATTTTTGTTCATTTAAGGTGGCTCAGATACTAAATGGTGCTATCTTTGCCAAAGTTTCAAACTGATTATAGGTCTGTCAAGTTTTAATAATCTAGTGAATTATTTTAACTTTAGGTTTGTTGTAAGGAAAGGGTGTGTGGTCTAAGTGGAGGTGGTGAACTCCCCCCCCCCCCATGAGAATTTTTATTCATGTAAGGTGGTTTCGATGCAAAATGGTTGTATCTTTGGCAAAGCTCTGAACTCGTAACATGCTTAGGACTATTAAGTCAGTGATATTTTGGCTGTGGCATAGCGCCCCACTAAGGCCTGTTCCATGAGACCAGAACAGAAAAGCTCTGGGGTAATTACAAAATGGCGATACTAACATGAAGAGTGGGAATTCAGACGATCAGCGTGCAATGGAGAGTGAGCGAGAAGGAGTAGGATGAGCCAACAGAAGACCAAAGGATATTGGACTACGAAATATGTAAATGTAGTAACATTCACCATCCACCAATAATAGCTGCGAGCGAAGCGCGGCGTGGAAATGCTTTGAAAGATGTCAAACGACAAATAAATACGGTACTTCAAATCTTTTACATTATGCTACAAACCTGACAAATGTTATCGTATGCTACTCATGATTTTAGATTGCTCTATGATCCCCCCTTGATGCGTGGTCCCTACAGAGGTTAGATATATACCTCTGGTTTTCTGATCAGTGTTTTGGCCAGATTAATACTCCGCGGTACAACTAACCTAGTGATATGCATTAGGTATACAGTGGCGTCACAAGGGTTGTTTGCAGAGGGATCAAGTGAGTCAACGTGGCGGAGGGGCGCGAAAAGTGCACAAGCGTTCATTTTCCTTCTCCTTCTCTTTCCATTTTTTCTCATTATTTGTTTTCCTATCTTTTTCTCTGTTTTTCTTTTTTGGTCTACCTTCATATTGCGCCCCTGGCCCGTGTAGGGAGGGGCGGCTCCCCCTCCCTGTCCCCCCTTTATTACGCCACTGGAGGTATAGAACGTGAACCATGACAAATGCTTGCGAAGCGCGCCGATAGTTTGCGTTAAAAATCATTACAAAGTTGCATGCAGAATCTGCACCAAGACACTATCAATTCCACAAAAATTGAAATGTGTCTACCAACTAGATAGCGAATCTGCTGCCTGGTAATTCTTTAAAGATTTCAGTTTTTATAAAATATGTCCCCCAAATAGTAGATGAAGGCGAAAAGAAACCTATTGTTTCGCATTTTTACAATGATATGCTCTTCTGTAATCACGTTCATGCACACGAACAATTGGCTTCATTGTTAAACCCTCACCGATGAATAATATGTATACGTTTGAAAATATACACAACAATAAGACTAAAAGGGCGCAGAGCTTGCCAAAATTCAGTAGATTGCAAAGGATTTGAGAAAAGTTTGATAAAAAATGTGATGTGATAGGAAATGATTAAAATAAACCCATCACTCAGTCCATGATACACCTCATCCTACCCCCTGCCGAAATCTATCTTTTAGGTTCAAAATGTAAAGAAAATGACAAAAAAAGAGACCCATAACTCATGACCACCGCCACTAACGTTTGGCAGACGGGGGCAAGTAAGGGGAGGCCATGACTAGGGGAAAAATTCCTTCATACCTCCTTCAGTGGCGCCACTGCGTCTACCACTTCAATGGATTTTTAAGAGAGATGATTTCAACTGGAAACTCATTCAACTGCAAAAAAATGTATTTTGGATACGTTTTTAGACAAGTTTGTTATTTTTTCTTTCTTTCTTGCTCCTTTCTCTTTTTGTTTCTTTTTCTTCTTTCATTTTTTCGCTGTAATGGGAGGGGGCACGACCCCTTAGTCTTCCTAAATCCTCACCTAGTGTTTTCACCCTTCCGAATTTTAAGGCAACGTTACATTGTATACTTCACAGCTTGTGGGTCATAGAAGGAGGACTATCTCCTATTAACTAATGCCCAACTTGCTTCAAAACTGTTGTTTTGTGATGGGAGTTTAGAAAAAAATCCCACTGCGTGGGAGGGGTTGCCCCATCCAACCCTCCCTCTTAAGTTACGCGCTCTTGATACAAACCTTGCGCAAGTAGGCTGTAGATAAACCACTGAGCACAGAAAATAAACAAGTATGTGCAACCAGGGAGTTGCTAATAGCAACTCCCTGGTGCAACTCACTGGGTTTTTGGTCAATGAAACAAAAATACTTCCTATACTATATTATGTTCAGATGCTGCAAGAGTACTAACTTGCGCAAAGAGAATTAAAAGTTTCCCACACTTTGGGAGGGGCACAACTGGTGGCGGCTGAAGGGGGCATGATGGGAATTTTGCCCAGATCCCCCTCCCCTGACTAAATATAGTACTTATAAAAATATAGTCGATTTTGCCGGGCTAACGAAAATATTCCAGAACAACAACACTTTTTCGTTGTGATTTGCCCGCACCGATTGCAGGTTTCCTATAATTACTTCATACAGAAGAACTTTGTTGATGTTATTGTTCCAAAGCTCGATGTAAACTGCCCCTCATTTAACCCAGTCCGAGATAAAAGGGAGTAAGTAACCACCCAAAATTTATTTTAAAACATCAGCTAAGTCTTGCAAATCTCCTCTTGCTTCCCTTCCAAGTATTTTGATGACTAATTTTCGCTTCAAGCTATTCTAAAATTGTCAAAATACGATTTGTGGTCCGTTCCGATGAGCATCAATTGTCATTTAAAGATGGTTAAACGCTTAATTCTAATGCCCACGATTTTGTAAATCCCAAATAATTTTTGAGGCTTCCTCCGGTCTCGCGCTTAGGCGTTTCCCCTGGACCCAACCAAGCTCCCATGAGGTGGGTCTCTAAACCATGGGTGTCGATTTTGGGGGATGGGGGACATGTCCCCCCACTTTTTTAAGAGGAGGGGACGCTGATACATCTGTCCCCCTTACTTTTTGTGACCTGAAACTAAAAAAGTGAGGTAACCAAAACACTACATGTAGGCGATTCTAGGGAGACCAGAGGGGTTTTGCCCCCAGATTTTTTCCTAACCTCCACAATTCTTTCTATAATTTTAAAAAATTTTCGCGGGCTACACGCGCTTTCAACTTCAGTTCTATCTTACTGGATTACCCGCCATTTTAAACATATTGGATTTTATTCAACGTTAAAGGTTGTAGTCGTGATTTTAGAGAAACACGAAAATGCAACGTTGCAAAGTTCTAACCTCTTTGTCCTATCCTTTGGAAGATTCTTTCTTCAATTTCACCATCGTGGCAAACATATTTTGTAGGAAAAAAGATTTTTCAGTTTCGTCTGGGAGCCTTAATGGGTAAGAAAAAGAATGTACTCCGTGACGAAAACCATGTAGTCGCCCCATCAGTTTTCTTGGTTTGCTCTTAAGTAGGGCAGATTCTTCAATAAAAGCCCAAACTTTTCCAACTTTTCTTAATGAAAACAAATTACTTTTTCACTATAACCCCCATTTTTTCGGCGCGCTCCCTTTGGCATCCCATTGCATCTGTCGGGGCTTAGAGTAGCTAGCCCCCAGTCAGGGCGCTAAGCCCCCATGTCTGAAAATCCAAGGACCACCCCTGGCTGAGCCTGTATGTAGTTTTTTCTTTGTGCAATGACGTATACCCCCAATTTTCATAGTGCCCCCAAATATTGAAACATTTGGCCAATTGTGCACCTGGACCCACTCATCTTAGATTCCTCACTATGATAGGAGAGAACTTTTAGGCCAGATGTCCCCCACTTCCAAAATCAAATCGACGCCCCTGCCCTAAACTCCACGTCTTTACTGGGAGTACATTGTCTCCCACATTCACGGCCTCTAAGTCCCTTAGGGCTCTCTATATGGAAACTATGCCTCTATACTTCTCTCCCCCCCCCCCTCCTCTTCCAGGTAATGGCTCCCGGATCCACCACTAGTTTGTGTATTATACCCAGCCGTAACAGGTGCCATTAGAAATAAAATCTAGTAACTAGTAGTTTCATGGAAATAAGGAGTACCCTATGTGGGATTGTTGTTTGTTAAATTAATGAGTCTTCATTAATTTTCTTTTGTGTGTGTGTGTGTGTGTGTGGGGGGGGGGGTTGACTTTCATATCACCTTTAAAAACTATGTCTTCTTAATATGTAAAGAAGTGTGTGGCGAACAGATTGTTTAGTGCCCATTGTCAACTGTTTATTTCTTTGTTTGTTACCATTCCCGACTTGTTAAGCGTTTTTTGGTTCATTGTGTTCTATCCGCTCAGGGCCGTGTCAACCCCACAAGGCAAACTAGGTTGTCACCTAGGAAGGCAAACTCTTAAGTGGCGGCAGAGAAAAGGCAAACCGTTTGTCTTAAATTTTTTTTTAAATAACATTGATTTGCATTAAACATGTCCAGAAAAAGATTGTTTGGGTTGGCTACTTCATCAACACATCAGGGTCTCAATAGGAATGCTGTATTCTCTGCACAAAGTGACCTGGAGGCTCACAATTTGAGCAGGATGTCTTTCTCCCCATGAGTCACTCTTGACATGAAAAGCAAAATTAATAATGGTAACAAAAATCTATCATTTTAAGTTATTGCTTATTGAACTTCAACCAAATCGGGATAAGCCAAGTTGATCTTTTATTCATAGGTGTAATATATAAGTGGGGTGGGGCTTTATCCCCCAGTCAAAGATGTGGTGGGACGGAAGTATGCTTCCACCCTCCCTATCCGAAGACGAAAACCCCTTCTTTGTTTCCACTGTAAAAATGTCAAACAGTGCAGAAATTTTCCTTAAAATTTGCCCAATATGTTGCACCAGATTGCATCGCAGACCCTCAAATATTTAAAAAATTTCCCAAAGGAGAGTAAGACCCCTCCCCCAGGACGGCGGTCCGTAACAACGTTCATCCCCCAGTCTCAAACAGTTTCCTATCAGTGGCGTAGCTACGAGGGAGACGTGCCCCCCACGACAAAGTCTTGCCCCAGGTCCTCCCCCCCCCCTGGAAACTTTGGAACTTATGTACAGTTTTACCTTGTGGTTAATTCATTGGGTCAAAACGGCCCAACTTTGACATTTTCATTACCAAAAACCGCCCTTCAGACAAGTCCAGCTCCACAGCTTTTTTTCCCAAAAAGTCCCCTCAACTCTCTGGCGAAGAGCCAGGGACGAAAACCAAACAATACTCCCGAAGGAGTTCTGCTCCCTGAAGGAGTAACAACGTCCCCAAGGGACAAACTTTGACTTAACTGACACCACCTGACAGTGGTCCCGTTCTAGACTGGCTAAATAGAACAGGTCCCACTTTGGAGCTCCCTGGGAGTTCGGGCCGTCGCGGATACTCCTGCGCTAGGTACGTCACCTTTGCAAGTTGTAATCTACCTTCCTGAATGGAACTCAAACCATGTTTCCATGCATATCTGGCAAAGCGCCATGTACTTTAAAGAACTTTTGAAAGCTTTCTGAGAAAGCCGGCCGCGTTACACAAATTCCAACGAGTTAGCCAGCTTCAAATTGTTAATGAACCATATTCACTAACAGAGTCCGGTTGAATGGGTCGTCAAATAGTTTTTACTTGGTAAGCGGCATTTCCCCCAAATATTCATGAATATAACAACGCATGTTAGATTCCTAAGCCACACATAAGAATATTCAGGCCTTACAATTCATAAAAGCAGCTAAACTGTCATATCCTAATGCCTTATGAGAAACCTTACTAGAATGTCTCTTAATTCTAGCTCTCCCTACAAAATATTCAAAGGAATGCTTTTTGAGAAGGACACTTAACCCTTCCTTAAATTGCGGAAGAGTGAACGTGCTTTTTGACAACGACACTATGGACACCTGCAAATAATGCTAAGGGTATGAAAGAGACCGTCACAAAGCATTATTTCTGGTAGAGAGAGTTTCTCATAATAACCAAACTTAGCTAAGGAGGAAATACATGGCTGCATGGTAGCCTACTACCGCTAAAATCCCTTCAACAGCACTGGAAATAAAGGCGACTCCCGCTGGGACTTGCAACAATCCACGGCATTTACTCATTGTGATTATGACGACGACCCCCAAAAATATTCAGAATATATAATATAATAATTATTATTATGTGATGAGCTTGCCATAAAAATAAATGGCACTTACCCCCACAAACATGTATTCCCCAAGATCTTGTCACGGCTAATTGGATTGCCTCTGTGATAAATGCAAGTAGTGTGCTATCAAAGCGAAATTCAATGGGCTTTTACGAGAAGTTTTCGGATTCTACATTTTTGTTATTGTCCTATCATGCCTAATTACCCCTACCGTTTTAACAGTTCTCTACTGATGAAGTTGGGCCATCATTTGAACAGAAGCAACAGAAACCGGTCAAGCCTGGTCATAGAGCCCAAACCAATAATAAACAACCCCGGCACATAATTTTGAAAAATGCCCATCATGCCACACTCACACACACACACGCGGATATATATATATATATATATATATATATATATATATATATATATATATATATATATATATATATATATATATATTATATATATATAGACACTTGCCTTATACTGAAAGAGGATATTTATATGAGAATGGAAAACCTAGCCATACAAGGCGGATGCTCTGACCACTGAGCCATTGAGGCCTATGTGGTAGAACGCGATCAACTGAGCTTAAATACTGCCGAGTCAAGCTTTCTATTGTTACGTCATAGGAACGCGTCCCATGTAATATTGAGTAGGTAGAGTGACGTAGTGACTTTATAGGAATGAGTGAATTAACGCTGTATTGAATAGTCGCATGAAGGCCTTAGGCCATTGTTCCTCTAACATAGGCACTTGCCTTATACTGAAAGAGGATATTTATATGAGAATGGAAAACCTAGCCTCAACCTAGCCTCAAGCAGGATTCGAACTTCAATATTACATGGGACGCGTTCCTATGACGTAACAATGGAAAGCTTGACTCGGCAGTATTTAAGCTCAGTTGATCGCGTTCTACCACATAGGCCTCAATGGCTCAGTGGTCAGAGCATCCGCCTTGTATGCGGGAGGTCGCTGGTTCGAATCCTGCTTGAGGCTAGGTTTTCCATTCTCATATAAATATCCTCTTTCAGTATAAGGCAAGTGCCTATGTTAGAGGAACAATGGCCTAAGGTCTTCATGCGACTATTCAATACAGCGTTAATTCACTCATTCCTATAAAGTCGCTACGTCACTCTACCTACTCAATATTACATGGGACGCGTTCCTATGACGTAACAATGGAAAGCTTGACTCGGCAGTATTTAAGCTCAGTTGATCGCGTTCTACCACATAGGCCTCAATGGCTCAGTGGTCAGAGCATCCGCCTTGTATGCGGGAGGGGTCGCTGGTTCGAACCCTGCTTGAGGCTAGGTTTTCCATTCTCATATAAATATCCTCTTTCAGTATAAGGCAAGTGCCTATGTTAGAGGAACAATGGCCTAAGGTCTTCATGCGACTATTCAATACAGCGTTAATTCACTCATTCCTATAAAGTCGCTACGTCACTCTACCTACTCAATATTACATGGGACGCGTTCCTATGACGTAACAATGGAAAGCTTGACTCGGCAGTATTTAAGCTCAGTTGATCGCGTTCTACCACATAGGCCTCAATGGCTCAGTGGTCAGAGCATCCGCCTTGTATGCGGGAGGTCGCTGGTTCGAACCCTGCTTGAGGCTAGGTTTTCCATTCTCATATAAATATCCTCTTTCAGTATAAGGCAAGTGCCTATGTTAGAGGAACAATGGCCTAAGGTCTTCATGCGACTATTCAATACAGCGTTAATTCACTCATTCCTATAAAGTCGCTACGTCACTCTACCTACTCAATATTACATGAGACGCGTTCCTATGACGTAACAATGGAAAGCTTGACTCGGCAGTATTTAAGCTCAGTTGATCGCGTTTTCTACCACATAGGCCTCAATGGCTCAGTGGTCAGAGCATCCGCCTTGTATGCGGGAGGTCGCTGGTTCGAATCCTGCTTGAGGCTAGGTTTTCCATTCTCATATAAATATCCTCTTTCAGTATAAGGCAAGTGCCTATGTTAGAGGAACAATGGCCTAAGGTCTTCATGCGACTATTCAATACAGCGTTAATTCACTCATTCCTATAAAGTCGCTACGTCACTCTACCTACTCAATATTACATGAGACGCGTTCCTATGACGTAACAATGGAAAGCTTGACTCGGCAGTATTTAAGCTCAGTTGATCGCGTTCTACCACATAGGCCTCAATGGCTCAGTGGTCAGAGCATCCGCCTTGTATGCGGGAGGTCGCTGGTTCGAATCCTGCTTGAGGCTAGGTTTTCCATTCTCATATAAATATCCTCTTTCAGTATAAGGCAAGTGCCTATGTTAGAGGAACAATGGCCTAAGGTCTTCATGCGACTATTCAATACAGCGTTAATTCACTCATTCCTATAAAGTCGCTACGTCACTCTACCTACTCAATATTACATGGGACGCGTTCCTATGACGTAACAATGGAAAGCTTGACTCGGCAGTATTTAAGCTCAGTTGATCGCGTTCTACCACATAGGCCTCAATGGCTCAGTGGTCAGAGCATCCGCCTTGTATGCGGGAGGTCGCTGGTTCGAATGTAGTCCGCAGTCTGCTGACCTAGTATTTGGGAAGCTTTAGGGCTTCCCATACTAGGTCAGCAATATACCCATTGTCAAAATTGGGCTACCGCACCTTCAAAAATTTTGAATGGTCTCGATCTTTCTCAAATTCACGTATACTCCTACATAATTGACCTCTACGGGGCCTTATATGTTTAACACACTTCAATCTAAGATTATCTGCACTTTAGTGTCCAAAAAGGGACCAAAAATTTTGATTTACACAAACGATCCTGTTTTGTTTTTTAAACATTCTATGAAACTGCCAAATCGTGTAACTAGGACGTTCACACTATTGTATGCTAAATAGCACGCACTGCTGTTCAATTGTGACATAGTCCATAGCTATAGTTACGTTCATACACGCGCATACGCGTATATAGCAACAATCACTGCAGCAACGCACGCACACGATATTACTCTCACAGTAATATGCGGTCAAAAATTTGTGTTGCAATAGCCTAGGCCTAGTTCAGGGAACAAAGTGTACGTGAGAACTAGGCCTAGGTACCCTAGGCTAGTTCGAATCCTGCTTGAGGCTAGGTTTTCCATTCTCATATAAATATCCTCTTTCAGTATAAGGCAAGTGCCTATGTTAGAGGAACAATGGCCTAAGGTCTTCATGCGACTATTCAATACAGCGTTAATTCACTCATTCCTATAAAGTCGCTACGTCACTCTACCTACTCAATATTACATGGGACGCGTTCCTATGACGTAACAATGGAAAGCTTGACTCGGCAGTATTTAAGCTCAGTTGATCGCGTTCTACCACACAGGCCTCAATGGCTCAGTGGTCAGAGCATCCGCCTTGTATGCGGGAGGTCGCTGGTTCGAATCCTGCTTGAGGCTAGGTTTTCCATTCTCATATAAATATCCTCTTTCAGTATAAGGCAAGTGCCTATGTTAGAGGAACAATGGCCTAAGGTCTTCATGCGACTATTCAATACAGCGTTAATTCACTCATTCCTATAAAGTCGCTACGTCACTCTACCTACTCAATATTACATGGGACGCGTTCCTATGACGTAACAATGGAAAGCTTGACTCGGCAGTATTTAAGCTCAGTTGATCGCGTTCTACCACATAGGCTTCAATGGCTCAGTGGTCAGAGCATCCTCCTTGTATGCGGGAGGTCGCTGGTTCGAACCTAGTCCGCAGTCTGCTGACCTAGTATTTGGGAAGCTTTGGGGCTTCTCATACTAGGTCAGCAATATACCCATTGTCAAAATTGGGCTACCGCACCATCAAAAATTTTGAATGGTCTCGAACTTTCTCAAATTCATGTATACTCCTACATAATTGACCTCTACGGGTCCTTTATATGTTTAAGACCCTTCATTCTAAGTTTATTTGCACTTAGTGTCCAAAAACAGACCAAAAATTTTGATTTACACAAACGATCCTGTTTTGTTTTTTAAACATTCTATGAAACTGCTAAATCGTGTAACTAGGACGTTCACACTATTGTATGCTAAACAGCACGCATTGCTGTTCAATTGTGACATAGTCCATAGCTATAGTTACGTTCATACACGCGCATACGCGTATGTAGCAACAATCGCTACAGCAACGCACGCAGACGATATTACTCTCACAGTAATGTGTGGTCAAAAGTTTGTGTTGCAATAGCCTAGGCCTAGTTCAGGGAACAAAGTGTACGTGAGAACTAGGCCTAGGTACCCTAGGCTAGTTCGAACCCTGCTTGAGGCTAGGTTTTCCATTCTCATATAAATATCCTCTTTCAGTATAAGGCAAGTGCCTATGTTAGAGGAACAATGGCCTAAGGTCTTCATGCGACTATTCAATACAGCGTTAATTCACTCATTCCTATAAAGTCGCTACGTCACTCTACCTACTCAATATTACATGAGACGCGTTCCTATGACGTAACAATGGAAAGCTTGACTCGGCAGTATTTAAGCTCAGTTGATCGCGTTCTACCACATAGGCCTCAATGGCTCAGTGGTCAGAGCATCCGCCTTGTATGCGGGAGGTCGCTGGTTCGAATCCTGCTTGAGGCTAGGTTTTCCATTCTCATATAAATATCCTCTTTCAGTATAAGGCAAGTGCCTATGTTAGAGGAACAATGGCCTAAGGTCTTCATGCGACTATTCAATACAGCGTTAATTCACTCATTCCTATAAAGTCGCTACGTCACTCTACCTACTCAATATTACATGGGACGCGTTCCTATGACGTAACAATGGAAAGCTTGACTCGGCAGTATTTAAGCTCAGTTGATCACGTTCTACCACATAGGCCTCAATGGCTCAGTGGTCAGAGCATCCGCCTTGTATGCGGGAGATCGCTGGTTCGAATCCTGCTTGAGGCTAGGTTTTCCATTCTCATATAAATATCCTCTTTCAGTATAAGGCAAGTGCCTATGTTAGAGGAACAATGGCCTAAGGTCTTCATGCGACTATTCAATACAGCGTCAATTCATTCATATTTAGTTAAAATCCTCAACTTCTATTGGTTCATTAAGGTCAGGTGACCGTGCATTATCCTAGGATAACCCACGGTAAATTAAGAACAAAATCACCGGCGGATGAATACAATACCGTACTATATACACTGTATTTATAAGATCACCTAGCTTTAGATATGGCTAGCTGGCTTGACACACATAGGCCTAGCTGAGCATGATATGATATATCCAACGTTAGGCCTATGGTGTGACACTACTCACTAGTCACAAAAAGGCCTACGAAAACGCTTCCATTTCTAAGAAACACTTTTGTTCCCAAATCTTACGTGAAAACCTATAGAGGCAAAGGATCCATAAACGGTTATAATTCAAAGTTAAATAACATAGGCCCAAGCCTAAGTAACGTTACAACTTACATAAAAGTTCCTTGTCGAGCACTGAATCCTCGAACGAAATCAGCGTTACTAACGTTACCGCTGTTAGGGCTGAGATCTCTAACATGTCCAAACTTTTCTCCAAATGTACGTTTGAAATGCTGTGACTGTTTATCTCCCAAAATCAGTAGCTGAATCCTAGGCAAATTCCATCATTTGAAGTAACTTAAAAGCTCAAGAATACCTGAACAAGTCCGTTAGGGTTTGAACAAATGACGAGCAATTTTAAAAAGACCGCGCTACTTAAAGCATACTGGTGGATATGTCACTACGTAATGCAGTATAGCCTATACGTCGTACGTGCGTGTGTTTATTTACACAGCATGTGCACCCACAGCGTACACAACGTACAATATGCTCTGTGTGCAGTGCAAATGTACATGATACAAATGCAATATTTCGTGGCTAAGGGGTTACCATGGAGTCATAATACCTCTAGATACTTTACCAACTGTTAATTTTTTGTCCTTTTGGGCTGTTGAAGTCTAGAAGAAAACCATTTCTCAAATTTAGTCACATCGTTGTTATATTTCATGACTATATGAATATTTCATTGAATTCATTTTGTTTAATAGTAGGCTACTTTATTTGCGCATGAATAGGCCTATATTGTTTTGAAAGGTTGTGAATAGGTCTCATCTTTCCTCGGGGTTTTGATTTCAATAAAAATGTGGTTATCTGCAAACACAAATTTTCTTTCTTTTTACTATTTTTTCATCACATTCTTGTGTATGAATGAACAGGGTTAATCAACGCTGGACCGTGCATTAAATAGAGGATAATGCACTCCGGGGGCTAATGCTATCGCTAGATGCACTCGGGCTGCGCCCTCGTGCATCGCTTGCATTAACCCCCGATCGTGCATTATCCTCTACTTACTGCACGGTCCAGCGTTGATTAACCCTTTATTCACACGTATATATATATATATATATATATATATATATATATATATATATATATATATATATATATATATATATGTATATATATATATATATATATATATATATATATATATATATATATATATATATATATATGTATATATATATATATATATATATATATATATATATATATATATATATATATATACACACCTTAGACCTTATATACCTTATCCCTAAGACCTTATGGAGACAATTTTCCTGGTTATCTAAACTATAGAGAAGAAAAAAAAAACAGTAGGCCTATATCTTGTTGTAAATCTGCGGTTTTGGTTTTTTGACATTTATGCTCTCTCATAATAAGTGTGGAATGTATCCATGTACAAGAGCAATAACATTGCGACGGCTTTTAATATCATAAAACGCCCTCAATTGTTGGAGTGTTTGTTCACTCGCATTTTTATGTATTCATTTTTGAAATGAAGAGGTAGAATTAGATGTAACTTATCTTTTCAAATGGTTTGGAATCCTTTTTAAGTAAGCATTGACAAATAAAACCGTCAACATTCCAAGGGTAATCCCTCGGAAAGAATATGTCTGTGAACCGAATAAGTCATACCTTCGTAAGGAAATGCTGTGAAGAGAATTAGCCTATGTTACACTAATAGAGATTGTAAGAAATGAGAAAACATGAGGAAATTCATTGAAAATTAGACACAAGTATGTCAGATTGGAGTCCAGATGAAAATCGTATTTCAAAAAAAAAAAAAAAATGAAAATACTGGAAAGAATTACCAGATGAAGTAGTGGAGGAAGCAACTGTTATTCGGGTTTTAAAGATGGACGGCAACGACTATAGGCTATGATCATCATGGGCCTTTGGTCTTCCATCAGTTAGCCAGCCTCATCCAGAAGGCCATGATCCTTAACAGATCGGGGGGCCCTGGGGGCCGAGCCCCACCCCCCTCGCCACGAAAAAAAAACGAAAGGAGAAAAAGGAAGAAAAAAAAAAGAAAAGGAGAAGAAAAATTAAGAGCAAAAAATTAATAAAAGTGTCTAAAAAGGTGTTTAAAGTAAATATTTCTGTAGGGGTTGTGTGGAGCTATAGCTGGATTATCTCTTTAGATATCTTTCAAAGTGGTTGGCGACGAAAAGAGAGCTACAATATTCGAAAACAGGTGAATAGTTGAGTAATGATCCTTGACTTAAGATCTAAATAAGTAAACATCGTAACATGTGCAGTATGGGCCCGGCTAGCTGCACTGAAATTTAGTAACAATTTTGTGTCAAAGAGTGAATTTTTTGTAATCTTAAGGGATTGAGGGGCCAAGTTTTCGCCATACAGACCTTGCAGAATGAATACAGAAGACAAGCTGTCAGGTGACGTGCTATTGTGCACAGTGGCACCAGCTGTTGCAGGCGAAGTAGCGGCGTGCATACTCTATTCGATTTCGAAATTGTCTGAAAATTTTAAAATGAACTCAAAAGGCTTTTAAGCTACAGACAGTGGCGTCGGCACAGTGGGCAATGGGTGACGTGTGTCCCCTCCCCCATCGATTCTTGAAAATTTTTAAAATGGTCCTAAAAGTCGTTTAAGCTACAGATTTCAGTGGAGGGTGTAGGGTGAGATGTATTTTTGATGATTGGTTCATTGTTCTAACCATTTTCGTTCACAAACTGTTCTCAAACTATCATAAGTTTTGGAAATTCTTGACAAATTCCAAATTTTCGCACGCTCCGCTAGCGTCAAGCCTTGTGTCAGAGTTGTCCTTATTATCAATAGCTTTCGGTAACTATTCACGGGGGAACAAAGGAGCAAAAGTGCTTTTTAAGAATTTTCAGTCAGAAGATTCGTTTCTGAATAGCATAGGTTGGTGGGAAAGTGACAGTGCCCGATTCAGGTTCTGAATGCAGGTTTTGTCATGGACTAATATTTTATTCAAAATTTCGGCGCGCTTCGCGCGCATACGACAGGGTTTACACCCGATTTTTCTAAAAAGTACATCTCCTCTGTAGGGCTCTCATCATTATGGGATCTTTGACTAATATAGTCTAGCACATGATTTGAAAGATTGAAAGTACGTAATTACCGTTGCTTATTTTCCAAACATTTTACCGCGACGTTCAGCAACGACGAAAATCTTTTCTGAAACGAATTTTGCCTGTCTACCATCCCTCTTTCTATACCTAAAAAGAAGGTGATATATCATATCTCCTCCCATATGGATGTAGGGTAGTGAGAATCCCGTTGGTCCCTCTTTTGTATACTGTAACTAATTCAGAGCTCCCAGGAGGCTCTATACTGTTCTCTGTCAACCTTGGATATCCTTTTAAAATGTGAAGGAAAAATTTTATTATAGTCCAAGAATGCTTCTGTGGAGTCCACGCAGGTATAATTGTGTGTACAATTTTCCCATGGCCGTGGATCATGGGGGTACGCGTCCCCCTCACTTTTGTGGAAGGGGGACATCGTCAAAAAGTGCCCCTCACTTTTTCAAAAATGATGGAACAGACTGCAATTATGCCTAGGAAAACAAGATTTTTAGAAGAAAAACAACCTAACAATCCTCACTTTTGTTGCACCAAATCGCATCTGAGGGCATCCAGTTCTAGAAAAATTTCCCTTAGACCCTCTCCCATGCCGACGATCACAAAACTTATTGCCTCCCCGTGACGCAAACTCTGGCTACCACCACTGCTTCTTCCACCAGGACGGCGATTCACAAATGTGAAAAAAGTCCCCCCCCCCCACACACACTTTTGGAGATGGATCCACTCCCGTGATTTTTTCCTGGGACTTAAGGAGGTATGAAGACAATATATTAAGCGTCTCTTACTCCCCTTTTTCACCCGAACAAAAGTTAGAATTCACTAAATTGTGGACATTTTTTAAACATACAATCACTTTAGGATGACCCAAAAATACAACCATTTTGCATTTAAGCCCCCTAAAATTAACGAAAATTCCTCAAAGGGGCGGTTAAACCCCTTCCTGGGATTGCCCTCTCATGTACTAACAAGAAAAGGCTTTCCCACTCTTGTATATAGCGTATACAAAATCCAACTGCCTTAAAAGGCACTGTTTAGCAGTTATCTGCGGTTCCTCCAATCACCAACTCCCGCCGGATTTCTGAAGGGTATACCCTTCAGAAATCCATAAAGAAGGTAATATATCATCTCTCCTCCCATATGGATGTCAGGTTGTGCGGGTCCTGTTGGTCCCCCTTTTCAGTGTACAATTAATGCAGAGCTCCAGGGAGGCTCTATACCGAAAATTTTTGGTGCGCTTCGCGCGCAAATGTTTACGCTCACGGAGAGAGGTACTTTTTATTGAGTGATGGATTTATTTTTATTACTTTTTACCAAAAATCATTTGAAGTCTTTCACGATTTTTGCAAAGTCTTCTCAATATTCCTTGATTTTCGCTTGATTTGCGCACTTTTAGCCTTGAATTGCTCCTTTTACTATCAATAAGGTCCCAAACGTATTCGCATTACTCAACGGTGGGGTTCTACCATAAGCCAACTATTCGTGTGCATAAACGTGATTTCAGAGGAGCCAGCATTTTAAGGATGTAAAGCAACTGACATTCATTTTTTCACCCTCCTCTTCTTATGAGAACTGAAAACTTAGTATCGAACCCACCTTCTAATTGATAGACACACATAAAGGGAATTGACACCGTTAGTCATAGCAATGATTTTAAATGTAAATTCAAATTTTCGGCGCGCTTCGCGCGCAATTGTTTCATCTGACGTCCTATACCCGAATACCGTATAACGAAAATACAACACTCATTATGGCAAAAATCATTTCAAGTTACCTACACGGGCTCATAATGTTGGCGTGTAAGTTTTAAGATAACTTAGATTCTCCGGAACTTCTGCAGATACATATAGTAACTTATACTGAGCCATACACATCAAATTCCATGCAATATGAAAAGGTATAAAATCTCACTGACATAAGATCTGGAGGCGATTTCTGTGCTCTTAAAATGCAATATTGCGAGAGCTTCCGGGGGCTTCGCCCCCTGGACCCCGCCGCGGGCCCCTGGACCCCACGCATATGAACTCGCGCTTCGCGCTCGTGGTTCACCTTCGGTACAATGAGATTTTCCATCTTGGGCCCCCCTCAAAATTTCTGGATCCGCGCTTGTGATGGAGAGGGTGGCACTTCAAGGTGAAAAGTGGAAGGTTCCGTTGAAAGGAAAATGTGACATGTTTCGCTGAATGGAATAAGTAAACGGAACTGTCAGGGGTGGGGCCAGGATTTGCCGGACGAAGGCCAAGCTCCCCGAGGGGCGGGGGGGGGGCAGCATGTTTTGAAGAAAATTTGAAAAATTTTGGTTTTTCAAGGAAAGGTGGAAAATTTGAGGTCTTCATTAAAGAATCTGCCCTTTCTATGAGCAAAATCAAGCAGGTCGTCAGGGCCACTCAAGGTCGTTGGGGTTACATATTATATCGTGTACGGATTAAGCTCCCCGACGGGGGGCAGCCTTCCCTGATAGGGGCATGTCATCCTGCCCCCTCCCCCGCTCGCGCCACCCCTGGGAACTGTTAGGAGCAATCGTTCTGTATGAGGGATTGCTTCCGTACGGTAGCTGGCATTAATGTATATATCTTGACCTATTGACGTAACTGAGGGATCTGTTTCTACAGTGGCTGTGATAGCGAGGGCGATCAGGGTACAGACCTCGTGACCGCCACTGTGACAAAGGTGGCCCATTGGTAAGACAAAAGTGGTTGTTGTTAGAGTGGGCGATGATTGCGACAAATGGGGTTGTTCCATCCAATGCGGATTTCTGTTGTACCCTGTGCACTCATATATACGTCTGAAAACAATCTGGCAATACGACACATCATGCATCTATCACGATCGAGCCATATGACGCCGAGAAAGAGGATTTTCAATCGCCGTCACATGATCTGCTTCTCTGTAATATTCATGATAACACGTGACGTAGTTACCTACTGACAAATACCTTTTCTTTCCAAGAGTCCCAACGATGGCAGTGAGGGTAAAGCAAGTTCCCCGAAAGGTTTCTGCTCCCCGAATGGGGTACATACAAATAATGCAGAGCACAAAAGGAGGCAAAAGAAACAAGTCACATCTGAAGACAGTAAGCTTTCCTCCTCTGGAGGCATAAAGGAAGAGAAAATCATGTTGCATAAAAACATGAATACATCGATAAATCCTGATTAATTTCATGATTTCTTGACGCATTGTCTCTTTATTTCAAATTTTCAGCAATTCGTTCTGAGTTGTTACACGATAACGTTACAAAGCGGATCCTGAAATATTTGATCTTGTTTTACATTTCGTAAACTCACCCCATAAATATCATAATAAATACACATTAAACCAGAAGATTCTTGAACACTTCATGGGGGTACATGATCTGTTGGTAGAGGGGGCTAAGCATTTTGCCCCAGAAAAATTTGAGCCTTTCCCTTGGGACCAAATTCCCCGAGTTCCCCGGGATCTGCCTGAAAAATTGGCTTCACCCCAACCACGGAGTTGAGGAAAAGGCTACAACCCCGCTCCGCTCTGGCCTGTACGACTATGTACACATTCCAACACAAAATTACTTTTTTCAAGAATGTTTAAGTGATACACATCAGCACCGAAGTAAGATATATAGATGCTACCATCAGGCTGTAGAAAACTGTATGGCACACCATACGGTACTGAGAAGCACCATATATGCCTCATCGTGTAATTCAAGCAGTGGCGTCGCCATTTGGGGGTTGGGGGCTAAATGGGGGTTAGAGTTAGAGTCAGATGAGGTTTTACGGCTCAGTGGTGTCTTCCCATGAAATTTGTGATGTTATAAGTTATTTTCACCAATATTGACAGATGCACACACACACACACATCAAACCACACATGCAAATTTCACGTAAAAATTGAACGACAGCGATCCCCTCACACAATCTTACAAATTTCAATTTTTTCTAAAACATCTTCCGTATCTTTTTCACAGATTTATTTATAATGGCATTATTTGGGAAACCTGTCATAGAAATACTGTTACTTGTTGTTGGTATGCATGCAATTATTTGTTTTAACCCTTGGACCTCAAAATCTTGCCTTCCTTAAGACGGAATCGACCGATTAACAGTCTCTCTTTCTATTCAAATATTGGTTAGGCTATAAATGGTTCATGCCTGCGTAGCAGTCGCTACATGTCACTTGAAGACACCTAAAAGCATTTCACAATTTAGAAGAAACCTATGTCTTCCAGGAGCTTCATGCCGGACCCAAAAGGGTGTAAACCAGTACACCACAGGAAGATGGACTTAGGGCTCTGCTAGGTTCCCACAACATCTCCCTCAAGTGGACAGATTTCGGTGTAGCTAAACCGCACAGATGGAAACATTCTAACACCCCGCCCCTGCTAACATCACGACGTTTGACGACGCCACTGTCTTCTGGTTCTTGTATGCTTTGCAGCATGTCACCAGAATTGTTTAAATAAGTACAATCTGCTCAATAATTACATAATTATGAAATAATGAATAAAGAGTTATAAACATTTCTAAATAACTTAACCGATTGCATGTTTTCAATTCGTCGTTTAACAGCATAACCAAGGTAATGCTGATCTAATTAACAATACCAAACATTTGCAGGTCCTAGGTTAAAAAGTTTACAAATACAAAATGAATGAGGCAATCCTACCACACAGGTACAGCAATACAGTTGGATTGGAGGTGCAAGGATCACTTTAAAACACAGGAAAATGTGTATACATTTAATTTAACAAATATTTGATCCATTCCCTATTTACATATTATCCACACTATCGAAAGTAAAACATTCTGTCTGCTTCCTATGAAGATGTTATCTAACTCGGAGGCATAGTGAGCAACATAGGTTTTGAATTCCTAGGAAAACTTTATGCCCCCCCCACATTCCTTACAAAAACAGTACAAAAAATGACAGTGGTCTCCTTTATCTTTGCAACCAGGGGAAATGCTGCCCTCCATAACCCATTGAGCTAATGGCAATACCACCCCATATGCCCACAATTAGCACCATGATATTTGGCAGGTCAAAAAAAAACAAAAAACTAAATAATTACAAGGGGTAATAAATGCCAGATCCTGTTTTTGCTTTCGAAGAAATGTGTCCGAAATTGGAGCAAAAAAGGTCACATAGGTACTTGCATCATTAAGTCATCTAGACCGTACCCTTAGAAGACAGAAAATGAAAAATTGTGGTGTCCCAGTACGCACCTGTTTTAGCAAAGAAATCAGTATTACAGAGTTGCATGGAGAGTTCTCTGTGTTTCCATGTCATTCTCGGCCATCCTGAATGCCACACATATACAACTGTTTTGGAGATCATCCACAAAATGGCATTTGGTTTCATTACTATCACTGTACCTCACATGCCCTAAATACTGTACTTCAATAATATTGGGGCAGTTGGGTAGGCAAAACAATATTAGACCTCCATCCAGAAACTGCCTTAGACATTTTGCTAATGTGTCCTGAAATGTTTCAAATGCTTAACACTTCTTTTTTGGAAGGGGGGGGGGGGGGGGGGCGGAGAGGAGGATGTAACTTATCCTGAACATACCAGTTAGCAGTTTCACAAAGCTTTTTTGAGGGGGCTGAGGGTCGATAGGGGTTGAATAATAGCATTTCATACCATTTCATACCTTGTATGAATTGTCAAGCCTTTATGCAAACCTGTTTGATGGCCTGGAATTGAGATTAAAATTCATTTCCAGGCTTTGTGGAAATCCTGTAGACAAAAGATCTGTAGATGTGAAACATATATCCATATATCCACTGAGTTAAATGTAAAAATTCAAAAAGAAAACTGAAGTTTCCTGCAACCATACCATATAAAGATGATAATGAATGGCAAGACACAAACTATGCGAAGCAAGCCACCAAAATGTTCCTCCAGTCTTCATAAAGCTGCTGCTTACCACTTGTCATAACCATATTCAGACTATTATTGTCATCAACATTACCATGGCCCTGGACAGCACTGTAAGCAGTTGCGCAGCACATCCAAGTTTCTTTCAATCTACAACTTTTCAAACAAGCTCATTAGACAACCTTTCTCCAGGAGTCTAACATATTTCTGCCTACCTTCTCTCCAAATCATGCATGAAGGCCAGGAGTCCTACAGAAGATTGCAGCTTAAGACCAGCTGACATCTGGAACTGCATTTTTTGCTTTTCAGTTCTTCCAGTTTCCTTGCAAGTTATCTATCATAATAACTTGTCTCACCTATGACTCCTCAATGGTGAGAGATACATCATCCAAAAGTCCCACTCATTACCAAAATTCTTTTCACAAGTCTTTTAACACTTTTTACATTACCCTTAGCACTGTGGTAAGCAGAGAACTGAGCACATGAATGTTCAGATTTTTTACGGTTGGCATCTTAGCCATTTTCATCCAACCTTAAGGAGAGGTTTGTTAAACAGCATACCATGCTGTCTCATGGTAAATTATTGGACCCACATGAAACGCTGGATCTATGACGAAAGGTCAGACTGAAAATGGTTCAAATGACCCACAAACCAATCAAATATTATAATTATAGTTTAACTTCTTTCAAATTTTTTTGTTCTGAAATTTTAGTAATAAATACATTTTGCCTTCATAAAAAAATTACCAACTGTTTAAGGGCTTCAAGTAACGTACTGACTACTTTTCAATGACCTCAAATTGCTGCGATTCCTCCTCAAAGTGTAAATTAACGTGACTCTGTACAACTACTTCTGGTGTAGAAGGTTCAAAAGATTTGCTACAAACAGGACACACTGTTGCTTCTTTCATTATGTCAGTATCATACGGTTGAAAGTTTTTTTCATCAAGTGTGGAGTAGTTTCCCTTCGGTAGAGGATCAGTTCCTCCCAGGTTACTATACTTTGACCTGTTTGTATCAAAGATTCGATCAGATGACTTTGGGAGGAGTCGATTGGAGACCTCACCATGTCTCGGGGACTGTTTCACAGGATCTGATCTCGAAATCTGCCTGGGAGGCAGAGGAGGTTGGGGAAGCATTTCTTCGAACATCTCCGGATTTCGAGCAGCATTCCAACTTATCAAGTCTTCCTCCTCTTCTTGCTTGTAGCCAGGATAGCCTGACTCAGGAGGGCCTCTGGGTTGAAATGTTTGACCGTCCTCAAAACGAAAATTATGATCCATTGTAATTGACGGACTGTAATGTTCTTGTCCATAACCATACTGTAAACCCAAAGGAAAGTTTTGGGCTTGAGACACCTGGAAAGTACTGCCCACTCCTTCCAGGGAAGGTGGATATTTTACTGGCAGTTCATGTAATGGAGCTGAAATATCTGCTTCACTCAATGGTCGTGCCCTTCCGCTGTGCTGAGGATTCCACCTTCGACTACTTGATGGATCTGAATAGTAACTAGGTACATCATTTAAATAAGGTAAGGCTCTGCCTGGATCACTATTAGTAGGCCTATGACTAAGGCGTTCCTGATGTATTTTAGAGAGGGATGGTCCATTTTCTGGTACATTGAATGGAATATTATACCGCATGGGTTTGATTGGCCGTGGCCGTTGTTGCAGAATTTCCTGATGGTTACGCTCAGTCTCTTTTGGTACACTTCTTCTTTGAAGTGGTTGACCTGATAGAAAAAAATTGAAAATGCAAGGAAGAAATTAACTATTACAACTAAACGGACCCTCACAAACATTACTCACTTCTTTTTATAGTTTCTTACAGTTTTACAAGTGCTATGTTGTAGGTTTGTTCAATGTGGATGACATTTTAAGGCCACAGCTAGGGACTGCTACACTTAAGTTGTATCAAGCTGCTAAAAACCAGTGGAAAGCTCCCCCCAATATCTAAAACTAGCTTAGCTAAAACAACCTGCTGCCCAGTGGACATTGATCTACAGCCAGCTACAATCATCAATCCAAGTTTTGTGACTTACTAGGACAACCACTTCTGACTGCACGCGCAATTTTTTTCCCACGAGGTTATGGGCGAATCATGCCAATGGACCAATCGGCTTCTTGGAAATAGGCCACACCCCTAATTCCAAAATGACAGCTTTTCGACCCTTTCATTGTAATTCTGACACAGGATTATGAAAGAACAGGCCAAATAACCCCATTTCTCGTAACCTTAACTAAAAATTAACCCTTACCATGATTTTGAAGCAAATTTGAAAAATTTTGAAAATCAAATTTGCCCATAACCTTGTGGGAAAAAAAAGGAGGCTGACTGCACAAGCATCAACAAAAGTCAACCTGTCACAATCTAAGACCCTACAAGCGACAACAAGACTAGACAACTTCTTTTGATGCTGCCACCTGCAGACACTTGACAGATGCTAAGGTCAATGGAATTTTGTGACACCCTACCTAAGTCACCTATGACAGATGACAGCGCCTACCAGGGTTCTAGCTAGAGCATATTAAGTGCCGGGCGGCAGTTGGTTTACGAAACACCATCCTGGGGGAGGTGTGTATGGGGAAGGGGTGCCCCTCCCCTTTGTCCTTCCCTTTGAGAAAGTTTTGTATCTTTAAGGAGGCTTAGATTCAAAACGGTGCTACCTTTTGCAATTTTTAACTTAGTTACATGTGTAACTTCATTCAGTCTTATAGTTGATGTTAAATTATTTGTATATTTTTGCTATTTTTTCCATTTTGTATGTACTATGTTTTCTGAATGTAATGATAATCTGAAGGTGCAATATAGAAATGGCTAGAAACTATTTTGTCAACTCATTATTAATTAAGTTTGTTTCTTCTATTCAGCATTTCCATTTTCCATACTGCAAAATTATAACACGTGTGCCTAGAATAGATCAAAATAGGGCATTTTCAGCAACGTTTCAGTCTAATTTGCGGAGAATCTGTGCCAGGCGGGACAGTGCATTTGACCGTGAGTACCGGGCGCAAATGAGGAGTGCTGGGCAGTGCTGCCCACCGTAGCTAGAACCCTCAGGCTGGTGCCTACATCAGTACAAGTCAAGCTGGCAGCAAATGTTATACCATGTAGCTATGAATGGCACATCCTCTTATTTTCCCTTTACAACTACCCAACCCCTACCCCCAAATATTTTTTAAATAGCTGTTCCTTAGTCCAAGACTACCAACAATTTGTCAAATGAGTAACTGGCTGCCTGGCAGACAACTAGAGACTTAGTAGACTTCCCAACTGCTTCACTGCTTTTCCACTTAAACCAGTCTCTCTCAGAGTAATTTTGTGTCAGTTCCAATGTCCCCAAGATATTAACCATCATGGTATTAAGCAGAGGTAGGACCACTTTCAACCTTGTTCAGTTCAGTACCTTTACACATGCAATGTAATTGTACTCCATCAGGGTGACACATTTCTGTAAACCAGAAAGCCAAAAGGTTTAGTGATTCCTTGCCATATGGATTTTTGTAACAAACATGAACCACCCACATGACAAGGATGGGATCCCTCACAGTTATCCTACTTGAGATACCACATTAATAAGGTCAAAAGCTTTTGAAATTTTGTGACCCCAAATGACCTACATGCTAAATATAACAATCCACGGGCCAAGTATGAGATCCGGCATAGTCACCCTCCTTAAAATATGTTTACTAGGTTTTGACCTTTTGTGTCCTCAAATGACCTTTCACCTGCAAGAAAAATTCAGGGATCATCTACTCAATACCAACAATCCACATGTCAAGTGTGAGATCCATCACAGTTAACCTTCTTAAGATATCATACTTACAAGGTTCTGACCTTTTGACCTGTGGTGACCCCAAATGAACTTTGACCTCCACAAAAAAAGTTTAGGGATCATCTACTCAATATGGGCAATCCACATGCTAAGTATGAGATCCCTCACATTTATCCTTCTTGGGATATATTGTTGACAAGGGTATGACCTTTTGATCTCTGGTGACCCCAAATGACCTTTGACCCCTGCCAAAAATTATAGGGATCATCTACTCAATATGGGCAATAGACATGCTAAGTATGAGATCCCTCACAGTTACCCTTCTTAAGATATATTGTTTACAAGGTTTTGACCTTTTGACCGCTAGTGACCACACATGACCTTTGACCTCCACCAAAAAGAAAGGGATCATCTACTCAATATGGGCAATCCATATGTTATGTATGAGATCCCTCACACTTACCCTTCTGGAGATATCGTGTTTATAAGGATTTAACCTTTTGACCTCTCGTGACCCAAATGACCTTTGACCTCCACCAAAAACAATAGGGATCATCTACTCAATATGGGCAATCCACACGGTAAGTATGAGATCCCTCACATTTATCCTTCTGGAGATACCATGTTTACAAGCAATTTCCACCGTATTTACCATTCTACCTCTTGTGACCCCAAATCACCTTTCACCTCCACCAAAAAGAATGGGGATCATCTACTTAATATGAGCAACCTACCTGTCAAGTATGAGATCCCTAGGAGTTACCCTTCTTGAGATATCTTGTTTACAAGGTTTTGACCTCTTGTGACCCCAAATGACCTTTGATCTCTACCAAAAACAATAGGGATCATCTACTAAACATGGGCAATCTACATGCCAAATATGAGATCCCTCATAGTTACCCTTCTTGAGATATTGTGTTTACAAGCAAAAGCATCACACACACACCCACACACAAGACATCACCATCGCATAGATTCCTTCGGCCTTCGGCAAGGTATCAACAAGAGCCCAAGGGCACTATGGTTCCTTGTCTTCAAGATTATTTTGCACAAAGGGAGTAGTAAGGGAAGGCATGTGCTCCTTCAACCCCAATGACTTTTGACCTCCACCAAAAACATTAGGGTACATATTTGAAAATCATACACATACTCGCAAGTTTAAGAAAGACTCACTTGGTTATATTGATTTACCACATCACGTACCTCCGATTCCAATGCGTTACACACACACACACTCATTACCTTTCACTAAAATATCAATTACTTGAAGTTAAGTTAGGAGCATTGTACGAGTGGTAGTTTAATTGCCTTTTTGGTTTGTCTCAACAAGATAAATCCAGGCTTCACAAAAAAGGCACAAAGGTCAAAACGTCAAATAGGTCAAAGAAAGTCATCACATGCACTTCATTTAGATGAACACAACTTTCCATTATGCCATCCCCCTATGTCACTTGGTTATTGAGTTATCGCACTATGTACCTAGCACTGCAATGCATATAACACACACACACTACTAACCTTTCACTTAAATGTCAATAACTCGAGTTAGAAACAATATAGGAGGGTAGTATAATTGACTTTTTGGTTTGTCTCAACAAGACGAATCCAGGCGTCACAAAAAGTCACAAAGGTCAAAAGGTCAAATGTGGTCAAACAAGGTCATCAGGTGCGCTTCACTAAGACGAACAAAACGTTCCATTACACCATCCTCCTATGTCACTTCGTTACTGAGTTACTGCACTGCATACCTCGCATTCCAATGCATATGACGCACACAATACTAACCTTTCATTTAAATGTCAATAACTCGAGTTAAAATGAATATCATAGGAGGGTAGTATAACTGACTTTTTGGTTCGTCTCGACAAGACAAATCCAGGCGTCACAAAAAAGCTACAAAGGTCAAAAGGTCAAATGAGGTCAAGTGAGGTCAAAGTAGGTCATCATGTGCACTTCACTGAGACGAACACAATTTTCCATTACAACATCCCCATAAAATGTTTCGTTGGCGAGGTATCAATAAAACATTATGCCTACTTTTTGACCTTTTGAGATTATGTTGATAAATGTTACAGTACTTGCACCTCCTACCAATCTATCTTGTCCTAAAATCATGTCACAGTTTGAATAATGGTCACCAAGTTATAGCTACTAAAAGAAATTCACTTTTTTGCCTCTAGTGACCCCTAGTGACCTTTGACCTCCACCAAAAACGATAGGGCACATCTACTCAATACGATACATGTACACACCAAGTTTGAGAAAAATTGATCACTTGGTTATTGAGTTATCGCATCACATACCTCAAATTCCAATGGCGTCACATACACACATACACATGCCAACCTGACAACATAGGTTCCTTTGTTACACAAGGAACCAAAAAGCATATTTTTGATTTGCAGTACAACCATGGTGCCAACTGAATATTGAGGTGGTTGTTCTGCAGTGTACTTCTTATACACAGCTCCCCCTCCCCACTCATCCCTTCCCTCCCACTCCACATCCCCTTTAAGCTTTTGCCTTTATATATAAAGATGATGGAACAATAATTTGACATCCATGACACATCCATGAAGGGTTACTCTTATACAGGTTACGGTAACTTACAATGTGAGAGCAACCATAGGAGTACTGTACATATATAGCACCTCTTTTTGTGAGTATGAGTAGCATACCTTTTGTCATGACGAAACTATTGTTAAGAGTACAGACCCATTCTCCTGAGTATGAGTACAAATCCACTTTCATGAGTATGAGTAAAAATCCATTCTGAGGAGTACTTGTACAACCCCATTTTCATTAGTATGAAAAATAACCCATTCTCATGACTATGAGTACAAAGCCATTCTCATGAAAAATGAGTAAGATCCCATTCTCATGAGAATGAGTACAAACCCATTCTCATGCATTTGAGTACAAATTCATTCTCATGACTATGAGTAAAATCTCATTCTCATGAGTATGAGTACAAATACATTCTCATGAGAATGAGTACAAACCCATTCTCATGCATTTGAGTACAAATTCATGACTATGAGTAAAATCCCATTCTCATGAGTATGAGTACAAATACATTCTCATGAGTATGAGTACAAACCCATTCTCATGAGTATGAGCACAAATACATTCTCATGAGTATGAGTACAAATACATTCTCATGAGCATGAGTACAAATCAATTTTCATGAGCATGAGAACAAACCCTTATTATGAGTATGAGTTCAAACCCATTCTCATGGCTATGAGTACAAAACTGTGCTCATTAGTTTGAGTACAGACCCATTCCCATGAGAATGGGTACAAATTCATTCTCATGTAAGTACAAAGCCATTCTCATGAGTCTGAGTATAATTCTATTCTCATGAGTATGAGTACAATCCTATTCTTATGAGTATGAATACAAATACATTCTCATGAGAATGAGTCAAACCCATTCTCATTAGAATGAGTACATGCAAATGTGCCAAAGTGTGAGTATGAGAATGTATTCACTATGAGTCTGTTTCATACAAATACTTACCTTCCTTTAGCTTGTTTTCCTCATTTTTCTTCATCAACTCCATGTTTAACTCTAACGAATTTTGTACAAACTCAGCGTATCTTGACAAAATGTCTAAAACATTATCCACTCGAACCCATTCAGTCCCTTTGTCTTCATCCCCGACATTGATTGCCCCTCCCCGTTTGTTTGGAATCCCTGAGGAGTAGATATCTTCATCACTAAGATCATCATCACTCACTTCTCCTACGTATCTATTGACTGGAGAATTCCTGTCTCGTAGAGGACTACCCTTCAATCCAGACGAAGACTGGACTAAATTTGCTGGTGTGACCAGCTGAGAAGTTCTCAATGGCTCATGTTCAGTATTCAGATCCTTTGCTTTCTTAATAGTATTTAATTTTGATATGATCAAGTCTTGATCTCCAGACAATTTCTCGGTCGATTGGGAATACTCCTCCAGACTGCGACAGCAATGTTCTGGTACGTCTTTCAGACTGTTCAATTTATCCTCAGGTAAATTAGCTACAAGCTGATGACAAAACTGAACCCACTTGCCCCTTTCTTCTTTCACGCTTTTTTCTACAACCAGACTACTGTCATCATTTAGGTTTATAGCAGAATCAATACCCCCAAACCCGGGGCTTGCCCTGAAATTATCCCCATTGTTTCTCTTTGACTCTTCGCTAAGTTCCTCTGGACTTACTGCTGCGGTTTGCTTACTGGAAGATCGACCCCTACGAAGTAGCTCACTATTAGGGTCAAAGTCAGGATAATGCTCAGACATCTCCAGGAGGAACTCCTGTAGGTAGAATTTGAGAATGGCAAAAAGTCACAAAATTTGTTATGGTGAAAATTTTTGCAAAGAGTTTAGAAGAAAAAAAGTACAATGCACGTGAATACATTGTCTCTAAGCGTCCTTGAGATTTTCGAATGGGGTCCGCCATTCATCTATTAAAGTACTACTTCATTTGAAGAAACTTTACAAATCTGCAGACTTTTTCTCACATTGAAAAAAAAAGGAACAACTACTATTTACTCAATGAATCATTTATTTGCCAACATGAATTTCCGTGTTCTCTGTTCTACTACTGTACATGTCAACAACCTCTGCATGATTTCAAAACATCTCCCCTCCCTCTCCTTACCTGGTAAACTCCCCAGGGACAATTCCCACCCAAGAAATTCTCGTCTTGGTTTTGTGTACAAATGAAATGCTTGCCGCTCCATGGCAGGGCTACAAATGAATTTGAGCTCTACAGAGCCATGGCCTTTACGTATTTTGGCAACGGCAACCAACGGATTCTCAGAGTTGATCCTATGCTGAGGGTTAAGTTTTGAGTATAAATAAATACTAATAAGGAAAAGACACTGCAATTTCAACCCGAGATATTTCAAACTCCTACCAAGGGCAAAGTTTCTCCAAACACAATGAAAAATGTCAAGAGAGTGTTAACTACTGTATATGATTACAGCACATAGCTTCACTTCCTAATGTTTTTCATTCCATCTCTAGGGACCACACAATGCAATTACATCATTCTCCTAGACGTTCATCTACCTCAAACTATGTACTAAACAGGCCATTTTGTTTTGCCCCAGAGATAAAATTCTAGCGAGTAAGTTTTCTTCTATTTTCTTCTATCCCCTTGTACAAGTACAAAAAAAGGATGGGGGGGGGATCCACCTGCACCTTACAGATAAAGCTACAGTAGCCTGTACTGAGTTTATACTGTTCACTCTGCAATCCGATCTGTTAATGCAATCAACTACAGTACAGTACACCTCAGCAAATTTCACTGATCTGCACACGTCAACACTGGTCAATCAGAGTAAAGGGTGGGTCACACTACAGCGATTTTCAATCCGAAATCCGATCTGAATTTTTCTAAATCGGACCAATAATTTTTTATTCAGACTTTTTTCTAAGGATGGTCACACTTTATAGATAACTGGTCTTAGTTAAACTGTTCTGCTACTATTATATAACTTATATCCCAATAACAGAGCAGTATTTGTTCAAAATCCAATTTATGTATGTGTGTCCTATAACGCTGTCTGCCGATGTGACACCCCCCAAATAATTAGTTTACATTTCATTTTTATTTACACAGGTTGGAAAATTTTTGGCTCTTTTCGACCTGGACTGGAGATTTTACCTAAAAAAAAACTCAAAAAAAAAAAAAAAAATGGAACCGTAAATCCTATCTGAAATAGCTCTAGTGTGACCTGCCCTTAAAGCTATTGTTTTCATTTATGTCAAAGAGCTGTCACCAATTTTGAACAGAGATAACCCAAGGTTCCTAAATATGAATGGGGTGAAACAATGGTACACCTCTATGTTCCCACATCTCTATGTTCTGACACATTTATCACTAATACTCTCACAACAGCTTAACCCTTAACCTATCACTGACCTTCATGTACCTGTAGACATGTCAGAATACAGAGCCGTCAGAAGAAAGTGATGTCGGAACAGAGAGCAGTCATCACTATGACAGCCTGTTTAAAGCTTCCATTTTAGAGGTGCTGAGGTGCTGCACTAAATTTTGAAACCGACAACACAGGCAATAGTCCAAATGTACAACTGTGCACAGGCTCAAACATTTTTTTTGAAACCAATAAAAATTTCAAACTTCCTGTCTTCCTGTTTGAATAAAAACATATTCACTTGGCCTCCACTGTTTATAACTTAGACACTGCTTTCAGATTGTGAGCAGCCTTTGACCTTGCACCACCCTATCCATATGATCCGATTTGAACAGTAGTCTAAATATGGTACTTATCTCATCTCTGTCACTGAAGTTGAATAAACAGACTGTCTGCACTTCCACTGAGATGATATCCCTAGCAACATTTCCAAAGCAATTCCATAAATGCAAGGTTTGTCAATCCTCACAAAGTTCCATATATGTTTTTATAAGCTCAGTGTCTACCATGTTTCTATAATTGCTTGTAACATTCAAAAAGGGGGTTTAAGCTTAAACTTATTGCATACATGTATTTAATAACAGTATTCTGGCAAAATCTGCAATTAATTCTCCAGATATTAAGAAATGAATTTATCACGTTTTCAACTCAAGAAAACATGAAGCAAGCATGTGACATTATAACCTCACTTTCATCAACAGTGTTGTTTTTCTTTTCAACTTTAAAACCAATTTTCTCCCCCCTTAATCCCAAGCTTTTGCAATGTGAATGCATGAGAGGAATGAGAATTTTGCAAACTTTATGTTACCCATGGGAAATTCATACCCTTATCTATTTCCAGTTCAAAACAGTAAAATCAAAAACAGCAAAAAAAAAAAAGGAAAAAAAAAAAGAAAAAAAAATTTACATCAACTTCAGAAAATGATCACTCATTCTAGCTTCTACAGTATTTCACTGTACTGTAGGTTTCAAATTTACTAACTTCATCTGCTTACTTAGAACAGAATGGCATGTTGAAATTGGATGAAATTTTCACTGCAATGTTTAGATTTAGCTCCTCTTCTCAAGTCAAATATTAATTTTTGCTTAAGAAACCATTCCTTTAGTGATATTTATGAACGATTGACAAGATATTAATATTGTCTCTTCCCACTTGTCTGTCCTAGCACAATTCAAAGACAAATGCAGCATTCCCACGATGTTTCGATGTTTTCTTCACAATAAAAGTTATTGTAATGTAATTGTCTTTCCTATATACTACTGTACCTTCATGATTTTCCTAGGCAGGAAATCAAATTATTCAAATAACATATTCCCTTCCAACTTTCCCCTCCCTTCCAAAGACAATTCTAATACTGGGGAGGGGTATGAAGGGGAAAGAAAGAGTTAACATCTAGCATGGACACAAGGGAGGGGGTAGGTGCAATATGTGCTGTATATGGAAGACAGGATGGGAAATGTCTCCTTGTCCCTTGTAGGGACAAGAGAAATGCACTAGTCTGTTCAAAGAAGGGTATGCTTTAAATTTATATTTGATATTTTTGAGAAAGTAGATACCAGTATTATGGTAAAATTTCCATTTTATTCCTACAGTATGTGAAGTTCTTCAGAACATTTACAGTAAACCCCCCAAAATGAGCTTAAAGCAAGCAGAAGTGACATCAAAACCATTAATCAACACTCACGTCATTCTCTGTAATTTACTACAAATTTCCTTTTTAAGTCTCATACTTTCATGACGTGGGTGGCACATGAGATAAAGGAATTTTATGATTATAACATTCTCTATGGCCAAACTCATGACCCTTTCTGTTTGAAGGGTGAAACAATAGACTGAAAAACAAAGAAACCAAAGCAGTGCTCATTAAAAAGAGGAAGAGATGACATCACTCCTGCTTGTTTCAAGTTCACTCCAAATATGGTACTGTAACTCCATCAGTTATCTCAAGTACAGTACCACACATAGGAACTGAATGACAACTTCACCGTGACTGAAATTTTGTTTTAGTTCCTCTTTTACTCCCTTTACATATCAAAACTAAATTTTGGTTTTAAACCTTACTTTAACTTTTCCAAGGTACAGTACAGTAGCTGCAGATTCTAAGCTCCTATCGATACCAATTTTCTCCAAATGAGAACTATCATTAGAGCAGGTGTAATTAGAGTACCTAATTCAGACTTGCAGAGTGCTTACATTGTCAAGAGAATGAGTGCAAGTTTAGTGTGTATGGTTGTGAGTACTACAATGACTACATAATTTTGCATTACCCCCGATGCATAACTTAGAAAACCTGTGAGTATGAGAACAAGTACAAAACCATTCTCACGAGTATGAGTACAGGCAAGTGTGTAAATTGTGAGTACGAGTAAGTACTCACTACAAGTATGACATAACCATCCCTTTCATATTACATTAAAAAGCAGCTTGCTATTGGATTGAGACTTTCTACTGTGGCTATTCAATTATGATTTAATACAGTAGTACCTTCACCTTTGAAACATTATGGGAAAGGTAAAAAATTACTGTAATTTGCTCATTTCCATCCAATTATTACCTCTTTCTCTGTAAGTTTTCTTTTAAGTTCCTCGTTTTCCTTCGCAAGATTTCGATTGGTTGTTTGGTAAAGTTTATATTGTGGGAGCATAAAGTCATATGCTTGTTTCAAGGCAGCAAAGCTCTGTGGAGATGCAGTGTCCTGTGGGCTGGATAGCGAGTCTTCCGAGATGCTTCCACTCACAGATTGTTGACTAACCCTTGACTCTAGAGATTCTACACCCTCTGCTTTTCCGGACATCTCCCTCTAGAGCACTGGGCCTGTGTTGTACATGTCTTGGCTAATGTTAGAAACAGGGATCTGACAACACAGAGAACGAAAACAAAATTGAATTTGTGTGATGAACAGTTTTACAAACCAAACTTTTACAGTGTCATACACGTAACTGGCTGAGTTATTCTGCAGTAGATGAGGCTTTTCAAACTGTGTAATAGACTAGGGAGACAGGAGTGAATTATATTAATTCTTATTTCTTCTGTAATATTTAACTACCCAAGCTTCACTTTCACAATAACTTTGACATCAACAATGTTTATTTTACACCATTATGCAGGAGAAAAACAAGTGTTTTCTTTTAGTTTCTTTTAAACCCCACCTGCTAAATATGTATGGCATGTACATCCACAGCTGATAAAACTCTATACCGTACCTCTCAATGCCTGCAATCACAATCACATCAAATACAAAGTACAAAGGACAAATTCAGGCTGGAAGTTTGACCATATTCTGAATTACGTAACAAGCTGTGTCCCACATTAAAATTTAATGGGGACAATCTGCACAAAGAAATTCTTGGAACAAATTCAATTCATTTCAAGATAAAAAG
This sequence comes from Holothuria leucospilota, assembly GCA_029531755.1. Lineage (NCBI taxonomy): Eukaryota > Metazoa > Echinodermata > Holothuroidea > Aspidochirotida > Holothuriidae > Holothuria > Holothuria leucospilota. Next base: position 24,238,065 of record CM055969.1, read on the forward strand.
GTGTGCTTACATGATGTGAAGATTGAAGATTTCACTCAAAGTCAACCTGTATGCACAAGCCAGGTAGTCCTTAGCCCTACCGTCCATTAGTTCTACAGGAACACATTTCAATGGAAAATGACCCATAGGTCTTATGGTCCATTAGTCCTACAGCGCATACTTGAACAAAACAGTAGAACCAATAGGTTATAATGGTTTTTCTCTGACTTCACTGTACTGTGTGTTTCTCTGTTTGTTGGACATTTTGTCTGCCAGGAGTTCATTGTATCACAATTATATCTAGGGTCCTGTTGTGAGCGTGTATCGATAACATCTCTTCTGCCCATGAGCTGTGACGGTCAGCATGCCAAATTAAAATGCGTTAACGTCCTGTGAAAAACTTCTACAGCAGGTTGTAGTTACTGCAACATCGTACCCACGGGGAAATGACCAATTCTGCTAGTTAGACCAATCAGCTGCAGGAATAAGGGCTCCAATCTGTGCACCAACATCAGTTTGAGTCAAATTTGGCTCACTGGCCTTTTCTCAAGAGCATGGTAAAAGTCCATTACAATAATGGATGGGTTGTCAAAGACTAAGACCATTAAAATCTCTTAGATTAGAAAATTTTTAACCAAAATGTCACAAAGATCACTGCAGTAACATTCTAGGGCAGGTCACAGAGTTCACTGACTGTCTTTCAGTCCTTGAGTTTCTTGCTACATTTTAGCAAGCTTACATAAATATTGAACAAACAATACTACTCTTAAGAGAAAAACTGTCAATAATAATGTCATCCAAAGCTTACTGTAAGTTATCTCTTGGAAAATCATCATACTGCAAATTCATTGTGTTATGTATGATAAAAGAAACAATTATAGTGTCGCCCTGGGATGCAAAATAAGGGAAATCTCACATGTATCATATCAGCTGCTTAGCCAAAGGTACTGGATTAGGTGCCAGTCCCTCTGTTTCATCATGACCAAAACTTATGCCCCAGATCACCTGTTTTTTTTAGGAAAATATTTAAATATGACTGATCTACCCTTGAAATGTAATTCTCACTATGAAGAAATGTATATGGACCACATGCCCACAGGGAGGCCTTTGCAATCTGGTGGTTTGTATGGCATCATTGGGTCATTGCAGTCTAACTGCCCATCTCAAGCCCAAATCCTTTCTACTATGTGCCCACATGGCATTATATCAATAACAGTCTAAAAAATTGCTAGCCTGTTCAGTCCATCTCTGTGGTGCTGAATCAGAAAATGTACCCATAGACTACAGTACTGTACAGATCTGGGCCCTGTTTCATAAAGAGTTATTCAACTGATCTTAAGTTTGGAAGACAGTGCAATAGTCCTACTGAAATCAAACTTAAGACTGAGCATAACCTTTTATTAAACAGGGCCCAGCTACAATCCATGTTAGGCCTAAGCAGGCTACAGTACCTGGCTCTGCTTCAGGTTCCTAGGTCCGGGCCTAGAGTCAAGTAGTGACTTCAACTTCCTTTAAAGTTGTGACTTCTGAAGATTTTGCAAAATTGTAACAAACTTACACAAAAATCAGATGTTTGTAAAGTGAAACTTCTGAATTTGTATTCTTTTTCCAAATTTTACAAAAGTATTCTTAAAAAACTGGATTTTTTAGTCTTATTCTTTCTCTGATCACTAGTTTAAGATGACCACTATGCAGGGCTCAACAAATCCCCTGCCCACCAGTCCAGGGCAAAAAAAAAAAAAAAACCTACTCTGGCAGGTGCACTGCTCATCATCGTAGCCTGCTGGGCAAGTACCCAAGGGAAGTCTTTTTCACAAACAAAATTAAAAGCTACTGGACAGATCTGAACTGGACAAGCAGATATTCATGCCGCCATGTAGATTTAGAGAACACCTACGAAGCCCAATGGTTGGTCAAGTGATGAAGAAACAATTTGTTGAACCCTGCTGCTGTGATTCTCCAGCATGGGTTATTCAGTAGTTTGGCTGTTGGAAGGCTTGCAGTGTAGCTCCTACAGATGTTTCTTATAATCACTCATAGATTAGCACTTGACAGCCTACAGTTGATGTTCCATATGAGTCTGTGCCGGTTATGCCACTGTAGTGCAGGAGTTTAGACAATTAAGGCCACAGGACATGCGATTAACTGCAGCGGTAAAGTTTAGTATCTGACCATGCCTAGGGTTACCATATTTCTCTAGGCTGACAGTGGGACATAACATTTGGAGACTAATCTGGGGGAGTGGTCTATAAAGGGAAGGCCCCTCCCATTTGCTAAAATTTAGATTTTAGTACCTGCCTAGTTTTGTTTGCCTAATATGTGGACAATTTCAGAAACGTAATTAATGTTACATTGGTTTGCACCACATTTACTCCACAGACTGGTCACAAAATTAATACTTGGTGGCATAACTGCATAATTATCAAAATACCACTAAATAAATGACCTACAAACAGGCCTACAATCGAACAGCATGGTTTATAGCCAGTTCAGTTGGTACATACGTAGCTACAGTACTGCTACAGAGCAGGTTGGAAGTTTGGGCTACAGTATATACACTAATCTTCCTGGCTAAAACAGTGATCAAGCACGAGAATTTTCACTGTACACGCATGAAACATGATACAGAATATACTGTAACAGCCATATTCATTTTTGAGAAAATCGGGACGATTTGTCTTACCGGCTAGGATGCTCACTTTTCCTTTCAAAAACGGGTATATGTACCAGACCCACATGCAGTACACTATAAAGAAGACATGTACAATGACACATGATAAATACAAATACGGCTCTGTGGGCAGTACATACATGTACAGCCATACACAGGTACTAACCTTCACTGCTGCAGTTAGTCACATGTTGGCCACAGGTAGCCAACTCCACAAACAACTGGAGTGACCACAGTGTAAAACACATCATTCCAGGCTAAATGGTAAATGCAGATGCCTTTGAGGTTGAACTATAAATCAACCTGGTTCTCTTAACCTGAACATCTGCAGAACTTGTCTATGAGTTTGTCAACTTGGACATGGTACAGTATTTCACTTGTTTTTATTATGAAGGATGTTGTGGGAGGGGAAGGAGAGGATAGGGGGTGGGGGAAGGACAAGGTTTATGCATAAAAAGCCAGGTGATCATCCAATATGCCCATCTTGCAATATCAAACTATGCTCGTGGGTCAACTGCATATTAAGTCCTCTGAAGTACAACTCTCAAAGAAGCCTGCCCGCTTTTAAATATCCGTTACTACTATGAAAAATATTCTGCCCGAAGTCACAGAACTGGTTGAAAAATATTTGTTTAAAGCAAGTCCTATAAAAATGTGAACTTTGTTTTTTCTACCATCCTGGTATATTTCACACATTCCTACAGCAGGAACCAAAATATTTCCTTGTGAAAACAATTCTAAAAATAACTACACAAATAATCTGGCTTCTAGAACATGACTGTGACAACACGAAAAGTAGAAAATAATGGGAAATAAAGGGTGGATAAACAAGGAAATATTTCCACCATTTACTGCACATTGTCACTGGTTTTTTTTTTTTCATTTTCTTTTTAAAAGTATTTCTGTAAAATATTTTACATGCACAGAGTTCAATTCTTCCTGTAACCTAACTTGCATGTAAACTGAATACATTGAAACTGCTTTGGTGTAAGTCTTATGCATGGTCAGGTTCCAGTCCAACATTGAATTCTTCTTGACTTTACTATTGACTTCCATCGGTGTCAACAGTTGAGGGATGGGCAGACATGTCTGCCCACTTTTGAAAGTGGAAGGGATTGTTCCCCCTCTTCTCCCCAACCCCCACTTTCTTTTTACCAGAACCCTAACAAAAAATGTGTATGATTTCACTGCTTGCAACATATATGACTGATTTGATGAAATCAAACTCGAAAATGTTTGAGACAGCCATCTTATGGATTAAAATCATGGCAAAATTCCTCAGATTACACGACAAATGATCTGGCCTCTAAATTTTTCCTGGGACTTTAAGTGAGTCCCGGATCCCTCACTTCTAGGTTTGCTGTATTCACACTTGAAACAGTTCTCATAAAGTGAGTGGCCCCCCCCCCCCACACTATTGAGAAGCTGTTGACACTCTGACTTCAATGACTTATTAATCTCTGGTCAACACTGCTCCTCCTTCCATGATCATAAGGAATCAGAACTGGATCTGACTTGCACTTTGCACAACAGCCTTGATGTACAGCACAGGATGTGATCCCAAGCAGGAGACCTGATCAATGTCCACTGTGAAATAACCCAGAATAAATTTGTTTGCATGTTAACTCTTTCTGGTTGTCTTTAGGTTTACTTGTCTGCCTCAGTACAGTTGCTGAATTCTACAGTAGGATGGTGGGGTATTATACAAACAAATTTTCTAAAATGTTTTGGGGCCTGGGCAAGTGAACTTGCCATCATAACACAACAGTGACATATCTACGGTACCAACTTACCAAGTTGCATGTGAAGGTTCATTGCTGCACATACCATGAACAAGTCAGTCCCAGTGTACAGTATGTGCATACTGTACCTTAAAAACCAGTTAGCGTGGTACAGAAATTTTTACCGAAGCACGGGGTGACCTGCAATTTACTAACTGGTAGGATGGCAACAAAAGAGGCATTACTTCTATTAGTACCGGTACTCCCTAATAAGCCTGCAGATTTCTTGAGTGGCTCTTGTGGTGTAGTGATCACACCTCTAGATGTTCATCCTTGCAGACAAGATTTAAATTCTTTTGTCTTCAAGCAAAATGTTTTAACTAGACAAAAAAGCCTTATTCTGTAACTGCATGTCTACTGATAGAATATTAACAGTGTTTTATTCTGTTCAGTAACATAGTTCCACTCCAGTGCTGAGGCCCTTTTGGTGCCAATTTGACATCTTCATCCTAAAAGAGCATTCAAAATTAGCACCTTGTATTTTGATGCTTTGCAAAAACACCAGTTCTTTTTTGATAATTACAGTATATAAATTAAATAATTTTCCAAGACAGATGTAAAATTGTGACCACTTCTTTTAAAAAACTAAAATTTAACACAACGGGATGTTTCAAAGCTTGATAATATTGGTTTTCTAAAGGAGAAACCAAACCTTCGCTTTTATTTACTGTTTCTGGGATGGATAATGGGTGTTGGTAAAATAATATTTTTCAAACACAACAACTGAAAAATACTCAAGAAAATGCATGTCAATTTATGCAGTGAGGGAGACAGCACCTGTGCAAAAGATCTACAGTAGACTTATGTTCAATATAACAATAAGACAATTACCACTGTCCACTGCAAATTGTTCATTGTCTGCTGGAGTAAGAAAAATAGAAAAATAGCACTTGGACAGCAATTTAAACTTCTAGATGGGATTAAAAAATTAGAAGCTTTTGAAAACACAGTGAGTGGGAAGGAAAAGAGTACCAGTCCAATAACTTCTATTTTATCCAGTCTGAGTCCGCAACTTCTTGCAAAGCAACTGTACACAGCACAAAACATGACCAGTGGCTATTAAAGTTTTTAAGTTTGTGGTGCACTCATTATTTTACACATTGTCAATATAAGAAATTATACAAGAGCATCAATGATGCTGTAGCTCAACTATGATTTCTCTCACATAGACTTACTGTTATGAAGTTTCATTAGGGATCCAAACCAAGGAGTCCTGAACAGTCATGATCTACTACCTTCAGTGCTACAGTATAGATGTAAATGGTCACAGCAGTGGCAAAATGGAGTTGCTCAGTTTGTGACAACTTTTTGTAATATATGTGGGTACAATACTGTAGCTGTGCTGACAAAAATGAAGTGCTTTTTATTCCCCAATTTGTCAGGCCCATCAAAACATGATTTCTTGTGTAATAAACATCACACAAAACCAAACACTTATGGAAAAGCAACTGGCATGAACTTAAAAATCTGACACTTTGTTACCCCAAATAGCATTTAACATCAACAAAGTACACCTATGATGACCCATCATCCATTAAACAATCTGGCCTACTTTGATAAGATTCCAACACAACCTAGTATTTAAAGGCTTTTGCTTGATTCTGTTTGACCTCTTTATGACCCAATCAACCTTTGACCTTCTTCAAAAGTACAACCTTCATGACCCATCATCTGCTGGATACTCTTACAAACTTTGATAATTAGATTCATATTTCAGACACAACCCACAGACATTGAAGGATATTGCATCATTCCATTGTTAAATCACTTTATGACCCCAGATGACCTTTGGCATTCTTCAAAAGTGCAACTTTGATGATCCATCATCTGCTGGTCACTCTGTGCGAACTTTGATATGATTTGGATACAACTGATAAGAGTTGAAAGCTTTTGCATGACTTCAGTGTTTGACCTCTATGACCCCAAATAACCTTTGGCCTATTTCAAAAGTTACAATTTTGATGACCTTTCATCTACTGAACACTCTGGCAAACCTTGGAAAGATGTGGATATAACCACCAGGAGTTCAAAGCTTTTGAGTGATTTCACTGTTTGATCAATGATCAATGATGCTGTAGCTCAACTACCATTTCCCTCACACACATTTACTGAACATTATGTAGTTTCATTGGGGATCAAAACCAAGGAGCCATGGACACTCATGATCTACCACCTTCAGTGCCATAGATGTTAATGGTCACAGCAGTAGCATATCAGAGTTGCTCACCCTATGATCCCTAAAGACCTTTGACCTGCTTAAAAAGTGCAACTTTGATGACCCATCAGCTACTGAACATTCTGGCCAACTTTGATAAGATTTGGATATAACCCCTAGGAGTTGAAGGATTTTGAGTGATTTCACTGTTTGACCTCTCTATGACCCCAAATGACCTTTGACCTATTTCAAAAGTACAACTTAGATGACCTGTCATCTACTGAACACTGGCAAACTTTGAAATGATTGGGATATCTGTCACCCCCAGGAGTTGGAAGCTTTTGAGTGATTTCCCTGTTTGACCTCTCTTTGACCCCAAATGACCTTTGGCCTGCTTCAGAACTACACCAGTCATGACCCATCATCTACTGAACAACCTGGCCACATGTGATAAAATTTGCAGAAAACTCCTAGAAGTTGAAGGCCAAGTTGCATGATTTCACTTTTTGACCTCTGCATCACCCCAAATGACCTCTGACATACTTCAAACATACACAACTTTTATGACTCATCATCTACTGAAGACTTGCAAACTTTGATAAAATTCAGACATAACCCCAATAAGTTGAAGGCTTTTGCATGATTACACTGTTTGACCTCTCTTTGACCCCTGAATGACCTTTGAACTACTTCAAATGTACAGTACAACTTTGATGACCCATCATTTACCCAACATGCCTGTCAAATCTACAAAAAATCTGACATAACCACTAGGAGTTGAGCTATCAGGTTGCCAAGAGTTAACTTGATGGAGTACATCACAAGTTTTTGGTTTAATGTTCTGTACTGAAATGATACCAGACAAAGGTTGTTTTGGCCAGAGTTCATAACGTCACATAATAAACACACACCTTGAGGTTTACTGAGACTCAATACTGTGGGTCACACTGGTAAACCCTTGTGGAAAAACAAGATGAAAAACGTATCAAATACAGACATGCATTCACTGTATACAGTAGGAACATCCCAATGCTATGAACTTTAGCAGGTTGGTTGAATAAATCAAATGAATAATCAGTGATTTCCTTGGCTGAAATGTAACGAACTAACTGTAACACAAACTTACACAGGGAAGTTAATCTAAAGGAAGTCACTTTTTTCATCAACGGCCAATTAAACAGTACCATGGCCTACTGGACAAAAGTAAAAGTATTTGAGGTTACCAAGGCTTATATACCAACTGGGAGGTCAACAGGTCCAAAGTTATTTCATCCACAAATTTCCTACCTATAATCCGCAAAATTACTCCAAAATTTGAACTTGGAATTTGGAAGCTCAAACCTTTACATGAGACTGCAGTTCATGCAGTGTTGTACATTTTTTTGGCCCTTGGAAATTTCCCATTGTTTGCAGTGGTGCCATTAACTGCCTTCAAGGCTTAAAATTCTGTTTGGAGATCAGATTATTAACAGTATTTATTCTAAGATCACGGAAGTACTGCCTGGGACTACCATGCAGCAAGGTACTTGTACACAATATTCAAACATTGAAGTATTAACTGTGATACTGCATTTTAGAGGTACACATCGTTCTTCCATGTTACAAACGTTCCAAGATGAAAGGAATCCAAATCTGATAGTGTACTTACAATATGGTACCAGAACAAATTTTAGAATGTTGATGAAAGGTTCAGTTTTTCAGCAAAAACATTTTCTAAACAATCACATCTTTAAAAATCAAATTTTTGCAGTCACATCAATTTGAACTAGTACAGTGTATTTATAATTCACATCCCCTACCTTAAAATTCATGGATGGCTCTATCCACCATTGAACAATTAAAACTAAATTATTAAATTCCTGGAAGGTTTCCCTCCTTTATGTACTTGAAACAGAGTATTGTTGTTAAAAGACATCCCAAAAGGTACTGTACTTGTACTTAAGTGGAAATAGCAAGCTTATTGACAGATTAAACTGTTGTTTCAAAATAGGGTTAGGTGACCTCATGACCTTTAAGAGCACTCTTTTTTTTTAAGGGAAGAACACCTTTACTACTTACAGCATGCTTAGAAACAAAACATCAAGTAACATCACATACTTGCCAACTCTACCGATTTGGGCGGTAGAATACCGCTTTTTAGAGATTTGAACTGGCTACCGATTTTTTACTCTAATCTACCAATTTTTGGCAAACCTGCCATAGAATTTATTGAAAGTATGATTTAAGTTACACTTTGCTGTTTAAGCGTGCGTGTTGTGCGTAATTCACCATAAAACAGCTCAGAAAATGTTGATAAAAATACGATTCATCGATCGAGCTTGAGCTGAGAGATATGGATCGATCGAAACCCGCGCGTACGTACGTACGTATGCGTGTACTGTGTTCTGCAGTATAGTCCAGCTGTACTGTACTCGATTGCTTACATCTTTTGCGATCAGAGCGTGCATGCGGGGCTCGCGGCCTGACAATAATCCCATCACGTACACGTGCACATAGACTTCCATACAAATATAGATCTGGAGGCAGCGCAGCAGTTATTGCCGCCGTTATACAGTCTTTGTGCAAGCTGCCACGTATAGGAACCTGACAGCCAGGTCCTCTTTTAAATAGATACAAATTAAAAACTATAACACAAACTCAATATGAGAGTTTTGTTTTCTGTGTATGTATGTTCTTTTTCATGGTTCAACTACAGTAACAACAACAAAATAGTTGTGCAAGTTTGTTTGCAAAATATCTAGGACAAATTGTAGGCCTACCATATCAGGCACACTGATATCTAGTGGTAAGTACAAAAGCAACACCTTGAATCTGTTATGTGATTCTGCATACTTGCAGAGTGATAAATTATTTGCCAGCAATACGTGTGTATTTGATTCCTGCATGGTTATTCCTACAAAATAGTTCATAAAATACATAATAATATGTCTCCTTATGCATACAAAATACCGTATAAAGTATGCACCAAATCACATATTTTGACATTAAAAAAAAACAAAAAAGCTTCACAGTGTGGGAGGGGGGACACCCCCCTCCCCCCCCCCCCCCAGATTTACCACTTTTCCACTTTCAAATGTTGGCAAGTATGACATCAACATTCTTGAACTTGTTTAAGTAACTTTGGTCTCAGGATCTCTTTAATCCCATACCAAAATTATAAACTACAGAATGGTATCACACACCCCTCTCTTGTGTATTAAATGGTATCACCCACCCCTCTCTTGCATAATCTTGGGCAGTATTTTCTTTCTCCACAGTACACTGGTACTGTGCAGTATTTTAGGAAATTATACAGTAATCTTCTCAGATGCTATCTAGTAACTACTCTCTCTCTGGAGTTCTCTCTGGTTCCAAATGTTTACAACTAATTTGCTTCATACTGCACCTTTCATTTTTTTGTTCTTTCTTCTCTATTGTCAATTTGTCACCTTCCTTGCAGCACCTTTATAATTGCCTTTTGCCCAAAGAATGGGGAACCCTCTTGTCGACTATGTTTTGAGCATCTGACTTGCAGCTAGAAGGTCTGAGGTTCAACTCCTGGCCAGGTCATACCAAAGACTTTAAAAATGGAAACTACTGCCATAGAGCTTGGTGCTCAGCATAATGGAGTAGGGAGAACAAGCCAGTGAGCCACAACTAGAAAAAAGCCTGTGGTCTGCCCGACTTAAACCAATTGGTTAGAAACTAAGCCGTAAGACCTCATCTAACCGTAACTCTTCTACAGGAACTGCTCTCTGTTTTGATGTCCCTTCGTTCCGACTTCTCTATATTCTGACAAGTCTACTTTGAAGTCAGTGTTAGGATAAGGGTTAGGTCAGGATGACAGTATTAGGATTACGTGTGGCAGAACATAGAGACAAAAGACCACAGAGGTGTAACCCTCTTGTACAGGAGATCTGGAAGCTGCTTGAAGAGGCAAAGTACTATTTTTTCAATCATCTTCCACCACCTTGATGAAAATTCTCGACATTTATTGTCTTCTTTTTGCCCATTATTGATACAGAAATAAGCTCAACTTCAATCTTAACTCCTTCCACAAAAAAAGATATTCAAGGCAATTCTTTAAAGTGGTCCAGAATTCATTTCCTATTGAGTGAACCTCTGCAAATAAAGGAGATTAATTTTAATAGCTACTGTCATTCAAAAAGTAACCTTGGTTCTTTACAGTATCTATCCACATTTCCATTACAGTATAAATGCTGACTTTTCAAAATGGTAATTTGAAACTATTTGGGAACTTTCCCTTGAAATTTTCATACTGTACATCGTGAAATTCTCATCACCTCCATTAAATGAAAATGACGTGACAAAAGCTAACAAGGTGTTTAATACTGTCCTAATCACTTTAATTATCTGTCAAGAATGAAAGTCAGGTGACTCAACTGGGATTACTCATCACTGTTTCCTAATATGGGGGTAATGCACTGTGTCGCCAATGGGGTAATGAATCAATTATTAAGGGTTAATGGCACTGCTGCCGAAAGAAGAAATAAGTCAGCACATTCATCAACTTCATTGTACACCAAATCCTATGAAACATACAGTACTGTAGCATCAGATTGCATCTGAAAGAGATGTAAAGCAAAGTAGAAGTCCATTTCCTGAAATTGTGTTGTCCAGGATTGTCTGCCTGGGGGGAGTGGGTCTAAGGGGAGGGCTCCCCTTTGAGATGACTCTTCACATCAGGAGAAGGTCAAGGTGCAAAATGGTGGTATCTTTTTCTTTTTTTCAAATATATGTTAATGCAGTAGAAATTTACATTTTTTGTACAGAGATTAAAAAAAAAAAACAAAAACAAAACTTTACCCACCCTTGGCCATTTCACCCACCGTGACCACTGCAGAACTTTTAAGCTAGAAAAATGGATTTCCTGACATTTTACTCAAGACTTCCAACTTCCTGAAATCAGAAAATTTCCTGTCCTCTTACATCTTTGTAAGCATTCCCAGCTAGGAAGGATGAGACAATGAGGAAAGCATGGTTGTAGACACAGTTCAGAGCAATAGGGACTATCTACAGCATTAGACCTTGATAAAGCATCTAAGTTCACAAAGAAGGCAAGAACTGGGGGGGGGGGAGGGGGGAGGAGGAGGGACTTGATGAAAAGAAAATGATAGTATGCAAAGAACACGAAGCAAAAGAGCTCAGGACAGCAGATGAAAAAGTCAACCCTACAGTATGTTGAATTAATTCATGGAGTGGTTGGAGCCACTTATCCAGTGATATTCCACTCTAAACAATGTCAAGTTGTAATGTTTACATCTTACAGTATGCAAGATGTGTGAAAGTGTGATCTAAAAAGGTAACTTGGTTTAAATTTTGAAATTGGGAAAATGATGGAAATTATAGCTGAATAATATTATTGTAAAAGTTCCATATTTAACTAAAAATACAAAAAAAATGTGAATAAATTAGGGGGGGGGGGGGGTTTACAGCTTTGAAATTATGGTAGCATTGGTATGCTTACAGTAAATGTGAAAGATGGACAGGAACAGAGCCCCTACAAAAAAAGGTCAAATTTTATTTTCAATAAGACCGGTACAATCTTCTTTATTATGCAAATGAGACAATAGGTATAAACTAAATTAATTGTTGAGTCTTGATTAGTTAAGTCTTACTACAATGACACAGGGGGTCTCCAGGTGACTACTGTACAGTATGTGGGAGTTACATCTGTTCCTCAATCAAAATAGAAAAGTTTTTCATTGTAAAATTATCAAAATTTGTGTGGTTCCAAAATATCTAGTACTGTAATACCTATTGACAACTATACTGTACCTGTACAGTACACATGCTCTGAGGAATAGCAAAATAAAATATTGCAAAGGAAACAGTCAATGTTGAAAAGTGAAGAATAGGGACAGTCAGTCCCTTATTCCACACTGTATACAGCAGGTACCGTACATGTAAAGGTCCATCCCTCATGATACAGCGGTCCATCCCTCAATAACCTGCTGCATCAATTGCCAAGACCTTAACAAGATGGTTCTAAAATTTGTGTCTTTGTCATTGTACATCAATTTGTCAATCTTCATCATCTTTTTGTCAATTTTCATATTCCTTGGTCTTTTTCTGAGGTACTGTAATCTCACTGAATTGAAACTGAAATAACCAGTAAAGTATCTGTTATGGGCCCCAAAATTTTAAGAACACTTTTGATTTGAAAATTTCATCCATCTTACAAAGAAAAAAGAGTCTGTCCCTCTTACATACTGTTTGGCAGGGGTCCATTTTCAAAAAATTTACTGTGTGAAAAATCAAAGTCAATGGGCGATTTCTCAAATATTGGGGGGGACATGTCCCCCCTGTCCCCTCTGGGATCGCTGCCCATGTTTGCAGTGGTTCTGTACCAGTAGTGTAACTAAATATAGTCATTATCTTTTAAAAGAACAACATTACCAGTGTTGATATATAATACTACAAATAACCCAACAATGTCAAAATTTCCCTTTTCACTAATATCCCTCATGCCTAAAATTTGCTGTACTTTAAAACTAGATTGATGCAATATATATAAATACACGTAACTATACACAAGCGAGGATCCAGACATTTCGAAAAGGGGGGGGGGGGCTAAAAGCCCCCTTAAATATTCTCCTAGATTAACATTATATTAGCTTTTGCGTATTTGTTACTGCTGATGTGGCGAAAAGGGGGCTGAGGCCAGGAAAGTCCGCCTTGGATCCGTGCCTAATACCTTTCTTTTCTTTTGGCTAACTGTGAATTTTGCATTGTTTGCAGTAGTACTGTACCAGTAGTGTACTTTAACTAAATTAGTCATTATCTTTTAAAAGAACAATATTACCGGTGTTTTGGAGGGAAGCAATTACAGTAATACACTAATGTCCACCCCTCACATGAGAGACAGATTAAGCAGCCTTTTGCATGCCTTTGTAACTCTAGGGCTTTCCCTAAAACTTATATGATATAATGAGATTAAGAAATCTCAAAACTGCTCAGCAAACTTTTAAATTATTTAAGCACTAAATAAAGTACTTCCTGAGTTTGGCAAGACATACAGTGAAATTTACTGCAAACATTTTATACTATGCTGCATAATCGATATAAATAATGCAAAGTATAAACGATCATAACACAATTCATAATTAAATTATATGCCATCATTTAAATCAGAGTTCATACCTATGGAGCAATATCCATACAGGGGGTGGCTCAACATGTGGGTGTGTGTTTTATTTTTACTCATATCTGAACTATAAATATTTCATATCAATTTGTTGCCAAAAGATTAAAGTCCTTGGTTTGTCCCACCCCCCCCCCCTTCCCTCTTCCAGCCTCATGTATATCTCATCTCCATGGAGACTTGGTCTCTGATAATATTGACACAGGGTCAGTTTTCACGACTTCCTCTTTGAGATTTAAGATACGTTGGTTTTAATTATATGCAAACTTTGCAAAAAATTTTGCTTTGTTTGGGGAGGTATTACATGTCACCTTCTATTCATAGAGTATACTCTAAATACAGTACTGTACACTAAAATGGTTAATTAAAGCCATCAACAAGGCACTACAGTGTATCAAGTTATCAACACAATACAGCTGAAATTGTTGTCAATCTTCTATCCTATATAAATACTGTATATCCTAAGCACAGCTTTCATACGTACATTACCTTACACAAATTTCTTTCTTTTACCCCTGCCAGCCCCAACCTCCTTGATCATCACCATCATGATGGGGAAGATACTTTCATTGAAAAATTTCTTTCCCCAATTTTCCAACACTCTCCACATCTGACTGTGAACATCTCCCATGATACAAAATCTAGTTACTTAATATAACGTGTCTAGTAAAAAAAAATGTTGCAAAGAACATTTGAAAAATTTACAATGTCACCTTCACATTTATTAATCCTTCTTTGCTGAAATATTGGTACTTTTTCTTTCCACTACTTTATGAAGACACTTTCTTTTAATAAGCTTGTGCATTCTGTAAATTTCTGTTACAAATATCCCCTCACCCCCCCCTCCCCCACCCCTAAAAAAAAACCTCAGAAACTCACCACTGCACATACCCATAAGTGCACTATGAATGTGGCAACTTTTTTTCTGTTTTCCTTTTTAACTTACACATATCACCAAAATGTTGGAAGAACAACTTTTTTGATACTGCAATTTGATTGGTCAAAAGTCTCTTATAAGAGAGAACTTAACAATCCAGTCAAGGATGTAATTAACAGAATTGGTGAAGGACATAAAGCAGTCACACTTTTTATTTTAAATTTATGAATGAAAGAAGGCAAAACTCACCATCTTATTATTAGGATCATACTCCGATTTACACCACAAATTAATTCCATATTATCCACTCACTGGTAAAACTACAGAATACAGATCAGATAGTATCCATCCTTTCTAGAGCACTGTACAGTAAAGATCATGTGTTTGATACTTTACAGTACACTACACCATAAACCTGCACACGTTGCAAAACAAGCCCTTGTGTGATAGACAAATATAGGAAGCTGACATTTGCTCAATGTACAGTAGGGGAAATCCCTTGGATCAGCTATTTATAGATGTTAGGTATTGCATTAATGGTGTGATTTGCTTTGCAGAGTACAGTATGTACAAGCAGTAAGGCACTGTATACATTATCTTTCAGAATTATTTGCTAGCTACCAAAACAAAGGAAACTGTCACTGAAATTCAACTAATACTTTCATAAGATTTTAAATGTATGTAGAACAAAATTGTACTCAGAACAGTATTCCCAGTCCATTGCACGATGTTTGCATTCTCTAATGGCTGCTAGGAATTTTACTGTGTATGTCTATTGTTTTCAAACAATGGGTCTTTTCCAAGGGCTGTTTCCCCTGTTCTTCAAAATTTTCACCATGAGGGAATCGAGTACTGACTAGGCAATCTGTTCTTTTAGTTTGCATGGATCTAAAAAAATTTGAACTCTTACACATAAAAGGGGGAAGCTTAGGAAGGTTTGTCATACAGTGGTTAAATGGATATGTGCAACAAACCCTGCTGCTTTTCTACAGAAATGAAAACCCAAAACTGTTGTTCATTGCACAGTTTGAAACAATTTCCTACAAGCAAGGTTATTGCAAAGTATGTAGAAATAAAGGGGGGTTCTTCTCTGAGGGAGTAAACTGTTTTCAGAAGCTAAGCATGCAATGAGATGAAATAAATCTACGACCGGGGAAAGAGACCTGTACGAGTTTATTTTAAACACACTTCACTTTCACTGGAAAAAGGCTTCAATGTCCTGATATTGATACTTTGTGATGTCCGTTTTGCCCCACTTATCTGGGATGTACATGTATGTATTTCATTGAAAAAGGTGTAGGTATACGGAAGAGCTGATTGAAAGTACAGGTAACCAATTTTTAATGATGATTATGCAGATGCCAGGGATTCTGCCAGACACTCAAAAGGGGAGGGGGGGGGGGATTTATTACTGCTGAACCCTGAGTCCAAATTGATGCAGTCCTTGGCCAAAGTTACAAGTGGGTTCAGGAGGGGCAAAAGCTTGCTTCAAGGCCCCTATAAGGTGCAATTTGAAGAGTTTGGTTTAAAGGCTACTTATTTAGGTAAATTCAAACATTGCTGCAAAAGTGTCCTCTTCTTAAGTAAGAAACCAAAATATTGACAGTGTTTCATATTTTAATGGAAATGAAAAGGAGGGGGATTTTACCATTCTTCTTCTGGAAAGGAGGGGACAAATCCCCCTTTCCCCCTTTGATGGAAACCCTGGATGCCTTCATTTCCTTGACAGTGCTACCACAAAATACCAAATTTACAAATTTCAATCAGGCCAATTTGATAACCTGCTTGCCAATTTTGGAGGGGAAGTGTTTTGTTACAGGAGGTTGGCACTGAGGAGAGGGGAAATGCATGGATCTACCATGGATTTGCAATTTCTGAGGGGGCATAATCCAAACTTGGGAAGTACAAGGGACATCTCCCAAGAACGCCCCTCCCCGCCCCCCCCCCCCCCCCCCCCCCCCCCAGAATTTGCACAGATATCTGCTGTAACATTCACATGTTAATACTAATACCATGAAACAATGAACTCCCACTGCAGAGAATATGCAGGGAGAATATGACTTAAAGACAAGCAGTCATCACCCCAAAGTACATTTTTAGTGTGGGGGTATCAAAATTCTCAAATGGTTCCTGCTCTTTGATTAACATCAAAGTTTAAAAATTCAAATGAAGCAGAGCAACTCACATTCCACACAATGCAGAGAGTGTTTGGATTATATAAACCTTGTATGCTCACCAGGACATGGCCTGAAGCAATAAAATAGGTTTGTGTCTGCACAAGGAGGAGATATGCAGTTATGGGAGGAGCTACAAGTTGCTTGGTTGGGAGAACTGGAACTGTCTGGGATGACGAGAATTGTCCTTTAAAGAATTAAAGGGGAATTTTCATGATCCCAGACAGTTCCAATTCTCCCAACTATGCAACTTCTAGCTCCTCCCATAACTTTATGAAGCTCTTCCTTGTGGAGGAATAAACCTGTTTTATTGCTTAAGGCCATGTCCTAGTGAGCATACAAGGCTATAAAATGTAATAAAAGCACTCTCTCTGCCTTGTGTGGAATGTGAGCTACTCTGCATCTTTCAAATCATCAAACTTTGATGTCAATCAAAGAGCAGTCACCAACTGAGAATTTTGATACCCCCACACTAAAAATATACTTTGGAGTGATGACTGTCTGTCTTTAAACTGCATGTTTATTTCCTGAACTCAGCAAACTCTGCATCCCCCAAAATACAGTGAATCATTATTTCCTTATTTGCTAACCTGTCAACAATGTACTTAATTGATCTACAACTTGGCGTACAGTACTGTACAATACTTCACCAGGGCACAATCTGTTTGCCATTCCAAACAACTGAATTGTCTTGGTACATATTTCAAAGTACCCACATTCTACCTCCCTCACCAAGACTACAGATTGTTTGACATGGAGCTTGGAGCATCCTCCTCTCAGGTGGAAGATCAGGGTTCAAATCCTGAATGGAGCATTCAGCATTTAAGAGTTTAAACATGGGATAATAAATTGAAGACACATAGTGAGTGATTAAAACTGCAAAAGCCTGACTGGAATCCTGGTTGTGCAGAATATTGACATGAAGAGATAATGTCAACCCATTTGCTTAAAGTCCCTACAATCTAGCACTGGAGATTAAAAGTTCTCCTCACTAAATTTTCTTCCTGCCCACCTCCAATTTAAACAAAACACCTGTCTGATACACCTCCTAGACAAAGCTACAGTAGCTTGTATTGAATTTAGATTGTTCAAGGTGATATCCTCATGCCACTGTTTGTGAGCAATTGGGAACATAACTGACTCATTGATCAACTGGAGCAAAACTTATTGTTTGAATATGGGTCAATCAACGTGCAGCTATCAATTGTAAAAATCTATGTGATCATATTCCTAGATAAGTTTGGGGAGAGACTGAACTGTAATGCCATTATTTTTTGCACATAGTTCAAGTTACAAAAAACTCACAATTAAGCTATTAAACTAAATTGTAACAGAGCAACAAAAGTACAGAAGTACTACTTATTCATTACTGTAGGCAGTAAATTCCACTGAGTTGCCATGATAGATCTATTGTATGGATATGGAAATGTTATCATCAAGTACAAAAGGTGTAATGTGCCTCGGGTGTGATAAGGACACAGTTTTCATAATCTACGGGCAATCATTTGGGATTTTACGCATTACTCTACTCCTCTTTCTGTATATTTGGAATATCAAAGAACACAGTGCAAAGGTAAATGTCTCTATTCAGTAGACACTAAGTTTAATTCAAGGAAAATTTCACAGTTAAAGAGTTTCACCAGCTTGGCTATATCACAAAGTGTTCTCCACTAGCTGTTTTGTCCGGGGGCTCCACTCATACAAAATCTGCCACACTAATTTAGCGCCCGGACAAAACTTTGCTGCCCGCACAGAAAACTGACCTGCCCGGTCAAGAAGTTGTCTGTACACGCAAATCACAAACTTTGAACACCACAAATAAGTCATTTGACTGCCTTTTATATTTGATTTCAAATACTCATGACAAGCAATGTATAATAAAACATCGGAGATGCAAACCCAGCTCACTTGCACCTGAGCTCTTATATCATTCAATATGCACTTAGGCTACTGCATTTCTTTCATATGTTTCCACAGTAGGAATCGGTTACCATCAAACTCATACACTAAATAAAACCATTCAATTGAACTGTCCACTAGGTTTCCCGATTTTCACCCGAAATTTCCATTAAAGTGAACTACTTCATTCTTAAATATGTCCAAGTGGAAACTGGAGCTTCAGATCTGCAAGTTAAGTCAAAGATAACTAGAAAATGCAATTTGCAAAAAAAAATGACAACAAAATGCCTAGATTTGAACACATACGGAAGGCTAAGAACAAGGCCGTAGATTGCACCATTTGCGATCTAAGCCTCCGAAATTGTCAAAATTTTCCCAAAGGGGAGGGGGACACCCCTTCCTTAAGACCCCTCCCCCAAGACGGCGATCACAAGAGCCCCTGGACAGAAAACAGACCAGTGGAGAACCCTGATCACACCCTCCTCAGCAGGGATGACACTACACCAGGTGGCGCTGGGTGGCCCCGCCTGGGACTGGTGAATTGCACTCGCCACTCATGGTAAAATAGAAACATTCCTCCCAGTTTTTTTTCCCCAATAATGGTTAGCTATAATTTTATCATTTTTGAAAGAAATTTGGATGTAACATGAATCTCAGAATGAGACGGCCAATTGGAGCATTAATTTAGAGTGTAGAAAAATATCCACACCTTCTCTCAATCCCAGGATGGTGATGACTTAAAAGGGTCACAGTCAAGAAATACCCGGCACTAAGTTTGGCCTAGTGACAACCCTGCTCCTCAGTATTTCAAGAAATTTAAAGTCTATGAGGGAAAGGCATGGAACCAAATCCCCTTCTGAGCAAACCCAAAACAACAAACAAAATTACCAAGACATGCATGGCAGGAGGCAAGGAATCACCTAGATTTCTCAATATTGTAACTCTAGACACCAAAAAGACCATATTTATATATTGACACCATATTTCCTTTCCACTAAGGCAAGTCCCAACTGGACACAGCTTGAATTATACTGTAGGCTACTTTCACTGGGAAGAAGGAAGCAATACACTACTGTATGCCTCAGTAAAAATCCTTGTACTTCAGAAAATGCATTTTGAACCGAAGAAAAAGTTCTAGGCGAATTCAGTTAAAACTCATGTTCGACGAGTAGACCAAGTGGAAACTCATCTGATGATTGATGAAAAATTTGGTGACTTAATTTAATGGGAAGCAAGATTGGAGGGTTTCCTTCCATACACAACTCTCAGTGAGATTTATACTGTAGATACAGCTACCAATAAGATTATCTCCGCTTCCACTACTCTAGTGCTCAGGGATCACATACTATAGACTGGCAAAGAGCACAACCCATTAAAACTTTCTCCTTACAACATTTAGAATCTCATTTTGGCTTTCTTCAACTTTCCTTACACTTCCAGTAGTATTTTAGGTGTTGTGGGACCTCCTTACTCATCATGCTAATATGGCTAGATACTGTGTTAATAAAGATGAAAGCTCTGGAAATAAACCTCACTCCAAACAGACTTTTCTTATTCCCACAATATTCCTCACTTAGAAAATCTTTGCAGAAAAATGACATGCACAAGGCCAGAAACTTCTTTGAACCTTAACATTGTCAAACTTGGAAATGACTCTAACATAGCTTGGTACGAAGAAAAGTGTACACCTTGCAATCAAAAGGCCTTTGAATAAAATCCTGCTAGAACCATCTGGATATTTTCTGGGGAGTAAATTTCTTTTTTAACAGAGCAAATGGAAGTTGTGCTGATTGGGGTTTCAAAATTGTTGCTGTTAGGGGTTTACGATGATTTACTTTGGGTCTTCTCTGTTTCAGGCCAGTACTGTATATTTCCTTATTTGTTAAGCACATACAGTAGGGTAAAGATCATAACATTACATCACATCAGATTAGATATTGCAGGCCATGGGGCCAGGGGCGTAGCTAGGATGAAATTTTTAGGGGGGCCTAGGTATCAACTCACCGTAACTCACCGGAGCCCACCGGCAGTAACTGCCGATGGGGTCGTAAAAACTGGGGCAGACAGCCCTTTTTGGCTTATGTAGAGCCCCCATCTTTTCCGTAGAATAGGATCAATTATGTTTTTGAATCCATTGACTGTCGTAGCAGTTACTGCTTCCTGTGGCAAGTTATTCCATTCTGTGATAATTCTCTGACTAAAAAAATACTTCCTAATATCCAGTCGACAGTAGTGTTTCTGAAATTTTAGCTGATGTCCTCTGGTTCTACTACTTTCTGACAGATTGAAAAAGATTGACTGATCCACATTTTCTAGTCCCTTAACTATTTTAAAAACTTCTATCAAGTCTGCTCTAAGTCTACGCATTTCTAGTGAAACTAAGCCAGTTCGCTCAAGCCTTTGATCATAACTTAGAGTAGATAGTTCTGGGATCATTTTTGTAGCACGACGTTGTACTTTCTCAATATTATCTATATCTTTCTGTAGATAAGGGCGCCATGCCTGACAACAGTATTCAAGATGTGGTCTTGCCAGTGACTTTTACAATCTAATTATATTGCTACTACTTTTACAATCATAGGTCCTGTTAATAATACCAAGTACCTTATTAGCAGAGCTTACAGCTTTAGCACACTGTCTACTGGGACTCTATGATTTATCAATAAGCACACCTAAACCCTTCTCATACTCAATAGCATCAACTTGGGGGTTCAGGGCATTGATTGCCATCCTTAATTCAAACACATTTCATTAGGACATAAGCAATTTTTGGGGGGCCTAGCAAATATCTAGGGGGCCCAGGCCCCCCTCCCCCGTAGCTATGCGCCTGCATGGGGCATCACCATTGCAAAGTTATCTTGAATCTCTGTTTAACTGAATATTCCTGTCCTTTTGTGCAAATCAGAACCAAGCCTTGCCTTAAAAAATTTTCAAAGGAAGGGAGATAAAGGGTCTTCAATGAGTGAAGCCTTTTAGAAGTACAACCTTGACTGTAGAAAGTGGACTGTATTTAATGGGTATGCAGTCAAACAAAGGCCCATTACGTTCACGACATTACGAACGTTCTGGTGTTCCACCTTTTCACTAGTGATCACTAAGCACAGTTGCACAATTCATGC
The DNA here is from genome assembly GCA_029531755.1 of Holothuria leucospilota. Classification (NCBI taxonomy): domain Eukaryota; kingdom Metazoa; phylum Echinodermata; class Holothuroidea; order Aspidochirotida; family Holothuriidae; genus Holothuria; species Holothuria leucospilota. The sequence continues at coordinate 24,259,864 of CM055969.1, forward strand.
TGCATATCTTCCCAATATTTTGGCTCTCCTATTTTATGCGCGGTCAAACTAAATTTGATGTCGCCACCTGCTTGAATCAATATTTACCCTTCGACCCGCAACTAGAATTGTGCAAGCTTCACAAGCAGGACCACTGAAAAGATGACATCATGATTACTAACTCTGACTGCATTATTCTGGCATTGGACAGCAAACGCCACCCAACAAAGCGTGTAACTTTGTAAGTCTGAAGCAATGAATACCTACACGCAACCAATCAAGTTACTCGAATGATACCCACACTGCATTCGTGGTTTACTTATGCCCATTCACAAGGAGCGGGTAATCGAAAATAGTTATAATGGAAGATGACGTAAGTTACTGGACGGTCATTCCCCCAGCCTAGGCCTACGACTACATACAGTGCATCATATCGTGTTTAATGTTTGTCATTTAGGTACCTTAATAATATTTGTTTTATGTAATTTAAACTTAAAATTTATCTTGCCCACACAGTTTGTGAAACATAAGTTGAGAAAATCAGAAAAAGGCCTACTCCCCCTAAGTAAAGGTGTCACACAAAGCATCCATGCGGCATGACACATTAAGGTATGGCACACGTTACAAATGCTGACTAACGTTAGGCTTTCATAATGTTGCTGCAATATTAGTTACACCTCCCACAGAGCCGGTTTTGAAGCAATACTTGAAGTATTTCTACAATTCATACTTTTTATCCAAAATGTTATTCCTTACCACATCACTTCATAAATACGATGCATTTGCGTAGCAAAAAATTCTTTTTTCTCCTTTCTTATAATCAGGCGGATGTCTGCTCAGAATCAACTCATTTACGGGGAAACCCCTGTGTTACAGCACTGCAATTCCTATAATAGAATCAACGTAATATCGTAATACGTGCGGGGTTAAGTTCGCATGCACATAGTACGCGTTTATTTTAGTTTCTCCACTTTAGAGGGCGTGCTACAAAAATAGTAGACATTTCCAACTGATAGAGGGCTCCCTCATATAAAACAAGCCAGCTCCCCGCGAAATTTTTTACCAAGACGAATGGGGCGATTTTCGGAAATTTCCATTGAAATCATGAAAAATGAAACATGATGCACAGGTTAGGATTGATGTAAAAAAATGATATTGCCCCCATTCGTCCTGAAAAAAAAAAACTACCCCAGCTGCCCATGCATGACCCGTACGTGAACAACTAAACTGGGACAAGATCATGACGCGCTATAGAAGTGTGGCAAATTTTGGTTTGTTGAATTTTTTTCTGCTCTATTTGCTACAAATTTGATAAAATATAGAGTAGACTTCATAGAATCAAAAAAGTATGTGCTTCATTTTTTTCATCATGTGCAATGGGGTTAGCCTTCAAAATGGCGTCACTTTGATTATTTTGGCTGATTTAGCTCAAGAAAGGCTTCTTCGCGGCTTCAACGAAGTTTGGGGTTTAATGCTATTTCTTCTTTATTCTTGAAAATTATGGAAGTAAGGGGCACTTTTCAGAAGTGATATCTCTTTCAGAACCACAAATTTGGGTTTCTGGAATTTCATGCCCGTTCGCGAAGTTTTTTTTTTTCTTCTTTTTTCTTCAGATGACGATTGTAATAATGTAATAATATAATATAATGACCAAAGATATTATAAGAATAGATTCCAAACTCCTATACCTACACTGATACGGTTAGAGACAAAGATAGTATAAGCATAGATTCCAAACTTAAAATGGCGCGTTGACTCCCCATGGAGCCCAATATATCGGGGCGGAAGTGCTGATCACTGTTCAGTCGTTTTGAAATCAAACAGGGAAATGAATGTCTTACAAAAAGTAGTAATAATTATTATTTCGAAACATTGTAAAAGTAAGAATTATCACTTCTCAAAACTAAATTCCATTTACAAGAATTTTACTTCTTACTGACGGCATTACACAAAAGTACATTTGAACATGAACGCACAATGACTGGTTTAAAGTTCATTGACTTATACGCCTATATTCATTGGTCAGTTTCTATGGTATCTTTAAGTAACGCACCTTATATGCGCGTTTAATTTCTTACGCAATCAGACAGATTAAAGTTTTGCACAAGTGTAAGTACTTGTTAATTCGCAACATTCTGAAATCTAGGAAATCATGATCACTCCTCAATATATTCCATTCACAGAGAGAAGTATGTTTCTTCCCAGTTGCATGGCAAACAAACATTCTGTAATGAACGCAAATGACTGTTTTGAAGTCCACAATCTATAAATAGGTCAGTTACCATCTTGTCAAAAAACGCAGTTAAAAATGTGCGTCACTTCTCGCGCGCATATAACGGGGAAAGCAATTGGCGCGTTCGTTTTCAAGCGCGCGGTAGTAAGCGTCATGTCATTTAGATGAAAGCACGGAGAAATGTATTCTGCGTGTATAGAACGCGTATTAAAAGTGCACGCACGCTAACCTCTTTTAATGATGGAATTTTCTGTAACGCGTTTTTAGTTTTGTACGCAGATAACCGATTAGGAAGGCGTGCATGTCAAATTCACACTTCCGCCCCGATATTTGCGTCTCCATGACGAGTCTCTGACCAACTAAAGATATTATAAGCACAGATTCCAAACTCTATGCCTATACACTGTTACGCTCAGTGACTCCTCATGGAGACGCTACTATCGGGGCGGAAGTGTGAATTTGACATTTGCCGTTCTATTCTGTGATCTGCGTACTAAAATAGGAACGCGTTGCAGAAAATTCCATTGTTCAAAGGGGATAACGCGGGTGCACTTTTGCAACGCGTTCTATACGCGCAGAATACATTTCTCTGTGTATTATCCGGAATGCTTGACGCACACTTCTGCGCGGTCGGGAATCAAACGCGCTAGTTGATTTCCCGTTGTGAACGCGTAAGAAATTAAAACGCGCATATAAAGTGCGTTACTTAAAGATACCATAGAAACTGACCAATGAATATCGACCTTATGCATATGATGTCACAATGGAGAAAGTGCTCCCTCTTTTGGAGGAAAATGGCGGAAAAGCGCGTATCATTGCAAGTTAAGCCGCGGTCACACACTACAACGAATTCGGATCGGATTCCGATCCGATTTTTGAGAGTTTTCATTAAAATCTTCTCCATTTCGGGTCAGAAAGAGCCCAAAATTTGCCAACCAGTCTAAATATATGATTTGCATCAGAGGTCTATGAAAATGAAATGTTAACTGATTTTTTCGTGACGTCACACCCACAGACAGCTTTTATCGGACACGCGTAGTCCGATAAAAGCTGTCTGTCGATGTGACGTCACAAAATAATTCGTAAAAATTTCATTTTCGTAGTCCTGCGATAAAAATCATATAATTACACAGGTTGGCAAATTTTGAGTTCTTTCCGACCCGAAATGGAGAAGATTTTAGTGAAAACTCATAGAAATCGGATCGGAATCCGATCCGAATTCGTTGTAGTGTGACCGCGGCTTAACACCAATGAATGCAGACAGCTGATTTGTCAACCAATGGTATACGCGTGAAAGTCTACTACACGTGCGGCGAAATCCACGCCGTTCGTGCACGTGTGCTTCATTATTTGCACCCAAAATGACGTCAGTGTGATGTCAATGCATAAGGTCTATAGGCGTATAAGTCTATGAACTTTAAACCAATCATTGCGCATTCATGTTCAAATGTACTTTTGTGTAATACCGTCGGTAAGAAGTAAAATTCTTGTAATTGGAGTTTAGTATTGAGGAGTGATACTTCTTACATTTACAAGTTTCGAAATAACAAGTATTAATACGTTTTGTAAGACATTCCTTTCCCTGTTTGTTTGTTTCCAAAACGACTGAACAGTGATCAGCACTTCCGCCCCGATATATTGGGCTCCATGGGGAGTCAACGCGCCATTTTAAGTTTGGAATCTATGCTTATCTGTTATAATATCTTTGTAAATGACTTAATATAGCGCCGCCATCATAAGATACGTTCAGCGGCGCTTTACGAAGAAAAAGCCTCACAAAACAAAACATTCTTGAAAATAAAAGAAAATTTATATATATGAAATTGGGGGCAATTTCTCTTTTTTTTACCTTAAACCTTACCTTAATCCTTACCTGAGCATCATCATTTTTCATTCTTTCAATGGAAATTTGCCAAAATCGCCCCCATTCGTGCTGGGGAAAAATTCCGCTGCCCGTTCTCATTTGTGAGTCAAAATTGTTTCTTTGTAATAGTACTGATAGGCACTAGGCTACAGATTGTAGGAAGATTGCAGCATCTTGTGTGGCCACTTATAGGCCTACTAGAGATATTTAACTGCTCAAAATACCCATGAAACCCGGGCCTCCGAATTAGAAGAGATTATCTCGTGTGGTACTCATAGAGATATGACCAGGTTGCCCCTCAAAAATGTCCCCAAACCCGTATTTTCATACGGAAATGAAGAAATAGTTGAATTTCCTTAATTTCATACCCGCTCTCATTTGAAACTCGAAATTCTTTTTGTGTATACCACTGAGCATAGCAGTAGCGTAACTGGGGTGCTTGAAGTGGGGGGGGGGGGGGCAGGGAGGCAGGGATGAAAATAAGGTTGATTTACCGAAAGCATATAGTCAATGTACAGACACTTAGTGTCAAAGGGTTATCAGGCACTTAACAAGTCACCCCCGCACCCGTGACCCCCATCCACCCAGGGGTGGGGCCAGGTAAGCCCGACGAGGGGACAGACTCCCCAACGGGTGGGCCAGAGACCCGAAGCCTCGGACAGCTCCGATCCCGTCGAGAGGTTGGTGAGCGAGAATTTGAAGAAAACCTGTGTACTATACCACGTCATTGCGGGGCATATTTTGCATAAATTTTTTTTTTACTAGAGGAAAAAAGTTCCGCGCGATTTAATGTTTAAAGCTGTAAAAAAGGGCGCGAAGCACGCGAAATTATTTTGGGTGAGCCTATACACTAAAAAGAATCTGTGCTTATTTAAAGCTTACATAGGTCAATTGTCCTGGCAGTTGGGCCCTATCGGGTACAACTTACATTTTGCTTCCCTCCTCGAGTCACTAGCCATACCGCAAGACAGATACAAGCAGACAAGAGAACATTAACTAAGTCTAGTGAAATGAGATGAAATTCCCGATATTTACATAATTCCATGTATTCTACTTATGAAGTTACTTGAAAAAATGGAAAGGGTTTATAGCCTACTATATTTAGCGATAAGTAACGGAACTGAGGACCAGTTGATAAAGCGTGCCGAAATTTTGGATTTTATCTCAGAAATGACTGTTTTTGGAAAGCCACAATAAATAAATTGACCATATGTGGCGACAGAATTTTCCCGACAGGGGGCCGGGCTATGCCAGCGACCCCAAGTTCCGCTCCTTTTCACCGAGGGGCGGTGAGAAGTAGATATGAAGGTGCCTGACTATCCCATGCTATTGCAGGGCACATTTTGCACAATAGGCCTACCACTTATTACTTAAAGAGCCGACTTGCGCACTGATAGTGTTCTTTGAATCGTAAAATTGCAAAGCGCGCGAAGTGCGTGAAAATTAGGCTTACACTAAAAACATATGTGATTATTAAGAACAATAAAGAAAAAATAAAAACTGTAGGGGTTGTAGACCGTATCGGGGATAACATGCATTGTGTCGAAAGCACCTGGACTACCCGATGGAATAGCCAAACTTTGCTCCGTTAGTCGCTCACCAACTAACGCTACCGCATGACACACACGAGAGAACAGCAAATAGCTTTGCGATATGGTATGAAATATACGACCTCTACATAACCTGTGTGCTCTGCCTACATGTTACTTGGTAAGGGTGACAGGACTTATACTATCTAGCTATGTGGAAAGGAACTATTGAAGAAACTGGAATGACCCGACAGGGCACATATAGCGCGCCAAAAATTTTGGGTTCTTCTTAAAGAAATTGTCCTCTTGAGAGCAAAGACTAGGATGGTAAACCGTCTGGGAGACTAAGTCCTCGTTCACACCGGGCTGATGTACCGACAAGATCAGCAAATGTACCGACAGACCATCCCAGGAAGCCAATTGGGGGGCGACCTCCCCCTGCCCCCCCCCTTCAGTTACGCTAGTGGAGCATAAGCGAGATTACGGGGAGCAAGAGGGGCACTTCCCCTCCACTTTTCTCCAGAGCTTAAAAAATGAAAATAAAAAAAATGAGCTTAGGTGTTAAGTCAGAAAGGTAAAACATTACATATCAAAAACCATAAAAATTTTAGAATGCTTTTTCTCGGCGCGCTTCCCGCGCACCTCCAGAAAAAACTGAGTAATAAAATTTTTTCTGGAAAATTAATTCTGCTGCACTGCTGTAATGTTGTGGATAGGAAAACTTCGGTGGAATTGCCTCGTTATTACTTCCTGTAGGACAGCTTGAGAAAATTATATTTTCAAAACCCTCGCTTCACCTCTGGCTGTTTGTTCACTGTCCTCACCAACTACCACCATACTCAGCAAATTGACTTACGGTTTCTGTCTAAATTTGCGATCATCATAAGAAAACTATTTCATTAGCATTTCAAATTACACCTAGGGAAAGCAAGATTTTCTCAAGGAATGGTCTAGAATGGCCGCAAAAGCCGTCAAATTTAAGAAAAAATGTTGGAGGAGGAACCCCAGTCCTCAGCTTTCGGCTTCGCTCCTTCGGCGCTCACGGATACAGGAGTTAGCCAGCCACAACTTCCCAAGATGCAGTCTCCAATAGAAATTACTTCCTTGGTACTTTAATTGCGGATGCCCTTAGCCATGTCCATGTCAAAACTACCCATAAAACATTAATTGACTTTTTAGTATCACATATCTATAACCTTGAAAATCGACTCTGTCTTATTTTTCACACTAATAGAAAAGTTGAGAGAGGCTTGTCCCAGACCATCGACAAAAATGAAACATGAAAAAAAGAACCATAGAGGAGGATAGATTCCTCTGGCTCTATGGAACAAAAACACCTGAAGGATGTAGGAAAATTTTTATGCATTGAAATATACTGCATTTAAAACTAAAGAAAACAATAGCCTACAATTAAATGTCTCAAACGCTGCCTCAACGCTGTTTTCTTCGGAGCGCTTTGCGAGCACCCTTTCTATTGTTTCGGGATTCGAGGTTACTTCCTGTAGAACATCTTGCTTGTCATAGCTCCGTACAAATTCTTTTATCATTGAAACCACTCAGTGGCGCCGGCACGGGGGGCATGGGGGGCGCGTGCCCCCAATGAATTTTTTTGAAAATTTTAAAATGATCCCAAAAGGCGATTAAGCTATAGATTTCTGTAGGGGGTAGGGTGAGGTGTGCTTCAGCCGAATGATAGATCTATTTAATCATTTTCTATCACAAATGTTTCTCAAACTATCAAAATTTTCGCAAATCCTTCCGCAAACTATCAAAAATTTCGCGCGCTCCGCGCGCTTCAAACCTTACCATTGTGTTCTTATTATCAAAATATTCTGATAGCAACTCCCGGAGAAGCACAGCAGCAAAAGTTGAAAGCTGTTCACGAATTAACAGGTAAAAGACTGGCTTTTTGAGTGGCATGTAGGTTTGTTGGACAATTGAAAGTGTCTCGATGCAGATTCTGAATGCAGGTTTTGTCATGGAAATCTCATTTAATGAAAAATTTCGCGCGCTTTGCGCGCATGCTTTACGGTTTGCATCCCATCTCATGACCATTATTAACATAATAATACATGGAAATATAATCACAACATCTGTAGGGGCCTAGCATCAATATGCGATCTTTCAATTTAAGTTGTTGTAGCATGATTTGGAAAGTTGAAATTACGTATTTGCCGTTATATATTTTCCAAAAAAATTACCGAGCGCTTTGCGCGCAGCCATTATCGGTATAGAGGGCAGACACGTAGCCAAGGGGGTGAAGGGGGCAGCCGCCCCCTTGAGTATATTTTTGGTATTTTTTAATGTTTTTCTTTAGGATATTGCTAGGGTTTCCCCTAATTATATGCGGTAAAATAGGCTTGGGAAGTGCCATTTCCAACGATCTGAGAGGCTCTTTGGGCCAAAATTTTCTTGCGCTTTGCGCCAACTCATGGTGGCGCAAAGCGCTGAGAGCCTGTCTATGGGCTTCGAACCTCTTGACAAATTCCTGGCTACGCCCTTGATAGATAGTGATCTTTAATACACTTACGACGAAAAAACATCCTGAAAAACGCCTTTGTTAGTCCTTCACCCCTTTTGCTATACCTTTCAGGGAGGTCTAATATCACCTTCCTGCACCAATAGTCTCCCTCCCCTCCTGCCCGTTCCCCATTGCTGGAAGCTGTTCATCTGGATTTCCGTTCAAAATTAGTAAAAATACGATAGTTGTAAAGTGCTCTACTCTATATTATCATTTGGATATCAAGTAATAAGCATTATATCATTGCTCCATTTTATGTACTTTATCCAGAGCTTCCGGAAGCGCCCTATACAGGTATCTGCCAGCCATATATGCCTTTTTATAATGCACAATGAAGGGGAGGAAAAATTTCGTTATAGTCCAACATTGTTTCTGTGGACTCCACGTACGTATTTTTGGATAAAAACTTTGCCATTAGAAGGCGGTAAAGTAGCCAAAAAGGGTCTTCAGGAGGTTTGTTGGCAACGTATTCTTCTCTTAGACAACATGCTCTCCTTTTTCACCTAACCAAAAATTAGAATTCACTAGATTATAGACACTTTTACAAGCTATTTATGATCAGCTCCAAAAATATTCCAAAAGATAGCACCATTTTGCATCTAAGCAACCTTAAATAAGCAAAAATTTCTCAAAGGGGGAGGGGGACACCCCCCTCCCCTTGGACCCCTCTCCCAGGACGGCACCTTTATGTAGTGACAAAGGAAAGATCCTCACTGTTGTATTCAAAACGCAGGGCGCGAAAAAAAAGGGAATATTTAAGCGTCGCCACTCAGTTGGAAACAAACATCCAGCCAGTCGGAAAAATTAGAATTCACTAATCTATGGACATTTTCCAGCCATACAGGTATGAGATCAGCTCCAAAAATATCATAAAGATAGCACCATTATGCATCTAAGCAACTTTAAATAAACAAAAATTTCTCAAAGGGGAAGGGGACACCCCCTCCCCCAGGACGGCACCTTTATGTAGTGACAAAGGAAAGATCCTCACTGTTGTATTCAAAACGCAGGGCGCGAAAAAAAGGGAATATTTAAGCGTCGCCACTCAGTTGGAAACAAACATCCAGCCAGTCGGAAAAATTAGAATTCACTAAACTATGGACATTTTACAGCTATACAGGTATGAGATCAGCTCCAAAAATATCATAAAGATAGCACCATTTTGCATCTAAGCAACTTTAAATAAACAAAAATTTCTCAAAGGGGAAGGGGACACCCCCTCCACCAGGACGGCACCTTTATGTAGTGACAAAGGAAAGATCCTCACTGTTGTATTCAAAACGCAGGGCGCGAAAAAAAGGGAATATTTAAGCGTCGCCACTCAGTTGGAAACAAACATCCAGCCAGTCGGAAAAATTAGAATTCACTAAACTATGGACATTTTACAGCTATACTTGGAAACAAACATCCAGCCAGTCGGAAAAATTAGAATTCACTAAACTATGGACATTTTACAGCTATACAGGTATGAGATCAGCTCCAAAAATATCATAAAGATAGCACCATTTTGCATCTAAGCAACTTTAAATAAACAAAAATTTCTCAAAGGGGAGGGGGACACCCCCTCCCCTTAGACCCCTCCCCCAGGACGGCACCTTAGTGCAGTGACACTTGACAAAGGAAGGATCCCTACTGTGTATACGAAAGCAGGGAGCACACGAAAAAAAGTATTTTGCGCAGACTTAGGAGGTTAACTGAAGTGCCATTACGACATCATCTGTTGTGCCCCCCCCCCCATCACCAAAGCCTGGCGGCGCCACTGAAACCACCAATGCACCCATGGCCGTACGCAGCGGAGGGGGAAGTTCCCCTCCCCCAGAAACTTTCAAAGCAAAATTTTTACATCACCGACCTGTGTAAATGTAACAAGGGACAGACTTTAAGCGAAGGGTCAAGGGGTGGGACAAGAGCCCTCTCCTTGAGGATACTTTTTCTTAGCTTTTCTATTACTCATGGCATTAAAAAGTCTGAAAATGCAAATTTTTCTGAGCGCTTTGAGCGCCCCCACTCTAAATACTAGGTCTCCCTTTCTTTAAATTATTGTTCCAATTCCCCTGGAAACCCTCAAACTAATCCATGTTCCCCTTCTTCTTCAAGCCAGTCTGCGTTATCGATCCCGACCAACTCCCTCCCGTTCCCGCTGCTCCGTTTGACAGTCTACCCGGGTTTGTCCCCTCCCACTTTCAGACATCAAATCCCGCCCATGCCACTGAGCCACTAGGCTGCAGATTTCATGAAGATGAGAGCACCTTGTGTGGTCCGACTCCTTACAGAGATATAAGTGATCAATAATGCCCCAACCCCATATTTTATAAGGAAAACTGAATAAATTTGCAATATCTGGGGTTTTTTATTTCAATGACAGCCCTCAGTTGCGAGTCAATATTCTTTCTGTTTACTACTCAGGCACATAGGCTGCCCACTCCATGAAAACGAGAGCCTCTTGTATGATGCTTATAGAACGCGGCTATTTCTGCTCAAAAGTCATACCTCAAGTCTAAAATTTCAAAAACATATGTTACAAAACTTGAAAAAAATAATCCAAACGGTCCAACTCCCATCTTCACACGACATTCCTAAGTTGAGATACAAAATATTGAAGCTTATTCATTTAAATAAAAAATGGTGGATTGAAATAATTGCAATAATTTGTGATGTCATTCTTGTACACTCAAATTACCGTTTTTGTGTTTCTTTCTTTTTTCGAAAACCACTGCACCGTGTGCCGAAATGTGATCACTGTCTTACTGTTATAGGGAGCCTTGACTACACAGGCCCTCTCCATACATGACATGTTGTTCAAGAAACAGTAAACTTGTCAAGGTCATATAAACATTCAAATTTCAAAGGAAACAAAAGCAGGTATAATGTGAGTTGTACAAGAGGGACGTCACAAATTATTGCGCAATCGACCATTTCAAATTAAGTGAATAAATTTCAACATTTTATATCTCAGCAATGGAGTAGGCTATGGAAATGGGAGTTGGATGAATGAGATTCATATTTCAACCTCTAAAATATATATTCTTGTAAATCTAGACTTCAGGTACACGTCCTCAAGGGAATTTTTCAAGTAAGAAGGAAAAATTGCAATATTTGGATTTCCTTAATTCCATGCCCGTTTTCATTTGCGAATCAAAATTCTTTTTGTGTACTACTTAGGCACAAAGCTGCCCATTCCATGAAGATAAGGCATCCTGTGTTGCACTTTCAGAAATATTATAGCTAAAAATGCCCCTAAACCCATATTTTTCAATAAAAAATGAAGAAAATTGCAATATTTGGGTTTCAATTTTTCAATGTCCGTTGTCATTTGTGTTTCTAAACTTTTTCTTTGTACCGGTACTGCTTCTACTGAGGCACTTGACTACCAATTTCATGAAGATGGAACATCTCGCATGGCTCTAAAAAAGATCATCACTGCTCAAAATTATCTTGTGGTGCCAAAACCTGCATTTTTGATGAAAAATTTAAAATTTGAGGTGTTAAGGGCACATCAATGGGAAATCTGCCTACTTTTAAGATTTATATTATTTATGTGTGTGTTGACAATCTACTTAACTTTGAATAGCAGAGAGATTAGTACCTCTAGTTATTCAACTGAAGGAATATTGGGTCCCAGATGCAAAAATTGCCAACTAAAAGCAAAGAAATTGCAAATTTTAAGTACCATTCATTTCTCTAAGGTTTGAATGTGGGAGTCCCAAAGTACTCAAAAATAGCCCCAAGCGCTAAAATTGAAGGACACTTTCTAGCAATTACATCAAGAGAACTGAAATCATACCCTTGAATGCAAAAAAGAGACATCATTAATTTTTGAGGGGAGGGGAGGGGAATTTTCCTCGTGTTCAATGAGGAGTTTCGTGGTGTTTATTATCTTGTTAAATTTTCTCCGGTCGGGGCCAGGGCTTCAATTTTGTAAGTACGAGTCTCGAGACCTTAGAGAACGGACTCAGAGATTTAGACTTAAAAGAAGGGTCTAAGCTCAAATCAAGTTCTTACATATTAGAGGTACTTATTCTAAGCATTCTGATGAAATTTGCATTGAAATCCGATGAGTGGTTCTCAAAATACTAGCAGTTAAAGTTATCACATTTTCAACACAAAGTGAACTTGAAGCAAGCACACTTGACGTCATAGCCTCACATTAATGACCTGTCTTTTGTTTTTCTTTAAACTTTACAACCAGTTTTCTCTTCCGCAATCACATGTTTATCGGAATGTGATTGCATGAGAGGCTTAAGAATTTCACAAACTTCCCATTCCACATAGGGAGGTCCTATACCTATAAATTTCAGCAGGTCAGCACAACAGACTGATGAAACAAAGGAAACAAAGCATTTCTCATCAATTTGAGGAAGTAAGTGATATAACCCCTGCTTGCCTCAAGCTCACTTTGGATCACAGATGTAAGTAACTTCATTTGCTGATATCTTGAGTACTACATGTCCGATTTGAATGGTTTCACCAAATTGCGTAGACCTAGTTCCTCTTTCACAAATTAATTTTTTGCTCAAACCCTTCCTTTATGGGAGAAGAGTTTCACATTCAGTTAGGGCAGCGATCATGGGTTGGGAGACATGGCCCACTCCCTAACCCCCCTTTCCCACTCAAAAAAAAAATAAATAAATAAATAAATAATCGAGGGAGCGAAACATCTCAATGTTTGGTACAAGGAGGGAGTACAGTAATTATGAGCAAGTGATGAATTTGCCATCACTTGATAATCAGAAAAGGCAGCACAAGGCCTCGATTCTACGAACTTCGCCCCGCACCTTGACGAATGCGCGAACACACCTTAAACGAATGCGTGACAATCATACACACACTGAGTTGCCAGTCAAGTCGCCCCCTGACAGTCGCCCCCTCGGCTCTACAAAGTCGCCCCTTAGCAAACACGTCGCCCTCTGCCAAAGTCACCCCCTCAGTTTAACAAAGTCGCCTCCTCATTTTGAAACAGCCAAATATGGCTTTACAAATATTCTTTCAGTGATAAATGAAAAGTGGCTAACTGTGAGCTTTCGCATTCACACAATGGATACTGCGTTGAAGTTAATTATAACCACCTACGTAATTAGCGAGGTACAGTGCTGTCAGTAGTACTGGCCAAATGAAGTCGGCTGCTATGTTCATGCATCATTAGTATGTACGGTAGTATACTTAGGCTATGTATACGCACTTACGGATAGTGATATCACATTCGCATGAGGCTATGGACTCTGACGCGAGGGAACGTATTTACATTTGGTCTTTTCACTTATCCCTCGATATAGGGAATTCACTTATTCCTCTATCGAAGGATTAGTGAAAAGACCAAATGTAAATACGTTCCCCTGCGAGACTTTGCAGGGGGCGACTTTGCTATAGGGAGCGAATTGACTGACAACCTTTTATACTTAGACACTAAATATACACATACACTCTCTGTTGGTCAGGCTTTGCGCACAACTTGTCGTTTCGGGGCCCCTTAAAATCGAGACCAACCGACGGCAATAAATGCCTTGCCCATACTTCCAGTAGTGTAAACAAGGGTCGGTGGGGACTGGGGGAGACAACTGCCCCGAGTTCTGGTTCTCAGGAGGTTTGTCGGTACCGTATTCACTTCTGAGTCCATCGGTACATTTCCTTGCCATGGGCGTCCGCAGAAAAATTCAAGGGGGGCAATATTTTTTAGGCTGCCCAACTTTTTTCATGGGAAATATTTTACTCCCAGAAAAGTTTAGATGCTACTTTCACACAGTGTTGATAAAGGGGTAGCCTGGAATTTGTCAAGGGGTGGGGGCGAAGCTCATAGACAGACTCTCAGCGCTCCGCGCCACCATGGATTGGAGGGAAGCGCAAGAAAATTTTGGCCCAAAATGCTTCCCAGATCGCTGGAAATGGCACTGCCAAGGCCTATTTACCGCACATAAAAAGGGGAAACATAAGCAATATCGTACATATAAACTTTAAAAAATACCAAAAATATGCTCGGGGGGCTGCTGGGGCCTGAGTGTTGATATTTTTATTCAATTCCCGTTTTGAGAGTAAAAATTCACACTGATTGAACTGTTAAGAAATGTGGATGTTATATTTTCTTCGTTTTTTTCTTTATTTTTTTTCAAGTTTTTAATTTTCCGGGGGGGGGGGCAAGTGCCCCCTTGCCCCCCCTCCGGACGCCCATGTTCCTTGCCCATATTCGGCATGGTGCTAACATGAAAGATATCCGTTATAATGTGACGGTAAACTCATCTGGTGAAATTATACTTGAATAGCTCAAAGTTGATTTGAACGTGATTTTTTTCGGAGCATTTGAGCCCACTTATATGATCATTGTTGTACTGGTCGAGATAACTAACGCAGAAGATTTTCCCAAGCATAGTTGAAACAAGATTTGGAACCTTGCAATGGTCACTCAAAACCCGCTCCAACAGTGTGTCATATTTATGGTCCACACCAATTTAAAGTTATACTTCTATACTCTAAAAATCATGCCTTGAAATTCCTTCTCCATTTCAAGGAGGTTGTAGCGTATTGCCCTCCATCGGTGCGAATGAATCATGCCTCTTCATAAGGATAGCTTCACATTAAAATGGCAACGCTGTAAACTCCCCGTTGGAGCAGAGGTTCAGGCATTGTTTTGTTCAAGCTGCAAAGTTAAACATGAATAGTCATCCCAGTTCCCCACCCCTTTTGCCACAAGTGACCTTTTTACGGACGGTCGTTACGAAACTCTGCAATGTTTATTTGACTTGCCAAATGCTATAGAAAATCTCATCTTAGGGTGCTTAAATTCAAAATGTTCCTTGGGAAAGCACCAGACATTACAAATCGTGTTTTAGAATATCAGGGATCAGGCATATAAACTGTTACAAACACAGCTCTACTCTGAGAATCTCTTTAAACACTTTTTATGCCACCTACGTTTCACAAAAGTGCCTCGGTAACCTTGTTAAATTGTATCAGTTGCCTTGGTGATCCTAAAAGAAGACAACTGTTAAAAATGTCTGTAAATTGTTGTAGAATTACCGAACAAAAAATAAGGAAATACGAATAGAATACAGAAAAAGTGCTGTCAATTTTTGAAACTAATTGACAGCACTTTTGCTGTGTTCTTTATGTATCTCTTTATTTTTTGTTCTGTAGTTCTACGGAAATGTTTAACAGCGTAGGCTTGTTTGGAGTTTCAGTTTCAATTTATTTCTCCATATAGCCTATCCTGTAAAGAGGTATAAGAGACTCATACAACAGTATAAAAAAAAAATAAAACAATGAATGGAAGTGCAATGGAAATTGGTTGAAAAATTTGCTTAAGTCAGTCGTTTCATTTTAAGAAGGAACGTAAATAGCTTAAAATAGGAAACGATAAGTCCGTGGTTAAAGCAATGACCTGCTATGGACATCCCCTTGTTTAAAAATTCTTGAAATTCCGAGGCCAGCGGAAGGAACAGTCGTGTAACAATTCACACCAGGCTATGCGGTCATCCCAGTTCAATGAGCTACATGTTTTAGTGACTCGACTCACTGTAATTTCAATGGAGGAGGGGGGGGGGGGGGATAAAAATTACTAGAGGCAGGAAAGTTTGAAAGGTTGACTCAAGTCATAACTAACTAAATTCTTGGAGTTAGCTTACAAGCGTTCTTGCTATGTATTTTTGTATTTTTGTTTTTGTATTTTTTTTTAATTACTATATAGGTTTTTGTATTTATCATCATCATCATCATCATCATCATCATCATCATCATCATCATCATCATCATCATCATCATCATCATCATCATCATCATCATCATCATCATCATCATCATCATCATCATCATCATCATCATCATCATCATCATCATCATCATCATCATCATCATCATCATCATCATCATCATCATCATCATCATCATCATCATCATTATTATTATTATTATCTCTCTTTTTCTCACAACCTTTCTTGGTTGGTATTCATTCTTATTATTATCCGCATGGATTCTACCTTAAGGCGACAGTTCATGCTAATTCAACAACATTAAGGCGACACTTGGAATTAAGGCGACAGTTTATGTGTCGCCTTATTTCTCAGGTACTAGATAGAAAAATAATTTTATTGTCGGAAATAGGCTTAAATTGTTCGTCCTCCTCTAGAATGTATCTCTACAAAATTTGGTTAGGGTAGGGTTAGGGGTAGGGTTAGGGTTAGGGTTAGAAAAATTCAAATTTTTGTACACAAGTCAATGTAACTGTCGCCCTAAGTAGGTATCCACGCTTATTATTATTATTATTATTATTATTATTATTATTATTATTATTATTATTATTATTATTATTATTATTATTATTATTATTATTATTATTATTATTATTATTATTATTATTATTATTATTATTATTATTATTATTATTATTATTATTATTATTATTATTATTATTATTATTATTATTATTATTATTATTATTATTATTATTATTATTATTATTATTATTATTATTATTATTATTATTATTATTATTATTATTATTATTATTATTATTATTATTATTATTATTATTATGATTATGATTATTATTATTATTATTATTATTATTATTATTATTATTATTATTATTATTATTATTATTATTATTATTATTATTATTATTATTATTATTATTATTATTATTATTATTATTATTATTATTATTATTATTATTATTATTATTATTATTATTATTATTATTATTATTATTATTATTATTATTATTATTATTATTATTATTATTATTATTATTATTATTATTATTATTATTATTATTATAATATAGTATTTATTAAAATCTCTATAGCAAAATGGGCACTTTAACATTCTGCACTTACAACGCAAGGGGTCTTAGGCAACTTTCAAAGAGAAGGCAATTGTTTACCTTTTTGCACAATCAAAAACCTGATATTAGCTTTATTCAGGAGTCTCATAGTACCCCTGAGCAGGAAAACTTTTGGTCAAACGAATGGGGTGGGAAAACTTTATTTTCACATGGCAGTAGTGATAGTAGAGGGGTTATGATCCTTTTTAATCCCTCACTTTCGTTTGAAGTTATCAAAACTGATACTGGCAATGCTGGACGATATATTATTTCCGATATTAAAATAAACAATCAAATATTTACAATTGTTAACATCTATGGTCCAAACGTTGATGATCCATCGTTCTACAACACACTTTTTCATAAAATGGGAGAGTTTGAAGGTAATAACATCGTTTTGGGGGGAGACTTTAACTTTATATTTAACTTTGATCTTGATAAAAAGAATGGCGTTCGCCACACGAATTTCAAGGCTAGGCATGAATGTCTTAATTTAATGATGCACTTTAACTTAGTGGATATTTGGCGCAACAGACATCCCCTTTCAAAACAGTACACTTGGAAATCAAACGTTAACGACGATGTCTTTTGCCGTCTTGATCTTTTTCTCATTTCCAACGCTCTCACTACTAAAGTGACAAATGACGATTTAATTTCAGGGTTCAGGTCAGACCATTCGTTTGTTTTTATTACTGTTAGCACTGTGATTTGTAAGAGAGGGCCAGGGTTCTGGAAATTCAATAACTCCTTGTTAGAAAATAAAGATTATGTTAATCAGATCCAATCATTTCTGAATGATAATGTACTGGGCACTGATAGACAATGGGAGAATCCCGCTTTGGAGTGGGATTTTGTTAAACATAATATTCGTAAAATTACTATCAAGTTTAGTAAGGACTTGGCTCGAAGAAGAAGAAAACGGGAAAGAAATCTCATTAGATATGTTAATACCTTAGAAAAACAGCTTTTTAACAATTGGGATGCAGCTACAAATAGTTTACTAGCGGAAGCAAAAAACGAAATTCTACAAATTTATAACTTCAAATTAAAAGGCATTCAAATTAGGTCACGAGCCAGGTGGGTCGAGGATGGAGAAAAAAACAGCAAGTATTTTCTCAATCTGGAGAAAAGAAACAAAACCCAAAATACTGTTAACTATATTATACAAAGTGATGGTACACATGTTGCTTCAAATGAAGCGATTTTAAGTGAACTTCAAAAATTTTATAGTAATTTATACTCTTCAAGAGATTCTAATCCGTTGAACTTTTTTGATGATTTTAATTTTAATCGTACATTATCGGATGATGAAGCTGACTCTTGTAATGGTATGTTAACTATTGATGAATGTCGCTCTGCACTGGAAAGTATGGCTCCTAACAAATCGCCAGGTTCTGATGGCCTTACTTCAAACTTTTACAAATTTTTCTGGGATTCAATAGGTCCTTTGGTTGTAGATTCGTTTAATTATGGTTTTGCTAAGGGCACATTTTCCCCGGAGCAATGCCGAGGTATTATTAATGTTATTCCTAAACCCAACAAAGATTCTTCGATTATTCAAAATCTGAGGCCAATAACACTTCTTAACACCGACTACAAAATTGCAGCCAAGGCCATTGCTAACAGATTAAAATTTGTTCTGCCTCAAATTATTGGCCATAATCAAACAGGTTTTATGAAAAATAGGTTTATTGGCGAAAATATTAGATTTGCTTTAGATTTGATTGATTACTGTATGAAAAATACATTCTGGTTTCATCATGTTTGTTGATTTCGAAAAGGCTTTTGACACCCTTGAGTGGAAGTTTCTACATTACTGTTTAAAGAAATTTAATTTTGGTGACAGCTTTATAAAATGGATTCATACTTTTCAGACCAACAGTTCAGCGTGTGTAATTAATAATGGTTATTCTTCTAATTATATTAAGTTAAAGAGAGGTGTTAGACAAGGTGTCCCCTTAGTCCGTATTTGTTCATTATTGCAGTTGAAATATTGGCTCAAAAAATTAATTCCAATAATATTATTAAAGGTCAGCATATTTTAAATAACGAAGTGAAGATAATGCAGTACGCTGACGACACCACTATTTATTTAGATAACGGCCCAAATTCTATTCAGGAGGTTCTTCGTGTTTTGAGTGATTTTGGAAATGCTTCTGGGTTAAAAATGAATTTTGATAAAACTATTCTTTTCCCACTTGGTCCGTTTACTCATTCGAAACCGTATTTTGTTAATGACTTCCCTATCACTTGGTCAAAAGGCCCAGTTACTATGTTAGGAATAACATTTACATGTAATAGAGAAGACCTCTTTCAATTAAATTTTCCACCAAAGTTGTCTCGGCTTAAACGGTCTTTAAGTCTATGGACTCAGAGAGACATTACTCCAATTGGCAGAAATATTTTATTCAAAACATTTGCAATCTCGAAACTTGTTTACCTTTTTCAGACTCTTCCAAATCCCCCGAGTAGTTTTATTTTGGAATTGAATTCAATTCTGTACAACTTTATATGGAATGATAAGCCTGACAAAGTGAAACGTCAGACAATCATTAACCCTATTCATTTAGGTGGTTTAAAGGTAATTCATTTGGAGAGTTTTATACACAGTTTAAAGATTACATGGATTAAAAGGTATTTAAGCGAGAGTAATGGTGTGTGGAAGATCTTTTTGGATTATTATTTGAGTGATTTTGGAAAGGAATTTTTCTTTAAATGTAATTTTAGTAAAGACGATATTCCTAAAATTAATAATTTGTTTGTATATGATATTTTGTAAAGCTTGGTCTTTGTTTAATTTTAAAGAACCGATAAGTAAGTTTGAAAATGAGATAATCTGGAATAATTCACATATCAAAGTCGATAATAAGATCGTGTTTTATCAGTTCCTGCACTCTAAGGGAATTGACCATGTATACAATTTTTTTAATAATGATAAAAAAGCTAATGCAATTTATGAGTTTGTTGCAGTTTACAATTTAGATAACTTTCCTTTTACCAGGTATAACGGATTAATTTCAGCAATACCAACTTTTTGGAAACAAAATCTGCAAAATACAGATTACTCCTATAATCATAACGAGGATTTACTTAATAGGTTGCTTGCTCATAAGAGTGTTTCACAGTGGGCATATGGTAATATAGCCAACGAAATTTTTACTCCACCAACAGCTTTACAGAAATGGAATTATCACTTTGAGAATGATAAATGGTCAAATATTTTTTCTAGTGCTTGGTTCTCAGTAAGGGATGTAAAGTTACATTACTTTCAATTTCGTTTTTTACATAGGATTTTGGGGACAAATAGACGCCTACATCTTATGAAATTTGTTGAGAGCCCACTATGTTCTTTTTGTAAAATTCATGAAGAGACTATTGAACATTTATTTTGGAACTGCCATATCGTTTCTTCTTTTTTGTTGGATGTTGAGACTATGTTTATTGGTAGATGTTTTGTTTTTTCGAAGGAAGATTTCTTCTTTGGATTCAAACAGCTTCTTAAACATCCTTACAACTTCTTAATTTATCACTCGAAATTTTATATCTTTCAATGTAAGCAAGTAAATAAACTGCCAAATATCTTTGAGTTTGAATATAAATTTAAATTTGCTTTGGAGGTCGAAAAGCAGATCTCAATGAGAAAAGCCAGTAAAAGATACTTTACATATAACGAGTTGCATGATACTTTTCGAAATATTTATTTGTAATCTATGTCATGGATATATGCTTTAAATTTCCAAACAATACTCAGTCCAGTTTTTCTTTTTCTTATCTGATACTAAAAAGATGATTTGTATTTCGTATTAATGATGTATTTGCACAAGAGCAAGACGTGAAATAAAATGTGGATGGAAAAAAAAAAAATTATTATTATTATTATTATTGTTATTGTTATTGTTATTGTTATTGTTATTGTTATTGTTATTGTTATTGTTATTGTTATTGTTATTGTTATTGTTATTGTTATTGTTTTTGTTATTGTTATTGTTATTGTTATTGTTATTGTTATTGTTATTGTTATTGTTATTGTTTTTGTTATTGTTATTGTTATTGTTATTGTTATTGTTATTGTTATTGTTATTGTTATTGTTATTGTTATTGTTATTGTTATTGTTATTGTTATTGTTATTGTTATTGTTATTGTTATTGTTATTGTTATTGTTATTTTTATTGTTATTGTTATTGTTATTGTTATTGTTATTGTTATTGTTATTGTTATTGTTATTGTTATTGTTATTGTTATTGTTATTGTTATTATTATTATTATTATTATTATTATTATTATTATTATTATTATTATTATTATTATTATTATTATTATTATTATTATTATTATTATTATTATTATTATTATTATTATTATTATTATTATTATTATTATTATTATTATTATTATTATTATTATTATTATTATTATTAGTCCTCGATGATGACAGTTTTGTTCTCTTTCTGATCTTTAGCTTTACTACTTATCTTCACTTATCTTTGTAAAATGTCACATGGGTTTTTCATTCGTGTGAGAGAATGATTTAGTTTTTTGCATCTTCGAACTTTTAGTGATACCTTTTTATTTTCAAAACGACTGACAATACTTTGCATCACAGCTGATTGCAAACACGAATAAAGGGGGCGCTGCACGTTAAAAAAACCACAAGTAGCACAGTAACTCATGGGCCAAATGGCTGTTTCGTTCTTATTAGCTATACAAGTTTTCGAGTTACCCATCAAAAAAAAGTGAAAGAAAAAAAATGCAGAATCAAGTAACTCTCGATGAGATAATATAAAAATCCGACAAAAAGTATACAATTACCCTAAGTATATTAAACTAGGGAGGAACCTCCATGATTAAACACACGCGCTTTTGCAATGCGTATTATTTCCAAGGTACACGACTCAGTGATTCTCAAATCGTAGGTTGCACTTTACCATGGGGACTCCGGGAATTTTCTAGGGTCGCAGATTCATTACAAATATTAAAATCGTCTACATTCATTTATGACTTATTTTAATCTATCCTGTCTGAATCATGAACTGGTTCTTGACCTTAGTTAATTTCCTAGCATGCACGCAATGCCAACGCCCCAATTCTCAACAAATGTTCAAACTTTCATATTAAAAATTTGCCAGGGTCAAAAATGTGTCTTTTTTGAGAAAATGCAGGCTTAACACCATATTGCTGTTATGATGGGACCGCTTATGGGTCAGAAAACCTCTGTAAAGACCTGTATCAATTTCCCATTGAAATTTCTTGAATATGGATAACGTCGGCGTGTTTGTCGGGTGCCTACGGTCAGCTTTAGATCAAACGTATTTTAGACAATCCAGTTTCGAATTTTTCCTTCAACGTAGTCACACGTCTATTCTTAGACGTCTGTGGTTCTCAGCCCTTCCCATTTACAATACTTCCTTTCCACAACCCCCTAAATATGATTATATTCCGAAAATTACTGAAGTGCTGCAGAAGCTATAGTGCCCAAATCCCCTGTTTCTTGAGAAAACATCCCAGTATGATTTCCTGCGCCCTCTACCATTCACAATTTTCAATTCTCATTTTGAAAAAAAAAAGCCTCGAGACAGGGACTCTGGTCCCCACGACTGTACGGAGCCGGGAGGGGGGGGGGTTGTGGTTCGGCCGTGTCTCCGGCGTCATTGGGTCAGTATGGTCTAACCCCCTCCCTATCAAAACTAAATCCTGGCTGTACGCGCCTGGTTGAGAGTGACATTTTTTATAGCCAGTGAGATCTTATTCATTACCAAGTCCTCACCTCATGTGTAGAAAAGCCCAAAATTTGGCATTCCGCTATCTGAAAATAAGTAAAATAATCTGGTAATGTACAGAACGATACAGAAAATGGACACAATGTGCTTGTTGATAACAAGGTGGGTGGCTCATATGTGGTAAAATCATCTGAAAGGTGCAATCGTTCAGCATTTGTTGAATGTGAATTGTTTAAGGACTTCTCCCACACCCATCTTCCCATGATCAATGGTCTATACTCAGTGTTAAAGGCTCTCCTACTGAGTGATGCATAGGTGTAGCAAGCTGTTCTATTTAGGGTGGGGCTGACTCGAGTCACTAATTTTCAAAAGGGAAATGAGGCTCGAGCAGTTGTATCACAATTTTCCTCATAGAAATAATACAATGACTCGAGTCACTGACTCGACTCGAGTCACATTGAAAGTAGTAAATGACTAGACTCGACTGCAAAATTTAGTGACTGGGGCTTTCACCCCCAGCTCCCGCTCCTTACGCCTGTGTTTAAAATAGAGTTTGGATGAGTCACATAACCAGGCGCGGTTCTAGATCGAGACTTTGGGGAGGGGGGCTTAAAAGGGGCTTGAAAGGGAAGAATCATAAAATTTTCTCTCAAATATGTAAATCGGCCACGCGCACGCTGAAACCAATGAAAATAAAAACAGTACCATAACCAGGGACGGCGCTAGGTCATTTTGATAGGGGACATGGGTTGAGTGATCGCCGTGCTGGGGGAGGGGTCTAAGGGGAGGGGTGTCCCCTTCCTCTGAGAAATTTTTGCTAATTTAAGGTTGCTAAGATGCAAAATGGTGCGTTCTTTGGGTAATTGTTTGACTATATGACTGGAAAATGTTCATAACTTTGTGAATTCTTATTTTTGGTTGGGGGAAAGAGGGCGGTCCTAGGGGAGAGGTCTAAAGGGAGGGGTGTTCCCCTCTCCTGTGAGAAATTTTGGTTACTTTAAGGTTGCTAAGATGCAAAATGGTGCGGTCTTCGGGACAGTTTTGACTGATATGTGGCTGGAAAATGTTCATAACTTCGTGAATTCTAATTTTTGGTTGGGGGAAAGAGAGCCTTCTTAGGGGAGAGGTCTAAGGGGAAGGGTGTTCCCCTCCCTTGGAGAAATTTTTGCTAATTTAAGGTTGCTAAGATGCAAAATGGTGCGGTCTTTGGGTTATTTTTTGACTGATATATATCGCTGGAAAATGTTCATAATTTTGTGAATTCTTATTTTTGGTTGGGGGAAAGAGGGCGGTCCTAGGGGAGAGGTCTAAAGGGAGGGGTGTTCCCCTCTCCTGTGAGAAATTTTGGTTACTTTAAGGTTGCTAAGATGCAAAATGGTGCGGTCTTCGGGACAGTTTTGACTGATATATGGCTGGAAAATGTTCATAACTTCGTGAATTCTAATTTTTGGTTGGGTAAAGAGGACTGTTCTAGGGGAGAGGTCCAAGGGGAGGGGTCCCCCTCCCCTTTTTAGAAATTTTGGTTACTTGAAGGTTGCTTAGATGCAAAAATGGTGTTGTCTTTGGGATATTTTTGGACCCGATCATATGGCTTCAAAACATTCCTAATATTTTTGGTTAGGTGAAAGAGGAGCCTTTTTTGTCTAAGGGTATGTATCAACAAACTTCCTGAAGTCCCCTTTTGGACACATTACTGCCTTCTAGTCGGGGAAAGTTTTACGCAAAAATACGTGCGTGGAGTCCACAGAAATATTCTCGAACTATTAAGAAAATTTGCCTTGCTTCATTTGTGCATTATAAAATCGTATCTAAAGGCTGGTAGAAACCGGAATATGGCCTCTTGGAAGCTCTGGATTAACTATATGGATCAGATATAGGCCTACCCCGGCCTCCTCTTTTCTTCTCCTTTCCGTCTTCTTTTCCTACTCTTTTTCTCTTTTCCTGCAAATTACAGGGGGGGGGGGGTAGGCCTCCCTTCCCCCTCAGTGGCACCGCCCCTGACCATGACATAGATGTAACGTATATACAGGCATATATTTTTTTATTTGGAAGAATGTAGCAAACGTTACTGAGAGATACGAGCAACCGGACCTGTTCACATTAATGGGAATAACGATTCGGCCTGTAGATTTGACTTAAAAGGACTGCTAGTATAGCTTGACGAGATCAGCGACGAAATGACTCGCATTGAACTTCCAACAGATGATTAATCCGTTAACTTGATTTCCATGCGTAAATACTATCATAGATGTTACTTATGTTACTTATCTGACTCAACTTCCATTGTATGAAATCGTGAACCTAACATGTGATTTCGAGACGCAGACGACAGTTTCCCTTGACAAACTAAATCCACTGGACCAAGATGTGCACAATTGTATTGGGTAATTTTGTTTTTCTCAGTACACGCAAATATAGCATAACACAACCTCTGAAAATTTAGGGGGGGGGGGGGCTAACCCCCCAAACCCCCCCCCCCCCCCCCCGTAAAACCGCGCCTGTACATAACTAGAGGAAGACAAGGGGAGATTGCTCGCTTTGCTAATTGAAATGAGGTCTTTCGCTCAACACCAAATTTCAATCATCGTCATACAATCGAAGTATTTCATAAATGTTTCAAAGACACATGGAAGACGGAGGATTTTCTCTAGACGATGTCGTAGGGGAGGAGTGGAGGTGCTAGAAGAACTTCGTACCATCGTGTCAGCCTACCTCAAACTGAGGTGAATGGATAACTCATGGAAATTTAATAGAATTAAAGGGCTGAAGTGAGTAGTATTAATAGGTATCTATTCACTGCAGTTTGAGGTTGGCTAATATGAAGTATACCATTTGTGTCACCTTCCCAGTGTCAATGGATATATGCCTTTCTTACAGTTTCCACTAGGTTTTTACGAATTAACAACTTGCTGCATGCAAACGGTCTTTGTCCCCTCCCCCCGAATGATTGAACTGATGTAATACATGTTAACCTTTGGAAGGTTCTGGTCCTCATAACCAAGTAGAAGACAGCGGGTGGGCTATGAGGCTACATCTCCTAGTCAAAAATGTGGGAGACTAAAGTATGTTTTTTTCCCCACTATTCCAGTACGAAAGCCCCTAATTTGTTCCCCCTGGGAAATGCCGTATATAAAATTTTCATCAATAAATGTACATTAAAAATAAACAAAATGTAGCATCAATTGCGTCCCTTCATGTATAAGGACGCTCAAATATTCCCAAGAGCTTTTTTCCAAAGGGAAGGGTCACTCTCTCCTCTTAGACCCCCTCCCCAGGACACCCACCTGGGGCTTTCAACCCCAGACAGGGATTCCGCCAGAAATGCAAAAAAGGGGGGGATTAATTGCTCCTAAACCCCTAGTCCAAACTGATGCCATCCCTGGCTAAAGTTACAAGTGGGTTCAGGGGGACAAAAGCTTGCTTCAAGACCCCTATAAGGTGCATTTTGAAGGGTTTTAAAGGCCCATTACTTATGAAAGTCCAAACATTGCTGCAAAGGTGCCCTCTTCTTAAGTAAGAAACCAAGATATGGTCAATTTTTTTAATTTTTATGGAAATGAAAAGGGGGGGATTTTACCCACCTTCTTCTGGAAAGGGGGGGACAAATCCCCCCCTTTCCCCCCTTTGGCAGAAACCCTGCCAGACAAGTACGGTTTCTTACGCCTTTATGCATTGGTGGGTATTATCAGTTCACGATATCTTGCAACATGATTCAGCTCATGGTCCGTGTGCAAAGGGTGGATCCAGGATTCATTTCTACTGGGCGGAAGGGGTTATGGGGGCGATTTTTCATATTGAGAGGGAGAGAGTAACTCCTGATCTGAGAGGCTATAGGTGTGGGAGAGGCGTACCCAGTTACACGGTGTAAGAACCCGCCTTAGGGCTCCTGGTTGAGTCAAGGACAACTCCCTGTGAGGACCAGAGGTGAGGGGGATATTTACAAAATTGTGGGCATTATTAAACGAAACATTCAACAGTTTTCACATGGCATTTTATGCACACTAAACAGACCGAAAACCACAATTTAACACTTTTTCATAATATATTGATCCTGACCAGGGCGACTTTAATGGTGGAGGGGATTGCGAACGGGAAGATGGATAATGGATAATGGTAGGTATTGCATGGGGTGGACACTAAAACAATAATGTCTCTCCAGATATCATCCTACATGTAGGCCTAGTACTTATTACACAGGAGATAGCTGAGTGCGAAGAGGGCTTAATTTTATATTTTTGTAAATTTATTAATACAAAACCACATATGCTAGGAAACTGTTTGTAGCAGGCTACGAAAGAGTAGCCTAACTACATTTTGTGTTAATACCTTTAGTTGGGTAGATGGGGGATGAGTGGTGGCAAGGGATATCGTCTGGGGCAAATTTCTCCATCAAATCCTCGAAAAGTCGCCACTAAATTTACCCCTCCCTCAGCTTGGTAATTTTTCTTAATTGTCATTACAAAAGTCAGCAGTTTTGAAGCAATTTTGGCACAACATAATGTGATATTCTTGCTTCAGAGACCAATAACCACAGAAAAAATGCACAGTATGGATTTGCAATATTTACAATGACTTATCCATAACTTATTTCTAAGGGCGAAGTCTGGACGCAAAACGTCTATACCAATGGTAGTAACCTCTGAGGTGTGGGTTTGGAAGGTGTCCCTCCCACGGTGTGAGTTTTTTTTAATTCCCATCTTGAAAAATAAAACAGTTTTGGAGCAATTTAGGCATTTAATAACACATGAGACTGACAGTTGATGAAATGCTCTAAAATTCTAAGGGGCGAATGCCCCTTGTACTGTTGTACCCCCTTAGATCCGCCACTGGTGTGCACGGGCGCATGGCGGGTTAATTTCCGTGAAAATATTTTAATGGAAAAATGTCTTTGAGAGTTCCGGAAACCTTCTGTTTCATGAATCTATCATTCCCAAAGGGGAGAGTGGTGCGATTTAAAAATTAATAAATTACTAAGTAAAAATGTGTAAGTTTTGCAACCTCATGCTTATGGACATGATGTATTACGATTTTAAAACAGTAAACGCCTTGTTATAATAGCCACAAGTTCATAAAGCTTAATTACCTTTCGATTTCACAATCAGTCGTTTTGTCTTATATGCGGACCCAGGTAGCTTTCCTCAGTAAATGATATCCCAGATTTATCAATAGTAACTACTGCTCTAAGCCAAGATTTGGTTGTCCCTCCCATGTGCGAAGATGTTGCTTCCCTGCTTGTTCCAGAGGGATAACTCACTTCTGGAGTGTAGATAGTGGGCAGGTACGGGCACCGGGCCCTCCCCTCACAGGGAGGGACATGTGCACCGTGCCGACCGTTTATTCAACCACGGAGCTACTATACCAGTAGTAGTTCCACTTTATGATTCGACACAATTATGTCAAGTTCTGATCACTTTTAGATTAGCCCCAAACGGTGGATAGCTATGAAAAACAGCTTGTGAATCACTGGGATATACCAGAGTAGGTCATTAATATGATGTCGTCCAAAAGTTTGCACTTTTCACATGACACACAGATAGTATGGCCTGGGATACTACCGTACTACGAGTGTGGTTTTGCAACTGTGATGGTGTCACCTGAGTTTTATTCTAAATACTTCATGAAACGACGAACAACATTTTAGACAAGGGTTCCTTATCCTCTTGAAACTCGAGGCCCACTTCTTATTTTTAAATTTACCGGGCCGGCCTGAGGTCCTATTGATAACTTAATATACGTGACAGCTTCACCACTATGTACGCAGCATGTACCTCTTAAGTTCCCATCTGTGCAGGACGAAATAAACTACGGTATATTAAAACTATTAACTGCAAAAAAAAAATATTCAATGTTTACAGCCCACCAGAGAGCCCGTGCTGCGTCCTGGGAACAAAACGAGTTACATTGACCTTATGGCGTTCCATAGTGCTCAAGCTGAGCCACAGCCAGCACCTTGAACAGCACAGCGTTCACACTTTGGTATGCATTTACCTGATTAACGTTATGTACGTAGAACGTACGTCACCAGCTAGCTAGCTCAGTTGAAAGGCTTTATACGCGATAGGCCTAGCTACAATTTTTCACCGTCCCAGATTTCAGCCGCTTTAAAGAGGGAAGAAAAGACTAAGGAAGATTCCAGCTGTAGCCTAAGTGGTGACAAGTTTCCCATACTTGTAAGGGCTGAGATTTAAGAAGAAGCAGCTCAGCATAGGCCAGATACTGTGTAAACTGCAGAGGTCGGAATATCGCTTAGGCCTAACTTAGCCCATTCATTTGTGCGTAAGAAGCTGCAGTATTTTTCTGCACCGTACACAAAGTAGGGCTGCCAAAGTGCCAGGCTTTCAGAGTTGGCTTTTTGACCGACCAAAACTAGTTTTGACCAGAAAAGCGGTTTACACCCAGTTAAAACCGGGCAAAACATGATTTTAACCGGTCAAAATGAGATACGACATTAGGAGTCAACTTATACAGTAGGACGAGCTGCTAGGAAGGAGGCAACAAAATTGCCAGACAATAAGTTCTTCAGTGGACAGCTTTAAAAACCAGCTCTTAGCCGTTGTAGCTAGTTTACTTTATTCATCCGACTCTCATAGCCCTAGTTCAACAGCATGGGATAGCCTTGTCTGGCATTTGTGCTGCATTTGAAAGAAGAATAAGTAAGCTAGCCTAACTTATGGCAGTGCTTCTTAACCTTTTTTAACTCGATGACCACTTTGATGCACAGAATTTTTCTGAGGCCCACTTTACAAAAAGTTTATTCTTTTTTCATTATTATTTATTTTTATGGCGAATCTCGGGGCCCACCTTGCCACCTGGGAGAGCTTTGCGGCCCACCGGTTGAGAAGTGCTGCTGCCCTACAGTAGTACATTAGTGACCTTGGCTATGTAGGCCCAGCAGGCTACAGTACTAATTAATAATTGAAACATTGGAAATGTGAATGTCTGTTCTTGCAATTCTAACATTAGCCAATATTTCCATAAAACCTTGATTCACCAGAATTGCAGGCAACCATTGAAGACAAGATATCAAAATGAGCTATCAACTTTACCGCAACACAACACTGGGAAACAGTCTTCAAGAGAGCCTTGATGAATTCATCCAGGTAAAGTCTGAGTTTTGTCAGTCAGGATTTGGGTTCCAAGGTGATAATATACTGTAACTGCAACATGATAACTTTGGTTCGGGAGTTCCTTTGGTTCCTGCCACTGCTCAGTAAAAGTAGACCCTAACTTTAGTCTAAGTGTATTGTATACATGTGCATGGTTAAAGCAAAGGATTGCACTGTGATACCCACCATCATGATTACAAGTCTTACATTACAAGTCTTACATATTAGTCCTAGGCACCATAGGCTAGTACAGAACTTACAAATTGTACATCGAGTGTTCCATATTCAGTACAAAGCAAGTAAATTACAAAGTACATTGAAATTAATGTTATTAAGATGTTGGTGAAAACACTTTTATATGTTTGCGGAGAACTGTTTGTAGTATTACACCAGAACCAGAACTATAGAATACCCTGCCACAATGATATTTACTACAAATTCCTAGTCATAGACCCAGTGACTTTGACTATGCCTACAAATCCAGCTCAAAATAGAAAGGCCCTAAGTGCAAACAGTGATGTAATTTATTACCAGAATCCTAGTCGTAGACCCAGTGAAGTTGACTGCGGAGACAAATCCAGCTAAAAATGGATGTCTAGTCCAGCAGGGACTTTCACTATTACTATGAATTCAGATTAAAATGGATGTCTATAATCTAATCCAACAGTGACAACTAGACTATGACTACAATTCCAGCCCCAAATGGATACCCAGTCAGGCATCGACTTCAACCTCTACCACAAATCCAGCTCAAAATGGATGAATACCTAGTCAGGCAGTGACTTGGACTTCTACTGTACTTGGACTATGACAACCATGCAAATCAAGTTAATAGTGGATATTTCTAGTCAGACATTGACTTCGACCACCACTACAAATCCAGCTCAAACTGGATACCTACAATAGTTATGCAGTGACTTTGACTTGTAGCATTACCATGAATCAGCTGAATCCAACTAAAAATAGATGTAGTCCTAGTCAAGCTACAGTATTAGTCTAGACCTGTGAGACAAATTTATCGGACTTTTGACTTTTTCAAGTGTTTTTTAAATATGGTTGAAGTATGGTGCTCACAAGCAGTCGTTCTGGAAAATGCTTGTTCATTCTCATACAGTCAGTAGGTGTTACCATGTACAGGCATTTTGAAAATTTTTCCCATTAAAGACTATACATAATATTACACAGCGTCATTCTCAAAGGGAAAAAAATGAAACTAAAACACTCAAGCTGATTTTGAGCTACTGGAAAGTGAAAATCTCTATCCATGAAGTGCAAAAGTGCCTTTGACTGCAGACAGATATTATATAGTTACTACCAACCCTTGTATCCAGTAAATTTACATGGTGGGTTAAATTGTCATGCCAAATCATCTGTGTGAAGAGTGTACAGTACTTGCTGCATACTTAAAGCATGAAATGTTATACAGTATACGCCGACTGTATGCCTAATGGATAATGTGCAGTACTGTATACAGTACAGGTGGTACTGTGAGTCAATAACTTTGAACATTTTGATTTGAAAAATTTAGAAAATATGAAGTAAAATGGAACATAAGTTTCATAATTTTCAGGAATATTGTGTAATGTCTTTCTTAATATTTTGATCCTGTTTGGAAAGAACAATCCCCAGCAACTGCATTTCAAATAAAAGGTGGCAGTACACAACACAGTATTTCTGATGGAACCTTGAGTCAATCTTTCTGCAAAATAGAGCAGCCAGAAGACTGTTAATGCCCAAATTCAAGCCTAATTACAGTAGTAATTATGTTAAAATAAAGAAAATTATGTCTTTCCCATCAAAATTTTGAATGAAAGTTTGGCCAACATTTTTGCCTACATTCTTGTTAACATTTGTAAAATTGAGAACTATTTTACTCTCATGCCAAAACCTAAAATACTTGGTTGTGAGTACAGCACAACTTTTTCTTTGGAAAGGAAGATAACAGAAAATACTTATTTTTGAAGTTTTTTGAATATTGAGCAGTGTAGGTCATGCTTACATTTGGATCACATTATGCCAAAGCATGATTGACTCAAGATATACCAATCAACTCAAGAACCCCTACTACTTTTAATTTGTGTTGTCTTTAATCATAATGCTGATGTCTGGGATTGGATTCATATGACTTCATGTTACATGTGACCAATCCTGATAGTCAAGTAGCAGCACATCTTATAGGTCTGTCTGAAATGCAGAATCCATTAACCTCTGCACAATGCTATATGATCAGCCAGTTGTCAATCAAATATTCACAACTCAGTCTACACTTTACAGTGTCCTACACATACATTGGCATATGGAACCATTTGAATTTGGATCTGGGAAGGTGGTGGGGCACAAATATTTCCCAGGTCTCTCAGTGTTTTTGGCTATGCATTCATGATGGCATGTGTATGTATGTGTTTGTGATGCCAAGCTCGTTAACACAATATCTCACGAAGGGAATCTTCAATAGTTCTCACACTATGGTGTGGATGCCTATTATGGAGAGGAAAACCTATTGTTTTTGGTGGAGGTCAAAGGACATCTTGGGTCACCAGAGGTTAAATTCTGAAACCTTGTAAACACAATGTCTCAAGGTAGGAAGCATGGATACTTTTCATACGTAGCATGTAGGTGCATTATGTTGAGAGGAAGAACTCCATTGTTTTTGGTTAAGGTCAAAGGTCATCTAATGTCATCAGAGGTCAAATTCTGAAAACCTTATTAGCTTGATACTTTCAAGATAGGAAGTATGGATACTCTTCATACTTAGCGTGAAGATACACTACTGTACGTCAAAAAGAAGAACCCTATTGTTTTTGATGGAGGTCAGTGGTCATCTTGGGTCATTGAAGGTCAAATTCTGAAACTTGCGAACACGATACATCAAGGTAGGAAGCATGGATGATCTGTATTCTGTATATTTAGCAGTTACTGTACCTGTAGATCTTGGATGGAGTTATAAACACCACCCAAACCTGGACCAAACAGAGATCATCAGAGAACAAGTGACAGTAGTTACAGGTGGTCTGGCCATCTCCAGTTGATACTACAGTAGGTTTTGTCTCAGATGCCTTGATGGAGATAAGATGTTCTGTTGCTCTTGGGTGGTTTGGAGGTAAGAAGTTGGTGCTTAAACCACTATAACCTGGACAAAAGGTGGCTTTGAATGGCCTGCTCCAAATCATCATTAGTTTGGCCCTGGGTGGTGTGTGAGTGTGAAACTCTGCTGGTCTTAGCCATGTCCAGATGAATGGTTGAATCATTTGGACATCAGAAAAATCATCAATGCTTATCTCCAAGTTACACTTCACTACATGGAGCAATTTACCAGTGCTATGGCTTAAGTGGATAAAAGGCAGTGTCATTTGAAGTGTTAAGCCTCATGGATGCAGTCAGTAGTATTAGTAGTATCCAATGACTGGTTCTTCATCTGACAGCCATCATTTATTGTTTGGGCATTCTCCAAAAAGGACTATTCTAAAGCCAAATTAGATACCACCTGACTTGAATTTGAAGACTGCATTTTCTTTTAGATGAATCTTAAGTTGTTGCAGGTTTTTCCTACTGTACATTTGTGTAAAATAACTGCCCCAGCAAGACTGAATCAATTGTCAAAAGCAAACTGTGAAGGTAACAGCAAGAACCATTGCTTTCTTCTCATTTTTACAGGCACGGCTAATTTCTCCTCAGCTGGCCTTGACTGTTCTTCTAAAATTTGACAGAGCAATCAACGATGCACTTAGCAATAAAACAAGAAACAAAGTGATCTTTAAGGTACATAGGCTCACATTCTCATGTTTTATTGTTATGTGATGTTTAGACTAATTCCTGTAAGTAGCCATGTATTTAATACTGTTTGAACCCTCTTTTTTGTGTTTCAGTTATTGCTTTGTTTTTGTTGGTGCACAGATTTAGGTATCGGTTGTTATGTTTAGACTTTATGAATTGGCGTGATTCTGGAGGAAAACAATGAAGCACACGTGCACTCACAGCGTAGTTTTCTCACTCGTGTGTAGTAGACTTACACGCATATACGATTGGTTGACAAATCAGCTGTCTGCATTTGTTGGCGTTACTTGGAATGATACGCCTCCAAATGAGGGAACACAACAGTAGCTGCTCTATGACATCATATGCATAAGGTCTATATTCATATCCTGCTTAAGTTTGTCACACTCTGAAATATTGTATGCAGGATATTTTTACAATAAACTCAAGTGGCAGCCTGCAATCTGCATTAAATGGCCTGTGGAAAATTGGCAGAGCTTGAAAAGGCTCTCCCTTAATTTAATGGAATTGAAAATCCATGGTTCAACATGTGATTTCCTGCAATCTGGAGTGTTTAGGAATGGATGCCATTCTTTCTCTCATAGGCAGGATGACCCACCTATGGTACTGTACAATAGACTCAGAACTGGTGGTTAATTTGTGTTTTAGAGTGTGACTTCCTTCAATATACTGTATGTTTTAGAGTTCAATTTCATGCCAACTAGGAAGTTAGAAATGCCAAATTTCCTGACCACAGTTCCAACCATGGTCAGCCTGAGGTCATGTTGGGTCAGGGCCTTGGCCTTAGCCAAGATTCAGAATTTGGGAGTCTCCGATGTTGTGTATGTACTGTAACACTTCCTGTCACACTGGTGCAGCAGATGGGGTCCAGATGTTTTGAAAAGTGTCGTTGGCATGATTCCCTCAATGCAAAATATATGTTGTGGCCATGGAGCAGAAAAAGTTTACTTTCTGATATAATGGGGAGTTTTAAATTCATGTGTGCTGAACAATGTCAATGTATTACTCAATTCGGGAAGCAATGCCCAGCCTGGCAATTTTTTGGCAGTCTACAAGACATAGAGAAGCATCACTAGTTAATGCCTTGGTGGGCTGCCCTTTAAGAACCACCCCCTGTTAAAAAATGACTGGATCTGCCACTGTCTGCAGCAGATGATGTACAGTACTTCTGGTGCATTTGTATATTTGTTTCCAAACGCAGAATCCACCCTTCAATTTACTGTAATGGTTTGAAATACAAACTCAAGTTTAAGTGGCCAGTCTGAACCACTTGAGATTCTTGGAAAACCCTTTTATATTACTCTTCTTAGTTCAGAAAAATGTTATTTTGGAAGTCTTTCTGCCAAGAGTATTTTGTTCTTTACAATTTAAAGATTTGCAGTAAGTACATGTTGTCAAATGAGGTAGTCAATATTACTGTAGTCAGGTGTAGTTCTGTCTCTTTCAGAACTGGGATGAGGAAGAAAAGACAAGTTTAGTTTTTACAATCATATTTAGAAAGAGGTTATTTGTAGTTTGCATGCTTCAGTCCTGAAAAAATTTCATTTCATTTCATTTATTTGTTTTTCACACCATACATGTGTACAAACATAATGTATAATAATATTTACATCAATTTGGAATAAATCCTTTACGATGTGAAGGAAGTAGAACAAAAAACCCTCACGGGCTTGACGAAGTGCTCTACTCCCTAATGCGATAGCAAAAAAGAAAAGAACAAAAGCTTAACAAGATACTTCACTTACAACCCCCCCCCCCCTCCCCCAAATTAAAGCCACATCTATAAGCTATATTACTATACTTCCAAGATGTCACTCGACTGCATACTTCTTAAAATATCTTCAAATTGTATGTATTCCCATTGAACTACTTCTTTTGTTCTTTCTTGGAGTATACATCAATAAGATATTCTGGTTTTTTAATGAGATGGATGGAAACCATGTTGTAGTCTAGAGCTAGGTGATGGCAAACTCTCCTGTTGATAAAATCCTTACTTGGTATCTGTGGCTAGAAGAGTATTTTGTAGTACTTATTCTTCGTATTTGAGACTAACAGTAATGATGTGATACATGTATGCTGTCATTTTGCAAACATCAAATGGTGACACATTTCTCATTTCAGGGACATCTCAACACTTACAGATTCTGTGATAATGTGTGGACATTTGTGCTGAATGATGTTGAATTTAAACATGGAGAGTTAGCTGATAAAGTGAAAGTTGTGGCAGTTGATGGTAGAAGTTCAGCCGTGTCCAACACAAATCAAGACTGAGAAGTTATGTCAAGACATGAACAAAGACTTCTGTATACCGTAAGGGACACATTATGCGGATATTTTTCCATATACCGTAAGAAGTGTACCTTATCAGCATTTGGAAGACTGACATATGGTCGCCACCCAGTTCAATGACTTGTGTGGGTTTGACTTGCAAATTTAGTCTTACTTCTCTTTTGTTAGAGATGATTCTCTGCTAAAAGACAAGTATACTGTCAAGGTTGTAGGGTCAGTACAATTTGTAATATCAGAAAAATCTGCCGAGCCATACTGTAGGTATTGGCACAGTATGACGAGAGTCGTATTATTGCCATTGGAAGGTCTACAACACTTTTAATGCAGGAAGACCAGTTGCTTAAAGGGAAATATGCCTAAACAGCATCAACATGGCATGGACAGAAAATATCTTTCATCATTATTTAACCATTCAGTCTCACTGATTAAATTTTGAAGTACCTCTCTCCCCCAAAATGTTATGCCTTACAAGAATAATGAAAGTTGCATTATCTGAAAATTTCTAAGTTTGGTTGTACAAAGTAGTCATGAGCTGCAAAGCAATGAATTTTTTAACCATGAGAATCATATTTGTTGAAAATTAATTTGCGCAGTTGTTGTAAAGTACCTTCTTTGAATTCTCCGTAAGCTGTCATTTTACATCTTTAGATCATGGCCTTTAAGCAGGGATGCATCAGATTCTGGTCAGGCCAGACTATCCAGTTGGATAGTAAAAAATAATATGATTCTGATCCCAGACAGTAGTGCTGAATAGAGATTTCTTGCTGAGAAATGTTTCGTTTTGAAGACATTTGCGGTCCAAATGAATCAGTAGTATACTTCTCAACAGTTTGAAAAACGTTATTGGAATATTCTTGTGTAATCGAAAAGAGGTAAAATTAAGGACAAGGTGTAACTAGAACAGCAATGCTGTTGTGTAGCTCACACAATTTCTCTTGTCTGTTAAAAATAGGAACTCAAAGAACCAAATTTTATCATTTATTCATCAACTTCCACAAAACCTCCTTACCTTACAAAGGCAAAAGGTAAGAGAAGAGCATAATAATAAATGAACTCAAAACCCAACTGAAAAATCACAAGCATGTTTAGGCATGTAAACACTGCAACTGACACCGTTTGATGACAGATCTACAAATATCGCTGCATATTTTCTAAAATCAAGAAGGCCTGTAAAGGTTTCATACTTTAATTAGCGACAAGACTGAAATTAAACTGATGTTATGAAACTGTTAAAGTTTGCAAAGTAAATTTAGTTGCACCTACAACTCTACAAGCAAACACTGCACAGGTTTGCACTCAATCAAAAACAAACCACAGACTTAAAAAGCTGCTACTGGGGTTGAACTCAAAACAGTTACAGTATTGCAATTACTTGACTTGACCATCTCAATTGATCGAGGAACAAAATGGGACATATCCCCACAACAGGTTAAACCATTTTCCTTTCTTGTAAGCCAAACTGACCACAGAGTTTGCTTCAAATTTTGTTATCATGAATCAAGTAGCTGCTCAATGCAGGGAGTTCCCATGGAACTCCTTGCTTAATGAACCTTGATAACACAATTAGTTATCCCAAAGCATTGTGATTGCACAGTCCACTTGATGAACAAAGACTGATGTGTGTGAATGGATCAAATTTCAAAACAAACCTGCACAGGCAGTTGCGAGACAGCATCTGAACACACAACAAAGTACACCTCTATAAGTGCAATGAATAAACAGCTACCTGTTCAGCAGGCACAGTGAACTTAGCCCTACAAAAATTGCTTAAAAACCAAATTTAACTTTGTATATCTAAATGCAAGTAGGCAAGTTTTACTGCTCTATCAACAAACATTCATGTACCAAAATTTCAGCTCAAAATCTCCACACATCAAAAGGCTGAAAACTTTTGTTGAAAAGTTGACGACATCTGCCCCATTTTATAACCTTGCACATGTACTGTGTACAATGTGTGAGCTAAAAATCAGGATTCATTTAAGGGAAGTTGGTGTGAAAAAGGAGTGAAGTGCATTACCTTGTCCTATTATACTGTATGTTATGTAGGCTATGTGCTTCATATAACCTTAGGACTGCCTTTGGTTAAAATGTAGTAGTACATAGCCAAGGTATTGTACTGTAAGTTAGGTGTCCACCCTTTATTTCACATCGTCAATGTTGTGGACTGTTTTAGCCTCTAAGAACTTACACCCATTCACCAAAC
The DNA here is from genome assembly GCA_029531755.1 of Holothuria leucospilota. Lineage (NCBI taxonomy): Eukaryota > Metazoa > Echinodermata > Holothuroidea > Aspidochirotida > Holothuriidae > Holothuria > Holothuria leucospilota. Next base: position 24,297,889 of record CM055969.1, read on the forward strand.
TCGTTATTTTATGAAATAGCCAACTGTCAGCTCTCTCCTTACTCCCACATTCATTTCCCCTTCACCCCATGGAACATGGGCATCAATCTTGGGGGGGACACTGGGACTTGTCCCCCCCCCACATTTTGGAAATGCACCAATTGACTTAAATTTTTGCACAGTAAATTTTTGACAGAAGTGGCCATGTGCCCCCCCCCCCCCATTCAAGTTAAGATTGACGCTACTGCCCTGTATACAGAAAATGATGTCATATGTAAAATCTAGTCTGATTGGATTTGCTGGCAGTATCCTGCAAAATCCAGTTCCATATGGATCTCAAAATATGGATCCAGTGCATCCCTACTATAAAGATACAGCATGAAAATTTTTCTTAACTACAAACACAAAATTTCCTGATAACTTCCAAAATCTTTGAGTAGGAGCTTGGTATAAAGTCATGTTCTACAAGTACAGTAGTATGAGTATGGACTATCAACTACATATAAGTCCAGCTGTATTACAGTACAAATGTCCAGAAAATTACAGGTACCTTAATTATGAGAGTGTTACCTTAATAGTAAGAGCTATTAAATTCATCTGCACTAACATGTACCATTGGTGGGTTGTTCACGGATGTGATGTTTCCTCTTTTTGTTTACATTGCATGTTTATTGGAAAGGGGTAGTTGGACTCGACACAGTATGGTGTTGCAAGGTACTACTTTACAGTATGAAACCAACATTTCATTTCAGGAAATGTCTGTATAATCATACATTTTATTGCTTCAAAGTTCAAAATTGGAATCAATTCAGTTAAAGATGGATGATGTTTTGGCATGTAAATTACAGAAATGAGCTTACTGAGTTAATGCAGTAAGACTGCACCACAAGATTATGTTGCCATATGTTTGTCTCCAAAAGGAAAGACAAAACTTTTGGACGTTAAAGATTATTTTTAAGATTTACTTGAGTTATCCTTGCTGCTTGATATTTTTATAATGGTGCTCATATTATGATGTCAGCCATGTCAGAGTTTGTTTGTTTTGTTTTGTTTTGTTTTGTTTTTTTTTTTTAATGTTTGTCATTTTTAATAGGAAACTTCTTATGAATGTAAATCTACAATATTATGTAGCAACACTGTTTGTTCTGTAGTTACCGTACCTGATGTGCTCACTGTAAAGTATGCTTAAAAGGGACCAATGTGGATCATGTTTAATTTCACTGAAGAAAGTAAGATAGGAGGATGTGCTCATACAGAGGTTATAAGCCAGTCACTTGTTTGGTAGGAACATGTCAACTATTAACTGAAATAATTAGAATACAATCTGCCCAACAACCTTGTTTGTCCTGAACAGCTTTCACTTACACTGTAGCAGATGTATTTATTGGGCCTGCCATCTTTTGGCTAACATTCGTGAGAAAATGAAAATTTATCTTCATTCTGCTCCATGACAGCAGGGGTTACATCGTGGAAAAAGTCATGAAGAGATATGGGGTCAAAAGTGTTGCAGGTATCAAACTTTTGAAGATGATACCATTTGACATGCATTTTTAGAAAACATCTGCTTTTTGGCCAGCCTGAAGCAGAAAAGATTCCCCTGCCCATTTGGGTTTACCTCGGAAAATGGTGATGTCCATAAATATGCTTTAGAAAGGGGTAGTAACATACAGTATCATAAGCTGACCCCTTTTGCCAACAAGTTATTTGCAAGACAGTATAATGCTGTCACATGCCTGGTTTGCATATGTACTGCATGTAACTACTGATTGACCTAAAGCTTGTAGCTCTTAGTGGGGGCTGCTTCAGGTGAATTGATGGTCAACTACATTGAACTCAGTAGGTCATTTAAGGTTACATGCATGTACCTGTGTGGACTAGCCAACCTTTTGCTTTAATAGTGAACATTTGGTTAAAGAGGGACCATCTGGCATTTATACCATTTATTTTTCAGCAATGAAGCAAAATAGTGAAAAGAATTACTGTAAAATTCCTACTTAGTTGTCAAACTTTTAACCAAGGTGGTTTTTAGTGTTCATGAGCATGGAATAAATGCTAACTTGTAACAGAAATGGGGACTGAGACTAGAAAACCTGTTTCTTAGTTTTAATATCTAAAAGCATCTTTCCTAACTTCCAAGACAGAATTTGTCACTTTCATTTAGTCACAGATAGTACAGGATTTTCTTATGGGCCATTCTTGAGTCACAAAATTTCCTGCAAGTCAGTGGTTGAGCAACTACTGAAGCATGGTGTGGATACCACCTACATATGTCAAAGCTGTAAATAATTTTACTTCAGTTTGCTAATGTGTGCAGTCAGTTGAAACTTTTAGTGTGCTGGCATCAAATGCAAATTTTCGAGGCTCATTTGGCCTTCAGCTTTTGTCTTGTAAGGATTAAGTGGAAGCATTATGTAATGAAATAAATTGGAATCATTGAGCAGTTGACCTGTCTTATGTACTGTCATTCATATATTTTGTAAATGTTTTCAGTTGGAACATACAATATCTGCTACAATCAAGGGTGAAATTAACTAGGAGCCAGGAGCAGTTTGGCTCCAGTTAATTACACCCCAAATGACTTGCATATTTCTCCACTACTGTAGTATGTATGGGCAGTCAATTTTTTCCCAGTAATGCTGTAGCTGCTTGTATACTTCAGTGTTATACCATGGTTTTAACTGGTAACTGTCTCCTGGACAACTCAAAGTACCTTCTGGTTCCACCAAAAAAAGAAAGTGACCTGGAGACACCTTCAGTTTGGACTGAAAATAGCTCCTGGTTAATTTGACCTCTTTCATCCTTAGCCTAGTGCATATTTGGCCTCTTTAGTCTTGCACATTGCATGCATGTGTCCCATATATACAATGAAAGAACCTCAGTCAAAGAAGCTCAGTCATTGATTTCTGTGGAGGTTAAAGGTGATCTGAGGTCAAAGTGTGTAAACTGTAAAACACCATAGCCAGTAGGGAACTGGATGTTTGAAGCAGTTACAGCAAGTGATGTAACCATGGGAGGGTAGTACATATGCATGGGATAAAAGAATTTTCTTACTCAAACCCCACTGGCCACTAAGCTTGAAGAGGGTGTAGGCTCATATAGCTTGACGAGATATACAAGGGGTTCAGATAGCTTTCATGGGAATGCATGCAGGGCTGTCAATTTTTAGTGACTTGGTGAGAGTGAGATTTGCTGGGAGACTAGTGACTGATGAGAGTGAGATTCGCTGGGAGACTACTGACGGGGAGCGCGAGCATCAGTTCGTGCAGAGCGCCCCGCCAGGGGGACTTTTCCCCCAAAATACCCCTAGATTGCAGGAAATGGCACTTCCCGTGCCTCATTACTGCATGCCCAGCCTGGGAATTAAAGAATTGCCAGTTTTCATATGTTTCATATTCCTGAAAATTTAAAGGAGACATTTTGTTCACATTATAGATAGGCTTACGGAAAATAGGTATGTATTGCTGACAGCCTAAAATCGAATATGAATGTATCTCAATAATGGAGGTGGAATGAAACCCAATGAAAATCTTTGTAAGGGAACAATTCGTAGTATTAGCAATATACTACACTGTCAGCTTACTGCAGACTATGATCAGTTGGAGAAGGAACTCCGGTAGCGTGATAGCTGGTGTTTTACAGACACCCAACACATGGTTTGCGTTATGAGTGGAATTTTTTACACCATATTGAGACATTGCGTGAGAAACTGATGCTTCATTGTCAGAGCGTGGGATTGCGCCGAAATGCATGACTCTCACGCTGAATGCGTGAGAGTTGACAGTCCTGGGGAATGGGGTACCAGGGTCTGGGCAAAATGCTTTTTAGGGGGAAAATGTTCCCAGGGGCACCCCCCTCCCTCCCCTTGCTTAAAAGCTTGGGAGGGAAACATTGACAATTCTCACACCCAGCATGGATGTGCCAATTTTGAGCACTCATCATAAACCCAGTTGATATTGCTAGTGATCAAAAGTTTAACATCTTTTGACCGAATATAAGGGGTTGAGAGATACATGTTCACATATCACCCATTTTCCCTAGGCCTGCAGCTGTGTCACACTTCATGGCATAGATCAAGGCTCATTCTTGGCATGTTAATGTTCCACAAGAAGTGATATTATATGTTTTTGAAGAGGGAAGGTCAGCTAAGGCAAGCTCAGCAATGGTTTTTAAGGCAAGCTCAGCAATGGTTTGGTTTTGGAAGTTTATACTGCTATTGTGAAACCAGAAAGCCAAAAGGTTTGTTGATTCCTTGGCAATGAAATGTCATTACTGTGTTTTCATATTGACAGAGTTTTAAAAGTTTATGCTGTCATTACAATTCTGGCAGAGAATATCTAGGATCCCTGGGCATATAGATCAAACACTGTGCACTATTACCATATTTATAATATCCTCTTGACCTCAAATGACTTTTGACAACTTCACTTAATATGGGCCACCATATGTCAAGTATGTGATTCATCAATATTTCTTTGCTGCAGATATAGTGTTAAGTGTGTTTTACAAAGTTTTAACCTTCTTACCTCTGGTGACCCCAAATGACCTCAGACCACCAAAACAAGAAGATGTAATCAATATGGGCCATTCTCATGTCAAATATGAGATTCATCAAAGTTATCCTGCTTGAGATATCATGTTTACAAGGTCTTGATCTCTGGTGATCCCAAATGACTTTTGACATCCACCAAAAATGAGGATCGTTTACTGAATATGGGCCATGCACCCACATGCTAATTATGAGAGTCATCAAAGATCCCTACTTGTAATATGTTAAGAAGATCTTGACCTCTGGTATTAACCTCAAATGACCTTTGATCTCCACAAAAATTACATGGATCATCTACTCAAATGTGGGCCACCGACATGTCAAGTATGAGATCCCTTGAAATTTCCCTACATGAGATAGAGTGCTTACAAGGTTTTAACCTTATTTCTGATGACCCCAAATGACCTTTGATCTCCATCAAAAATGATGATTTACTCAATATGGGCCATCCACATGCTAAGTATGAGATTCATCAAAGTAGTTCCCTTGCTTGAGATAGTGTTTACAGGGTTTAAGCCTTTGACCTCCGGTGACCCCAAATGATCTTTCACCTCTACCAAAAACAATGGGGATATCTTTCTAATATGGGCCATGCACATGCCAAGTGAGATTCCTTGAAGTTAAGTACACATTATGAGCGTGTTTACGAGCAATTTCCAAGGTATTAACATTTGACCTCTGGTGACCCCAAAAGACCTTCAACAACGAGGATCATCTACTAAATGAGTATTTACATGCCAAGTATGAGACTCCCAATATGGCCAAATGAGTTGGCCTTACCCCCAGTGGGGCTCTTGTTTAGCCCCAGTTAGACTAACAGCTTTGCATGGCCCAATCTGGGCTTTAGTTTGGCCCTCATTTGGCTGATCGCTTTGACCCAAACTGGGTCCTGATTGGGCTAAATTGGGTCCCATTTGAGCTCAGTTGGGGTACCTGATTTTTTTCACACTGGGTCCCTAAATGGCCTTTGGGCTAACCAAAGGGCCACGAGAAAAGTTCCGACAGTAGTGATGATCGAGTTTAAGGTCATGGTTGTTTCTATTGTTTGCTATCACAAAGCATTTTATCAGTCACTGTCTTGCAAAATTATTTGAAGTCGTCTCACAGAAAGAGTATAAGAACTTGACATTTCCAGAGTAAAACAAGTTCATTTCCCATGAAAGAAATTCAGGTCTGAGTTGCAAATTAAAATTTATCCATCGACTAACCATCCACACAGAGAGAGGTAGCAGATCCATGACCATATCATAACATGCAGTACATACAGTATTGTCCAAATGAAAGGGCAACCAAAGAGCAAAATATTTGTGGTTTGCACATGGCACCGTCCAGTTACATAAATACAGTATAGTAATATTAATTCCCAGCAACTTATTGGAATCGAACTACAGTATCTACTGCATTCAGCTGGATGTCTTCACTGAAATTTTACAACCCCCTTTCCCATAGATCTGATGTATTGATAGAGTCAGTATATGCATAGCTCATAATTATGCATAGGCACATTTGCATATACACTAGTACTCATGAGAATGAATTTGTACTAAAGTACTCTCAGATTTGGAAAGTCCAACAATACTGCTAATGACAAAATTTAGTAGCATGAAAAAACAGTTTCCTAATACAACCATACCCAATTGTACTTGTATTCATTAGGGAAGGGGGTAAATGGGGGCTTGGGTGATTACAACCCAGATTTCCTACTACAATAGCCCTTGCAAAAAGTTGTGGGGTGAAAAAAACCTCCATCCTGCCAAAATCTCCCTTTCCTTTGCCCCATTAATTCTGGGACATAAATGAACTGAACTGAAAATTTATATTGAAATTTTACAGTGATCCCCATGACTACCAAGAAGACCTTAAAAGCATATCCACAGCTTTTTTTTTATTTATGTATTTTTGTGTCTGTATGTGTGTTTTAACAAAGATTGAAAAGAGCCCCTGTAATGAAAATAAGTAATACCTACCCCAGTCTCCATGACACTGCACTCAAACTCACAGTCCTGCTTGTGACAGGATTCTTTGGTGGGAAAGGGTTTAATACACAGAACACAAGTGCTTTGCAACAGCCAGATCAAATTACCATGAAATAAAAATGCAACATTGACAAAGAAGTTGGTAATTTCAAATAATTTTATTCAATACTAACACCTTCATTGCAATGCTATATTTCAAGCATTAAAATGTTATGGTAAAGCTCCTTACAACTCTGTACATTAATAGCAATGCAGAGTGTGCGATTGGCCAGTTATACAAAAGAAAACATGAGTAAACTCACACAGGTAAAAGCCTCTCCCTTTCAACTTGTCTCTCTTAATAGTCCTTGTGATTCTCCGTAGATTCTCCCTTCACTCACTTTCCTATCCTTCAAACTTCAGGTTCTTTTTCACAAACTTCTATGTCCTCACAGTCACACAATACAATCCATTCTATAGAGTATGCAGTATTGTTAAACAACTGCCACCTGAACACAGAAAACTTTCAAAACAGGGAAATCCCCTATGACATAATCACTTCCACTAGCAAGCAATCACAAACTTTCAGTTCAAAGGGCATGGCTACTGCACACAACATTGACAAAGCCAAACATGTAACTGCTACCTTTGAAGCACAACCAAAACAATGCGCAAGTAAAGGCACTGACCTCCCAGGAGGTTCATTTTACAACATCTAAGCAGAAAGAAAATTTTAGGATTACAGTTCCAACTTCTACACTACTGTAGGTTATGTGCAGTATATTAATAGGCCCACAGCCTACTGAACAAAGGGTGATTCATACTTCAGTATATCACCACAAAGCTATGAGAATTGAACACTGTTCAACTCTGAGCTATGTCAGTGATTGGTCTGGAAGAACAAGGGATAACCAAATATGGTTCTTATATCTTTATGGCACGTGAAAATTTGAAAGTATTAACCTGCCTGAAGTCCCATCCTAGCACATATTTAACATATCATGACATGTTGACCTTACATTTATCTCGTAGAAGTTGTGATTCTTGTACAATGTACAATATTGACAAAGGCAAAAATGATCACTCACAGTCAAATGTACTTTTTTTTCAATGTCTAAGGTAATCTTGTGTTTTCCGTAATTGAAGAAAACTTCAAAAGTTCTCGTCAATATTTTCTGCCTAAACTACTGTAGCTTCAGCTGTGCTTTTGTGGCTGGAATGAAGTTTGACTCACAGAAGTTTACGATTGAGGTAACAATATACTTCTAACAGACCCTCTCCTTGTCTGCTATAAGGATGAGAATGACTTCTTCTTCTTTCGAAATATGGTGACACATCCAGAAGGACATTACTTCACCACGCATGCGTCGAGAGGTATCAAGCCCTAATGTTGTTGGCAATAAACTGGGCAGGGTCCTTATGATCAAGGGAATTTGCAACTACAGAAGCAGGGAGACTATTCCAATCCTTAACCATATTAGGGAGGAAACTATACTTGTAGCAGTTTGTCCTAGTAAAGAGGTGGCAAAAATGCAGATTATGCATCCAGGGTGTTTTAAGAGTGGGATGCCGAAGTCTATCCACAGGAATTTGTGCTTTACCAAAAACACCCTTAGAGAACAGGATCAATCTGTTTTGTCTACGACGTTCCGCTAACGTAGGGAGATTAAGGTCTTTCAGAACAGAAGTCATAGACCCTGGCTCCCGGGAGAAGTTTGAGCTGATAAAGCGAGCCGATCTCCTTTGAATACTCTCAAGCTTATCCTGTAAATAAATCTGGTGTGGATCCCACACAGAACTTGCGTATTCCAAAACTGGTCTGAGAAGACCCTTATAAGCAGCTAGCTTTACATCACTAGAGCAAAACGACAGGTTCCTTTGAAGTACCCCTAAGATTTTGTTACCTTTATTACAAATAAATTGGACATGCTTATCCCAACTTAGGTCGCTAGTGATAGAAACCCCTAAGTACTTAATTGAGTCAACCTTAAGTAACTTTTCACCATTCAAGACATAATCGAAACAAACAGGCTTCTTTTTCCTGGCGAAAGTGATGATATTACACTTTGAAGGCTGGAATCTCATACCCCACGTCTTAGCCCAGAGACCTAGATTATCAATGTCATCCTGGAGCCTACGACAGTCACTATCATCATCAATGATTCGATAGCAAACACAATCATCGGCGAAAAGCCTGACATTAGAACTGGCAACGTTTACGATATCATTAATGTGCGCCAAAAAGAGAATGGGTCCTAAGACGGACCCTTGAGGGACTCCAGACACAACATTCTCAAAAGAAGACCGAGTACCATTCACTACAACAGCCTGTTTATGATCAGATAGAAAATCGTCAACCCACTGGAGGATCTGGTTCGATACACCTAGGCTAAAGAGCTTGGTTTTTAGTAGCTCATGAGGCACAGTGTCAAAAGCCTTTTCAAAATCCAGAATGAAAACATCCGTTTGTTTGTTCTTATCCAGGGATGAAACCCAGTCTTCAATGACTGACACCAGTTGAGTATCACAGCTGTGTGATCTTCTAAAGGCATGCTGCTTTGATGAAAGGATATTCTTTGACTCAAAGAAGTCCATTAGATTTGAGCTTATAATGTGTTCTAATAATTTACAACAAATACAGGTAAGCGAGACCGGCCGATAATTACTTGGGAGAGAGCTGTCATTTTTTTTATAAATAGGGCAAACATTTGCCCTCTTCCAGTCAACGGGTATTCTCCCGCTTGAGAGGGATTGTTGATAAAGGTGACTCAACATAGGGGCAAAGTCAGATGCAATTTCTCTTAGGACCCAAGGATGGATATTATCAGGTCCAACAGCCTTATTTTTATTGAGACCTTTTAACAGTTTTTCAACCCCATGTGTGGAGATAGAAATATCGGCCATTCTGGTACCAGAAGGTCTACGAAATGGGATTATACTGAACACAGTCTTAGTGAAGACACTAGTAAACTGGGAATTGAAGGCAAGGGCCTTGTCCAGATCAGTGATGGCTAGTTTGCCATTCGTCTGGAGAGGGGGGATACTATGTTTATCCTTTTTTTGACCATTAATGTACTTCCAAAAGGGCTTAGTGTCATTTTTTATATCTCCAATCATACCATTGATGTAATTCGTATGGGAGATATATAAACTTCTCTTTTAACTTCCTTACGCAATTCAGCCCATTTGTCATGGATATTGTTCTTACGAGTTTTTTTAAAGATAGCATGCAACTTGTCCCGCCTTCTGATCAGCTTACGTATGCCGTCATTAACCCAGGGGAGGGATGTCCTAGTTCTAGTTAATTTAGTAGGAACATTTTTTTTAACGGTTCTTTCGAGGAAGGACTTTATTAATTGCCAGTTTTCATCAATTGAGTGATTATTTTGACCCCCGTTAAAGTAACCTAAAGCGAAAGTCCGGGTATCCCTCCTCATGGTACTATAATCACCCTTGGAAAACTGCCAGATAAGCCTACGGGGTTGTCTGATGTTTGGTAAGAGACACTTCAGCCTACAAAATAAAGCCTCATGGTCGCTAAAAGGGTCCAAGGGAGAAACTTCAATGTACTGACTAGGTGAGTTGGTAATTAATAAATCAAGAGTGTTATCACCCCTAGTAGCGAAGTTAACTAGTTGATCAGCCGCAAAATCATTTAAGATATCTAGAAGCAGCTTACCGGAACTATTAGTCAGACACAACCCACTGTCCTTATTGAGCCTAGTAAGCCAATCAATTTTGCTGAAATTGAAATCCCCCAAAATATGAAAGCAAGGTTGCTTTCTAGTTTTGTGATTTGCCAAAATTTTGCTTAGTTGCTCCCGAAGTAAAGATATGTGCTCATATGGAGCGTCAGGATCCCTATAGCAGGAGGCGACATAATGCATAGTTCCATTAATAGAGAACTTGGCCCAGATTGACTCAGAACCATCAGTGAGATTGCTGACCCTTGATGGGGTCAGGTTATTTTTAACCAGGAGCATAGTGCCACCACCCCCAAGTGTACGATCATTTCTGAAAATGGTATAGTCTAGGCAGGAAGGGAACAACTCACTCGTTGTAATAGAGTCATCAACTTTAGTTTCCTGGAGAGCCACAACATCAAGTTCAGTTACACTAAGAAAGCCTTGAAGATCAAGTTTTTTACCCCGAATACCATTAATATTTATTGAAACTAAGGAAATCGCCTTCTTATGAGCAGTTTTATTACCAGGGATATGCTTCGATCTTGAAGGTGTCTCAGCTAGAGTAACGGAAACATTTTGATCCCCATTATGATCCGAATCAAGAACTTCAAAACTATTACTTAAGCCTACGTTGGGATTGCTGTTTTGGGAAAACGGTGCTATAAAAGTGGTAGCAAGATTACTTTGGTTACAAATGGGGCTCAGCCCAAATTGCACAATGATTCCCTGATCAAAGCCAGTATGAAAAACCACTGTGTCTCATTGTAGTACACCTACTACACACCACCTACAATGTAAATGTAGTACTAGGAGCTACAGTAAGATATGGTCTTTTTATGGCTTGGGGTAACAGTATTAGACATTCTTCATTGCCAATGCCAAGTTCATCAATAGAAATCTTGGAGCCATTTCTATCTGTTGTAGTCTAAATTTCCACCACAGTCACTTTCCTGAGTGTACCTAGAATCACATATCCCACTATTCTGATCAGACATGATAAAACTGCACTCAGGTTTAGACCAAGGTGGCCTTGATTGACAAATGAGTCACTAACTCAAAGTACCCAACGCGTAATTTACCAAAACCTGGAGTTGTGCAAGTTTTGGACAACTGGGTGATTGAGCCAATATTCAGTTCAATCCTGCAGACTGCAGCACTAGTGGGCAAATGACATCTTCCATACATGCAACATTACAATGTAGCAATGGAGCTACAATATCTAAAGTGATCTGCCTTTTGAGCAAACTACAGTGCTGTAATCAGTCTCATTCTCAATCACAGAATGACAGCATTTTTCATCCCTCCTCCAGCATGGAGCTCATCAAACCTTCATTTCAATATCCTCTTGTTCTGAGTCCTTTTCCTCCTCTTCTTCCTCATCCTCATCTTCAATTTCTTCAACCTCTTCTCTCTGAGAGTCATTTCCAGCAAACATTTGGTAGAAGTTTTTAGAGGCAGCATTGAGATGAGTAAGGGGGACTCTGTTAATGGCATCATTGTCCATGTCCTCTGCTCCTGTCTAAAGAACAAGCACATGCAAAAGCACTATTATGATTTATGAGTAACATATACAGTATGTTTCTTGACACAGGCAATAAAATCAAGTCATTAGACATGAATAATGATGCTGAATAGGGCTACACAGTAAATTTTAATCTTGATCTGTCTGCTTCAAGATAAAACAGTTTCACATTTTTAAAGGAAATGACAGAGAAATACAGTTAAAACAAGGATAATATTTAGCTTTTCAAAACAAGAACAACACATAATTTGTCCATGCAAACAATGTCTATAATAAAATTAAATTTCATGAGAATTAAAAGAATCACACAGGGGATCAGCTTAACCTCACATGATTTTGAGGTTCTACAAAACAACTCTGGTTCAGCATATTCAAACTTTATATCCACATTTCTTTCAAAAGATTTGAACAAGTTATGCTCTACTGTAAGATGAGCTGTTTTGAGGAAATGATCTGAAGGGAGAATGGGAACTGGGAGTTAGGGCTGTGAACGTTTAGCAAAATTACTAAACGTTTTATCGCAAAATTTTGCGATCGTTTAGAGATTAATCGCAAGTACAGTACCTATGATCAACATAGAGACTTTAAACGTGCCCTTGAACATGATGAATATTAAAGTAAAATGCGTTAGTGACAACCGGGGGACATAGTTTCCATGAACCTCAAACACGGATAGTAGAAGCTCAACTTTGATGTCGTATGTTTACGTGTGTGTCATTTGTACAATTATGTATAAATTTCACTTTTTCAAAAAGAATTAAAGTGAACATCTAATTTTCTGTAATGACTGCAGATTGTTTTTTATTTAATATGGAAAAACGGTTTTGCGATTAATCGCTGGTAGCTTTGTACTAAACGTTTATTACACATGCGATCATTTAGCTATTAATCACTATACGGTCACAGCCCTACTGGGAGTAAAGCAAACAATAGTAGTGGTAGTGCTAAGTTAGCAGGCACTCCAGCCTGTTGTTATACTCCCACTTCCCATCATGCATTGCAATCATTACAGTCTTCTATTGATTTGGTTCCTCTTTGCTTGGATCCAAGCCACCCAACATAAAGTTTTACAAGTATAAATCCATAAACCCTTTACATGTTTCAGTTTCCCCCACATTTGTGGTTGCTTAGCATCATAAAGTATCAACTGTGAAGGCATGAGTTGTTAATTACTGTAGTTTACTAGCTCTTGTGATGATATCAGTTGACTCTTTTTGCATTAGTTGTCCTCATTAAATGAATGAAACATCACATGCATATAAAAATGCAGCTCCATAATAAATCCCATCCCTACTGTATGCAATTCAATTTTACTGAAAGCTTTTCACGCTTTTTGTTCAACTGAGGTAAAGTGATACTAGAAACAGAAAAATAGCCTCTAAAGTAATTTAAGACTGCATGCTCAAAGCCTCAAAAATATAAGAAAAACATTCACTGGGTAGATGTAAAAGCTAGTCGTCAAACGTCTTGACAGACAGGTTTTATTTCATTTCCTATCTCAAAGTCTGAGTTTCACACCCCATGTTGCCTTCCCAGTACAATACACACGTAAGGTTCAATGACATGACCTATATTTTTCTGACCCTGTCACCTACATGTCTGTATCTGAGCATCTTTCAAATGTAAACCAATTTAAATGTACACAAACCACTGAGCCATTTTCAGCCAAGCATTTACACAGTGGCTTTATCTGCATGGGTGACAGTTGGAGGGAAATTTCCCTTTTGTGTACATGAAAATATAGAGGGACTTTTGGAAAATTTGACTCCCTTCCCAGGATGTAAATGTTTTTCCACCCCTGTTTATATGACTGCAGCCACCCGGCTGGCTCCAAGGTTGCCTGGGCTCTATTGAAATGCCATGCCCAGTTCAGGAGACCCAGTTGGACTCATAAATGCTTAATAAATATGTATAGGCCTAGTACACAAATGACAATGCAATTTCAGCCACACTGAAAGAAAAGAAAGGAAAACAAAAAGAAAAAAAGAAAAGAAAAGAAAAAAATGTAGTCATTCACACACAATGTCAAAAAGAGACAGATTCTTGACATAATCATATGACTTTGTATGATTTAGGAGTTATTACAGTATATGTTTGGAAAATTGAAAAATGATCTTTTTGCATGACGACATACTTCATGGCAATGAGTAGTCTTATGTATTGAACTATTACTCCTTAGGTACAGTAGGTCAGAAATCCAAAAATTTTCACGGGTGAAGCACATGCTCATCCTGCATCACAATTTGTGACCAAGGCTTCTAGCATACTGTATCTACTGATATTTCATTTCAAACAGTTATTACTCTACTGGTCCTTTGATGCTGTGCGAGATGGATATTCTGCAAGCTTGCCTGTCAAACAGTTAAGTTTCCATGACCCAATCAATCATGGGTAAAGACCCCAAAATCTGACCCTGCCTACTGTATCTAGATTAAAACAAAATTGATTACAAGCTGTTCCCTTACTGATATTCAATCCAAAATAAATTCCACAAGAATTCTTTAAATTGTTCCTCAAATGGAGCAAATGTCAGAATATGTCCAAACTATCTGACTATTAAATTTTCTTTAGGAGGCAAAACAATGTAATTTACTCAGTAACTACAAGTGAGGAAGTGGTGTGCAATATTTTAAGATAATAAAATATTGTGCAATCAAAATCTACCAATTTCAAAACAAAATAACCTTACTGCATGCACTGACAGTTGTAGAAATTTTGCAGACATGTCAGGTTTTACGATCATATATTTCCAAATTCTTTCATTTATGATGCAGCCTTTTGTACTCAGAACAGAGTTTGGGGCATCTTTCATAGCTATTCTGATGTACATGTAACTTACTGTATTATTCAGTTCATATCATTCATAATCCAATCTTGTGCTAATCCTTTTGCTTATACTATTTTTATATCATTACACATAATTATTTTGGTCCTCTTTTCTATTAAAAGTTTATTAATTTACAATAGAATAATAGAAACTGTAAACAGAAACTGAAACTTGGCAACCTCCACTTCTATGAATTTTGTGGCTTTTGCCAACAGTTCAGAAAGATTTGACAATCATCATAATTTGCAGTATATTGGTAACTCTGCTATAAATTATGTGAGCACTATTGGCTATGGCCATTGACCCCCTTCACTCTACCTTGACACCCTAAAATTTATTTCCATCTAAGGCCATAATAAATCACTATGCCCTTCTGTATACTGCCATGCCTTGAATACAATGACCTTGATATATACCCTTGTTTGGCCTTAATAGGGACTACTGGTATCCTAAGAAATTGTTGCCAGGCAAAGGCCTTGACCTTGCCCCTGCTCTACTGTGTACAGTACCTGAGTGACTCATACCCTGTAGCATTCTGTCTACACTACAAACACAAACTTTGCAACAGTGAACTTTAAGGAAGTGATTTGCTTACATTATTTTCAGATTTAATATTTCAGTAAACTTGACAACCAAACATTTCAGAATAATAAAATTACCTTCATGTATGCAATGAAAGATACGAAACACTGTCCTTTCTGGTGTGAACACACAATTGGATCAGACGGCAAAAATGCATACTTTTGACAGGCTCCCGTTTATTTACTATGGGATGACTCAAACGTTTTGACAAAGCTGCCACCCTCAGTTTTTTCCACAATTCAATTCATCATGCCTCTTATGGTACAGTATTGATGTTAACAATTCAAGCACCCATGTAGCCCCTTGCATCACATCAAATGACAATGAACTTTCTACAAATTATTAAAGACAAGTCATAGGCTATTTGGTATGTACAAGTATGAGTTAATCTTATCCACTGTAGGAAATTGCAGTCTCATCTGATATTCACCTTTGATTTTGATGATGACCTTTGTGACTCCATTAAAAGCAAATGGCTCTTGTTATCAATAAATTATAATGCATCCACATATTAAGTATGAGGAATGTTACTGAGGGTTCAAGCCAGCCGTGATGTAAAAAGGTGGGAAGGGGGGGGGGGGGGGGGAGAGGGGAGCTTTTGACCTAATACTGTATTTTGTTGGGTGATTTAAGAACCTTGGGATGGAGGACTCCAACAAGAGCATCAATGATGCTGTCGCTGAACTATGATTTCCCTCACACGCTGTTACTCTTACAGTATGTAGTTTCATTAAGGATCCAAACCAAGGAGTCATGGACAGTCTAGCATCTTCAGTGACATTGATGTAAATGGTCACAGCAGTTAGCATATCAGAGTTGCCCACTCTATGACCCAAAGACCTTTGACCTACTTAAAAAGTACAACTTTGATGACCCATCAGCTACTGAACACTCTGGCCAACTTTGATTTGATTTGGATATAAACCTTAGGAGTTGAAAAATTCTGCGTGACTTCACTGTTTGACCTCTCTATCAGCCCAAATGACCTTTGACCTATATCAAAAGTACAAGTTTGGTGACCCATTATCTACTGAACACTCTGACCAGCTTTGATAAGATTTGAATGTAACCCCTAGGAGTTAAGGCTTTTGCAAGATATCACTGTTTAACTTCTCTGACCTCACATGACCTTTGACCTACTCAAAAGTACAACTTTGATGACGTGTTATCTACTGAACACTTTGGGGAACTTTGATATAATTTGGATAAAACCCCTAGGAGTTGAAGACTTTTGAATGATTTCACTGTTTGACCTCTCTTTGACCCCAAATGTGTTTGGCCTACTTAAGAAGTACACCTGTCATGACCCATCATTTACTGAACACTGCTACATTTGATAAAAGTTGCAGAATGCAGATAACTCCTAGGAGTTGAAGGCTGTGTGATTTTACTGTTTGACATCTGTATGACCCCCAAATGACCTTTGACCTACTTCTAAAGTACAACGATGATGACCCATCATCTACTGAACACTCTTGCCAAATTTGATAAAATTCAGGCTTAAACCCTAGAAGTCCATGGCTTTTGTGTGATTACACTGTAGACCTTGACCTACTTCAAAAGTACAACTTTGATGACCCATCATTTACAGTTCTGAACACTCCTGTCAAATTTGAAAAGATTCCAACATAACCACTACAGTAGGAGTTGAAGACTTGTGTATTTCACTCTTTGACCTCTCATGACCTCAAATGATCTTTGCCCTATTTCCTGTTAGCGTAGTTATCAAGCCCTTGATTTGTATTATAACCTAACCAACTTTGAAGAAGGAACGGTCAAAGAATCTACAGACAGAAGCCTTTTAACCAATGTTGACGGGTGGACGGATAGACAGACAGCAAAGCCATGACAATAAGCTCAACTTATTCCTCTAGCATATGGAAATTTATTAGAAAAATTGGAATGATCATGCTACACAACAGTAGTTTTCAATTGTAAAACACACCATCCAACCCTCAGGATATATAGGTGTGTCATGAGTGACTCCTTTACTAGGCTACCTGTATTTTTCATTCACGGTACCATAACAAAAAAAAAAAAACATACTGTCCAACAGAAATACTGAAATAGGTGTGTTAATGTCAGTTACAGTGTTACAAAAGTAGTGTATGTCCAATGCCACTTTTTCCTTGCTATGACAAATCATGGTACAGTATAGTATGACCATATACTATAACATTAAGTACTGTGTGGAAGGAATGAAGTGAGAGCAGTAGCTATACCAATTTTTGTGGTGGGCTCCAAGCCTAGCGTTCAACCAAAGTGTACCAAGTAAAACCCAAGTTTCGAGAAGAGTGGGGTATATATTCTTGATTTACTGGCCCTATGATGGGGTACTATCTCAGCAAAAGTGGAGAAATACCACAAAATGCTCGATTTTCCCGTCAACTTCCTCCAAAACCAGTTGAAACCATCATATTTACTACAGTTGGAAGTGAAGTTAGCACCAGGCTAGGGTTGGGAGATATACCATATATATTGATATATATCGCCAGAAGTCCATATCGTGATACGCGATATGAAATACCCTTATCATGATATGATAATATAGAAACCAGAAAGCCCAAAGGCTTAGTGATTCCTTGCCGAAAGGGAATGCTTTGTTACACAGAGGTTCATCCCTCAAATTTATACCTCTGTACTACATCATTTTTTATGATGTGTTCACAACTGGACCCCTGCTGACCTCAAATGAACTTTGAACCCCACCAAAATTTGAAAAACAGAAAAATGAAACCAGAATGGAAAAATGCATTGAGGTTTTGATGATATATGTTCTATTCCAAATAATGCCATGATGTCCAATATCTTTCAGTCACTGGTCAAATGCTATCTTAACATGATGGAAAAATACAGTTTTGTGTTCCTATTTAATCTTGGGAATTCTTGGGAAATTTGTGTTTTGACCTCTGGTGATCCCATGTAATATTCTTGGGAATTCTTGGGAAATTTCGTTTTCTGATCTCTGGTGACCCCAGATGACCTTTGACCTCCCACTAAAAACAACAGGGTTCATCTTCTCTCTGTAACACATCTATATACTACGCATGAAATCTATCAAAGCTTCCTGCCTTGATATATCGTGTTAACAATGCTTTCAATGTTTGACCCCTGTGGACCCCAAATGACCTTTGACCTCCACCAAAAATGATAGGATTCATCTTCTTACCATAATGCATCCACGTACTACGTATGAAATCTATCCAAGCTTCCTGCCTGGAGATATCGTATTAACAAAATTTTCAGAGTTTGACCCCCAGTGACCCCAAATGACCTTTGACTTCCACCAAATATAATACAATTCTTCCTCTTACTATAAGGCATCTACATACAAAGTATGAAATTTATTTAAGCTTCCTATCTTGAGATATCGTGTTCACAAGGTTTTCAAAGTTTGACCCCTGGTGACCCCAGATGACCTTTGACCTCCACCAAAAATTATAGGGTTCTTCCTCTTACCATAACGCATCTACATAATACATACAAAATTCCTCCAAGCTTCCTACCTCAAGATATTGTGTTAACAAGGTTTTCTGGGTTTGACCCCTGGTGACCCCAGGTGACCTTTGACCCCCACCAAAAACAATAGGATTCTTCCTCTCAATATGGGGCATCCATGTACCACATTTGAGAACTGTCTGAGCTTTTCTTCTTGAGATATCAAGTTAACAAGGTTTTCAGGTTTTGACCCCCAGTGACACCAGATGACCTTTGACCTCCACCAAAAACAATAGGGTTCTTCCTCTTACCATAATGCATCTACATACTAAGTATGAAATTCATCCAAGCTTCCTACCTCAAGATATTGTGTTAACAAGATTTTCAGGGTTTGACCCCCGGTGACCCCAGGTGACCTTTGACCTCCACCAAAAACAACAGGGTTCTTCCTCTTACTATAATGCATCTACATACAAAGTATGAAATTCATTCAAGCTCCCTACCTTGAGATATTGTGTTAACAAGGTTTTCTGGGTTTGACCCCTGGTGACCCCAGGTGACCTTTTGACCCCTACCAAAAACAATAGGGTTCTTCCTCTCAATATGGGGCATCTATGTACCAAGTTTGAGAACTGTCACAGTTTCCCTTCTTGAGATATCGTGTTAACGAAGTTTTCAGGGTTTGACCCCGGTGACCCCAGATGACCTATGACCTCCACCAAAAAAGATAGGGTTCTTCCTCTAAAAATAATGCATCTAAATACAAAGTATGAAAAAAATCCAAGCTTCCTACCTCAAGATATTGTGTTAACAAGATTTTCAGGGTTTGACCCTTAGTGACCCCAGGTGACCTTTGACCTCCACCAAAAACAACAGGGTTCTTACTCTTACTATAATGCATCTACATACAAAGTATGAAATTTATTCAAGCTTCCTACCTTGAGATATTGTGTTAACAAGGTTTTCTGGGTTTGACCTCTGGTGACCCCAGGTGACCTTTGACCCCCACCAAAAACAATAGGGTTCTTCCTCTCAATATGGGGCATCTATGTACCAAGTTTGAGAACTGTCACAGCTTTCCTTCTTGAGATATCGTGTTAACGAAGTTTCAGGGTTTGACCCCCGGTGACCCCAGATGACTTTTGACCTCCACCAAAAATGATAGGGTTCTTCCTCTTACCATAATTCATCTACATACATAGTATGAAATTCATCCAAGCTTCCTACCTTGAGATATTGTGTTAACAAGGTTTTCAGGCTTTGACCCCCGGTGACCCCAGGTGACCTTTGACCCCCACCAAAAACAATAGGGTTCTTCCTCTCAATATGGGGCATCTATGTACCAAGTTTGAGAACTGTCACAGTTTCCCTTCTTGAGATATCGTGTTAACGAGCAAAGTGTCACAAACACACATACACACATACACACACACATACACACACACACACACATACACACACACACACGCACATACACACATACATACACACACACGCCATCATGAATGCATAGATTCCTTTGCCTTCGGCACGGAATCAAAAAAGGAAAGTTTTGGGGGACTGAAATCTCAATAATTTATATTTTAAGATGAAACAGTGTTTATAACTTCAGTATTCATCAATTTCGTACTGATTTAGAAAATTAGCTGTAAAACTTTTTTAGGATTATTTCAGGCACATTTAGCCTTATCTACAACAGGTTTATCCGTTTGGCGATACATTGATATATCTCGAAATTTTGGCAATATTACTGCGATATATTGATATGGATTGTTTTCATATTGCCCAACCCTACACCAGGCGGTGCCAGTCTTTACAATGGTTAGTCCTGGGTGATAAAGAACATTTCTTGGCAGCACCACCCTGCGGGGCCCAACATACTGTAGCTACAGTACAACCCTGAGTGAGAGTACAGTTTGCACCAGTTTCCACTCACCACTTCAATTGTTCTTTCTTCTTCTCTGTCTTCATCATCATTGGTTTGTTGAGTCAGAACCGTGAGAAGGTAAATTTCTTCTTTCTGGAGTATAACAAAATTACTGTAAGTCTTACAATAATACATCTGTGCCATCTTTTCTTGCAATGAAATAAAATTTATATGTAAGGAGAACAACTCTATTATTATTATATCTTGTCTAAGTTTTATTTAAATACATGTATCACAGAAACAATAAATTCAAATGCCTTAATATAGTTTGACAAATGGATTCTCATGGTCTTGTGGAAATGCTTTACACACAAAACTGAAAACGCTTAATAGCAAAATAATAACCAGAAAGCCAAAAGGCTTAGTGATTCCTTGCCATATTGATATATTGTAACAAACATGAATCACCCACATGACATGCATGAGATCCCTCACAGTTATCCTACTTGAGATATCATGTTAATACGGTCAAACGCTTTTGATATCTTGCGACCCAAAATGACCTACATGCTAAATATTAGCAATCCACAGGCCAAGTATGTGATCCCTCACAGTTATCCTCCTTGAAATATGTTTACTAGCTCTTGACCTTTTGTGACCTTAAATAACCTTCGACCTGCACGAAAAATAGTAGGGATCATCCACATGTCAAGTGTGAGATCCCTCACAGTTATCCTTCTTGAGATATCGTGTTTACAAGGTTTTGACCTTTTGGCCTCTGGTGACCCGAAATGACCTTTGACCTGCACCAAAAATTATAGAGATGATCTACTCAATATGGGCAATACACAAGCTAAGTATGAGATCCCTAACAGTTACCCTTCTTGAGATATCATGTTAACAATGTTTTGACCTTTTGACCTGTGGTGACCATACATGACCTTTGATCTCCACCAAAAATAAAAGGGATCATCTACTCAATATGGGCAATCCACGTGCTAACTATGAGATCTCTCACAGTTACCCTTCTGGAGATATCGTGTTTACAATGTTTTGACCTTTTGACCTCTGGTGACCCCACATGACCTTTGCCCTCCACCAAAAATAATAGGGATCATCTACTCAATATGGGAAATCTAAATGCTAAGTATGAGATCCCTCACAGTTGCCCTTCTTGACATACAGTATTTACAAGGTTTTGACCTTTTGACCACTAGTGACCCCAAATGACCTTTGACTGCCACCAAAAACAATGGGGATCATCTACTTAATATGGGCAATCCACATGCTAAGTAGGAGATCCCTTACAGTTACCCTTCTTGACATATAGTATTTACAAGGTTTTGACTTTTTGACCACTAGTGACCCCAAATGACCCTTGACCGCCACCAAAAACAATGGGGATCATCTACTCAATATGGACAATCCACATGGTGAGTATGAGATCCCTCACACTTATCCTTCTGGAGATATCATGTGTACAAGGTTGTGATGTTTTAACCACTGATGACCCCAAATGACCTTTGACCTCCATCTAAAAACAATGGAGATTATCTACTCAATATGGGCAATCCACATGCTAAATATGAGATCCATCACAGTTACCCTTCTTGAGATATCATGTTTACAAGGTTTTGATCTTTTGACCACTAGGGATCCCAAATGACCTTTGACCTCCACCAAAAACAGTAGGGATCATCTACTCAATATGGACAATCCACATGCTAAGTATGAGATCCCTCAGTTACCCTTCTGGAGATATCATGTTTACAAGGTTTTGACGTTTTGACCTCTGATGACCCCAAATGACCTTTGACCTCCACCAAAAACAATAGGGATCATCTACTCAATATGGACAATCCACATGCTAAGTATGAGATCCCTCACAGTTACCCTTCTTGAGATATCATGTTTACAAGGTTTTGACCTTTTGACCTCTGATGACCCCAGATGACCTTTGACCTCCACCAAAAATAATAGAAATCATTTACTTAATATGGGTGATCCACATGCTAAGTATGAGATCCCTCAAAGTTACCCTTCTTGAGATATAGTGTTTACAAGGTTTTGACCTTTTGACCACTGGTGACCCCAAATGACCTTTGACCTCCACCAAAAACAATAGGGATCATGTACTCAATATGGGCAATGAACATGGTAAGTATGAGCTCCCTCACATTTATCCTTCTGGAGATACCGTGTTTACAAGCAATTTCCAGGGTATTTACTATTTGACCTCTTGTGACCCCAAATGACCTTTGACCTCCACCAAAAATGATAGGAATCATTTACTTAATATGGGCAACCTACCTGCCAAGTATGAGATCCCTCGGAGTTACCCACCTTGAGATATCGCGTTTACAAGGTTTTGACCTTTTGACCTCCGGTGACCCCAAATGACCTTTGACCTCCATCAAAAACAATAGGGATCATCTACTTAATATGACCAACCCACACACCAAGTATGAGCTCAGTCACACACACACATACATACACCCATACATACATACACACACGCATACACACACACACGACATTAACATCTTCTGAAAAACGGTGTACAGGCTTGGAAAATAAGGCTGTGGTTGTTAGTCCAATACCAGAAACTGGTTTCTGCAGCTGCTAAAACCGGTTTTTAAATCAAAACTGGTTTTTCAAAAAGTACATTGGCCTTGCATGTGTACACTGCACAAGGTATAGCCACGTGCTGGGAATTGTCGAAAGTTTTCTGGAAGTTATGGTCGACGATACATTTGTTTAACCAGAAAGCCAAAAGGCTTTGTGATTCCTTGCCGAAAGGGGGGTGCTTTGTTACACTGAGGTTCATCCATCAAATTTATACTTCTCTACTTCATCTTTTTTTATGATGTGGTCACAATTTCACCCCTGCTCACATCAGCTCAAGCCACATGACCTTTGAACCAAAACTTGAATAACCAAAAAAATGAAAAAAAAAAGGTTTTTGGACTTTGACCTCTGGTGACCTTGAATGACCTTTGACCTCTGCCAAAAACAATAGGGTTCTCCCCCTTGACATGACAAATCTACATGCCAACTATGAAAAGTGTCGGTCATTCCTACTTCAAAATATCACGATTACAAGGTTTTTGGACTTTGACCTCAGGTGACGTAGAATGACCTTTGACCTCTGCCAAAAACAATAGGGTTCTTTCTCTTGACATGACAAATCCACAAACCCAACTATGAAAACTGTCATTCCTATCTCGAGATATCATGATTACAAGGTTTTTGGACTTTGACCTCTGGTGAACTCGAATGACCTTTGACCTCTGAAAAAAACAATAGGGTTCTTCCTTTTGACATGACAAGTCTACATACTAACTATGAAAAGTATCAGTCATTCCTACTTCAAAATATCACGATTACAAGGTTTTTGGACTTTGACCTCAGGTGACCTCGAATAACCTTTGACCTCTGCCAATAACAATAGGGTTCTTCCTCTCGCAATGACAAATCTACATACCAACTATGAAAAGTATCGTTCATTCCTATCTTGAGATATCGCAATTACAAGGTTTTTGGACTTTGGCCTCTAGTGACCTCGAATGACCTTTGACCTCTGCCAAAAACAATAGGGTTCTTCCACTCAACATGGCAAACCTACAAACCAACTATGAAAAGTATCGGTCATTCCTATCTTGAGATATCGCGATTACAAGGTTTTTAAACTTTGACCTCTGGTGACCTCGAATGACCTTTGACCTCTGCCAAAACAACAGGGTTCTTCCTCTCGACATGAAAAATCTACATACGAATTATGAAAAGTATCCATCATTCCTATCTCGAGATACCATGATTACAAGGTTTTTAAAACGATGACCTCTGGTGACCTCGAATGACCTTTGACCTCTGCCAAAAACAATAGGGTTCTTCCACTCAACATGGCAAACCTACAAACCAACTATGAAAAGTATCGGTCATTCCTATCTTGAGATATCCCGATTACAACGAGTGTCACAAACACACGTACACACACACACATACACCCACACACGACATCACCATCGCATAGATTCCTTGCCTGCCTTCGGCAAGGAATCAAAAAGATAGCAGACTTTGTGTTGAAAAGGTGTGAAATGAGTGGCAGAGTAAAATTTTGAAACGGAAGTCAAACTTGCAATCGGTTTAAATGGGCTATTTTTCAGCAACCAGTTTTTCAGTTGTGCAAAAATTAAGAAACCAAATCAAACCAAACCAGTTTTAACCGGTTTTAAAATCAAAACCAGTTTTAATTGTGAACAGCCTTGTTGGAAAAACTGTATTTTTTTCCCCACCATGTGATGTATCTACAAAGATGAAGAGAAAATTAATACCCATTGAGACATGGTGTGCTGGATTTAAAACTTAACCCTTTCACAGCCAGATAAGTAATATTACATATCAGGCTGATGTATTGTTCACAGCCACAATATGTACTATTAGTACTGTTACACGTATGGGCTATTAGTACTGTTACAAGTATTGAACCTACAGTACAATGCTTGAAAATTGACATGACCTGGCAAGCTATGAACATACCCCCAGAGGTTGGTGTGGCTTTCTGATAAGCTTCTACATGTTATTTGTAAGAGTGGCAGAACTGGAATTTTTTGAAACCTTGCACTGGTGACAATATACAGAGCAAACAAAATGGTAGCATTCTAGAGCAAGTTAGACCTTGCAATGAGTATTTGCATAAAAGCATAGGAAGCTTGGCTCTAATTTAGAATCAGAGCCCAGAGGTGACAACCCTTATTCAAATACTGACCTCAATGAAGACTTGTCGGAATATAGAGACGTCAGAACAGAGAAGTGTAACCTTCCCAGACGTGCATGAGCAACTGCTGTGGCAATTAGTGTAGATACCACTGCAGTGTAACTAGAGCCAGTGTAGAGAGCTGCCCATGCTGCTATCCATACAAATCACCAAAATGGAATAATGGCAGGCAACAACTTCTGTTTTTTGCATAAAAATGATCTAAGAAATTTCATGTTTTGGTTGTAATTTCATGACAGGCCTGTAGGTTAACGCCGAAGTCAAGACTTGGATTTCAGTTCCAGGCTCAACTCTGGTTTTTACTTCGGAATGGGAATCACTACGAACAGGCTACAGATAAACTTGGACTCAAAGCCAATTCCAGCCAAGTCCACAAAATGAAAGTTACATACTGTAGGTATCTAAGGCTACATTGTTATTGGAGCACAGTTTAAGACATGAATGGTCACACACAGTCAACTAGACAAGGTCCAAACCATGAAACTGACTAATAACAATGACCTTTATGATGAACTGCATGGTATATACCAGGGGTATCCAAACTTTTTTGCTTGGTGGCCCTAATTTTCTACTCTGGAATATTGGTGGCCCTCAAATTGACGGGTCAGTGAGAGGAGTTTGATTTTACTAGGTTATGCAGTGTTAATAAAGCAGATCACTGGTTCTTAGATTAGAATCACTACCATTTCTTATTTTTAATGAGAAATTTGACAATTATTTTTCGCTCCTGAATCCTTTTCGCGACCCTCAAAAGGGTCGTGACCCCTAGTTTGCCAACCCCTGGTATATACTACATTGTCAAATCGCTGGACTCTGAGTTGGCCTGGAATTGTGCATATTGGAATCCATATTCACTTGGAATTGGAGGGTACTGGACTCATCAGGACTGGCCCAGAATAGTGGCCACTGGAAACTGAACTGGCCCAAACCAGAACTGGCTTGGGTGAACTTGAATACAGCCCTGTGATTTGACCTTGCCTACAGACTCTTGGGGCAATTGACACATCAGTGATGGGCAGCTACAGGCATGGTCCACTAGATCAGAGGTTCACTAAAAAACATCTTATTTTTTAACCCTTATCCTCTTCCTTACCCCTTATCCTAGCCCTCACCCTAATCCAATTCCAAGCTAATCTTTATCCTAATCCTAAACCTAATT
This sequence comes from Holothuria leucospilota, assembly GCA_029531755.1. Classification (NCBI taxonomy): domain Eukaryota; kingdom Metazoa; phylum Echinodermata; class Holothuroidea; order Aspidochirotida; family Holothuriidae; genus Holothuria; species Holothuria leucospilota. The sequence continues at coordinate 24,324,227 of CM055969.1, forward strand.
CCACATCTAACCCTAATCTCAACACTGACTCTAACCCTAAGCACACTTTTGTCTGGCATATAGATCTTTGGTATAGTGAACCTTGCATGTAATGAACCTTCCATTTAGTGGGATTCCCCCTCTTCTACATCCCCCTTTTCAAGTTTGGAAAACCTTTGTACTAACAGAAAGATTTTTACAATCTCATTTTATGTCACACAGCTTCACAAGTTCTGGTAAAAAGCTCTTCATTTTTGGAAATAAATTTTTGATAAAACTTATGTTTCCTTTCGAGGCTTTTCCACTAGCATTGAAACTACACAATCAGTACCGTGATGCAGTCAAATGACTGCTTCTGCAACTGCATTACATGATTGCACTTCTTGTAATTAGGATCACGTTATTTCACATGTTTTTCCAGAAATGATATACCTTCATGTAGTCCTCAGAATCATGCATCTGTCCAACTCCTATGAATAGTCTACGTATGTACTGAAATCAGGATTTCCACAGTGAAATGAATTTCATGAACAGTCCCAATAAATTTCTTGCAATCCAGGACTGTTTCCTGAGACTGACTGCTACAATAGGCTTTTAGACCAAATTAATGTACTGTACAGTAGGGTACATATTATGTTACTACACAAAAAACTTTCTAATACTTTTGAAACTTCTCTTTTTTCCATATTTTGGGAAATTTTGAAAAAAAGTGGATTGCAATGTAAGTCTATAACATAAATTTGCATATAGGGGTGAATTTCTCCATCTTGCTTTAAGACAGGCTTTTTTTTTCCTTCTATGAAAAGTGTATCTCTAGGGTAAGTCCAAAGAATGGCATACTGTACTGTACAATTTCTAAATTTATAAAAACTCTATAAAAGTCAGTGTTACAGTATGAAGACATGAATAAACAGATTTATTCCTTTTCTTCTCTGAAACAGATTTGAAGTTACTGTATTTGCAATGCACTTTCTGGACTTAATATCTCTCTGGAGCAGTTTACTGTTCACCTCTACTTCCACTTCACTGACTTCTCTAGCTGGCTGGCCTCTTTAAAACCTTATGTAGGTTGTAATGTCATCTTAAAAATCACCCATTGGAAGTACAGAGCTACAATTAGTAACTATGATCTGCTGGCTAGTCTTTTGTAAACAATAAATTTGTGGTCATTAATATCTCCCCTTTTTCTCTTCATGGCAGACATGTAGATCTTAAGCTTTACTTTTCTTAAAAGGTGAACAATACGGTAGGCCAGAAGGAAACCCTTGATAGGTTTTTATGCCATCCATAATTCCAATCACCAGGGACAACCAGATGACGTTTAAGTCCATCACTGTAAGCCATAGTCACAGTGCCTTCGACTACAACTACAATACTACAAATTCAGCCCAGCAAGGATAATAAATCAAACAGTGATTTTTACAACAGCTTCAAATCCATCAAACTATGGATACCTACAGTAGTCAAGGAGCAATTACAACTATCCTGTACGAATCCAGTTCAAAGTGGATACTGTACCTCATCATGTAATGATGTAGTAACTTGACTACAAATCCAACCCAAAATGGATACTGTACCTAGTGATGTCAAGCAGTGACCTTTGACTACAACTTCAAATTCAGGCCTTTTTCCACTTGGCCACACCACTGGTCGACATGAAATTGTGAAAAGAAAAATGCTCTCCAGGGTGGCAGAGTGTTCTGTTGATGCTCCTGCTGCTCCCCTACAAGTATAGGCTATGTAATTATCGGGCTAGCTTATACTAGAGGGACTGAGTGGGAAAACAAAACTAAGAAAGCGAGATCAAGAACATAATGCTGATCAACGACTGCACAACTCAGTCTCACTGGAACTGTGCCATATTTATAACAAGTGCTCTTGCTACACATTTATAATAAATGCGTTCTTAGGACTAGTGCCAGGAGAATCTTCATTATGCCCAAGGCACACTGCAAATCTTTTGGCGATCGTTCTTTTGCGGTTGCCAGCCCACGTCTTTGGAATGATCTTTCCAGTGATATTCAATCTGCACCAATACTTCAGGTTTTTAGGACAAGGCTTAAAACGTGGTTCCATGTATTAATTGTTTTGTTGTTGCTTTTGTTGCTCAGTATTTATGTCCTATCTTGTGGTTTTTTTCCCCTTAGTTTCTTTTTCTTACACTCATGTCTATTTTCATGATCTTTCATGTTTTTGTACAACGCATTAGGTAACTTTTGGTTCATAGTATGCTTTATTAAATCAATAATAACAACAACAACAATAAAAATAATACTTATACTTGTAGTCGTAGTAGAAGTAGTAGTAATAATAACAATAATAATTTTTAATACAGAAACTACTGTGCAGTACTACAGCCTGCAGTTAGTTAGATGGGTTTTAACGACACACCAACATGAAAGTGTTATATAGTGTCAGCACTACAGCCTGCAGGTAGTACGTGATCATGGTAATGACATGGAGCAAAGGCCTAGTCCTCAGTATTAAAAGGGCTGTCTACATTAGTTACAGGTTTTATGGCTCAGTTTCTAACCAAATGGTTTAAGTAGGGCCGGCCACTGCCTTTTTTCCAGTTGTGGCTCACTGGCTTGTTTTCTCTACTCCATTGCTTATTCTGAGCACCAAGCACAATGGCAGTAGGTTCCATTTTAAGTCTTTGGTATGACCCGGCCAGGAGCTGAACCCCAGACCTTCCGGCTGCAAGTCGGATGCTCTAACCACTTGACCATGCAGTCGGTCATGACTGTGTACAGTCATTCCCCTTCCGTTCACTATACACAGTCCCTACTAATTACTACAACCTATGAAAATTGTGGGGTGATCGTCTGTCTGTGTGTTGGTCAAAATTTACTTTCTTCTCATAGCAAATTTTGGGCCTTAAGTTTTAATTTACTACCATTTTTTCTCCATATCTACTGTAATAAGAGTACTACAGATGTTTTTGATCACTGAGATCTTCTGGAAAAGTTAAAAAATTTGAAATAAAATCAGTAACTTCTTTGTGCCATACAATTTACTGTGTGACAAAGGATCTTTGTTAACAACAGTATGCTAATGAGCCACATCATTACGTCATTAGGCCTATGGAATGTCTGCAGAGGCAACTGGCCATGTGGATTTGGATTTAGATGAGGTTTTATGGCTCAGTTTCTAACCAATTGGGTAAAGTCAGGCCGGCCATGGCCTTTTTTCCAGTTGTGGCTCACTGGCTTGTTTTCCTTACTCCATTGCTTATGCTTAGCACCAAGCACAATGGCAGTAGGTTCCATTTTTAAAGTCTTCGGTATGACCCGGTCAGGAGTCGAACCTCAGACCTTCCGGCTGGACATGTGGATGTTGGCCTAAAAGTATAGGAAGTACAGACACCAACTACTTTGTGTGATGTCACAATGTTACAGACACAGTATTCTGATATCAACAAGTGTTTTGAACACCACAGTAAATTCTAAAAAGGGAAAAATTGATTTTATTTCAAATTTTCGAAAACTGCAACAGCCTAGTCCTCCTTCAATACTTGTGTTTTGGAAAGAAAATGCTATGGTAGCAAGTTAAGACTTAGCTAGTTTTACTAGCTTTACTACTGGACTTACAAAGAAAATCAATTTGGTAGAACTGCAGAATACGCCCCCCCAAAAGCTTTCCAACCGTGACACCCTGAGTCGCAGCCGCTGTCCTACTGAACCCCAATGTTATGTTGTGTGTTGTTGTTCAAAGTGATGTCATATACGATAACATCAGTCGTGGTTCTCCTCACCAAGGACAGGGATCACAACTCCATTCAGTTGGGATATTCTACTGAAAGAGAAATGCCTGTGTACTGTCATTCTCAAAATGTATTAATGTAAGATGGTAGCATCTTACATAAAATGTTAATCACTGTTTTGTTCCTGTAGTTTTCCATTTTCCTGTAATAGTTTACTGTGAGTCAAAATTAGTCATTGATGCTGACATCGGCCTATTAACAAACTTTCAAAGTAACTTTTCAAAGCAACTTTTCAAAGTAAAACTTAAGCTTTCTGTCCACTTGCGCAATAAGTAACTTCCCATGGGTATTAGAGTGTGCAAGAGGATCACATTGTTTGCTTATTACCTTGAGAGGCTTCTCCCAGGAGATAGACCTCCTTACTGTGTAGGAGTTTCCCTGTACAAGAATGACATCACAGTGATTATGATGTCATTGCAATATTTTAAGACTTATTTCTGTGCAAGTTGTCAAACTTTCTGAGGAATACTAGACAGGAAGTTGTAGATGTTATATAATTCTTTAGAGTACGTACAGTATGTTGGGTGGAAGACTAACTGTTGATTATTTGACCAAATTAAGGAAATAAGATTGACATTGAAATTTAGAATAAAACCAGGGCAGTTTCCCTTGCTCTGGGAAAGAAGATCTAGCAGCCAGCAGAAGAGGTGCTGACTTGGGAGTAACTTCCAGTCCTAGGCAGAAGTTAGCCCTTGTAAAAATTTGCCAACAATGAAGTCCGTGTGAGAAGATGTTCTTTTATAAGCACCTCCCTCTCCTCCACATCCTGAACATTCATTTGTTGAAAAATTATATGCTGGGTCATTCTATGCCAAATCAACAAATGGTTTCCAGGTGGCCATCTTGATTTTGATAAGTGAAGAGGGCCCCTTTTTTGAAAATTTTCCCTGGGACCAAGTTTAGACCTCTGCCAAATCTTTATAATTTGTATATCAATCTGGTAATGCTCATTCCCCTGCTCATACTCAAGTGATCAAATAATATACAGGGTATAATATTAAGACCCTCTGGACCACTGTTAGTGGGACCAGGTGACCTCAAATTGAAAAAATTACTTCTGAAAGTGAAAAATTGCATTTTGGGGGGCCCACATATCCAAAATTAAGCTATCTACTGCTGATCTGAAACTCAAGTAGATTCTGATTATGTTGCCACCAGACATCTTATACGTATATCAAATTACCTTTTTCCTGTGAAAAGTTATAGCATGCAAAGTCATAAAAATCACAAAGTAACATTTGGCATGAAAATATGGTTTTGCACAATTTATACTTTTTTGAAGGCCATAACTTCAAAACCCCTTGCGCTATCGGCCTCAAAATTTCAGTGTGTTCATTTTGTGTATGTAGCAATATTCCGAGGGAAAATCATAAAAATCAGAGACAGTCACCTGGGAACTTTCCTGAAAATTTATTGATTTGGCATGAAATATGCTGCTACTTTCACTGCTCTTTTACCGGCCATGAACTTGTTTCATATTGAAGTATTTTTCAACTTTTAAATGCTATCCAGTATCCTGAAAGAACTTTTATCCATGGAAGGTTGCAGTGTTAAAACCACTACCTTTGTTGGATCTGGCTGTAAGAGAGTTGTTTCAGGATTAAAGCATGTTGTTCCTATCGATAGTTCTACCTGCACATATGAAGTCCAAATTCAGATAGCCGGGAGACCTGAACTAGCAAGATGACATACATCACAGAAGAAGCAAAGCTGTGTAAATTATAGGATCAATCCTTCCTGTCAAGTTTATTTTTGCTCTCACACAATCTTCGTTATTGGACATTTGTGTTTACATTTCCTACCGACATTATGTACTGTAAGTTGTTTCTTTGTATTTTGTATTTTGCCATTGTACTATAGTTTCATGTTGTTTTAATTATAAATTTGATTTGTTTCTACTGATAGAATGAAGTCTGCATAAATTTTTGTTTATTTTTTAGAGTCAAGTGTCTGCCTTAATACATTGCAGTTCTCCCCATTCTCACATTCATGTTCTCCCCACAGAGGACCACAACCCCACACAGGATGTGGTTACCAGCACAGTTGAAATAGGCTATAACCTACTGTAACTACCACAAATGTGCCTTACATTATACACAATGATGTCACAGCCATGTGTTGTCATTATGCAGGACAGCGACCACGACCAGGGTTTACATTTTACGCCGAAACGGGCGTTTTTTACGCCGACGGAAATTTTACTTACGACCAAAAATACAATTCAGTCGTAAATATAAATTTTGACTTGCCCATCTTTACGAAAGAAAATTGGACTCACTAAACACTTACCTACTGAAAATTCTTGGGTTTCTTAAAACCAAATAATTAACAAAAAGAACACCTCCAAAATAATGTTCTATCCCAATGTCTTGCAACTTTTGACAAGTGACAACGAACGTTTCGGATTCCGTGGCACTGTCATACAGTTATATGCATACATGCTGTATGTACACTGTATGGAAATACACTTGTCATTGTGTTGTAATATTGCTAACGTTAGGCAAAGTACACCAGTTGCTGGATCATACACAGAATATGTATTTGATATTTTCGACCAAATTTCTCTTTGAGGGAAGTGAAAGTATTTTTTATTATCCAAGGATCATTTCTCATCATAAAAACATTTCAGCATTAACTTATTTCATTCACATTTGAATTTATCGATAAGTTGTGCTAACGTTGTTATAGGCTATATAGGCTAGGCCTAACGTTGCCGTTTACGGCTTATCGCGGTAGGCATTGTATATTTAATCACTTACGTTAGAAATTTTAAAAATTACGGCGCGAAATTTTGAATGGTCATAAAAAAGAAGATACTATCATGAAAACTTACGACTTTTTCAGAGAAAAATCTTCTCAAGACATCGTGGATAACTACAAATCTGCCGTACCAAAGTCACACAATTGGACCTATGCCATACACAATGACGTCACTGTCACATGTCCTCCTACTGAGACTGCAACTACACTCAGGACACTGATTATGGTGAAGTTGTTAGGGCCTCTGTAGTTTACACCAGGTGGACAAACAGACGTCAGGCACTGTACGCTGTACACAATGGTACAGTAGGCCAATGGTGCCAGGGTGCATTCCATGTAAATCCGATTCCAACAAAACCAAAGGTGTGATTTATACCACACAATACATAACACTGCCTGCTGTATGATGATCCTTCTTCATACTTGAAGCAAAAAGTTAATTCTTTCCTATTTAACAGCAAATAATCATATTTTGTGTCTGACTCAATGTGAACTCAACAGAAACAAACTGCAGCAGAAAATTTTATAGCTGCAGTTTTGACTCAGGCCTAGGTCTTGGCCAGAGCTAGTTTGCAGTACAAAATATATAGTCAATTGGTAAGTTGTACACCATCTCGAGTGAATCCTCATGCCACTGTGGTAAGTTATATGCCAACTCGAATAAATTCTCATGCTGCCATGCCAAGCATTTTACTTCATCTATCCTGAAGATCTATCTTTGGCTGGCATATAGCCTACTGCACAAAATGCACCCTGGCATTGGCTGAATGTTAAACTACAAAAATCCAAAACCAAAAGATGGTTGTTATTACTGTTACTATTATAATGCTAATGTACACAGGTAGTGTTATAACTGAAATGAATGTGCAATAGTCTACAAATCATTACAAATGTTGCCCATGGTGACTTTGATTTTAGTCAAAGTGTTCTTTGAAAATTGGCCAGGGTATTCTGTAGTTACTTCATTAATTTCAACGAGCACTTACTGGTCGAAGACCACACTTTTTTGATGGGTCATAAGTTTGGACCTTGTAAAGGAGCTGTCTAGCCTAGGCCTTGGGAGCTTTCGGCGACCCATCTGGAAAACATGCATGTTACGCCGAAGATCTTCGGCGCGCAGTAATTGACCTTATAAATAGGCCTACACCAATTTGATGGCGTGATTTTCTTGCCTTTTACACACTTTACTTAAAACACAGTACAACAATTTGGCATGGCATAAAAATTGAGAAAAGAGGTGACTGACAGATACAAACTTTCCAGACTGGTTTGGCTACCGTGCACACACGTACTGTAGGACCTAAACCACAGGCGTTCGGAGCATACATATATAATACACTATACATATATATACTACACGGTAGGTCAATTCGTCTCGACGACTTCGTGGCAGTTGCTGTACCTGCGTAGCTATCCATGCGGTTCCAACGCACGTAATTGCTGTGACGAACGTTGAGACCCCATGGATAGCTACGCAGGTAAACGCAACTGCCACAAAATCGTCGAGACGAATTGACCGACCTTGTCGTATATATATATGTATAGTGTATTATATATGTGTATATAATGCTCCGAACGCCTGTGGCCTAAACTGCCTTAGGCCTAGTGCTTTATTGAGTATATAGTGTGTTGACTGTCGAATGCACACTTAAGGTACCCTACCACTGCAAGCTTTTGGGTACAACTATAGAATACCCCACCTCATCGACTAAACCCACTAAGCATCTGGATGTTTAAAGACAGACTGTCATCACCCCACAGTATATTTTTAGTGTATGTATATCAAAATTCTCAGTTGGTGACTGCTCTTTGATTGACATCAAAGTTTGAAAATTTGAAAGATGCAGAGTAGCTCACATTCCACACAAGGAAGAGAGAGTGCTTTTATTACATTTTATAGCCTTGTATGTTCACCAGGACATAGCCTTAAGCAATAAAACAGGTTTATTCTTGCACAAGGAGTAGCTTCATACAGTTATGGGAGGAGCTAGAAGATGCATAGTTGGGAGAATTGGAACTTTCTGGGATCATGAAAATTCCCCTTTAAGGATTTAAACACCCTTTCTGAGTGGCAAAATAAGTGGCAAATGCACTTTAACACCAAAAAGTGTTTTTCTATGAGGATCACTCACTCAAGGAATCCCAAACTTTTTAATTATACTTTAGACAAAGATATCCTTGAGTCCACTGCCTCTCATACTTACCTAGGTGTTGACATTTCAAACAATCTTACTGTACCTGGAATAGACATATTAACCATATCACTTCGTCTGCAAATAGGTCTCTGGCGTTTTATCAGAAGGAATCTATACTCCTGTCCCAGGAGTGTTAAAGCTAATGCCTACAGTACCTTACTCTTGTCAGGCCTTTATTGGAGTATTCATCTTCCGTTTGGGATCCCTACACCGTTTCCCTATCCAATAAGGTTGAGCAAATTCAACGTAGGGCTGCTAGGTTTGTCTGTAATGACTATTCCCCCCATAGTAGCGTGACTGAAATGTTAAAAGATCTAGGGTGGGATAGCCTTAAAGTCAGGCGTACTGTCAACAGGCTAGCAATTTTTTACAAAGCCAGATTGGGTCTCCTAGCCTTGCCAATGAACAACCTTCAACCGGTCCGGCGGCCTTCTAGGCATCATCATTCAAATAGCTTTTTACATATACCAACCAATAAGGACTGCTACAAATACAGTTTCTTTCCTCGGACCGTCAGGGACTGGAACCTTCTCCCCCAGAACATAACAGATCTCGAGGACCCCAAGCAGTTCAAGAGCGCAGCCTTGAGGATTCTCAGACGGGACGACTAACTTCATGCGCACACCCAACCCTGCACGTTTGACTCCACCAGGAGTGTTGTGCAGTATTTATCCAGATCCAGATCCAGATGCTCAGTCGTAGACGTAGTCACTAGGACTGAGCATCCAGCCTAAAATGGATGCTCAGTAGAACTGTCATTGCTATTAATTGTCAAATGTCATTGCTATTAATAATTTGCTCACTGGGACTACGACTGAGCATCCAGCCTCAGATGGATGCTTAGTGGAGCTACTGTACAAAGCTTAATTTAGGCCTAATTACTATATTTTTAACTTTCACTGTGACTACGACTGAGCATCCAGTGTCAGCCTGGAGGAGTAATTATAGAATGCAGGTCCACATATAACAATGTTCTTAGAGTGGATTTGTGGATTTGCGGATACAATCTTCGGGAAAGAAATCCCACAGTTCTTGTCATTTCGATTTAACAAAGCCAGGGTTTAGAGACAAAATATTACAAAGTCCGGGGAAGGGATCCCTAAGTGTATTCGTGGATACGATCTTGCTTCCCCACCCCGAGCTATTTGAGAACGACACACAACCTAAGCTGATTCACGGATTCGTGGATACGATCTTGTTTCTCAACCCGGATTCATGGATACGATCTTGTTTCCCCACCCAAAGCTACTTGAGAACGACACAACACACTGGGTTTTAAGACAAAAAAGAGTGGATTTGCGGATTCGTGGATACGATCTTGCTTTCCCACCCTGAGCTATTTGAGAACGACACACAACCTAAGTGGATTCACGGATTCGTGGATACGATCTTGCTTCCCCACCCTGAGCCATTTGAGAATGACACACAACACACTGGGTTTAAAGACAAAATATTACGAACTCCACGGAAGCTTCCCTGAGTGGATTCGCGGATTCGTGGATACGATCTTGCTTCCCCACTCTGGAAGCTATTTAAGAATGAAAAACTGAGATCAAATCCGCGAATCCGGATTCTAGGAAAAAATAAACAGTGGACCTGCACTCTATAATTGTACCGCCTGGATGCTTAGTGGAACTGACTATTCAATGACGTCATTGCTAACGTTACAAATAATTCACTCACTGTGACTACAACTGAGCATCCAGCCTCAGATGGATGCTTAGTGAGGCTACAAAGCTTGATTTCATCATCACTTATAACTCTCTCACTGCGACTACGACTGAGCATCCAGCCTGAGATGGATGCTTAGTGGCTCAGATGGATGTTAATTACTGGAACTGACTAAGTTAGGCTAGTAGTATGTGTGTCACACAGTAGGCTATGTCGTTCTTTAAATTAAAGGTAATAGGCAGTTGCCCCAAAATTTTCTTTGAAAAATCAGCAAACTCTTGCAAATCTCCTCTTATTGCATTACAAGCACCTCTGAAGACGTTTTGAACATAACTATTACAAACAATAGGTAAAGCAAGGCGAAATTCTCCTTGAATTCCACAATTCACTAACAAAAATATTGTCACATGATCAAAATAGGCCATACATGAACTAGAGTGACAGGATACACTCACTCTGTTTGGGGTGACTGCCTACTGCCTTTAAGCTGAGGCTGCTGTCACAAAAATCACCGGCCAGATTGCACTACAACTCCACATCCACTATTTAAAATGAGGTTGCTGCCTGAGGTGGGGTATTCTTTAGTTACTGCAGCTTTTGTATGGTATGTTATGCTAGATCCGCACTCGACGAGTAGATGGTCACCCCATTATACCACAGGCGTTCGAAAGTACATATACTACACACTATATATATATAATAAGACAAGGTAGGTCATTTCTCACAATATGTAATGACAAGGAGTAGGCCCAGTCGCACTTCACTGCTAGTGTTTCCACACTCTAAATCGTTTAACATAACATAACATAACATAACATAACATAACAGGTTAAAGGGCAAAGGAGGGCTAAGGCCCCATAAGATGCCCTGAAGTCCATACAACCTTAACTGAAAACAAAGAACCAACCAACACCAAACGAGCCCAGCACAATTAGATTCTACCACACTTATGGAAGAACTTGTCAATGTTAACCTTAAAGGGGAATTTTCATGATCCCAGACAGTTCCAATTCTCCCAACTATGCATCTTCTAGCTCCTCCCATAACTGTATGAGGTTCTTCCTTGTGCAAGAATAAACCTGTTTCATTGCTTAAGGCCATGTCCTGGTGAGCATACAAGGCTATAAAATGTAATAAAAGTACTCTCTCTGCCTTGTGTGGAATGTGAGCTACTCTGCATCTTTCAAATTTTCAAACTTTGATGTCAATCAAAGAGCAGTCACCAACTGAGAATTTTGATATACATACACTAAAAATATACTTTGGGGTGATGACAGTCTGTCTTTAAAGCAGTGCACAGATGTGGAGTTAACTACCCACTCAGGCAGACTATTCCACTCGTTAACAACTCTATGAGAAAAGCTGAACTTCCTAATGTCGAGCCTTGCAAAATTCTTAACTAGCTTCTTACAATGGCCTCGAACCCGAGAATTACATTGAACCTTTAAATAATTGCAAGAGGACAAAGGATTCCTTTCAGAGAGAAATTTGTACACCTGAACCAGGGTGCATTCCATGTAAAGCCTATGCCGAAGGTACGCCGAGGTTTTCATGACCGTACGCCAGGATGTACGCCGGGATTTTCTGTACAGTGCACATACAATGCATGTACATAGCAATCCATAGGCGTGTGTACATGCGTACAGTATAAGGTTTCACGGTACCGCAAAAGTTTGGTACCGTCAATACTGCTACAAATGGTACCGGTAATACCGTAGTACCGGTACCAAAAGAGAAAATAGTCTGACTTTAAAAACAAGAATACCCGGAAATACAAGAGGTATTAACGTACGTGCCGTGTTCTGATCATCCCTGCCTTCCGCTACACTGTTAATGAATTAAGTACACTCAACACATTGGTAAACAAAAAGTGAAACCCGCCGAAAGCCAGCGTCCGAAAAACACGGGGAGTGGAGTCAATTTTGAACCCGAAAGTCCCAAAAGAACACTCAAAACTACTGTACTTACAGTTATGAAAATAATTTCTAAAAATGATGAAAATCGCCTTCGTAAATTATCACCTGAAGTTTTTAGGTGGAACTTTTCCAAATTATTCCCATAAAATATTGATTCATCAAGCCTATTTCCGACCGCAATTATTACTATCAAAACATTTTTTGCAACATTTCATGTTTTGAGTTCAAGATGCCTAACAGTATGATAGCACCGCAATCTAGCTAGCTTTTACCCGCGTAAATCATTTACTGATATAACGCTCGTAGGATGGGGACTCCTATTTTCGTGCAGATAGGCCAGCTTCACATAGATGTAGGCCTAACGATATAGGTACGTTCTGTACGATCTTTGGGACTGCACGAAAATATGAGAACGCCGTACTACTGAGTGTCTCAAAAATCTAAATCGACTTAAGTAAGTCTGAATTCACGCAACTACGACGACAGCGTTCAATGGGATTTTACTGTGTAGTTTCTCTCACATACAGTTAAGTCAATGGACAAGTCCCATTGACTCACTGTACAAACTGTTGAAAGAACGTTCTTCCGAAGATTTCTCTCACACACAGTTATGTCAATGGAGAAGTCCCATTATCTTACTGTGTTTGAAATCGTTGAAACAACATTCATGTCAGAGCCAGCGATGCAATGATTCTTCGTAAGCTTACAACGAATTTCTTAATGATACGATGCCTTGTGTAAGCATAGGCAAAGTGAATGATACCAACTGCTATTAGTACATAATACAAATGTATGTGCTGATAACGAACGATCGTTCGAAAACTGCACACAATGTCGAAAGAAAGCAAGCCACAAGTTAGTGTGGGAAGTATTGGTTGGGCGAAATTTCCCGTTACACGTGGTAATTTACATACATATCAGTTAAAGGGCAATTTCCGAAATTACGAGGGGAAATTTGTGACAGAAATGATGCAAAATGGTTACAGAATGAACGTTTCATGGTTACATTTTTATATTTAAAAGAACACAAGGCAGTTATCATATGGATTATAGTATTTATATTTCAGTTATATTCCATTCAATTGCAGTATTTTTAGATTTTTGTTTTGACGTATTGTCGGGTACTGTTCTCCGCGGTACTTCGGTACCTTGTAATTGGTGGTACCGTACCGTATCGGTACCGGTACATACCGGTACTCGCAAAAATACCGGTATACCGTGAAACGTTAGTACAGTATACATGTACGTGATACGTACACAGTCACCATACATTGGCAATGCACGTACAGGTATATAGTATACACACATTATAGCTAAGTCAGAGGCAATCCGTAAGCGATTGTATGTACGTATGTATACATGTACGTAATGCATACACCATTCACTGGCAATACAAGTAGGCCTACAGGTATATATAGCACAGTACTGTGCGTAAACATACTAGCGGGAGTTGACTGAATCGGACCGCCGGTATGCCGGGAGTACCGTTTGCCCGCCAACTACGCCGGCAATCCTCAACTTACTGCATTTTGCACGCCGACAAAGGCTAGTTTCTAAGCCTCCATGCCGACCGAAATCGTATGGCCACGCCGAAGATCTTCGGCATATAGTGCACTAAATGCACACTGGCACCTGAAGCATGTCCCCCCCCCCTAATCCTTCTCAACTCCAGGGTGGTAAGCCCAAGATGCTTAAGTCTAACATGATAAGGTAGGTGTCTCACCTCGGGTATAACGCGAGTGGCTCTCCTCTGAACTTGCTCTAAATGAAGCTTGTCCTTTTCATAGAAGGGACTCCAAGCCTGGGCTGCATAGTCGAGGTGGGGTCTAACCAACTGCTTATACAGATTTTGTACAATTTCTTTATTAAAACTACTGAAATTCCTCTTGATCAATCCAAGCACCTATTAGCCCTAGCAGAAGCAGCTGCACACTGTCTAGATGGATTTAAATCACCTGTAATAACTACACCCAAATCCTTCTCCTGACATGGCCGATTTTCACGTAATTTTAGATTGCATTTCAGGAAAAATGCTTTAGAGTGTGGAAACACTGGCAGTGAAGTGCGACTGGGCCATAGAGTAGGATATAAGAACTAGAATGCGCACTCCCAATACCGCGTACATAAATCTGCTGCGATTGCATGGATGTACATGTAGATCAAAGCATGTGTACAAACTGTATGGCGGCCGAGTCCCCCCATGAGATCACAGCTGTTTCGGGGAGTGAGCACTCCAGTTCCTATATCCTAACGTTACTCTATGGACTGGGCCTACTCCTTATCATTACATATTGTGAGAAATGACCTACCTTGTCTTATTATGTGTGCAGTATATGTACTTTCGAACGCCTGTGCATTATACTAACATTAGGCTAGCATACGCCCCTAGGCTAGCTCGAAACAGCGTTAGGCTAACGTCAGTCCCCAAACATTGTCCAGAATTAGGTCACTCTGGGCTGGGACGTGGGCTAACCTGCAAGAAAAGTTTTGTCGGGGAAGAGGAAAATGAATCACCTTCAGGCTTTTTAGTTGATCAGATAGCTTTGTCTCGATATCTATTAAGAGCTTCTCTTTTTCTTTGAGTAACTTGATGTATTTGTTAGCCATCACGTCCCACTTGTGCGAAGAGAGAGTACCGATACGAGTATTTCCACAAAAACTCCTGAAGTAGCCTACAGTACAGCGCAATATTTCCATAAAGCAGACTTAACGGGGGCACATATCCATGTTTTTTGTTACCTGTTGGTATGATGCCCATGTTGCTGTGAATCTTTCACAAGGTTTAATCTATTACGGTACTATTTCACAAAATGCAACTCCCAAAATGCAACCTCCTCCCGCTGTTCACTTTTCCCACCAACGGCGCCATTAAATTTGCAACCATCATAAGGAAAATATTTCTTTAGCATAAATGCAACTCACAGCTGGGGGACACAGCATTTCCTCTTATCTAGAAACGGTCCAGAATGGCCGCAAAAGCCATCAAGATAAATTATTGGGGAAGACCCTCCTTCCCCAGCTGCCTTCGGCGCTTGCGATTAATTGAAGGCTTCAGTGCAGGGTTGCCACTCTGCTTTTTCAAATTTCACTACGCGGGTGCTCGAAATTTCACTTTTTGACATGGGATTTCACTACATGACGTTCGACAGAGTACCTCACCCTACCCCCATTAGCATTATCTCATTTTTGCTCTATTTAAGTCCAATTTTTTATTTTTCTGGACCGCTTTTTTCCCCCAAAATAGGCCTAACATTTTTCAAGAGAGGGAAGCCTTGTGAAACAAACATACGAGCAAGTAAAAGAATACAGTCTGACAATGTGAGTTTATAGTTTGTTTTAATTGCAAAAGTCACTCGGGTTGACGGAGGGGATACCTTCTTAAAGTAACTCACCCCCCCCCCAAAAAAAGTATCCACCCCTAAACCAATTTGACTGACGAAAGAGGAAGAGGAATGTATACTGTAGCCTTTAAACGCAATTGTGATAATATTGAAATCAGCTGGTTTATTATAATCTTAGTGTGATTTTATTCTTCCAGATCTTGTGTACATTTTTGAGTTTTCGGTGCCAAAAGAAAATTTACACTCATTTGACTAGCCGTGAAAAGGAGAAAAAGTTAGTTAGTCAGTTCTGCTATCAGGGTTGCCAGGTCGTGATTTGGTTTCACGGCCAAATTTTAACATAAATTTCTGTATTTTTCCTTCAGCAGAAATTTACTGTATTTGTACAGACAATTTGCATTGCTACAACAAAAATGTTGTGTAACATGTATTTTCTTTTATTTGAGAAACCATTTTTCTGTTTTTTTAACCAAATTTTACTGCATTGTTATAAACATCTCATCTGTAAATTAACAGACATTTTTACAGCATTATTGTGTTTTCTATTTTTCAGTTAAGTAAATATACTGCCGTTTAAGAAACATTTATTTGTCTTTCACCTAAATAAAGGTTCGGTTTTTCATTCCCCCACCCCACCCCCACCCCCCCGAAAAAACCGAAAATTTGCAATCTTTAAAACATATCGTTCTTCAAAGTCTCAGTTTTAACAGAATTTTCGGTAAATTTATATCACTACTTAAAAACTATGTAAATTTACATTTATTACGAATAACATCTGTTTTTAGTTCGCAAACTGATGTATTGTCACACATTTAGAGAAAGAAAAAAACAAACTATAAGGCGCTAATTTAAAGCACTGATAAGGTACCTTACTAATTTCAAATCATCAACACTGTCGCTTATGCATTTGATTGGAGCCAATTTAACGTCTCATAAATTTAATGTAAAAAGTCTGTTAATTTTAGCTTTATGGCGTAATGCAACATTATACATGAATAGGCGGAGTTTATTTTGTAAGTTTTTCTTAAAAAATAAATTGCTAATGCTTCGCATAATGTCTTTTTTTTTTTGTTTTTGTGTTTTATCAGGAACTAATAAACTTATTTTTCAGCTCAGCTGTTCGAGACTGGGGACTAAACGTTGTTTCGGACCGCCGTCCTTGGGAAGGCTCTAAGGGGCGCGTGTTTCCCTACCCTTTGGAAAAGTTTTGAATGTTTGAGGGTCCTTAGAATATGCAATTTGGTGCAACATATTGGGCAAATTTAAGGAAAATTACTGCAAATATTTTACACTTTTTACAGAGGAAACAAATAAGGGGTTTTCGTCCTTAGATGGAGCCCCCTCCCCCGCTTCCTAAGCCTATGATTTACCTATAGTTTATAACCGATATATTTGTATTCTTTGTAGTATTTATTTTGTAAAGAAGTATTAGATTGTACAAGAAATGGTTACTTTCCAGTTACAAACTTCCTAAAGATTAAGTGTCTCAAACAGAATGGCAAAATTGCATCCTAAGAGTGTTTCGACCTCGTAGCTCATGTGTAGTATCTGTTCTTTTCAGCCAGTCAAGAACGGGACCACGCATAACAGACCCATGATTTAGAGATCTGAAAGTCGAAGGTTGGTCAGTTAAGTTTATTGTCCCTTCGGGGACGTAGCTCCTTTGGGGAAGCAGAACTCCCTCGGGAGTAACGTTTTGTTTCGCCCCTTGGCTCTTCCCCAGAGAGTCGAGGGGACTGAAAAAAAGGACCTAGTAAGACATACGCTCTAGTTACAGTGCGAATATCTGGTCTAGATGATTGCAGCATTAAATGAGGTATAATAACCTAGACAAAGGATAACAAAGCAATAAATATCAAATAAATTCAATTGTTGATATAAACACAGTGGGCTGTAAATTAAAGGTACTAAAACAGGAAAATTATGTTATTCGATTTGCAGTAGAGTTTTGTAAAATAATGTACATAAAAGCTGAAAAAAAGAAACATACTGTTTATGTTATTTCATTATTACAGTCTGGCTGTAACAAAAACATAATTCCATTGGAAAAATGTTACCATAAATAGTATGTCAATTTACAGATATACTAGCTTTTAACAGTGTACCTATAGGTGACCGTGGACGGGCGCTGTCATTGCAAGGGTGATACTTTGGCGCTCCAGTAACAACTTCCATCTCATGATCATTAAAAAGGTGATTATACAAGGAACTATTCTGATCACAACACTTTCCGAGAACAGAGATACATCTCCAAACATCTGTATAGGGGCCCCGCATCAATATGGGAACCTTCAATCCAGTTTGTAAGCATGATGTGGAAGGTTGAAACTCTAAAGCACGTTGTTGCCGTTTTTTAAAAATTTTTTAAAAACTTTTTTTAAAAACTTTTACCGAGCGCTTCGCGCAAAGCCATTATCGGTATGAATGGTGATTGCTAATACACTTACGAAGAAAAAGCTGAAATGCGCTTGTTAGTCCTTCACACCTTTTGCTACACCTATCAGGGAGGTCTACCATCACCTTACTGCGCCTATTCTCTCCCTCCAGCCGATTCTCCATTCTTGGAAGCTGCCAAAAGTAGCCAAAGGGGGGGGGGGCTTCAGGAAGGTTGTTGAAAACGTATTCGATCAGCTCCAAAAATAAACCAAAGATAGTACCATTTTGCATCTAAGCAACCTTAAATTTATGAAATTTTCTCAAAGGGGAGGGGACTCCTTCTCCTTAGACCCCTCCCCCAGGGCGACACCTTCATGTAGTGACAAAGGAAGGATTCCCACTGCTGTATACAAACGCAGGGTGCATAAAAAAGGTGCAATTTACGCGTCTCCACGGCAGTTATAATAAAAGAATCCAGGCAGCCGGAAAATTAGAATTCACTAAATTATAGACATTTTCCAGCCATATACGATCAGCTCCAAAAATATCCCAAAGATAGCACCATTTTGTACCTAAGCAACCTTAACTTAACAAAATTTCTCAAAGGGGAGGGGGAACCCCTCCCCTTATTGTCCCCCTTCCCTTAGACCCCTCTCCCACGACGACACCTTTATGTAGTGACAAAGGAAGGATCACCACAGCTGTATACAAAACGCAGAGCGCATAACAAAGTGCAATTTACACGCGGCCATTCTGTTGAAAAAAAAAACATCCAGCCAGTCCGAATTGGGGGCCTTTACACCCAAAAAAGTATGACCCTAGCTACGGGCGTGGTTGGGGTCCATGATCTCTGACAATGATCAACGCTGCGGAGAGTGGTTTCAGCTATTTTTGAAAATGATTAAAGTAACATATTGAAGTAATGCCCTGGACTCCGTGCATTTCAATTAGCAGATCATTTATGATAGTCATGTTAATTTTGGAAAAAATGGTATAGACAGAGGGGAGGCAGGGGGTCATGCCCCCCCCCCCCATCGAGCTCTGAAAAAATTTGTTAATGGAACACAAAAATTGGCTTCAAATGATGCTAAATGTTGCACAGATTGCATCTGAGGGTACTTAAATATTCAAAAATTTCTCAAAGAACCCCCCCCCCGGCCGGCGATAAGGGGCCCGCAGTTGGCCCCCTCCAAACAAGAATCCTGGCTACGCCAGTGTTTGGAATCCTAACTCTTATTAGAATAGGACAAAGTCAGTCATCACAAAGAGGGGACACAGGGAAGGGCCTATAGAAAGACACGTCCTTCTCAAAAAAAAAGGCCTTGATAGTTGGAAGCTGTTATGTGATTCTGCATACTCTTGTTGAATGATAAATTATTTGCCAGCAATATGTGTGTATTTGATTTCTATATGGTTATTCCTACAAAATATTTCATAAAATACATAATAATATGTCTCCTCAGTTAGGCATACAAAATACCTTATAAAGTATACACCAAATCACATATTTTTACATTAAAAAACACAAAAGCTTTTCACCGTCGGAGGGGGGACACCCCTCCGACGGTAAAGAAGATTCAAATAAAGCAGGGATGGCGAGAGGTGCGTGTGTGGGAGGGGGGAGGGGGGTGGGACGGACCATTTCCCATGGTCGTAGTGGAAGACTGCCCCTTCCCCCCGTCGGGAAATTCCCAAGTTTAGCAGGGGAGCCTTAATGGGTACGAATATGTGTGTATTCCTGACGATGACCAGTCGCCCATACGAATTTCTTGGTTTTGCTTTTAAGTATTGTAGCAAATTCTACAATAAGGCCCCCAAATTTTCTCGCGTAGTCATTGCTTTCTAATCAATACGATGATTGGAGACTGTTCATTCACCGGGATTTCCGCATACTTCTTCTGGTAATCATCATCGGTACTATACGTCGCAAAAACCCGCAGGGCATAAACGCAAACGGAAAGAGGGGCAGACGGAGGGAGCTTCTAGCAAGATGTCAGACGACACCTGAAATGTTCAGGGTTTGCGATGATTAGCTTCCTTATCAGTTACCTTATTCCAATCTAGTATGGTTAATGGGGAGAATTGGAAGAGCTATATTGAGAAGTTCGGCAATTAATGTATTTAAGGGCTTTATTGTTATTACTGGCCTGGTTTTCAATTATGTTGGAATAGGTGGAATTTAACCCTTCGTCTTGCTGGAAGTACCGTAAGGAAGTGGTCACGTGGAACAGCTGGTAGCTGATCATTATTTAAAATTCTATACATTAATTTGTGGGAAACAGAATGATGTTGGAAATTTAGCAAAATTCAGCAATTTTTAGGACTTAAAGGAGTTCCTTTTGATTCAAATGACAGAGAAATAAAGATATTTTTGCCGGTCCCTTTTATGGCAAGCGAAATGTCCAATAATTAGAAAAACCAAGTTTATCGATCGAAAAACCAAGTTTATCGGTCGAAAAACCAAGTTTATCGGTCGAAAAACCAGGTTTATCGATCGAAAAACCAAGTTTATCTCCAAATCTTGGTATATCGGTTGAAAAACCTAGATTTTCAAAATAACTTGGCTTATCGGTCGAAAAACTTAGATTTTCAGTCGAAAATCCAAGTTTTTCGATTTATCTTGTATATCGAAAGATAAACTTGGTTTTTCTTAACGGAATGTCCAAAAATTAGAAAATCCAAGTTTATCGATCGAAAAACCAAGTTTATCGGTCGAAAAACCAAGTTTATTGGTCGAAAAACCAAGTTTATCGGTCGAAAAACCAAGATTATCGGTCGAAAAACCAAGTTAATCGGTCGAAAAACCAAGTTTATCGGTCGAAAAACCAAGATTATCGGTCGAAAAACCAAGCTTTCAACGCCAAACGTCCAATAACTAGAAAAACCAAGTTTATCGGTAGAAAAACCAAGTTTATCGGTCGAAAAACCATGTTTTTCGGTCGATAAACCAAGTTTATCGGTCGAAAAAACCAAGTTTATCGGTCGAAAAACCAAGTTTATCGGTCGAAAAACCAAGATTATCGGTCGAAAAACCAAGTTTATCGGTCGAAAAACCAAGTTTATCGGTCGAAAAACCAAGATTATCGGTCGAAAAACCAAGTTTATCGGTCGAAAAACCAAGTTTATCGGTCGAAAAACCAAGATTATCGGTTCGAAAAACCAAGCTTTCAACGCCAAACGTCCAATAACTAGAAAAACCAAGTTTATCGGTAGAAAAACCAAGTTTTTCGGTCGAAAAACCAAGTTTATCGATTATTTCGAAAAACTTGGTTTTTCGATTGCCATGGTGATTTGCCCGGTACTACTTTCCGCGACCACGACATGCTAGATGGCGGCTAAATTGATGGGCCTATATGTATTATGTAACAACATTTACACAAATCAATGTTGGTCAATGCTTTTGTTTTTGTTACAACATTTGTCAGACAAAACAACAAAAAGTCTTCATAGATATTTGTTATAGTCACCTGTCAACAAGATTTTGGGAACACCCCCTTTTGACTTGGACACATCCATTATTACCATGAGGTGGATTATTCAATTATTTCAAGGGACTTGGGATTTGGGTCGCTCGTAGTTAACTTAGATCCTGGTAGTGGTACAGCTAGCTAGCACCAGCGCGGGCCCGTACAGTACTACTGTACTACTAGCACTACTAGCCCAGTTGGACGCATACTGTCTTGTCAAAGGTCATTTGAGTTCACGAGAGGTTTAACTGTGAAAACCTTGCAAATGGCTTGTAATCATGACAAACTAAACCCCATAGCAATAATGGATGTGTTCAAGTCAAAAGGGGTGTATCCAAAAACTTGTGGACAGGTGACTAAAACAAGTATCTATGAAGACTTTTTGCTGCTTTGTCTGACAAATGTTGTAACAAAAAAAAAAAAAAAAAAAAAAACTGACAAACATTGATTTATTGTAAACGATCGTATTTGGAAATTTATTAAAATCTGCACTAATTACAGAAAAATTACATGTTTACTTAAACTTGAGTCCCTTGAAATAATTGAATAATCCACCTCATGGTGATAATAGATGTGTCCAAGTCAAAAGGGGGTGTTCCCAAAAACTTGTTGACAGGTGACTATAACAAATATCTATGAAGACTTTTTGTTGCTTTGTCTGACAAATGTTGTAACAAAAACAAAAGCATTGACCAACATTGATTTGTTGTAAATGTTGTTACATAATACATATAGGCCCATCAATTTAGCCGCCATCTAGCATGTCGTGGTCGCGGAAAGTAGTACCGGCAAATCACCATGGCAATCGAAAAACCAAGTTTTTCGAAATAATCGATAAACTTGGTTTTTCGACCGAAAAACTTGGTTTTTCTACCGATAAACTTGGTTTTTCTAGTTATTGGACGTTTGGCGTTGAAAGCTTGGTTTTTCGACCGATAATCTTGGTTTTTCGACCGATAAACTTGGTTTTTCGACCGATAAACTTGGTTTTTCGACCGATAATCTTGGTTTTTCGACCGATAAACTTGGTTTTTCGATCGATAAACTTGGTTTTTCGACCGATAATCTTGGTTTTTCGATACAGTTTGTCCAGTAATTCGAAAAACCAAGTTTCTCGACCGAAATAACAAGTTGTTTGTCCAATAATTAGAAAAACCAAGTTTATCGGTCGAAAAACCAAGTTTATCGATTAAAAAAACCAGGTTTATCGATCGAAAAACCAAGTTTATCGGTCGAAAAACCAAGTTTATCGGTCGAAAAACCATGTTTTTCGGTCGATAAACCAAGTTTATCGGTCGAAGAACCATGTTTTTCGGTCGAAAAACCAAGTTTATCGGTCGAAAAACCAAGATTTTCGGTCGAAAGACCGAGTTTATCTGCGAAAAACATGGTTTTTGATAGATAAACTTGGTTTTTCGACCGATAAACTTGGTTTTTCGACCGATAAACTTGGTTTTTCGACCGATAAACCTGGTTTTTCGACCGATAAACTTGGTTTTTCGACCGATAAACCTGGTTTTTCAACCGATAAACTTGGTTTTTCGACCGATAAACTTGGTTTTTCTAATTATTGGACATTTCGCTTGCCATACCCTTTCCTTTTATATATGGATATCTGCTAAGCCCCCGTCTACACGGTCATACATTTCTTCATTGAAAAACATAATGACGATGCTCATTGACAAAAGTATGATCATCTCATAGAGCAGAATACATCCTGCTCTATGGATCGTCTGAACTTATTTCCCAACAAATCTGAACAACGTCCAACATGTATGTGTTCTTTTAGCTACATGTTTCATCTTGCCAACAAGTATCGAACATTTGTGTGACGATGTTCATGGACCAAATGCAGAGCCTTTCTCGACACAGCCAAATTCAGGAAATTTTGTTTGTTACTTGTGGAAACAATGAGTCTACATGCGTGGGTCAACTTTTGACCAATGAATGCGAGCTCGTGAAAAATAGAGAAACGTGACGTAGGTGCATAAGCTCATACTGTGGTGTCGTGTAGGCCTAGGCCTAGGCTAGGCACAGGCGTTCCGAGCATTATATACACTATATATATAATAACTATATAGTGTATATAATGCTCGGAACGCCTGCTGTGGGACTAGGCCTAGCCTATGTTTTTCAACAGGGTTCCTATATCCAGCTCTGTTTTCAACGCGGTGCAAGATTAATGCGGCGGTCGGGCGGAGAGAACATATCAACGACCTCGAAATACATTTTTCGAAAAAGCTACGAATGAGATTTTAACGTTTATGGACGGTATGTAGCCCGCAGTCTGCTGACGTAAGTCCTAACGTTAGTAAGTTAGGCTACTACTGGGTCGTTTGCATAGTATAGAAGGATAGGGACTCTCTACGGTCGCTTGCTAGTTATGGGAACAAAGTGTAGCCTAGCTATATAGGCTAGGCCTAACGTTAGGCTAGATGAGAAGTAAGTTAGACCTAGCCTAGCCAAGCCGAGAGCTCAGAGCAGCTGTGGAGCAAAGTCTGATCCACAGGGAAGGCATCAGATGACATACCAACGTACATGGATAGTCAATGTTGATGTTCATGCCTTCTGTGCGGTTACAATAAGAACCAGTGTTGGCTAGACAGTGTAGGCCTAGAAATGTATGTCTCACGAACAGCGGTACAGTTAATACAGTAGGCCTACAACTGCAGGAGAGCCAGAATTTGTGGATTTTATTAATGTCTCTGCGGTACGGTTTCAAGACTGTAGAGTGAAGTACTACTTTTGTGCGGTTGAATTGTGAACATGTTATCAAACTTGCGTGCCTGCAGTTGTCAGTTGTTAAATTTGCACAGCTGGCACTTCAAGATTCATGTTTTTGTGCAGAGGGATAAATCCCCCGCACACAGCAAAATGTCCAGTCTGGATTGTATGTACGTCTATGGAGAGAATGAATTTGAGAGATTTCTGTGTGGTGGTACATGGCTACTTTAGTACTTACTCCATGTGCACAGTTTGACATAATTTCTAGCAATGCTTTTCTTAAAGGGAGAATATTAATGCAGTCACCCCAATAAAGGATTGTATGGTAGATTATCCTATTTCCAGAATGGATCTTGAGAATCGTGTGACAGTACTTTTCTCACTCAATTGTAAAATTTGCAAGAAGCAACTGCTTGGTTTACCTTGAATATGCAATATTAATGTCCTAAAATATTATGAAGGATACTTGGAAGAGAAAGAAGAAATTTGTGACATTTAGCTATTGTTTCAAAATAAGTTTGGGGCGACTGCCTTTGACCTTTAAATCCCTCAGAGACTGGCTTTGTTATGGATTACCACTATGGGTGTCGTTTGTAATTTGAGTGGTGTATACTACTGTACATACAATGTTTATGAAGTGCTTTCTATTTTATACTTCAGTTTATTGATTGCAGGTAATTGAGAATGGAGTATGAATTTCCCTAAGGAGAGCCACCTGCAAGAACTCATTCCATACTATCAAGGTAATTGAAGGGAATAAGTGCCAGCTTCTCATATTAATTTTTAAACATCAGCTAAATCTTAAAATCTTTTTCTCACAAGTATCTTAATTCATGAGGTTTCCCAACATGTATAAATTTATTAAACTGTTGTATAAAATTAGTCCAGACCTCAGACTTGTTTGTGATTTCCATTACATTTTTCACAGCTGAAGTCACAGTGGCCAGTTAAGTCAAGAAATATGCCGATCTTTGTACTGACTGCTAACAACTGGGATCCCTTAACTGCCTTGTTTTGGTGAAAAACACGAACACGGGGGGGGGGGGGGGGGCAAGGGAAGAGAAAGAATCCACTCCGAGGACATAAATTTTGTCAAGCATCTGTTAGCTGTAGCTGTAGTGCGGTGGCGTAGCTACCGGGGGGGAGGGAGGCATGCAGGGGTATGACGAAGTCGTGCCACCTCAGGTGCCCCTGTGGAAAATTTTGGGTGTACAGTTCTGTATATAAGTCCTATACAGAGGGAGAGAATTCAGAAATTGTGCACCCCTAGGAAAGGTTTGTGGCCTCCCAGTGCCCCCTGCTCAAAAAATTCTGGCTATGCCACTGCTGTAGTGTTTGATTCTGGTATATGGGTCTTCTGATAACATATCAGGGTCTAGTGGATGTAAGTTTGGTATCCAAATTCATGCTTCTCAAAATCTGTGATGAATAAGACAATGCGAATCAGGCTAGGACTGAATGTTATCTCTGATGTATTGAAATCAGTAATGTATGCCTTAAATGTCCAAATACTCGGGAGTGATTGAAGTAAATACCTTCATTCTTTTTTTGTTATACCTGTACTCTTCCATCCGCCCCCTTTACCTTCACAGTTTGTTCCTTGAATAGAAACTCTTGATTAGCTTTTGGCAGTGATGCAACAGCTAATTTTTTTTATCATTTCTTTCTATTTCAGAGGCTGTAGTGTGGTACGTATATTTTTTATTCACAACTGAATTTTTCTGCAGGGCAGAGTTTACTTTATGTAAGGATACCAGTTTTGAGAAACTGTTGATGTATGCTGCCCTCTATTTTTGCAAGTTAGAAAGTTGTTTACTCTTTTGAGAACTGAGATTCTTCCGGACAGAGTGAAACCTGATACCATTTCCGGTCCTCTTTTCGAGATGCGGAAACCCCTGTGATGAGTTAGTCTTGGAGAAGCACCTGGCCAGTGCAGACGTCAACTCTTTGACTCCGGCGTTTTATCCCAAATTCGTCGTCATCCCTTCAATATTTAACTCCAATTCCAAGCCTGAATTGTTAAGAGAAGTCAGCTGGACTTTCCCTGTGTCTGAGAGTTGTATTATTTGCTGTAGTAAGCTGACAGGACCCGTGGCAAGTGGGTCAGGCAACATGTGGTTCCCGAAGTTAGACTGTTAATATTGTATTGTATATCTACGCCGCACGTGTGATTGTGCAAGTACGAGAGACGGCGTGAGGCCTTCCTAGTTTCCAGGCATGCAGCTTGTGTGACGACTACTTGATTGAGTGTTAATATGCAGCTTGCAGCTGGATGACTCCTGTACTCGAGAACTGAGCCCTAGCGATAAACTGTTTTGTTTCTACCAGATGATGCAGACTCTACAGAGAAGTCAGAAGCTACTGTGTAAAGGTATACCTCTCGCGTCGCGTCCGCGATGGATCCATAGGCTTAGATTAAATGTTATGTATTCATATGTTGTTCAAACTGTATTCAGAAGCCCTTGAAGATGATATCATAAAGTTGTATTTGTGCAAGTAATGTTGTAACGATGTACTGTGAAGAATAGGCTCCCTATGTGTTGTGCTTGAGGCCTAGTGTTATGCTTATGTTGTTTACTGAACTCTTGTAGTGCGTATTCTGTGTGATATGGCCATTGGTATGAATTACTGTATGATGGCTAGTGTTAGCCTGGTGAGATTATTGTTAAGTACTGTTAGTCAGTGTGACCTTGGTGCGTCGAAGGTTTAAAAGTGACACTTTATTGGGTATTGTAATGTATTAAGCAAGTAAAGGCTTTGTGCAAAGCTGACACAAAGCAGGGGTGTATTCACAGTGGATTAAAGTGATGTAGACTGTACAAAGTACTTTAAGTCTTTTTATCTTTTTTTAAGTAATTGGGTTTTAATAAACTGGGGGATGCAAACCATAGAAAGTTGTGTCATGTCATTGTTTTGATGTTCCCAATGTATGTTACTGCTAAGTTGGATTCTGAGTAAGCGCCAGATGTTACTGATGAAGTTAGTTTAGAGAGCCCTCGTTCTTCGCAGACAAACGTCACTTTGTGAATAGCCTGAGATAGTTCTGTGTGTCAGTCTCAAACGAGAAGGTGTAATTACCGGCACAGTGTCTATGCGCCTGTATTTAGGTTTATATTGCCGTGGGAATAGACAAGGGATGGTAGGCAGACGTGCCGTGACTTAATGGTCGCTCCCTTAGGATCTATCATGTGAGAGGCAATTTTGTGTGTAAGGCACTCAGCTATGTTGCAAGTAGGAGTTAGTTTGGGTCCTTTCTGACGGTTGATTCAGTATGTCGCCGTCTTGATGCAAATTGTATTTGATGGCTTGTTTCACAACTACTGGCCTGATACCCAGTAGGCTTGGCCAGCGAACCCTCAGTTATAAATTAACATCGTAAAGGACGCCCCCAACGAAGGCCATCAGGATATCGGAATTTAAAGGGTGGGCGTAACCTTACATTTACTCACGCCGAATTGGTTTCACACACCAATTGCCAGTAAAAAAAGGACACTGCATGGGGCTAACTGCAAGGGCTACAATTACCATTTGTGGATTGAAAATGAATGCATAAAATTTCCTGTTATAAAAATGTAGTATAGTATTAAAAATATTTGGAACAATTTCATGTGTTTTGCTTGAAGGTCAGGTGACATGAAAATGGCATACTATGTAGATAATTGACAGTAATAGCATTAAAAGCTACAAATTAGCCACCATTCCCATCAAATCATGGCCATACGTATTGACTATTTTACGGGGCAGTTCCTCTTTTGCACGTATGTCATGATAAAACATAAGCTACATTAATATGCAAATTTTGGTGACGAAAGCGGGACTTGCAAAATATATCTAATGTTATCCTTTGTTTTATTCAACCTTCATTAAAAGACCAATTAAAACATTAGTTGATCATATGTTTAGGGGATTAACTATGGAAGTTAAGCTTGTCTTCGTGAAACATATCAATATCACTTAACAAACTAGCTGAGGAGTAATTAAGAGATAATTCATAATGGTTAAAGACAGACAGTCATCACCCCAAAGTATATTTTCAGTATGGGGGTACCAAAATTCTCAGTTGGTGACTGCTCTTTGATTGACATCAAAGTTTGAAAATTTGAAAGATGCAGAGTAGCTCACATTCCACACAAGGCAGAGAGAGTGCTTTTATTACATTTTATAGCCTTGTATGCTCACCAGGACATGGCCTTAAGCAATAAAACAGGTTTATTCATGCACATGGAAGAGCTTCATACAGTTGTGGGAGGAGCTAGAAGTTGCATAGTTGGGAGAATTGGAACTGTCTGGGATGATGAAAATTCCCCTTTAAATAACAAGAGAACTTTCAAGAATACCTTGCTTACGTCATAAAGTTCAAAATCAATTTTTTTTTTGAGGTGAATAGTTTTGAATAGCTGGAGAAGAGGAGAGGGGAATGTGAACAAGTTCAAAATATCATATTATATCTTACACTCGGTAGACTATACTAAAGAGCTGTTTATCAAACCCCACCATTCTCTTGTCTTACTGGGGTTTATCATGTCATAAACCCCATCACTGGGATAACTGACTGTTTTAGAGAGGTCAAGTCATATTTTTAGTCATCATATTTTTTTGCACACAGGTTGGACTCTGCTGCCACAGAATGTGCCAAAACAAGAAATGTTGACCTTGAACTGATGATAGAAGGGTGTCAGCACTCTGCTGATGTGATAGATGACATTGCAAAGAGAGACCCATGTACCATCAGACAGGTGATGCATGGAGTCAATGTTAAATTTAGGAAAGACTAAATTTGCTGCATATTTTCAAAATATTCTGTTCAAGTGAAATGTGAAAAAGCAATTAGTTAAAATATTCTACTGTTTCTGAAGATTTTACTGTTTGAGTTAGAACACTATATTATTTCCTGGTTTTGAAAAATAGTCACAATGGACTTAGTGCATTTTACATTCAGTATCAACAGGAAGCTGTTCTCGACTGGGGAAGAGGGAGAGGGGAGCTGCCTCGCTTCCTATGCTAGTGTGGATTATTTTAAATGAGCTTTTAAATGCCACATAGCTAATAACAAAGAAGTGGAACTTTTATAAAAATAAAGTTTATGTAAGTACCAACTTTTTTGTATGTAAGTACCAACTTTTTTGTTGTCTTAATTTTTCTCAGGCAGCTTTGGATCAACTCAGCATAACTCTTCAACACCATCTCAAAGTATTGAGAACTAAAAAGTTGCAACTTGATTCTGGTCTCCCAATCTTCCATAATCTCCAAGCATCCTCTCAAGGTTTGCAGCAGTATAAAATGCATTCAAAAATTAAAAAACCATGTGTCTACTGTATCAAATAGTTGAATATTGGTTTCATCATTTTTTTTTTGTATTAATTTATATGCCAACATTTCATTTCTTTGTTTTTTATAGTCACTTCACTTCAAATAAAGTAATGGTTAAGAAATCAAACAGCTGGAAAATAATTTCAAGATGAAGTTTATATTGATAAAAAGGAACATGATATGCATTCACAGTCTCAATTGAAACAGAAGTCAAACTATTTACACTGCCCTTGTTAAAGCAGTTGCAGTTCATAACAGCCACCCAACTGTGTGCTGTGTTTTAACGTAAGTGTAAAATAGTCTGGGGCCGGATTCACAAAGGATACTTGCACACAAAAATTTGCGTAAGTCAGACTTACGAAGCGAATCTTGCTTAGTCGGTATTCACGAAGAGAAAAGTTCTTAAATATTTTGCGTAACTTTACGCAAGCTTAACTTTACGCAAGCTTCAGAGTTGTCGTAAGTACAAAATAGCCATAGTAACACATACAGAAGTACGCGTTGTGCACACGGTTGTGTAGAGCATAGGACCGCGTGTGTAGCCACAGAAGACTGTGTGCATCGTTTTAACAATAACAATCAATGTGATTGGCTCAAAATGTAACGAAGCAAGATTCAACCGCACACACGATTGGCTCTTGTGCATTTATAGTAGTAACGATGTGTATCTTTACGAACTGCGTAAGTTGTTTTAGTGAATACCACTTAAGAAAGTACTTACGCAGTTCGTAAATATTTTGACTTACGCAAGAACTTACGTACGCAAATGTTAGTGAATCCCGCCCCTGTTCATTATTTCAGTTAATCATGATGTTTCCAGTAAGCAAATGCTGGCAAATTATACTGAGATGAGGTTGTCCATTTTATATGCAATTTCTAATATTTATAGGCAAATTTCTTAATAGTAGATTTTAAAAACACCTGTTTTTTTTAACTAGCTTCATTAGTATATCTTTTGTGGCTGCATTCCACTATAGGAACTTTATATAGTCAGAAGCATAACACATGAAATCTTTTCTTTCTTCAAGAACTCTTCATTTCAAACAGACTACAGTACATAATAGATTATTGTTTCTTCTCGTTTGAAACAGATGCTAAAGGGAAAGATGACAAAGGGCGCCATCTTGCTATTGAGGAGACAATAGTTACACCAGGGAGTGTCTCATTTGATGATGTAGCAGGGCTGAAGGAAGCCAAACAACTTCTCAAAGAGGCTATCATCATGCCTTTACAATACCCACATCTCTTTACTGGTTTGTAGAGATCAAGAATAAGTCACATATTAATTAATTATTGTCAGTATAATCAAAAAAAAAAAAAAAAAATTAGAGAGTATATAGGCATTATTTGCATTAGCATTCCCTTCAGGGGCATCTCTAGAAAATTTTTCATGTGTGGATTGGGGGCTCCGGGAGAAGCTCTCCCACCACATGGAGGGCTTCAGAAATGGAATTGGTATATTTTTTCAGTTACTCCTGAATCTTCGGGTGGGGGTTGGGGGTAGTGGGGCTCTCCTAGGAGTGCAAGAAATGCAGGGTGGCTTGCACTCTCCCCAGGTATGCCACTGCCAATATATGCTATTATGAATTTTTCAGCTTATCACTTCATGTGCATATTCAATTTTTTTTTTTTTTTTTTTGCTTTTGTTCGTAGAAGTAGGCTTCTGTTTCTACTAAACTACTAAAGTTTCTTATGTCTGGCTTGTTCTAATAAAGTATTCGGAATTGTCCATACATGCACACTCAGACGGATGGGGCCATGTATGCATTAATATATTGTTTGAGTAGTATTAATTCTAGCTTTCCCATCCTTTTAACAAAGCTAGCTGTGAAGTAAAAACGCTTGCATGACAATTCATTGGCAATATTAAACTGC
This sequence comes from Holothuria leucospilota, assembly GCA_029531755.1. Classification (NCBI taxonomy): domain Eukaryota; kingdom Metazoa; phylum Echinodermata; class Holothuroidea; order Aspidochirotida; family Holothuriidae; genus Holothuria; species Holothuria leucospilota. The sequence continues at coordinate 24,355,604 of CM055969.1, forward strand.
AGTTTATACATACTGTACTTCGAATCACAAAATTCTAACAACCTTCTAGGTTGCTACTATTATGCAATACCTACTTTATGGCAACTTAAAAGCTGGCCCATGCAGTGATGTGCAGTCATGTCTGAGCTGTGTTGGTGTCAGTTTAAGGGATGATGCTCAAGTTACCCCGCCTGTTCTTTGATCAGATGGGGTATATGGCAAGATGAACTTTCACCAAGATCAGTGACAGCCCTAGAGCATGATTATGTGTTATTATAAGTTATGTCACAAATGCCAATTGTGAGCTATCATTCTTTTGAATTTATAGGAGGACGACAACCATGGAAGAGGATTCTCCTTTATGGTCCCCCAGGAACTGGTAAAACACGCTTGGCACAAGCTATATCAACAGAAATCAATTCTACTTTCTACAGTGTTTCCAGTTCTGATTTGGTCTCCTGTTGGGTTGGTGAGAGCGAGAAGTATGTGATTTATTCATTTATGTTTTGTCTTTCCAAGTATATTTTAAAACTACATTTTCACAGGTCTTAAATAGATTCAAATGTTGTGACAGTTGTACTAATAATATTTCATAAGAGGCCCTCTTTTCATAGAGTTAGCATGTTTCTTTATGCATGCAGTCAGCAACTCAGATGTGTGTGGGTAGGGAAGGGGAGAGGAAAGCATAGGAATTGAGGACCTCATCTTATCGAAATCAGTAGCTAGGAAAACATCTGAGGAAAAAGAGGAACAATTAAAATTTTGGGCATGTTGCTGTGTGTTTTGGTTTTTTGCTTAAACACTTAGAATGGGAAAGGAAGCTATATGATTATGCATTTTAAGTAATTCAGCGGCAACTAGGTGAGAGCAGTTATGGCTGGTAGAGGAATATATGGCAGACTGACAAAATATGGAATTTAGAAGATACACTGTATGCCCTTCCACTGTTCTGCCATGACTGGCATAGCACCTGCCCCTTACCAAACCAGCTCCCCTATGTACACATAGAAGTAACACCCCTGACAGAGCTGTTCTGCTTCAGACTACCCAGCAGTTCACAACAGGGTTGTAATAGACAGAATATTGTAATTGACTCCAAGAAAATTCATATAGCATATGCTCAAGCAGATCCATTAATGGTTGAAAAGAGTGGGTTAGGGTCTATACCTATTGGTTTTTAGCTCTGTATTGATGTATTTTGTAAGAAACACTTAAATACCATGAACTGAATAGTGATTGTAAGCTTCCAGGTTTCTTCACACCCATTTTAAAATTTCCATACCAACTGTACTGAGTGGACTGAAATTATTGTTAGTGCCAGGCAGCACTGGGCTGCAGGGATTTGATTTACTTAGACTATTGGGGGGAAAACTGGCAGACCTGGAGGTGCCAATCCAGTTCAACCCACTTTAGCAACAACTGTGTGTGATGTTTAGTGGTCAAACTATCTGCAATTACCCCATTAAGTCTTATGCATGGTTATTCGCACAAAGGATCATGAAATCTTGACCATTTTTTGTCCAACTGCTATCATTTTTGAGAGAATAATATGGAAACCTGGAGAAAAAAAGAATATACTTAAAGGGGGGGGGGGGTGTCTTATGACCCTTAATTTACAACCTGAAATAAAGATCACTCTTTATAAATAGTCCAGTTCATTTGATTGTGCTTGCATACTAGTAGACCATTGAAAATCTGAAGGTAATTTTTCAATCATGCAGCAACAGTTTTATATTTGTAATTTCACAGGTTAATTAAAGAACTTTTCAAACATGCAACTTCTCAAGAGGGGACTTCAGTGAGTACTCTTTCTTTGTACATCATATTAGAGTTATGGTGATATGCAACCAAAAAGAGCTGTTTTTGCTGGTTAAAGAATAAAATCCCCCAATGACAGATTAATTGCATTTACTTCCTTACAACATATTCTCAAGGTATACCTTTTCAAAGTTTGACATTTTCTGATTCAGCTCATTGCTTTTGCAAAAATAGTGATGTGTAGTGTTGCACCAGGGAACTGTAAGAGACAGAGAAACAATTATGCCTGTTCATCCTTTGAAACTATAGGTGTTTTGCCAATGCTTAAGCTGCACATTGTCTAGTTACTGAATTGCTCTAAAACCTAGAGGGATTAGGCAGAAAATCCAATTGCTCTTGTCATCTGCTTCATCTCAGAGAGCTCATAGGATGATTTCACCCATTAGTATAAGATTGCCAGTCATCAAGGAGAGTAAAATTTATTCTTCTTTTGCTGCCAGGTACTATTTTTTAAAAGGGTACAGTGTACCTTCATGTTACTTTTTGAACATAGGTACTTTTTTTGCTATTTCAGGAACAGTCTGGAATTGTTTGAAATGTCAACATAAAAATTTAGACTCCTAATGGTTAACCAAAACGATATATTCCTTACATCAAGTTAATGAAAAAGTTAGAATAATAATGGAATTGTGTAACTTAAGAGCACATGTGCAGTCATTTTGATATAAATGGTGAAAATGTTTCACATTTATTGGCTGTGCAGTTATCTTCAAAGAATTATCTTGAAAATGGTCTTTACTTCAGGATAACTGGGTTTTGAAAAAAGGGGATCATCTATAAGAAGGAAAGTCAACTGTTGCTAACAGTAAGAACAAATTAAGAGACCTAACAATCAAATTTTTGTACCTGAAAAGGATTAAATTATTCTCAAGGACATTTTGTCTGACAGATTTGGTCGATGTTTCTCCATCTCTCACAGTTCCCAGGTTGCAGAGTGTTAGTATTTCCTTTGTTAAACCGTAATAAATTATCTCTTATTTGCTTGCCAGATAGTTTGCACTTTGATGAGTACAATATTAATATTTTTCAAGTAACCAACTTTGACTGACAAAATCAATCCCTTGATACACATCAATTCAATGCTACAATTGTCCTTTAAATTAAGGTTGAAAAAAAAACGAAGGATAAGGTATTGACAATATTTGGTGAGTCCCTTCTGCCATGTCACACATGGCATGACTATTAATTAAGGAATGATTGTTGGCCTATTAATGATGCTCGCTTCTTTTAAGGTCATCTTCATTGATGAGATTGATAGCATTTGTAGGACTCGCAGTTTAAGAGAAGAGGAGCATACCAGACGAATCAAAACAGAACTCCTGAAGCAAATGGAAGGTGCTGACAATATTACAGGGAAGGATAAAATTTTCTTAATGTGTGCAACCAACAGACCTTGGGAGTTAGACTCAGCCTTCTTGAGGAGATTTCAGAAAAGAATCTACATACCTCTACCAGACTTGTAAGACCAATCAGATTTTAGTGTCTCCGGATTTTAATCAAATTGGATCTAATTAGTTCACCTATGACATATGCTACTTTAAATTATTTTACTTGTTTTAACAGTTTAGTAAAAATTTACTTTTGGAAAACACCTCAAGGGTAACACTGATATTGTAAAAAAATGGGTTTAACGGTTAGTACTACACAAATGGCTTGTCGAAATACATCACATGCATTGTGAGTGGAGAACATGCAGACACTAGTGAATTTTTTTTACTTGCCAACACTCTTTTTTCTCCAAACTTTTTAACTGTTAATAAATGTAAAAACTATTTAAAACTTGAGGACGGCCTAGTCACATGTGTTCTAAATGTATGATATGTTAGGGTTACAGGGATACTTGAGGGGGCTATGCTCTCTAAGAAAATGTTGCTCTTAAATTTTGAACATTTTCTTTTCAATGTTTAGCCATTTGTTATTTGAGCATTTTCATTATGTTTTAAATTTAATGTGACAAAAGGACAGAGGCTGCTGGAGAAGTTTCTGACAGAATATTTATAATATTCTAGATGTGCAAAGTGGTGGCTGAGAATAGTGTGAAAAGATTCTCTACAGATGACACTGTACTGACACCTTTCTGTGCAAGGTTGTAGCTACCTGTGGCTGAAACAATGGACCCCCCTCTTTAGTGTCCAGGACTCACTGTCATTCATCCTGGCACTGTGCAGTGCCAACTTCACTTATAGCTGTAGAAAATTTGATGGTTTAAACTACTTGGTTTGTAGAACATGGAAGGAATTTTTTTTTTTTTTTGTGATATTTTGCAAGTTCTGTTTACAACGCCACCAAAGCAGGTCCAATAAGTCAAGAATGTATGCCACTCTTCTCAGCCATAAGACTTTTCACTTTGTTTAATTCCAACACTCAAAATGGTCTAGCTAAAACTCCGGCTCCATATTGCACATTTAATTGAGCCATGGAGCTATCATTGAATCGCAGTCACATCTACCATCCTTCTGTGACATACAGCATGACAATCAGAGACAATTAACTTTCATCACTTGAAGAACCTCTAAAGATGTTTAATAATAACAAACATGTACTGTTCCAGTTTTCATTAATCTTTCACTTTCATCAGGGATGCCAGAAAAGTTCTCTTCAAAATCCGTTCTGCAGCAACTGACATTAAACTAACTAAAGAAGAATTGGAAGATTTTGCCAAACAGACTGCTGGATACTCTGGCAGTGACCTGGCCAACCTCATTCTGTCAGCATCATTTGAACCAATACGAGATATGCAGAAAGCAACCCACTGGACAAAATTACAAAGTAAGTCATAAAACAACATATGTAATGTTTTAATGCTTTCTCATCTTCTACTACATATACTCTGTGATAACATAGATTTATTAATAAAATACTTCCGACAGCCTTTATGTGAAATGTGTACAGTAAAATATGAAGAGCCCTGATATTTGGTACAACATGACTGCACACAGGTTGATGTGAGCAGTGCATTTAAATAGCAGAAGTATTCTTGAATACCCACTGACAACACCAAAGCAGTATACCTGCTGTGTTAGAAGTATTCATGTAAAGCACTGACAAAGCATCTTCCCTCAAATTTCGAATGAATTTAATGGTTTCTAATAATAAAAGGCATTTGGTTCATTAATAGTAATTGGGGTAGTAATAACAGTAATAATAATATTTGGTCTTTATGTAGTGCTTTATCACCAAGGTCTCAAAACACTTCACAAGTATTACCACTATTCAGCAGTAACCCATCCTAGAGACGATCCTCTAGATGGCTGCCGCTAAATCAGTGCCAACGATACAAATCACTTCACAGGTACCCATTTAACTGATAGAAGCAATAGAGATAAAAACATCTTGCCCAAGGACACAATGTTATGAACTCATGCAACTGTAGGCAAAACTAGGAAAGGAACATCAGACCATTTCAAGTTAGAATTAAGGTTAATTCATCATGTTGAGTTTTATCAAGTTTTAGGGTTTGTAAAATAATTCAAATCTTAGGGCATATGTGATATAATCTTCCAGTATCATGATGTTTAGGACACACTTGTACCCATATGACCCTAAAGTAAGCAGGGCAGATTGCCTTGACAATTACATAAAATCACTGTAAATGATATGCTGATGAAACATCGTTTGACTGCATATGCAACTGACAGCTGCCTCATAAATATTCATACTTTTCTTTTCAAACAGATCAGATGTTTTCACCAAGCTCTCCATATCAGAGTGGTGCCATCCAAGGAACACTGACTGACTTTCCTAGGGACAAGGTTCAGCCTCGTTCTGTGTCACTGTCTGATCTTAGAAAATCGCTTAAGTCCTGTCCAAAATCTGTCCATGAAGAAGAACTAAAACAGTTTGAAGATTTCACAAAACAATTGGGCCACAATGGTATCTGATATAATGACATGAGCCCTGCATGGACTATTTCCTCAACTATTCTTTAACTCGGTATTTTTTTATTTTTTCTTTGTTTTTGTCAGACTGATTATCAAGTTGATAGTTACATTTATTATTCTCGTTTTAGGTGTTTCAACACATGTTGGAAAAATATTTGCAATGTTTGCCAGATAATCACCAAATGTCCTTCTTTAAGGATCAGAAAGAAAGGTTTCATGTTGAAACTCAGTGAATACATGTACTGCTGATGTTGGATATAATGTGTCAACTGTGAACAATATGAACTTAGTCAAGTTTCCAAAGCTCTGGTTCTCCGGGACCGTTTATATGAGTCACAACCTACATTTGTGTCGTCTGTAATATCTAAGGGTCCAGATTTCTTCAAAGAAAAAGTCTGAGAATTTCCTACCTTTATTAATGAAATACCATCGAGTTGAATAGGATAATAAGTATGGGTCACCTTTGGATCACTAGTAACCTGAAAAGTTGGGTCATGTTGATGAGGGACATATGAAACAAGGTTTTCCAGCAAGAAAACCTTCAGATTCTTACCAGCAATTTTGACCTGTGTCAAATGGGACACAAAATCAATTCCATTTTTGGATAGTTGTAAGGTTATATAACTTTTTCATACTTAGAAAGATAATGGTATGTGGCAACTGCCATATATATGGGACTGTTGGGGTTGGAACTTAAAAAGCAGTACAGCAATTGATAACCACATTATATGCTAGGGCTGACAGGTATGATCAGCAAACAACAGTGGACCTGGCATACTGCTAGAAGATTATCACACTCCATTGGGCTCCTGTGTTGTAGGCTGTCTAGGTCACTCATAAATGGTTATTTCTTACAAATCAAGAGGGCTGCATTTGTGATCAGGAGGCAAAATTCAAGGGGCTTGCATATAAATTTTCTGGGAAATCTGGCCATGAAAATAAAGAGTGGCTGCTACCACTGCTACTTTTAAATCAGTCAACATCTTTTATATATGTTGAAATACTAGATGTTAGCATAATATTACCAATTCCATGGGGGGGGGGGGTGGCCATCCCTTTAAAAGAATTTTTTGCTCCCCCTAGAAAATTCAAAATCACCATTAATGCACTTGAGTATTTCATGCCCACCCCAAAGAAAACACTCCCCACCCTGGAAGCTATTTTGCCCCCCTTCCAGTACCTTGTCTGGCTACAGGCCTGACTGAGTATTCCACAGTAATATTACAACTTGTTTACCACTTGATTACTGCAGGAAAAAGATGAAGCAATAAAGAGGTATACTGCTTTAATTTGGATTCAGTGTAATGAGTTCTTAATTTTGCAGTGGTTGTATAAACTTACATTTATATTGTTTTCTAAAATACAGATGGGCCGCCACGGGGATCATGGGGGGCAGGACCCAAACGATTTCTGATAATTTGTCCGAAAATTCTAAAATGAGCCACAAAAGGCGTTTAAGGTATAGATTTCTGTAGGGGGTAAGGTGAGGTGTGTTTCTGACTGAATGTGAATTAATTTTAATCCTTTCTTATCACACTCGTTCTCAAACTATCAAAATTATCGCAAATGCTTCTCAAAGCACCAAAGTTTTCATGCGCGCATGCTGCCACACCGTATGCCTGTGTTTACTATCAATACCGCCTCAAACATTTGCGTTATACAATGGTGAGGGTTCTACTCCGGCTGTTCTTGCATGTGCATAGGAGTCATTATGCATGGAGGAGCACAGCACTGCAAGAATGCAAAGAAGTGTAATTAAGGGGAAGACGTATTTCATGAAAATTGACTCAACTCCTCAAGCTGTACTGACTAGGAGTTTTACGCGGTCGCGGCAAATTACAGTGAGCTGCCCTTTGACACTATCTAAGCGGAGCGCCGCTATCAGTTGGCGCGTAGCGTACCAAAAAATTTTGTACAAAAATACTTGCCAGATCGCAGGAAATGGCACTTCACAGGCCCATTTCCCAACATAAAAAAATTTCATTCATGGGGATTTTAAAGGAGTCAAAACTTGCTTGGTTATTTAGGATTTTGAAGTCAAAGGTCAAGTGGGGGTTATTCTGGCCAAAAGGGTCGTTTTGGGATACTGCGGTCAAATGTTTCTTCTAATACAGATTGGTGATCATAATAATTATGTGGTCATGTCATCATTGAACATGCACAGTTTCACGAAAATTGGCTGGCTTCCTTGACCTTGTTAATAGGCCTACATACTGTACTTAACTGATGCGCTCCCCGCGTATTACCGAAAAGACGTTCGGAACTTTCTAACGTCTTTTCGGTATTATTCGGGGGCCCTCCCCTTTGGGAAAATTCTGAAATTGTGATTGCCTGGGATTTTTCCCTAGAAATATTGAAAACTGTCATGACCGCGTACGAGAAAGTTGGAGGCAGGATGTTGTTAAGTTACTACTCATTTGTCCGTATGCCGTCTAAATAAGCAGGGGTAAATAAAAATGAGGCAGCGGTCCTTTGAGATGTAGAACCTGATGGTGAATCTGAAGATGCCCGACGCGGCTAGTGTTAAGTTTATCCACCATTTCTAACCCAAGCCCTGACTCTCAAACTGGAACATTGTTCTTCAATCTCGTGGTTTCTGCATGATCATATCCAAACATTGGCCCAAACGTCTTATAGGGATTAGGGGCACCGATGAGGCAGTGGACTATTATTATACGGAGCTATATCGGCCCTCAGAGCACAATCAGTTCCCGCGCACACTGCATTGCGATCCTGTGTTCTGCCCCGCCATCTTTCACAATCTCTCTTTCTTTTCACATCCCTTCTTTATTTTCCCCTCTCTTTCTTACTCTCCCTCCTACCTTCTCTCGTTTTTTCCTTTTCTTCTCAGCATCTGGCACAAGGAAGCCATAAACCGAGCGGCCCATACGGCGATCGCCACAACGGCCAGTTCGCCTATGGGCACTGGTTTCTTGTCAAGGTAAGCTTATAATGATAGCCAGAGAAACCACTTTTTGATTTCGTGTTTGTTCTGTCAGTGTCATGAACTTACATTAATCACAATTACAGGCCATAAATTTGGGAGGCTCAAAGCTAAAAAAAAAAGAAAAAAAAACTGGAGAAAATCTGTTCTTTATCTGTTGTCTGCTAAACCTCATGAATATTCATCAACAAAACAATCTTTATCTGTTGTCTGCTAAACCTCATGAATATTCTACAAGAAAACAATCTGTTTTAAAACTGTTTTCAAATCTGTTGAAGATCAGATTTTGTTCAGAAAAGACGAGGGCTCTCTTTCATAAAAGTTAGGAATATTCCTATCTTGGAATTAGGAAGAATTCATTCCTATCTTCATGCTGAAGTTGTTCCTAGGCTTAGGAATGATCTTTGGTAGATTTAGAAAAGTTTTTAATTGATTTGGCTGGAAATTCACAGATAAAAAACAAGGTCACTTTTGATTTAGCCTATCCCTAAATATTTGAAGGAAGGAATGATTTCGGACGAATCATTCCTAAGCGGTTTAGGTACTTTAATTTGGAAAATATTCCTAACTTTTACGACAAAGAGTCCAGATATTGGGTCATATCTGTCCTTTTGCTGGCTCTAGTGTATGAAGAAAATAAAACACTCATTATAGCAAACATCATTTTTGAATTATATAACTAAATGTGCATATCGCGCTTTATGCTAACGTCCGAATTTTGAAATAACCTCAGACCTGCCAAAGACCTCGCGACTTACCCTTATAGTAACCTGAACTGAGCCATTAACATCCAGTTTCATAAAGTTTGAAATGATAAAAAATTTTCTTAACATAGTGTTGTAACTGGAGCCGATTTCTGCGTTCTAAATGCAATATCGTGGGAGCTTCCATTGGCCTCCCATATAATAACCTAACGAAAGCATGAATTTAAGAAGGAGTAAACTATTTGTAAAAATGAAACAAAACCAAAACAATGTCGATTAATGTGAAGCTTGCTGGAAGTTCACTTTTTGGTCGAAAATGTGGTATTCATCCGCTGATAACTCGAGAACCACACATAACAATTGGAATGCTTAGAATAATCGCCCCAAGAATTAATGAAATGATTAACTCTTCTTTCAAAGATATCATGTGTTAATGCCCAGAGGCTCCGCAAGATTGATCCTCTGGAATACCAAGAATAAGCTTATAGTTCAGGTACCTCTGTAGCAGTGGCGTATTCAGGATTTTTTGAGCAGGGGACACTGGGGGGTCACGAACCTTTTCTAGGGGGCACAATTTCTGAATTCTCTCCCTGACTATAGGGCTTTATACAGAACTGTGCATTCCAAAATTTTCCACGGGGGCACCTGGGGTGGCACGGCCTTGTAGTGGGGGCACGTGCCCCTCATACCCCCCCCCTCGTAGCTACGCCACTGCTCTTTAGTATACTACAGATTGGTTCACAACCCTCATATGTATGGCATACTATTATAGTTTAACTCTTTACATTACAGATGGTTAAATTTCTCCTTCATGAATTACTGCAATCCATCATTTATTTATCATGATGAAGCTTGACCATGCCAGTGCTAAAGGTATCTCCTTGGGACGCTGGTTGAATTTGCCGGGCTTGACTGTGGTTCTGACATTAACCCAGTTTTGGTTTGCCCTGGGAATGGATGGTGCCGTGAGAACAGGGTATACTAGTGTCAGACCCACTCTTTAAATATGAGAGAAGGCCATATACCTAATCTCTTGTATATTTTACACCCAGCTTTCGAGGACAAACGCGAACTTCATGACGCTAGAATCCTATACTCAGTTTTAACCTGCAACAGATATGGAACCTTTCTAATTTGTAGCATGATGTGGAAGGTTGAAAGTACGTATTTGCCGTTATACATTTTTCAAAAACTTTTTACCGAGCGCTTCGCGCACAGCCATTTTAGGTGTAGATGGTGATTGTTAATACATTTACGACGAAAAAGCATTCTGAAACGCCCTTGCTAGTTCTTTAACCCCTTTTGCTTTACCTATCAGCTGATCAGGGAGGTCTTAAATCACCTCCCTGCACCTATGCTCAACGTCCCTCCAGTTCTCCATTACTGGAAGCTGTTCCTCTGGATTTCGTTCAAGGTTAGTAAAAATACTACGGTAGTTGTAAAGCATCATAATCTATAATACCATTTGGATGTCAAGTAATAAGCATCATATCAGTTCCCCATTTTATACTCTTAATCCAGAGCTTCCAGGAGGCACTATACCGGTGTCGGCCAGCCTTAGATACCCTTTTATAATGCACAGTGAAGCAAAAGAAAAGTTTCATAATAGTTTCTGTGGACTCCACGCACATATTTGCGTAAAAAGTTTCCCAGGAAAGAAGGCAGGTAAGTAGCCAAAAGGGGGGGGGGGGGCTACAGGAGGTTTGTTGACAACATACCCTTCTCTTAGACAACATACCGCACTCTCCTCTTTCACCTAACCAAAAATTAGAATTCTCTAAAGTATAAACATTTCCCAGCCATACTTATTATCAGTTCCAAAAATATCCCAAAGATAGCACCATTTTGCACCTAAGCAACCTTAAATTAACAAACATTTCTTAAACTGGAGGGGACACCCTCCCCTTGGACCCCTCCCAAAGGGACAGCACCTTTATGTAGGGACAAAGGAAAAATGCCCCACTATTGTATATATTCCCAGGGACGCATGAAAAGGTACAATTTACGCAGACTTGGGGGGGGGGGGTTAACTGAGATAGCAATTACCACGTCATCTGTGGTGACCATCAATCACCAAAGCCTGGCGTCGCCACTGATTTGGATGTCAAGTCATAAGCATCATGTCAGTGCCCCATCTTATGTACTCAAAACAGAGCTTCCAGGACGGAGGCCTATACCAGTGTCTACCAGCCTTAGACACCTTTTTATAATGCACAATGAAGCAAAGGAAAATTTTCGTAATAGTCCAAGAATGTTTCTGTGGAATCCACGCGTAAAAACTTTCCCCGAATAGAAGACAGTAAAGTAGCCAAAAAGGGTGGGCTTCAGGAGGTTTCACGACAACATACCCTTTTCTTGGACAACATATACTCTCCTCTTTCACCTAACCAAAAACTAGAATTCACTAAATTATAGATATTTTCCAGCCATATATAATCAGTTCTAAAATATCCCAAAGATAGCACCATTTTGCATCTAAGCAACCTTAAATTAACAAAAATTTCTTAAAGGGAGGAGGACAGCCCCTCCCTAGGACGACGCCTTTGTGCAGTGACAAAGGAAGGACCCCCACTGCTGTCTACAGTCGCATGGATGCATATGAAAAGTACAATTTATGCAGACTTTTGGAGGTTACTGAGGTGGCATTAAGACGTCATCTGTCGTGCCCCCTCCAATCACCAAACCCTGGAGGCCCCACTGACAGCAAAACCGTAAATAACTAGACCCCACCAAGTCTCACCTCATAGTTAATGGTCTCACGGGGTAAATTCCTTGACAAGCCAGTTCAAAATACTACTTCAGGGTCAACAGGTCACACCAAATTCCTGCGCACAATTCAACAGTATTCTCAGACGTGGACAATCCTTGAGTTACCATGTCCTATATGGTAACCTGTACCATGATTATGCCGTAAGTTGTATATGGGTAGCGCGTGCTCGCAGAAATTGTGAGTTTATCGTGGACGTGAAGTTCGGTACTAATTCAAATCGCTGCCTTTTATATAGCAATATAGCCCAGCACACTCATACCTCATAGGACAGATATTGGATTTAAGAAGGTACGAGCGAATCCGTTATTCATTACATCAGTTCTCAAGAATCCTGGCACCCATGGCGATATATCTTTTGCATAGGCCTTACAGTTACAAACTTACGGCGAGCGATGATCACGACATACTAAGCCAATATTTGACAAGAAAGAAGGGAAACATTAAGTGGCAATGTATGAGGGTAAGTTGTAAACCATTTTTGATTCATTGCCGGAGGCAAAAGCAATCTGTGCAATGGTGATGTCGCGAGTGTGTGTGTATGTGTGCGTATGTGCGTATGTGACGCTCTGCTTGTAAACACCAACTCAAGAAGGGTAACCTCAAGGGATATCTCATTCTTGGCATGTAGATACCTCTTACTGGTGAAGGTCAAAGGTCATTTGGGTCACCAGAGTTCAAATGGTAATACCTTGGAAATTGCTAGTAAACACTGCCTCAAATGTGTAACTTTAAGGAATCTCACACTTGGCATTTGCATGCCTTTGGCCATAACAGAAAGATGATCCCTATTGTTTTGGTAGAGGTCAATGGTTATTTGCGGTCACCAGAGGTCAAAAGGTGAAAACCTTGTAAACACTTTATCTCATGCAGGGAAACTTCAACGGATCTCACAGGGCTTGAGATAAGGCTGATGAAAGGACACGGCAAAATCATGCCTTTTGAAGCTTTTAATAGTGGAGGGCATAAGTCACGGCAAATTGGAAGGGCATCACGGCAAAAATAATATGAGAGAAGGGCATGACGTCATTTTGCATCGTAAGGGTTCGAAAACTTTTGAGATTGTTCACGTGGTTGATATCCAGCACAAATAATTATTGCACCACAAGGGAAAAAGTCACATTCGCACTTTTGTCACCTCTTTCTTAACGTGGTATGTTCCGTATGACCCTAACCTGTTCATTCATATTTTCTCCACATGGGAGGCTATTACTTTTATTAAGGAGATTATCGTATTAATACTCCTCCTAGCTCATATCTGAACACTTTAAAACGACTTAAAGTAAGTCTGATTTGCTGTTGTCTCACGAATAACGTCAATGGGCTTTTGAACGAGTAAAACACTTAAAATGCGAGATTGTCCCATTGAATTACAATGTAAAAGGGTCTTCACATAGATAAAATCAGGCGCGGATCCAGGGGGCCTGGGGGACCCCCCCCCCTTCGCGACGAAAAAAAAAAAACGAAAGGAGAAAAAAAGGAAGAAAAAGAAAAAAAAAAGAAAAGGAAAAATAAAAGGAAAAATAAAAATTAAGAGCAAAAAATCAATAAAAGTGTCTAAGAACGTATTCAAAGTGTATATTTCTGTAGGGGTTCTGTATGGTGTCTCTTTAGATATCTTTTAAAGTGGTTGGCGACGAAAGGAGAGCCACAATGTTCGAAAACAGGTGAATAGCTGAGTAATTATCCTTGACTTAAGATCTAAATAAGTAAACATCGTGACATACGCAGTATGGGCCCGGCTAGCTGCACTGAAATTTAGTAACAATCTTGTGTTAAAGAGTGAAATTTTTTGTAATCTAGAGGGATTGAGAGGCAAAGTTTTCGCCATACAGACCTTGCAGAATGAATACAGAAGACAAGCTGTCAGGTGACGTGCTATTGTGCACAGTGGCACCAGCTGTTGCAGGCAAAGAAGCGGCGTGCATACCCTATTCGATTTCGAAACTGTCTGAAAAGTTTTAAAATGAACTCAAAAGGCTTTTAAGCTACAGACAGTGGCGTCGGCACAGTGGGCAATGGGTGACGTGTGTCCCCCTCCCCCATCGATTCTTGAAAATTTTTAAAATGGTCTCCAAAGTCGTTTAAGCTACAGATTTCTGTGGAGGGTGTAGGTGAGATGTATTTTTGATGATGACTGGTTTATTTGTTCTGACCATTTTCTTTCACAAACTGTTCTCAAACTATCATAAGTTTTGGAAAGTCTTGACAAATTCCAAATTTTCGCACGCTCCGTTAGCGTCAAGCCTTGTGTCAGGGTTGTCCTTGTTAATTGTTATCAATAGCTTTCGGTAACTACTCACGGGGCCGGGGGAACAAATGAGTAAAAGTGCTTTTAAGAATTCTCAGTCAGAAGATCGCTTCTGAATAGCATAGGTTGGTGGGAAAGTGACAGTGTCCGATGCAGGTTCTCAATTCAGATTTTGTCATGGACTAATATTTTATTCAAAATTTCGGCGCGCTTCGCGCGCATACGACAGGGTTTACACCCTATTTCATATACCATTGACAAAGCTATGACGCAAGAAATTATTCCAATTCAAACATTTTTTTAAAAAGTACATCTCTTTCTCTGTACGCTCTCATCATAACGGGATTTTTGACTAATCTAGTCTAGCACATGATTTGAAAGATTGAAAGTACGTAATTACCGTTGCTTATTTTCCAAACATTTTACCGCGAAGTTAAATAACGACGAAAATCTTTTATGAAACGAATTTTGCCTGTCCACCATCCCTCTTGCTATACCTAAGAGAAGGTGGTATATCATATCTCCTCCCATATGGATGTCGGGTAGTGAGAATCCCGTTGTTTCCTCTTTTGTATTCTGTAACTAATTCAGAGCTCCCGCGGGAGGCTCTATACTGTTCTCTGTAAACCTTGGATATCCTTTTAAAATGTAAAGGAAAAATTTTATTATAGTCCAAGAATTTTTCTGTGGACTCCACGTAGGTATAATTGCGTGTAAAATTTTCCCATGGGCGTGGGTCATGGGGGGACGGGGACGCGTCCCCCTACTTTTTTTGGAGGGGGACATCGTCAAAAGTCCCCCTCACTTTTTCAAAAATGATGGAACGGACTGCAATTATGGCTAGGAAAACGAAATTTTTAGAAGAAAAATAACCTAAAAATCCTACACTTTTGTTGCACCAAATCGCATCTGAGGGCATTCAGTTCTAGAAAAATTTTCCTTATACCCCTCCCCCATGCCGACGATCACAAAACTTATTGCTTCCCCGTGACGCAAATTCTGGCTACCACTGCTTCTTCCACCAGGACGGCGATTCACAAATGTGAAACCCCCCCTCCCCCCCATTTTGGAGATGGATCCACGCCCATAATTTTTCCTGGGACTTAAGGAGGTTTGAAGACAATATATTAACCGTCTCTTACTCCCCTTTTTCACCCCCAAAAAAGTTAGAATTCACTAAATTGTGGACATTTTTTAAACATACAATCACTTTAGAATGACCCAAAGATACCACCATTTTGTATATAGGGTCCCTAAAATTAACAAAAAAATTCTCAAAGGGGAGAGTAAACCCCTTCCTGGGATTGCACTCTCATGTACTAACAAGAAAAGGCTCTCCCACTCTTGTATATAGCGTATACAAAAATCCCACTGCCTAAAAAGGCACAGTTTAGCAGTTATCTGT
The DNA here is from genome assembly GCA_029531755.1 of Holothuria leucospilota. Classification (NCBI taxonomy): domain Eukaryota; kingdom Metazoa; phylum Echinodermata; class Holothuroidea; order Aspidochirotida; family Holothuriidae; genus Holothuria; species Holothuria leucospilota. The sequence continues at coordinate 24,371,353 of CM055969.1, forward strand.
AGAGACCCTATAGTGGGAGAGATTGGCCAACTTATTTCATGGGCGCCATTTTGGAGCCAAATGTTAACCATGGCCAGATATCATATACACTGTGTGCGTACAGTTTTCCGTACAACATGTAAAACAAAGTGAAGTACAGCGTTCTGTTCTCTTGTGACAATCATTCGTATTGGTTGACTCTAGCTGGCACTGTCTGCCGGATCCAATTTGTCACCCGGTGCAACAAAATTAAGCCGTCCTGGGAGGGGTCTAGAGGGAGGGGATACCACCCTCCATTTTGAGTAACTTTTGTTAATAGAAAGTGACAAAATGCAGAATGGTGTATGCTGTTTTGACAGTTTTAAAAGTGATTTTAAAAGTGATTTTATTTTTGTGCTTGTAAGAGAGGAGGAGGGGTGGGTCTACCCCTTCTTTCTAAGAAAACTACTACTAGTACGTTAATGCAGGATGGCATACATGCAAAATGGTGCTTTTTATAGAAAATTCAAGCAAGTTGAACTAATCATTTAAGATTTTTCATTATTTAGCGAAAGATTCAGGAGAGGTCTTGGGGAAGGGGTAAATATAAGGGAGCACTTCCTAGGGAGACTTTTATTTTATGGAAAGGCCTAGGCATGGGCGTCAATCTTTACACGAGGGGGGGGGGGTATGGCCACTACTGTCAAAAATTTACTGTGTAAAAATCTTAAGTCAATGGGTGTATTTCAGAAATGTGGGGGGACGTGTCCCCCCAGGATTGACGCCCATGGGCCTAGGCTTAGGTTTTATAAAATCGTGACTGACCAGGGTGTATTCCACGTAAAAACCTACATCAAAGTCAAAGGTACGCAAATGTTTCAGTTTTCTCATGTTACTAATAGATCCAGGAGTAATGTTTGATCTGTTATTGTGTCCCCCTCCCCTATGAAATTTTTTCTTGCAATCTTGTGCCACATAGGCAACATTTCAAGTAAAATTTGTGTTAAAAAATTGACGTATTTTTTGGAACTAAAACAAAAATATCGGCATCAGTGAGGGGGAACCATGGCCCAATGGGTCCCCCTCCCCTTTGAAAATTTTTGAGACATGAGGTGTCCTTACATGCAATCTGGTGCCACATATGCTACCATTTGCTGTAAAAGTCGTGTTAAAAACTACAGGAATCTTTAGGAAGTTAAAGAAAAATCGGCATCAGTAAGAGGGTGGGGGTATGGCTCAATGGCCTCCCCTAAATACGTCACTGCTCCTACACCTATAACTGGGGACGTTCAGCTCTGGTATTCCAACGTCTCTATGGGGATGTTCCGACAACTCAGCACAACCTGTCCGCAATTTTGGAAACAAAACATGTCTATCTTACATAGGATGCGTACGTCCTGCCATACGCACAGTACAGCCTGCACAACTTCTCGAATCGGGCTACACATGACCTTGCAAGCTCGTACTTAGGCTCCAAAATGGTGCCCATACATTTCGTCCAATCAGAATGCGTATCTGAGAACAATGGTTGGCCAATCTCTCCCACTATAGGGTCTCTAGTTATCTGCGATTCCCCCAATCACCAACTCCCGCCGGCACCATCGGTCATAGATTTGTGAAGGGCATACCCTTCAGAAATCCATAAAGAAGGTGATATATCATCTCTCCTCCCATATGGATGTCAGGTTGTGAGGGTCCTGTTGGTCCCCCCTTTTCAGTGTACAATTAATGCAGAGCTCCAGGGAGGCTCTATACCGAAAATTTTCGGCGCGCTTCGCGCGCAATTGTTTACGCTTACGGAGAGAGGTACGATTTTATTGAGTGATGGATTTATTTTACCACTTTTTACCAAAAGTCATTTGAAATCTTTCACGATTTTTGCAAAGTCTTCTCAATATTTCTTACGCTTGATCTGCGCACTTTTAGCCTTGAATTGCTCCTTTTACTATCAATAAGGTCCCAAACGTATTCGCATTACTCATCGGTGGGGTTCTACCATAAGCAAATCATTCGTGTGCATAAACGTGATTTCAGAGAAGCCAGCATTGTAAGCATGTAAAGCAACTGATATTCATTTTTTTCACCCTCCTCTTCTTATGAGAACTGAAAACTTAGTATCGAACCCACCTTCTAATTGAAAGACACACATAAAGGGAATTGACACCGTTAGTCAAAGCAATGGTTTTAAATGTAAATTTAAATTTTCGGCGCGCTTCGCGCGCAGTTGTTTCATCTGACGTCCTATACCCGAATACCGTATAACGAAAATAAAACACTCATTATGGCAAAAAACATTTCAAGTTACCTACACGGGCTCATAATGTTGGCGTGTAAGTTTTAAGATAACTTAGATTCTCCGAAACTTCTGCAGGTACATATAGTAACTTATACTGAGCCATACACATCAAATTCCATGCAACATGAAAAGGTATAAAATCTCACTGACATAAGAACTGGAGCCGATTTCTGTGCTCTTAAAATGCAATAGTGCGAGAGTTTCCGGGGGCTCCGCCCCCTGGACCCCACGCGTAGGAACTCGCGATCGTGGTGCACCTCCGGTGCACATGAGATTTTCCATCTTGCCCCCCCCCCCTCAAAATTTCTGGATCCGCGCCTGGATGAAATCGGATTATCCTCTGCGAATCATGATTGGTTGGGGGGGGGGGGACCTGAAGGATCCCTCAGTACTGTAGGCATATGCTATAAAATGCTTACCATTGTATCAGTTTGCATTGTGGTATTTTGATTGATGTGAATTATTCCCATAGAAATTAAAGTAAGGGAGAATGACGTCTGCCGATCTGGACTGAAGCCATTGATTTGGCTAGGCTGTACGGCAACAGAGCACCTCCGCGTAATACAAATATCACGTCATTGCATTTACCCCAAGCATTGGCAAAGAAACAAGTATTCAAGTTAGGAGTATACAACAAAATACTAAAGGCACCATGACTTATTCCTGTTGTGAAAACTTCTCCTAATCTTTCGAAAAACGAATAAAATAAGCTATAACTTCTGCAGCAGAATGCACACTGTACTTTACGGAGACACACCAATCAACCGGTCTTTTGCCGTAGGCCTACAACGAAAGCGCCCTAACAATTTTCGTGGCTTCACCGGTTAAACATGCAGGGATCATAGAAATTAAAGTAAGGCCTTACTTTTATTTCTATGGTTATTCCAAGTAGTCTATGCTTTCTATTAACTTTACAACAAGCACATTAATACTCGGTGCAGATCAGTAAAGTATAAGATGAAGTGCATGTTGTCTTCAGTGTACGCTATTTTTGGTTTCGATGATAAGAAAAACCTATGCATTCATGATGGCTTGTTTATGTATGTGTGTGTGCGTGTGTGTGTGCGTTTGTGACACTTTGCTAACACGATATCTCAAGAAGGGAAACTCTGACAGTTGTCAAACTTGGTAAATAGATGCACCATGCTGAGAGGAAGAACCCTATAGTTTTTGGTGGAGGTCAAAGGTCATCTGGGGTCACTGGGGTCAAAAATTGAAAACCTTGTTAACATGATAGCTCCGAATAAGAAGCTTGGATAGATTACATACTTCGTATGTGAATGCATTATGGTAAGAAGATGACCCTTATAGTTTTTGGTGGGGGTCAAAGGTCATTTGGGGTCACCGGGGTCAAACACTGAAAACCTTGTTAACACGATATCTCAAGGCAGGAAGCGTTTGATACGTTTCATACTTAGTATGTAGATGCGTTACGATGAAAAGATGGACCAGTTTGTTTTTGGCGGAGGTCAAAGTTCTGGGGTCACTGGGGTCAAAGTCTGAAAACCTCGTTAACAAGGTAGGAAACAGATTTCATATTTAATATGTTGATGTGTTACTGTGAGAAGATTAACCCTATTGTTTTTGGTGGAAGTCAAAAGTTATCTTGGGTCACCAGGGGTCAAATACTGAAAACCTTGATAACACTATATCTCCAGGTAGGAAGCTTGAATGTATTTCATACTTAGTATGTGGATGCGTTATGGTGAGAAGATGAACCTTATTGTTTTTGTGTTTGTAACTTTTTTGTGTTTGTAACGTCTTGTGTTCCCAAGATAAAATAGGAACACAAAACGTTACAAAAAACACCTTAAGATAGCATTTGACCAGTGACTGAAAGATATGGGACATCATGGCATTATTTGGAATAGAACATATATCATCGAAACCTCAATGCATTTTTGCACTCTGGTTTATGCTTGGCTTAAACTAAACGTTAAACGTTGAGGCTACTTTCTAACGGCGATACATTAACCGCGCCTCTTAAGGATAGGATTAGGCCCAAGGGCGATAGTCTATAGGCCAGGCCTAGTATTAACTTAGTAGTAACGTGAGGCTAGTGTAAGGCCTAAAGTTAGGTTGTCCTTCAATAGGACCCAGCATTACGTTCCTATGCTACACACTCCATTTCGGGGGTAAGAGTGATTAGAAGGAGCTAATTATTACAAGCAAGGAATCACTATAGCCTTTTGGCTTTCTGGTTTGATGGACATGATCATTTATCGCTTTACATGATTACTAGGATGGTACTTTCTCTTTTTCCACTTTACTCAATATCAATGATTCAAGTTCACGTACATACACTATTAATAACATTATATTTCCATTGGTACTGGATTCTTGTCAGCCAGTAGACTATTGCTGTGTTTAAACTCTATCATTTCTCGTTCAGTTTGCCCAGGTGACAATAATCTCTTAGGCTATAAGTATAACGAATAGCCTAGCCTAATTAATTAGATCTGTTATTTCAAACTTGTTCGGTACGTTTAAGTTTACCAGCTTACGAGGCTTGAATGAGGGACGGGGAAAATTTTTCGGGTATTCCCACATAAATCATAGAAAATGAAAAGGAATGTTTCTCATTGCAACATCAGGGTTGGAGTAGGGGATATTTTGCATCAACCCTTATTCGTTACGGTCCAGTGAAAAACATTACTCCGATACCCCCAAGGCAGTCCACCCTGTTGTAAGATAATGGGCCAATCGTCATAGCGAAGGCTTAGGTAGGGATCTAGCCTGGGGATGAGAGCACGGTGCAGCTCCAAACAGAGAATCGATCCAAGCAAAAATTAAGAAAAAGAGAGTTCACGTTGATTTCCATGATTTATTCCATGATTTCCATTTCCCCAAAACGATGATTAAAGTTGATCAAAAGCCAGAATTAAATAATTAAACTATGTACAAGGTTAACGACTACATGCTTCTTCTTAGAGGTCTGCAGCACAAGTGACCAAGCTTGCGGCCTGGGCCTCCAAACCAGTGTTTCCACACTCTAAATTCATTTTACCTGAAATGGAATCTAAAATTTCCTGAAATCGGCTTGGTATTTCCTGATATCTTCAATAACGCTTCTTTTATGCTACTTTAATGGCTCATCCAGGATTTCACCCTGTTAAGCCATACGTTATTTCCATACGCCATACGCCATTTCCGGATTTCCCGAAATTTCCCGAAATTATCCCCCTTCCCGAAAATTTCCCGAAGAGCACCCAGATTTCCCGAATTTCGGGTAATTTCGGGAAGAGTGGAAACACTGCTCCAAACCTCGTGGGACTCTCAAAACTACCGAGACTTTAGTGCAGTCCCCTGATTGGTCAACTAGTTAACATGCACTCAAGAAAATAAATATTAAGTAATGTGATGATCTTGTATGACCAATGAGGCCGTAAAAAATGAAATTGGCCACACCTAGGGAAATATGGGATGGGGGTGCGACGTTTAAGTTGTGACGTGGAAGTAGTCACGTACGCCAAACACGTGACAGGAACCGGAAAGACCACCAGGTGCGCTAGAAGCCTGGGAATAATTCTGAGACAAACAAACTGCACAGGGCACTCGATGTCCCGCTTAAAACAAATAGTATGTACTAAATACTATCCAACATTATATGCCTAACGGAACACCACTCGCGGACAAAAATTTATTACTATTTTTCTTTCATTAATAGAGAGCTATGAGAGTTATTTCGGACAAGTTAAACGTCAGCGGGTTAAAAAGTCCACACTGCGATGAAGCAGTGACTGAGGTAAAGTATACATTTATACACCGTGCGAACATGTACAGTGTCGCCGTTATGTAATGCAATATAGTTGCATATGAAATGTAAACATCCCAAACTTGAATTTATCAAGATGTGAATTATAAGCATGTGTTGTGTATGATACACATATAACAAAAGGCGGGGATGGACGATGACAATGGTTTATTCACCAGCTTCAAGAGGAGAAAACTGAATCGGCGATCGTTGACCTTCCCTCAGTACCAGTAGCCTGTCCACCTATTTTCCCAGCCACAAATGTCCCGGTTTTCGACAGCCAGGTGATCATGATCGCCTGGCTGCCCGGAAAACCGCCTCACCATGAAACTTGGAACCCTGTCCCCACGTGGTCTGAACGTTAGACTTGAGCTTCTATAAATCAGCCCTTCCTGCCTTTTTGTTACCTGTGTTAACCACTTCACACAGTCTGTTTACCTAGAAGGTTTGGCCGTGCCCAGTTTTATTGTGTGTTTTCTAATTGTACGTTTGCCGTGTCAACAATTAGTTGCATTTTTGCCACCTGATGAAGGTTTATACCCGAAAGATCGTGGACTTTTTCACAAACCGTTAGCACTATTTACTACTTGTTTTGTCCCATATATATATATATATATATATATATATATATATATATATATAATATATATATATATATATATATATATATATATATATATATGTATATATACCTGTATTTATTTATTGTCTGCTTGGTGAATGTCCATTCATTACAGTTTTAGTGAAGTAAATCCGTTCTATTACCCACAATATTTGACAGTTAAACTAGCCCGTTTGTCCCTGACAAGTCATGGCATTTATACGCACATTATACAAAGATTTTGGGAAACTTGATGATACGGACTCAAACAGTCAAAGAAGAACAGGCCACCTTCGCAAACTATGTTGGGAAACATTCTCAACTACCAACAGTCCATACACCCATAGCTTTAAGTGAATCAATCCATACATTTTTTTAACTCACAGGTTATGGATAACTTTCCGGAACTCCGCTCTCTAATAAGAAACGTCGAGGCTCGGTACAGGATTGGGAAACTGATGATTAAAAATAGAGTGGAGCGTATAAGACTTGCAGCAATAAGGTTCTGATATATTATACCAGAGAGTTGTTTTTTTTTTCAAATCCTGATTATACGAAAGAATTTATGTGTACACTTAGTCGTTTAAGTAAGCTAAATTTAAACGAGAAGCTTATATCATGTGGAAGGTTTCAGTCATGCACACCTATGGTCTACGATAAAGTGCCACGTCTGCATGCCCGTTGCCGTCGTTTGCATTCGAAAATCGAAAATCAGACTCTTCTTGGGTGCGAGGCTTAAGCCGCGGTCACACTACAACGAATTCGGATCGGATTCCGATCCGATTTTTGTGAGTTTTTATTAAAATCTTCTCCATTTCGGGTCGGAAAAAACCCAAAATTTCCCAACCTGTCAGCCTGTGTAATTATATGATTTTTATCGCAGGACTACGAAAATTAAATTTATACGAATTATTTCATGACGTCACATCGACAGAGAGCTTTTATAGGAGTACGCGTGTCCGTTAGTTAGTTAGTTAGATAATATTTAACGACACACCAACACGAATGTGTTATATAGTGTCAACTAGATAAATTCGTTTCAAGTCCTCCCCTTCAGTCGCCTTTTACGACAGGCGGGGAATACCGTGGGCATATTCTACAACCCCGAGCCCACAGGGGGCGAGTACGCGTGTCCGATAAAAGCTGTTTGTCGGTGTGACGTCACGAAAAAATCAGTTAGCATTTTATTTCCATCGATGCAAATTATATATTTACACTGGTTGGCAAATTTTGGGCTCTTTCTGACCAGAGATGGAGAAGATTTAAATAAAAACTCACAAAAATCGGATCGGAATCCGATCCGAATTCGTTGTAGTGTGAACGCGGCTTTACGCTAAAAATCTTTGCATTACTAAAAAGTATATGGGCAGGTTGATAACTGAGTAAAACGCTACAAATTTTACCGGTTTGCTAAAAAAACTGCAATTAGTGGAAAAACTCACCGTCCACGAGTAACAATTTTGAAGAAAACGGTCATGAATTATATGAAAGTATTTGAGGGGACAAAGAGAAGCGGATCAAGGGGTGGTTGCAGGATATTGTCGGTTGTGTTCTAATGCATGAGTCTATAGGGCATGGTCTAAGAATGGTGCTTGGCCTGAACACCCGATTTACTGACGGAAAAACTAGGCATGCACCTCTGGTAACTTTGAAAGATACAAGTAATCTCTAATTCCGTATCAGAACATAATTTTTTATGCATGAAAACACCGGTACATCGTAAATGTGAAGGGGCGGGGGCTACGTCTGGCCTTACAACATATCTTTCTCCCAAATTTCGCTTTCACTGACAAAACGTGCAACCTGACGTAGAAAATATTGCTTGAACAAATGATAGTAAATATTTTCTGTTTTTTTTTCAGGGAAGAAAAGGGTGGGCCACGTAGGTATAAGAGGAAGATTGGCGAAGCAGAGCGAATTCGTTGGGAAGGTAAGGAATATTTCAGCAAGTAGAGAGCGCATGTCTACAGATATAGACTACTGGTTTCTCTCGGCCAATGAGCTACCTTCTTTGGGCCTGAAATTGTATCAAGCAGTGTATGTCTGGCTAAACCGTCAACCATCAAACGGGGACAAAGGGGGTAGACGGGTTTGGGGGTTGATGGAACAAGGTGGCCTGTGATGTCTTAAATGGAAAATTTTGGCGCCGCATAGCGCCAGTTGGAGCCGTTCACGCCCCATCCTTAACTGACCTTACAACGAAACACTCATTAAGGCCAAAATCATTTCGCGAGAGTACCGTAAATGTACATCTCGCGCTTAATGCTTTGCAGTTAGCCATTTATATCGGATTTCATAACATAAATTAAACAGTACTAAATCTTTTAGAAGAGTAACTGCCAGAGATGGTAGCAAGTCAATAGTTGCAAGTCCAGGTCAAGTAACAAGCTATTGTTTGCAATTCCGAGTCAAGTCATAACTCATTTGGTTCAGTCACAAACCTAGTGAAGTCAACCCTCATCGCAATTCATGTCAACTTCTCATAGCAGGTCAAGTCACAAGACGCTTAGTCCAAGCTCAAATCAAGTCACAAGCCTTTCTGCCCAGGTAAAAGTGAAGTCGCAATTTTTTCAAGCTTTTATATAAGCGATGCGGTACCTGTCAGCTTAAGCCTTTTTCAAATTTGTATTTTGAAACTTGATGGAAGACATAGGCCTATGTGTCACAATTTCGTTTTAAACTTGTGCTTTCTTTGCTAACAAATATGGTACATTTGTGACAGTAGCAAAATACAAACAGCAGATCATTGATTTGTATGGTATGGGAAACTTGAGTCACCAAGTGAATTCTAAATACTAGTAAAAGTGTAGGTGCAATGTAATTCAAATTTATTTAAGCAGACCCATAGCCAAGTGGGGGGGGGGGCATTTGGGCCCCTCTGCTCCTTAGCTTGGCCCCATGCTCTGCGGGCATAGCCAGGCCCCTAGCTGTCACTTAGCGCCCCTAGCTTGGTTTGCGTCCCCCTGCTCTCCAAGTCTGTTTACGGGCCTGAATTTGGTTTCCGCATGCAAAGTGTATTGTTCAACTAATAAGTTGGTCAACCTTTCTTTTGAAACCAGTTTTTTTACCAGTTTTTTTTTTCGTTTAATTGTGTATTGCCACCTCCAATTTAAGCCTCAGTTGCTAAGGAGAATTCCTTTTCTCAGAACTCTGCCAAACCATTTCAGAATGAGGAAAACACAATAAAAAGTTTAATCCATTTTACTTCTCTTTCTCTGTATTTTTACCAGCAAAAAGATCACTATAAGTGATAAGTGATTGACTCATGGTAATACCAATATAATTGAAATGTGTTTGGGAATGAAATTCTCCACTCCTGTAACAATAGTACTGTTTCGTGTAAACTTAATATTCTGTTACTGATCTAGGGCGCTTTTACAGCCAGGGTTTTTCAGGCGGCAGCATTGCTAAGCTCCCTGACGGGGAGGACAAGCGAAACGAAAGCCCAACTTAGGCGGCGGTTAATGGCTGACGGGAATGATGTTGGCGGTGTGGAAGGCGGGGACTGGAAGCAAAACTTTAAAATATGTCATTAAATTCAGTGCGTATTTTGCATAATTTCCTTGTTTACTTGAAGTGTCAAGTTACGTGCTGATCCAGGGCTTTCCGGAAAATCTGAATTGTGGAACTGCATAGCGCTCGAGGGGATATGTTTGGTACATACTGCTTACCCATTTAAAGCAAAGTAGATCAACTGTGGGGACTGTTGACCCTTATCAGGGAGCTGCAACAGATGAATTAGTAAACTCTCCCTGCACAAGTCGTTTACCGCACCGTATCGCAATCACAAGACAACGCGATGCTGACTGAGACATGTTGTATGATGAAATGGAATTTTCTACTTTATTAATAGTCCAGGATACGCTTTATATACAAATCTAGCTGAATCTTGTATTTTGACATATATAATGTTTTACAACGGTTTCTGGCCCGGGTCATTTTTTAGATGCTGATTCCAAATCCGGTAGATGCCAGTTGGTAACTATTGAGCATTTTTGCTGAAATGCAAAAATTCAAAATGGCCGCCAAAATGCACTATGTGATGGGTATTTCCTCTCTAGGTGTTAGCAAATTTTGAAAATATTCAACGAAATCATACTTGGAAGTGCAGAGTATGTGAAAAGAACACTTCCATTAATTTTTCAGTGGTCTGGTTGATTATATGTGGCATTATAACATGTACATCGCCTTGCCATTGATGCCTCAATATCCACTCAATCTGCTTGAGGTTAGTAAATTTACACATGGAAGTAATGGTCAGTTAAACGAATATATAGTCAGTTCAGTGACTCTTTATCTCTGCAGTAATGTGCTATTTTTATTGAGCCTGAATGGCCCCCATGTTAACACCTAGAGACTCTTACGTAACGGGCAAACACATAGAATATGCACTTAGATGTCTTTCAAAAAAAAAAAAAATAGAAGATTAATTTTAGTCAAGGCTACAAGCCACATAGCCTTGTTTTGTACATATGTGACACTTTTCAACTGTTACTTGCCAAGTTGTTGGTGTCGATTCCAGACGGGATTAGTACCAGTTGATAACTGTTCGGAGCACTTTAATAGAACGCAAAAATTCAAAATGGCCGCCAAAATTGACGTCCTGATACCTACTTCTTTGTTATGTTATATTACCTTCTGAGCGCTCTCAGTCAAACCATACTTGCATGTGAAAAGGACGTATATTATTCTGTAAACTGGTTGCATAAAACTGACGTAACAAGCTGAAAAAGATCGTTCAAAGTGGCCGCCAAAATCATTTCTGTTATTATGCACACAGTGTAGCACAAATCACTTTCTTCATTATTTTCCTATTACTCATATTACTCTCGAAGAAGCGTTACTTCGCCAAAACATTACGTACTTCAAGCGGTATAGGTGATGCATTGTTTGAAAATATGAAACATTGGCTGAACAAATTATCATGATCTACACGCAGTGATTTTCTATCATTGCAAACACATTTAAGGTTTCACAATTGGTGGCTGCATCTGACTAATATAAGAAGTTGAAAGATTCAAAATATGTCCCTTAAATGTAAGATATTCTGGAGGATTCGTGAACGGGTTGTTAAAATTCCACGCAGCAGAATATGATCTTAAACAATCACAGTGTCCTACTTAAACTTCCCCACACCCCCTCCCCAACCACTTTAAGGCGTCGTTTATTTGACGCTCGTAGATTCAAACTTTACCCCCAAAGAATCACCTCTTATGTAAACTCTTGGATCCGCCCCTGAGGCTGGACAATCAAACAGAAACCATCAGGAGAAGACACAGAGAGTCTCTGTGTTACAGCATCTCTTGATGGTCCCTATTCGCAATGCGTTTAAATGATTCTTAGGTAAACTCTCATTTAAAATAAAATCATCGGGAAAATGCGTTGCACCTAAACGATCTAAGTGTTTCGAGCAGGCGTTAAGTAATATACTAATTCGTGGTGGTGGTGGGAAGGGGTTGGTATACAGCTGCAAACATAAGTCTCTCGCAGATTAGGGCAGCTTTGAAAGTTTGGTACCATATGCGCCCTTTTTAAGGAATCCTCTAAAAATCCCACAACGCTCATGGTATGGCGTGATGTCCTACCCCGATATTTATTCGATGATGGTAATGTACATCCAGCTAAAAGCCTAGTGAATGTCTGTACAAGACAAGTTACATCAGCATGGTAAAAGTTGGAGACTCGTTTAAGATGGTCAGAGAGTAGATGGTTGAGTGGAAACACCAGCGGCCTGACTTTTCATGAAAGAAGGTTGCTTAAAGTCTTGAAGTTAAAACCAACGGCTAGTGGTGACTCTTTATTGATGATTAAAGAAATGATGAAGGTTATGTATGTGTGAAGCATTTGTATTGACATTTGAATTGGGGGATATGGTTGCAAGAGTGGAGTCAGGTGGGGTTAGAGGGGCAATTCCCACGTAAGGGAAGGCTGGCCTGCCCTCTCAGGGAAATTTCACCGTCGAATTTTCGTATCAGGGTATGTCCGACGGTTACAGTTGCCCCAACGGTTCACATGATTTTGCCCTCAAGGAAAACAGATTCTCAAAAAATCTCCAAATTTTCCAATATTCTACTATAAAACTCCATTTTTCAAATTTTCCTCAACAGAAACGACCATTTCAGTTTCTTTTAAAAAAAGATCCATTTTTTTTTTTGGGGGGGGGGGGGGTGCTACACACATCAGTCGAAAACATTTTGCTATCGCAGTCCTCCCAACCATCCCTTTGCCGGGGCTTCAGGTTTCTCGCCCCCACAAATACACCCACCCACCCTAGCTTGGCCCCTTGTCGGGCAAATTCTGGTACTAACCCTGATCCACTAACACACTGATTTTTGTATCAGCAATGAATACATGAGGAAAATTACAAATGGACAGGAATGTTAAGAATATCTGAACTTGAAATAATTTTCGCTCAGGAGTGAGGACATGAACGAACAAGAAAGACGACCACCAAATTTAAGCAGCCTATCGCCAGTATTGGTCACATTCATCCCACCTTGCGTATTTTCTATTGTAAAATAATAGCATGCACTGTTTTAATGCAGGGCTGGATGTTGCCTACGTTGCAGGCTGTACGGCATATTCCTTGTTCAGTCATATCCGCAACAGGTGGTTTGGGAAGCTGAGGAGCTGAGCAAACAGAGTCCGCTCCGCGGAGTAGGCTGGATGAGGAACTTAAATGGGCCTGGAAATGAGTTTCATCCTTGAACTCATGTAATCGCTTAAAACACCAATGAACTTTTTGGTAGTTTTGATCAATTTTGTTTGGGGATCTAGTGCACAAATACTAATACTACCTCTCAGGTAACTGTAACACATTGCTGACACACACAGGTGGGATAACGGGGGGCAAGGGGGCACTTGTCCCCCACTTTTTTCCAGACCTTAACAAAATAATAAAAAAGAATAAAAAATAAACGATACACAGGAAGCGAAACCAGACAAATTATGAGGGATTTTGTAATATTATAGTAAATTTTGAGATGTAACTAGATAAGTATCAGATACCTAAAAATGCAAGAAAACTTTCTTCTGCGCGCTTCGCGCGCAATGAAAGCTAAGTAAGACAGTGGCAGAGCTCAGAGGTGGGGAAGCAAGGGGCAATGTTGAAAAAATTGTTTGTTACCTTAATTAAAATTTCTTTCAAGCATGAGCGTCGGCTCCCCGCCACACTTCTGTGACTTGAGACCCTAAAATAAGGGTCACCGACAGTACTACACGTACCGTACGCTGTTACACGCACACTGGGTCCTCGTATACACAATTCTTTCACCTATACCAGTGTATAGGGATCCGCGATTCTCAATAAATTTTTCGGCGTGCTTCATGTGAACTCTGTATAACCTGATGGAGATCTTACGTTAGGACTATACTGCCCGAAGGAAAACTTCCGTGGAATTGCCTCGTTTTTACGTCCTGAATAGGATAGCCTGAAGTAAAGTTACTATTTCCTAAACCCTAACAACCCCCTCGTTTTCACTTTTTCCACCAACTACCGCCATCCTTACCAAGTTGAATGACGGTTACTCTCTTAAATTTGCAATCATCATGCGAAAAGTATTTCAAATTTTTCCTGTGGGACGCAGGATTTCGTCTAGAAATGGTCCAGAATGGCCGCATAAGCCAACAAATTTACGAAAAATTCTCACGAATTTATTTAGCATGAAGGAAACCCGGTTCCAAGCCTCCGGCTTCGCGCCTTCGGCGCTTGCGGTTAAAGGCTTCGCTGGCCACACCTTACGAATCGGTGCAGCCGCCAATGAAAATTGCCTCCCTAGCATTTTTTACTGCGGGCACCCATGGTCATGTCTCCGTAAGAATTACCAATAACATTCGTCGAATTTAGAACTTAATATAAACCTATATCTCTCAAACTTTGATCGTTCTTATACATAATTATACTTTAACGTGGACTTTCGGAACTACCTTATTAATAAAACACTAGTTGACCCAAACCATCAACAAAAAAGAAACATAAAAGAAAGAACAGGTGGCTGGGGAAAGTATACGAACCTTTTATGTAACGGATGATATTGTGTTTAAAAAATAAGAAATACAACAGGCTACAATAAAATGTTTTTAATAACGCTGTTTCCTTCCTTGCGCTTCATGCGCACCCGTTTTAAATATTGTTTCGCGGTGACTTGCCGTTGAATATCTTGCGTACTTGTTAGCTTCGTACTAACTCTTCCATTATCACTGTAATCCTTACAAGACAAAACCTCTTCATTGTAAAAATGATCTATTATCTGAGACAGGTTATTGAAAATGGGCAGAATGTGATTCTGACAGTGGCGCCACCAGAATTTGGTGACTGGGAGCAGAACAGATGACGTCTTAATGCCACCTCAGTCCCCCCACCCCATCCAAAGTCTGCGTAAATTGTACCTTTTATGCGTCCCTGCGATTGTATACAGTAGTGTGGAACTGAATCCTTTTTGTCACTACATATAGGTGCCGTCCTGGGAGAGAGTGCCCTTCCCCTTTAGGAAATTTTTGTTAATTTGAGGTTGCCTACATGCAAAATGGTGCTGTCTTTGGGGTATTTCTTGAACTGATCATATATGGCTGGGAAATATCCTTATTTAGTGAATTCTAATTTCTGGTTAGGTGAAAGGGGAAAGTGTGCGCCCCTGCGATTGTATACAGCAGTGTGGGATCCTTCCTTTGCAACTACATAAAGGTGCTGTCCTGTGGGAGGGGTCTAAGTGGAGGTGGTGTCCCCCTCCCCTTTGTGAAATTTTTGCTAATTTAGGTTGCTTAGATGCAAAATGGTGCTATCTTTAGGATATTTTTGGAACTGATCATGGCTGGAAAATATCCATAATTTAGTAAATTATAATTTTTGATTACGTGAAAGAGGAGAGTATGTTGTCTTAGAGAAGGGTGTGTTGTCAACAGACCTCCCGAAGCTCCCCTTTTGGCTACTCTTATGCCCTCTATTCGGGGAAAGTTTTTAAGTACAAATACGTGCGTGGAGTCCACAGAAATATTCTTGGGCTTTTACGAAACTTTTCCTTTGATTCATTGTGCATTATAAAAGGGCATCTAAGGCTGACAGACACCGGTACAGTGCCTCCTGGAAGCTCTGGATTAATTATATAAAATGGGGCACTGATATGATGATAATTTCCTGACATCCAAATGATACTATAGAGTATGATGCCGAGCACTTTACAACCATCGTATTTTTATATACCTGGTAGATCCCAATCATAAAAATGTTATGCAGTAAAATAATTTTGTAGGGGAAAACGGGACTAAAGAGTACTCAGAATTCGAGGCGCGTAAAGAATTTAATTTAGAAATTATCCCTTTATATTGTGCAATTGAGCAGTTTTGGTTCTTCCAAATCATAGTGGCAACACTCATTTGAACTTCTGTCCCTGGACAAGTTCAAGGGATATCTCTGGGGCAAAATATCGCTTTTAAGACCTTTAACCATTTGTAAAATTTCTTTATCGGAAGTTACTATCTGGGTTTAATTATGGAAAACAAATGAGGTCTACAAAGCAGCACACTCATAAACATTCACTATTTGTATCCTAACATCTGTGCAGTATATAAAGTTAACTTTGTGTACCAGATTTAGTCTTTCAGAGACTTCAGGAGTTCAATACATATTTCATTGCATTTGTATTTATCTCTTTGTTTTCTAACGTACGTATGATCAACATGAGTTACAGACCCATCCAAAATATTGACTGCAGACTTTTAGGTCAACAGGAAAAGCTGAGCTTCGGCAACATTGTTGCGCTTGTTACTAAGTTTGAACGAAAATCCAGACGAACAGCTAGGTGTAGGTAGAGTATAAGTGCATGGAGGTGATATCAGACCTCCCTGATAAGTAAAGCAAAAGGGGTTAAGGACTAAAAGCGCTTTTCAGAACGTTTTTCGTCCAAAGTGTATTAACAATCACCATCTATACCGGTAATGGCTGCGCGGGAAGCGCTCGGTAAAATTTTTTGAAAGATGAATAACGGCAAATACGCTTTCAACCTTCCACATCTTGCTACATATTAGATTGAAGGACCCCATAGGCCCCAAACAGAGGTTGGAGATGTACTTCTGTTTTTCGGAAAAGTGTGATCAGATAGTTGCATGTAGGCCTATCATAACCTTAATAATGGTCATGAGATGGAGTGAAAACCGGGACGATTGCGCGGCAAGCGCGCCGAAATTTTTCATTAAATAAGATAACCATGACAAAACCTGCATTCACGTTCCGCATCGAGACACTTTCGATTCGAATTCCCCAACAAACCTATTTGCCAATCTCAAAGCCAGTCCTTTACCTAAGAATTCGTAAACAGCTTTCACCCTTTGTTGCTGTGCTTCTGCGGGAGTTGCTACCGGAAATTATTGATAATAAGGACAACTTTTTATTGAGGTATGGATTGAAGCGGGCGCGCGCGAAAATTTTGATAGTTTGCGAAGGATTTGCGGTACTTCCGATAGTTTGAGAAGGATTTGTGATAGAAAATGGTTACAATAGATCCATCACTTGGTCGAAAACACACCTCACCTTACCCCCTGCAGAAATCTATAGCTTAAACGCCTTTTGGGATCATTTTAAAAAAAATTAAAAAATTTTTCTGACATCGATTAGGGGAGCACGAACCCCCATGCCCTCCCGTACCGGCGCCACTGGATTATGAGATCTGTTAGTGCATATGCGATGAATTTTAAGACAGCCCAGTGTTTCATTGTACTGCAAGGATGGGGAATCTCCGGCCCCCGGGGCGTATGCGGTATCACCTCCTGCCTTCCGCTCAGCCACAAAATATGAAGAATATCACTAACTAATGACAATTTGTAAAAAATATAATCAGTTCAAACTTGAAGCTTTGCCAACAATAGCCTGAACCTAAGCCAGGCTTTACATGTGCCCCTCCCTTCATCCCCCCTTCGCGATGGTACTCAGAACATGTGAAAAAGGAAGTGTCCGCCTGGGTCTTAACTATCTGTAGGCATACCATTTGGTGCTCCGCTTAGATAATGTCATAAGATTTTAGGCATAAGAAATGCCTAAAGATTTTGCCCAGGCTACGGCCCTGGTGTGAATCCACGTTTCACACGAATAAAATGCAATCAAAACTCAGTTTTACTCGCTTCATTCTTCCGCCCTCCGCAAAAGTTGTGTTGTAATGATAACAATTTTTGGAATATATTTAATAAAGCACCGAGCTCATTCCCTACCTTTAACTTACTCTCATGGTTACAGTAAATCTACGCAATACTGATATTGCCCGGTGACGGATGCTTTTGTTTTTATCAGTTTATTTACACCACGTCAGGAAAGCCCACTGCAAAATGATTCCTCGAACTCTGATTGTTAAAGTACTTCTATTTACCACCACCGACATTTTACTAATATTTACATCAGTGTGTAATATTCTCATCGGCCGCCTCCAAGGATGCCATCTCCCGATGGCTGACCGAAGTCATCACGCCATTAGCGGCTCGCCATAGGGGCACGGGGGGGGCACTTGCCCCCCAAAAGTTTGCAAAGCATGGTCTTCAATTTTCCAAGAAAATAATAAATAGGCCTAAATAAAACAAAACATGTACTTCGAGATGGGTTAGGCCCCCCTTTTCCTTGACTCGATTTAATATTAACGAAGTGAATAACTTTCCAATGCAATGTCGCGAAGGTTAAACATTAATAAAGTGCTTTCAAAACGAATTTTTTTCGGCGCGCTTCGCGCGCGTTTTCTTAGTTGCTTGTTTGCTACTAGATATACTTCAGACATCACCAATGGACCTACCATTAGTGCAAGCTAAGGTTATCGAACCAAATGATCAGGCTGTTATATTTGTAATCTGATTAGCTTAGGCATCATAATGTCATTTACAGAGGGTAACGGTATGCTGGAGTTAAATGCCCATAATTTTGCAGACACTTCAGAGCTATCGGGGGCATTAGATGCACAACCCCTTTAGCCGTGTTGATTATCATCCACGACTAAAAGCAGTTTTGCCCGGCTGTCACCTGGCCAGATTAGCATAGCTATCTGTCTACAAAAAGTTGTAACGGGCATGTAGCCTAAACGTATTGTGTTTCCCGTAGAAGAAGAGATTTCCCTTCCCTTGTCCAAATTGACAGCGCCGTTGGCCCACGAGCGGTCTTATGCATGACTGTCAAATGGCATGTTATAAGCAAAAGGTTCTCCGCGTCTGTTCTAAAGTATGCCGTTTCAGTTGATTTAAAATAAAGACACCAAACAGTCAATCTAAGTTCAGTGTAGTGAGACTTTTTGGCC
The DNA here is from genome assembly GCA_029531755.1 of Holothuria leucospilota. Classification (NCBI taxonomy): domain Eukaryota; kingdom Metazoa; phylum Echinodermata; class Holothuroidea; order Aspidochirotida; family Holothuriidae; genus Holothuria; species Holothuria leucospilota. Next base: position 24,390,225 of record CM055969.1, read on the forward strand.
TAGCTATTTGTATATAGGATGAGACGTCGTTCTGAGTTACGGGAAGTCCCCTCCCCCTTTAAAAAATTTCGTTTCGGAATGGTACTGAGATCCAAAATAGTACTATCATTTCATCGTTTTCAAGTGTCTTCAGTGCTCGAAATTTCGTTAGTTTAAGAAAATTTAAGAAAACAATCCAGAAAACCAACATTTTATGGTTTCTTGGCAAAGCTGAAACACATTGTGTGACACAATGAAAAAAAAAACTAAATATTTAAAGGTGGGGCTCATTTTATACAAATGGATCACGCCGCTTTGCCCATTTCAACTGCCTCTTTATACTCCCCCCCCCCACGGAGCAGCAATCGGCTGATATGGTTGTATTTGTTTTCATAGGCGTAGAAAGCCGGGGGCTTAAGTCCCCCAGTCAAAAATGTGAGGGGGCTGAAGTATACTTCCGCCCCCCAAGATCCAAGGGCGAAAACCCCTTGTCTCTTCTGTAAGAAATGTCAAAAATTTGTTGTAATTTTCCTTGAAGTTTGTCCAAAATGTTGCACCAAATTGCATCTGAGGACCCTCAAATACCCAAAAATTTTCCAGAGGGGAGGGGGACACTCCCTCCCCCAGGACGGCGATCCGAAACAAGGTTCAGCCCCCCCCCCCGTCTCGAAAAGCTTCCTACGCCTATGTTTATTTTTAAAGTAGTCAGCTCATGACTGACTGCCTGAAATGGTTTTTGAAGAGCTCTTGAAAACTACATGGGGCATCGCTGTAATACATTATAATAACCATACTCCTATTGTACTATCTGGAGCTGACCATTCATATTGCCGGGGGGGGGGGGTGGGGGGGTGGGTCTTCTGAACCTCCCTGAATACGGTCTTGAGTTTGCCCCCCCCCCAAACATAATTTCTTAGAGCCGCCCATGCATCACGCCGCATGCCCAAAGAAAGGTCAGGGCTCATGTAGTCCGTGGACTAGCAGCGCTAAAGGCCCTGTTTGCTGGTGTCCCCATTAAGGACATTCTCAAGGCAGCCGCCTGAAAAACGCCCTCCATATTCCTCCCGTGCCAACCGGGCCCCCCGAAGACGGTATTCCTCCGACTCGTCGGAGTCTGACTCAGATGATGGTTACTGTCGGGACCGGTCTCGCCGGTCTAGAAGGAAAGACCCTAAGGGGCCCAGATCCTTCGGACCCGACTTGGATGGCCCAACTGGACTCCATATTGGGACCACTGATTTCGGGAGAGGTAGCCAAAAAATCATTTGAAATGGCCCAACTCCACCCGACTATGAAGGATCAGACCCCCTACCTCCTACAGCACCAGAACCAATGCTCCGACAGGCGGGCCCATCTCGGCCTCGGTCCCCTCCTCTGGACTCCCTCCACGTCATTGACAGTCAATGTGAAGAGTCCCACTGGGATGGCTGCTTAACCTTCAGGTCAGGAGGACCAGCTTTCAACTAATTTCTGATGTTTTTCTGAGCCCGTCCAGTTCAAACACTCAGTTTTGGCCTGGCAATTTTGACAGCTAGACAGTAATGAGATCTCATGAATAATTCAGAATTATTAAAACTGTGTGATTTGTGTTGTTTTAATGTTCTTATTCAATGAAAGAACAGATTTTGCAGATGACATCAGAAAAACATCAGAAAATGGGTCATATCAGTCCTTTTTTTTTGATTACTGGTGTATCTGACATAATGACACGAGCCCACGACTATTTCCCCCAAACTGTTCTTCAGCTTGATATTTTTTATACTTTTGTTTTTGACTGATTATGGAGTTGATAGTTACTTTCATTATTCCCTTTGAGACAATTTAACACATATAGGCCTACTGGGAAAGCATTAGCAATGTTTACCAGAGAATAACCAAATGTCCTTCACGAAGGATCGGAACGAAAGCTTTCATCTTGAAACTGAGTGAACACTCTGCTGATGTTGGATATAGTGTGTTCACTGTGAAAAATATGAACTTAGTCTAATGTGTGAAGAACTGATTTCCTCAGTGGGCACACACCATGACCAGATTAATCCCACTGCACCCAGGCACGTTACCTGCAACAAAACCCCTTATGACTTCCTATGGAAGATTCCCCCACCCCAGGCAGTTCCTAACCATGACATTTACCCTCAGACAACATCACCCACCAGAAAATTAGTATTGTCCAGGTTGGGAATAGACCAGAGGGGAAATTTGCTGGTGGGAATAGTCTAGAATGGGAATATTCTAGGTGGAATTTGTCCAGGATGCGATACCACATTACTGTATTTCCTATGGAAATAATGAATTCATCAAAATCTTAGTGTTCTTTTATTAGTAACAATTCTCCAAAGCTCTGGTTCTTTGTACTACATATCACAACCTGCATTTGGGTTGCCTGTAATATTTTTGGGTCAAGGTCTTTTTTTTGAAAAAGGGACATTTGCTACCTTTATTAATGAAATACCAGTGAGTTGAATAGGATAATAAGTATGGGTCACCTTGGGATTTACCTGTCCCCTGAAAGTTGGGTCACATTGGGAAGAGGCTAAAGAAACAAGGTTTCTAGTAAGGAAATTGTTCAGATTCTTGTCAGTGTTTGACCGAGTATCAAATGAGACAAGAAGTTAATTCCATTTTTGGATAGTTGTAAGGTTATATGACTTTTCTACTCAGAATGATTATGGTATATGTGGCAATCTGCCATGTATATGGGACTGTTGGGGTTGGAACTTATAAAGCAGTCCAGCAATTGATTACCACATTATATGCTAGGGCTGACAGGTATGATCAGCAAACAATAGTAAACCTGACGACATACTGCTAGAAGATTATCACACTCCATTGGGCTCCTGTGTTGTAGGCTGTCCAGGTCAGGCTCATAAATGATTATATTACTAAGAAATGAAAGGGTTGTGTAATTGTGATCAGGAGACAAAATTCAAGGGGCTTGCAGTTAAATTTTCTGGGAAATCTGGCCATGAAAATAAAGAGTGGCTGCTACCACTGCTACTTTTAAAATTAGTCAATGTCTTTTATATTGAAGTACAAGATGTGAACATAGTATAACCAATCCCATTGCCAGGGGCATCCCTTTTTACTCCCCCCTAGAAAATTCAGAATCACCATTAATGCACTTGAGTATTACTTTCCTACCCCCCAAGAAAACATCCCCACCCTGGAAGCTATTTTGCCCCCCTCCAATACCTTGTTTGACTACCAGCCAGAGTATTACACAGTAATTTTACAATTTGTTTACCACTTGATTACTGCAGGAAAAAGATAAAGCAATAAAGAGGAATACTGTTTTAATTTGCATTCAATTTAATGAGTTCTTAATTTTGCAGTGGTTCTAACTTACATTCATATTGTTTTGTAAAACAAAGGTTTCATAGAAAGTCTCTGCTCTTTGCACACAGGAAAGCAGTATCTAGGATTAGGGCTGACAGATCCATTCACATAGTATTTATTCAACAGTTTAGCATGGGATTGTCAACTTTCTGCTACTTTCTTTGTGTTTGCCATACATAATGGTACTATTGAATGTGAACATACCGATTACAAAAGCTCTTTAAATTCTCATAAAGCCCATAACCTCTTTGTAGTCAAACCTTCTGTAAACTTTAAACCCAATGGTCCGTGTGTTATTTCTTTGCCACCTTATGGCAGATTGGAACTACAGTACCATGCATCCTTCAAATAAAGTCTCAAAATGCCCTACATAAGGACATTAGGGCATCTACTATTAAAACACTTCTATAACAACTTAAAAGCAAACACATAAACGAAGGAACCCAAACTACCCAATGACAAATAAAACATCCCTCTTCCTTTGGATATATAATTTAAAATGCCACTTCTGAACAGGTTCTACTCACAAGAAATTGAACCTATGCATTTCACACACCCCAGACCTGCTGCTCAAAGCAGCTTTGGATGAACCTTGCTTTATGGATAATCATTCACTATAATTTTCAACTCTTTTCATAAGGTTGGACAACAATGTATGGTGTAGAGTCTCAAAACATACAAAATACACAAGGGCAACTTGTGATTTGCTTTTGCAGCAGCATAAATAACCCTTAGAAAGATAATGAGGAGGGCAAAAAAATGATGCCTACCTCTCCTAAATAATTATCACCAAAAACAAAAATAATCTCTGCACACTCTACAATAGTGCTGTATCTTTTGAAGTAGTTACTTTGCAAATGATAAAAATGAGTCTCCAGAAAGTCGTACGCTGCAGTCACAAGATCTCAAATGTACTAATCTCCACCGTGCTGCCAACTGTCATACTTAAAGCTAAACATATCACTTACAGAATGGAAGGTAAGTTATTCTGGCTTTAATGTATATTTTACATCATTTTTCATGGTAAGTTTAAAGTCACTGACTTTGTTCAAATTCTTACAGCTGCTATATTTTAGCAACAAAATTTATAAAAGTATTTCCCACCCCTCCCCCTCCCCAACCCCAAAAGACCATGCTACAAATGTTGCAGCTTAAATAGTTTAATAACCAGTGACTATAACCACTTTCAATGTAACAGTCACAAAGCAGTACTTTATGGACTTTCCCTTTCCCCTCCATCAGAGCCACATAACAGAACCTAGCCATAGGAGTGACAACAGAAATGGCTATCTATGCATTCGATCAGCATTTACACCATAAAATTGATGTCATTCTTGCCTAATCAAAACATTTAATTTCATGCTGACATAGCAGGATTGGAGGGATTTTATCCCCCATCCCCTCCCCCCACCTCACCCAACTTTTTAGAGATACTCTGATTGACTATATTTCACATAGTAAATTTTGCTTTCAGAGCCCTTTTCCCTCCCTCTCACCCCTTATCACACAATCCTCTGCCACTGCACACAAAACACAGTGTTCTGGAAGTCTTTACTGTATAGTGCACTTCACACTGAAGGCTGGAAAAACCAACTTCCACTGCACTCACTGTTGTCCACAATTTTACTATTTACAATTTAAAATGGGTTCTCAAGTGTTTCAGGCCGTGAGCCATTTCAAGTGAACTTTTTGCTTTAAATTTATTGCAGTAGTCAGCACTTTCGTTGGACAGCACTTTTCTTCTTAAAATTTTTGGCTCCTAAAATATTTTGCCAGCCACTTTGCGTATGTAGCTGGCCTGCAGCCATTTTTGTGTATATAGCTGTCCCCCCGGCCACCACTTGTGAGCCTCAGATTTAAGCAGAGTACGTAATATGCTTGACAATGGAAACATAAACCGTGCTAAATGTGTGTATGATACATTTGACATGTTACTGCAACTGATCAGTCAGTTTTGCCTCCTTTTTAAGTGGTAGTTTTTTCTATGGTCACCAAGTATTAGATAATTCAGTGATTATGATAACTGGCTTCAACATCCATTGCTCTACCATTGTAACAAAGACTGAATTACACTTGCTTTTAGAATAATCATAACTCACCTCATCCACGGGAAGATGTCACTTCTGCCTAATAAAGATGACTACCCCAACTTGCAATTATCAATTATGTAATCAGTATCATCTCTAAAGAGCAAAAGTCATCATTTTGTAAAGAAATGTATTTCATTCATTATAAGTAAATGTTCATAGTTTGATGATTTAAACTACAAACTACATAATACCCAATTCACCTTACAGGATAGTTAGTTAGTTAGTTAGATAAGGTTTAACGACACACCAACACGAATGTGTTATATAGTGTCAATAAGATAAATACGGTTCAAGTCCTCCCCTTTAGTCGCCTCTTACGACAGGCGGGGAATGCCGTGGGCATATTCTACAACCCCCAGCCCACAGGGGGCTTCACCTTACAGGAGAATCAAATAAATGAATAAATGAAACTACCACTTACAGAGCATACTTAATCTTAAGTGAATAATACTCTTACCAACAGCAACTTAATGCTCTTTTTAAATTGTTGTGGTCTTTGCAACATAAACAGGAATGTTTGAGATTATTCCCAGTTAAGTATTTCTGAAGCCAATAAATAATTTCAACGTAACCTACACGAACGTGCAATACATTGACGATAAAAAAGTCATTGGCTCCAGACAAACCCCTGAGATGCTGGGGCACTGTTTACCTCAAGAAATCCACTAAGTACCAATACACTTGATATTTTAATGAGACCATACTATGGAAACATAACGTAACTGGACTGCAGTCACATAATCCACTCAGTGGCGTAGCTAGATATTTTTTGAGGGGGGGGGGGGGGCAAAAGCAAAAAATTTCCGACAGATTATTATCTGGGGACCCTTTTTTTTTTCTTTCCGGGCAATTTGAGTCCGACTTTTGATTTTCATGTTCTTCACATTTCCATGTGTAATTCTGCTTAAAAACATAACAAGTGTTGTAAGTGTTTCAAATGAATTGTTTTTAACTTATTTCCTACAGAGACTAGAAATTTCCGACAGAGGCCTTCGGAGGCTTTGGGGGGGGGGGCGACTTCCCCCTGCCCCCCCCCCTCTAGCTACACCACTGAATCCTCTAGTTGTAAACCAAACTTCATAGTACTAGTGCTATGGTCAAGCCAATAAGGGACAGTTGCATTTCCAGCAATGAATCAAAGCAACAATGAGGTCAGACAAGGTACTGCAGGGAGAAGACAGCTTAGGGAGGGGGGATATTTTGCAAGGGGTAATCTATTTAAACATGTGTTACGGCAATTGCAATTTTTAGGTACCTAGGCAAAAAGTTTTTTGGCAGGGATGCCCCACTGGCCCCCCCTTGAATAGAGGAAAGTAAAGTGGGCTTTCAATCTAGAAATCTTGGGTTTTTGCATCAGAACTGGTCTTTTTAGTTTAAAAGAGCCTAATTTGATGTAGACTGTTGAGTTGGCCATCCACCTAAAATGAAGATGTAATGTAAGGCCCAATGTTTCTCCACATGTATAGTCTTTAAGCATCCTTAAAATAACTGCCCTTCGAGACCAAATTATTATTTCAAAATTCATCCTTTGCATGATGTTCACTGATATTTGGAATAATCAGTATGCAAAAATGTATTAAGGATCTAAAACATTCATGCCAATAGAATTGAACTTCCCAACCACAAAATCAACAATAACAGGACTTTTGTATTCAATATGGCAAAGATGTATGTTATACCATTATCAAAAGTTTATATACCTCCAAGCATGAAATATCCTGTTATACAAGTGACCTCAGATGAACTTTGACCTCTTAAAAAACAACAGGGTACTGCTTATCTCATTGTAATGCACCTATATAGTAAGAATGGAAAATATTCATGCATCCTATATTGAGATGGAACTACTGACAAGGTTTTCATGTAAACCTCTAGTGACCTCATATGACCTATGACCTCTAAAAACTCATTAGGGTTTTTCTGTTCTATATAATGCATTGATATAAGTATGAAAAGTAAGCATGTCTCCAAACTTATAACATAGTGTTTAGTGGTTTTTCAACCTCCAATGAACAGTGATGACCTTTGCCCCCAACCAAAATGATATAGTTCTTTCTCTTCATACAACACATCTACATGCTACATGTAATGAGCATCCTTGCTTCCTATATTGAGATGCAGTATCTTGTAACAAAGTTTCCAGAGTTTGACCTTTGTTGACCTTCAGATGACCTCTTACCTCTACCAAAAAGAGCAAGGTTCTTCCTCTCAACATGGGGTATCCACATTCTAAATATGAGAACTAGCAGAGTATACTCTTGAGGTATCATGTTAATAAGAGTAGCAACACAAACACACATATACACATGCACCCACATACATAACAACAAGAATGCACAGGTTCTTTCCATCAAAACCAAAAACGACAGTTTCAAAATAAGATTTTCTTTATGAGCTGTTTTTTGTGCATAACAACTATAAAGTGGTAAAATAGCTCGACAAGCCAAGTGCTCTTTCAGGAATAAGTTTTAATAAATAGTAAAATCATCAGGTAAAGACAGAACTGCAAAATATCTTACAGCAGTATCCAACACACATTGACAACAAGAACTGTCATTGGTTGAAGATATACACTCACTGGTGGAAACTGTGATACTGCTTGCAGATACAGTACTTCAAAATATGCAATGAAGTGATGATAGCCTGAAAAGGAGATCACTTTATCGAGTTCATATTTTATGGCAGCATCACAAGCTGGATGTTACCTACCACCAAACCAAATCTCTTCAAAATTCATTAACATGATCTTCACTGGTATTTGTAACGGAATGACATTTTTATGAGCTGTATTTCAGCACAAGAACCAGTCAAGACAAATAAAATGGTCAGTGAAGCTCCGCCAGGTATAATGTTCTTGTACAGGAAACAGATTCAATAAATGACTAGTAAAATCATCGTTTTCCTTTTCCTTTCCCTTTTTTGCTTTTCCCTTGTTGTCCTGATGAAGACTCACCACCTCCTTGCCTTTGCTGTCTTGTTTTCAGTTTAGGTATCAACTGTCCAATTTTTCTGTAAAGAGTTATTCCTGCAAATAGAAAGAAAGCTACAGTCACATTTCAGAGGGCTAAAAATCCTCCTAATTGCTGGAAGAACAGTAGGGCTGTTGGTACCTGGAAGTGAGGGGGGCTGAAGGGGATACAACCCCCAATAACTTTCAGTTTAAATGTTTGTTTTAAAAAGTTCTAAGATTACCAAACAAAATGCCAAAACTCTGGAGCTGAATGTGTCAGCCCCCCCCCCCCACCAGTCCCAGAGACCATTCAACAGCAATGAGCACATACTCCATGCTACTGCAGTTGTTGACAGTATTAAATCAATGTGTTTTCTACTCTTGGCATTTTATCTAGTTTTTGTGCAATACAACCACAGTATACATGTACAGTATGTATGTAACTTGCATGCTTGATAGAGCCGATACTGTTTACAAATGTCCACCATCATTTTTGTCTGGCTACTTATATTTCGGTTAAGTGACTGAGACAAGAAAGGAACCACTGAAGTGCACCCACACAAAATAAAGTACTTGTCCAGTAAAAGAGCACACAGCGCCACAGATGATGTTGGCTGCATACATGTACACTGGGGTTTGTCCACTCGCAACTGCACAAAATACTTTATTGTAAACAACAGTGCAAAATAGCATCTACGAGAAGTTGGGAGCACAGATTCTTACTGTTTGGGATCTCTTCATTTACAGGAGAACCATCTTCTGTCTTCAACTGAACTCTGACCCTGCCTTTAAACTGTGGATCTCTGTTTGGATCACGTGGGTACATCTTGTTATGCTGCAAAACAAAGGAAAAAATTATCTTGTAGGAGCATGTACAATGCAATTTTGCTGCTAACATGCCTGTAGCAACTTAAAATGCATCCTTTTATAACTTCCAGCCTAAACGTTCTTCATGTTACACCTTCACTTTTCCAACTGCAAATACAAAGCAGCCCCCCCCCCCCTCGAGACAGAAAATTAATTTGCTATTTTTAGGCAAAATATATGCTACTTTTAGGTATTAAATATGCAGTAAATTTTGGACAAAAGTCCTGCACACCCCAATCGGAAGTAATCCAGTATGCTTATGAATGGATGTCACAGCTCATGTACAAAAGGTTTGTTTAAATAATGTAAATGATACCAACTTGAGCTCACAGCAGGACCCTGGATACAACTGTAATGCAAAAATAAAATAGTCCAAGTTTCACAAAGCAAGAATTGTGCAGTACACTGTCCTTGGTGAGGATCAGTGACTAGCGACATTTAATATAATTATGCCCAGTCAAGATCAATTCCACTTGTGGAAAACAATAAGAACATGTACATATCTTTCAAGGGAACACAATGGAAAAATGTCTCTGCTTTTGAATAAAAAATTGTACTTGCATTCATTTCCAAGCTGTTTGGTATGTCAGTATGACAAGTTTTTTTTTTAGTACTTTTTTTTAGTACTTTCTTTACACTGCTTAATTTAAAAAAATTCTTGAAAAGCACAAAACATTTTGAAAATAATAAGTGTCTATCAGGTAAAGACAAAATGTCTCATGTCCGTAAAATAGCAGTGAAATTTGAGGAATTGTCATTTCCTTGATATTTGTCACAAATAATTATTTTCTAAATGGAGTCACCAAACTGCAAGTTTTAGTACTAGAGCCAAAATCACAGACAACTGAAACATTAGTGAATGATATTTTACAGTATTCACTTCATCCATACCCTCTATAAAGGATTTTCACATGAAATCATTTTATGTCTGATTGGAACACTGGCCACCAACATTCATGAGCATATGGCATAGTAACGGTATATGTGCAAGGCAATACAATACATATATGCAATTTCTAAGCAAAGAATGCTAAATGTCAACATGTCCAACAAACAGACATATGATACTGAACAGTGATGAGAGCTAGTAGCCGGGAGGGGGAAGGTAAAGCCCCCAGAAAAATTTTCACCCCTCAGAATATTTCACGAAACCATTGCCTTAAAATATTTTTAAGTCTTGCCTCTCCTTGAAAAGTCCATTGCCCCTTCCCCAAAAACTATCTTGCCCCCCTCCAGTACCTTGTCTAGCTATGGGCCTGCAGTGATGTAAGTTTTTATGTGTATCTCCATAGAATTCCCATGTATAGTATGTTGTGTAACTGTGTCTTTCATGCGAAAAATGTTTCAATGCAGTTCATTCTTACTGTACATGTAGGCTGGTAACAGCATTTCTATTGTGCACGTATTAAGAAGTAAGAAACAACTGTTCTGTTCTTTTCAGCCAGTCTAGAACAGGGACACACATGAGTGATGTAGAGGTCTGAAGGTCAAAAGGTTGGTCACCTTAAGTCTTAGTGTACCTTGGGGATGTAGCTCTTTTGGAGAGCAGATCTCCTTAAGAGAAATGTTTAACTTCTGCAATTCTGGTCTTCACCAAAGAGTTGAGAGGACTTTGGAAAAAGTACAGTAGTTAAAAGCAATTTCACATATGCTGTTTTAAAGTATGCTATTAAACCATGAAATATGTTGAATGGATAACATGCCCTTAAGCAGAACTTCCCTTATTACTAAGACCTTAAAGGTCAGAAGCAGTCGCCCCAAACTTATTTTGAAACAATAGCTAAATGTCACAAATTTCTTCTTATTTTGCTTCCAAGTACAGTATCTTTCATGATATTTTTAATAGAACATAAATATTGCATATTCAAGGTAAATCAAGCAGTTGCTCCTTGTAAATTTTACAATTGTGTGAGAAAAATACTGTCACGTGATTCTCAAGAGTCATTCAGGAAATAGGATAGTTTACTATACAGTTCTTTTTTGGGGTGACTGCATTATCCCCTTTAAGCAAACTAATCTCTCACCTCCACACTAGCATGAAAGCCTAATGCTACACAAACATCCTTTATTTCATTAATTGTTGGGTTTTCGACACCATCTTTTTTGGAGACTTTACGACCATCTTCAGCTGACTTCTTACTGTTGATGTAAGCTGGGTATATACAGATCCATCTGCAAAGAAAATGTCCAGTGATAGGTAAGTTTATTATCACTTATTGATTCATGTTTAAAAAGTACTCCACATCTTCATTACTGTACTGTTACACACTATGAAGAACAAAATGGAAAAAAAAGAAAAAAGCCACTCCTGACCTGCTGAGACATAGCCAAGAACCTAACTTATAGTATATCAATGAAATGAAAGACGTTTCTTAACAATTGTAACCTACAACTCTACACTACTGCAGCTCCTGTAGGTTGCACCTCATTATCAGGAAAAACTGTTTGAACCGCATGAATATGGCACAGACGGGAACAATGCTGTAAACTAATGAAACCATTCAGACTCTTCATTAAAAGTTCTGGAAACAAGAGTTACATGGGGTTCAGGTTTGCAGGGCATTAACTCTGGGTTTTAATTATCCCATTAGCCTATAAGGGGTTGTCATACCAGTTCCTGTGAAGCTGTGTGGACTTATGACATTTATGCTAGTTACAAGCAAGGAAACACTCAGATGAAGCAGAATAGAGAAACGATGGGTTGCGTGCATTGTGTATACTTAAAGGGCTATAGCATCACTCCAAACATATTTACAGTAAGAATATGAACATATATCTAAATACAACTGATAACTGATCTTTAATTGACATCAATTCAAACAGTACAGCTTTACTCTGGTTGGTCAATGACAACTTTTGCTGTCAGTTGTGTTCCCAAGCTCACACAAAGTATGGTTGTGTGGACATGGTCTTGAGCAAGTTCAAGTCAGTGCAGGCTACTGTAAATTTGTCTTGGACCAGACTGTAAAGTTTCACCTGCACAGGGAACACATTCTCGTTGCAACAGAAACTGTCAATTTTCCATTTGCAAAATTTCTTTGGCTGTCTTCAGATCCCTGCAAACAATTAAACTATTACAAGGTTGTCCTCCCACAAAATATAAGCTTCCAGGTTACAAACCTACTGTACAAAATCACTACAAACCTAGCCCAGTCTGCACAGCCTACACCAGACAATCCCATGGACTGTGTATGTTGATACTGTAGGTAAAATCTAGATAGGTCTGTTCATAACTTTATACCATTAAAAGGCAGTAATATTCTTCTGAAAATTCTCAGCATATTGACCGTCTGTAATTTTAAGTTCTCCTCATTAATCTGCCCTTTCTGAACCATCCCTTTTCCATCCCCTGCACAAGAAAAAACTGTACAGTCTGGGTACAGGAGCTGTATTAGATGTGTTTTTGTTTAAATAAGTGGAAGGCCTAGAAGCAAACTTAGTAGTGAGAATTTGTACTGTCTGGAGCATGATTGTAGGTCCTTTAACCATGTGTTCTACTTCAAACCCAGCAATAGAAGGCCATCTCAAGACCACAATTACAACTCTCTGCAAATGGCCAATTAACGTGAAAAAAGCAACAGACATAATGTTCACACCAACACAGCTGCATCACACAACTATCTAAATGCTAAAATGTAACTCAGCCCAATTATCCATTCAAACCTAACAATTAGCATTGAAACTATTTGTATCACATTTAATTTTGCACTTAACAATAGCATTTTTTCCCAACAATATTGAGTTATGAATGTTGTATCACTTGAAAATTGGAAAGTTTGGGTGAAATTCTTCCAGGGTTTCGAAAGTGAACTCTTCTATGTGTGTGTGTGAGAACCTTATCTCTTCAAATAAAGGAAACATGGAAGTCCTACCCTATAAAGCTGTCTTCTGAATTGCCTAGGCCTAGGCTATGTCTACAGATGGTGGTAGGGCCTACGTTCAAACACTTAAAGGCTCTCTGATCTCACCCCAGACAGTAGTCAATTCCCCCTACTAAGTTAACTTCTAACGGTAGCCCCTACTCTAATTTAAACCATGCCTCCCAGTGTCTTGTACATACCTCTATGATGTGAGGTGCCAAAAGGTGATAAATGCAATATTTCCCTTAAAAATCAGCATATCATGGGCTAAATTTTAAGTAGGCCTATGTAGGCCCAGTCTGGAAAGTTCGTATCTGCTACACCGAATTTTTACGCCAGTCACCTCTTTTCTCAATTTTTACGCCACGCCAAATTGTTGTCCTGTGTTTCAAGTACAGTGTGTATGTAAAAGACATGCAAATCACACCATCAAATTGGTGTAGGCCTAGGCCTATAAGGTCTTTACTGCACGCCGAAGATCTTTGCTGTAACATACAATACATGTTTTCCAGATGGGATGACAGGGATGTAGGCTACTTTGGCTCAATTAAAGCCAGTTTCAGTTATACTGGGTTATCAAATTGCAACCAATACTATTAATAGCCTAGCACACATGTTACTTACAGTCAGACTAGCCTATACATTGTTATTATAGGGGCTAGGCCTAGATTACATTGTCGTGACGATTGGACAAGTTTGCATTGAATACGCTCGCAAGAAGCAGTTTCGCGAAAATGATAGAGCGTCGTAGCGTTGATCAAGCAGTATGCAAGTTGCAAGGTATATAGGCCTAGTAACTTTACCTCTTCTCGTCAGCGGGATTCACCTCATCGAACGCCATGTTATTAACTCCCACAGAAATTTTTGCTGACACTATCTCTTACTTCTAATTTTTGTTGCCTATTGTCTGTACTGACTTTTAGCCTAAAAGTAAAACTCGATAGTTGACACATTCCACTCGCAACAGCTGGTGGTACAGGTACAGTATAGTAGCGTACATGCGCGCATATGTATTCCACGTTGTGTAACTTCCGTTGTATAGTGTATTGGATGTACTAGATGTTGGGGGTAACACAGGAATAGAGGGTCTGCTTTTACTTTTGGTCGTGAGCAAATTCTAAGTTGGTATCTTATGCTGGTAATATCTGTTGGTCATTTCAGTCCGAGTCAGTTGCCGGTGTAGGGGGTCGATCAGCGCTAGGGGCTTAATCAGCCCCCCGAAAATATTTTACCTCCCCTAGAAAATTCACAATTTACCGGTGCCTTAATGCAGTCTAGTACGTCCCGCTTTCCTAAGCAAATATTTCGCCCCGTGGCGGAAGCTATTTCTCCTTCGCAGTATATTGTCTGGGTATGGGTCTGGTGCGACCCTCAGCCAGGTGCTCAGCTTTGAACTTTGGAAGGGAAGAATTATCTTTTTAAGAGCTTGACAGGCCGAATTTAGATCTTTCAGTTTCGGCACTTTGAGGTTTGACAGCTCCCCTATCTGTCGCGGTTCTAGAAACATTGAAAGTGGGGATAGGGGAGGGAAATAAGATGTAATACGAAGAGGAGTGTCAGCATTAGATAGTGCATGCATGACATGAAAGTCCTTTTAGTCCAAATTCTTGTAGAAGGCTTGCATCATAACAAGGTAACAGAACTCCAGCTCTATCAGCGCAATGTGCGCTAAAGCGAATAATGACTTGTGGTGCTTAATAAGTAGTTCCAGTGGCTATACTAGGGCTTGGCTGGATCATGTCCGGATTGAGCACGGTTGTGAAGATACATTGAACTCGCTGGACTGAAACCACAGAATGTGAAAGTTACTGACCATCACTAATAAGACTTTCCCGGGCTGTGGGGGACTACTCGGGATTGTAGGCTTATGGGCATTTTCATGGCATGTGGTATACCAACAAAACTTTTATCAAAATTTCCACCTCTCCGCCCGTGTTACCTGACTGGCACATCCTTCACCAGAAGAGGAGTCAGGGATTTTGAGGCGGCAAATGACCCAGAGGGGCAGAGTCGTGGGTTCTAGTGGCTTGATCCGGTAGAAACAAGGGACAAGCCTCTGGAAGTTCTGAGGTATATTACGAAATTGTGGGCAACATGGACTAGGATGAAACATCTCACCTTATTAGTCTTCCGTAACATTGTCCTCGGATGTGCACCAAACACACCATAAGACACAGTTTACCGATTTATAAATAAACTAACTCGGATTAAGTAATTACGTGCTAGTCGGTTTAATGGTGCCACTTGGGCTTGTGGGTGGGGTAGATGGATCAGGGCCGGATCCAGGCATATGAGAAAGGGGCGTCACGGTACGCCCCTACTTTCGGCAAAATACTGAATTTTGTGACCAGAATTTTACATCTCCCAAGTGGCATGAAAAAGGTATGATCAGCACTGCACAGACGGTTACGCCCCTTTCTCATATTCCTGGATTCGGCCCTGTGGATAATGATAGCGTTTTGAGGGGAGTTTGGAACAATTGCTTCTTTAATTCAACCCGTCATAAGTGCAGCTATAGAAGTAATAATGAATAGCTATACCTCCGCACCAAGTAGAAATTTTCAAGACATTTTACAGAAATAATTTTTTCTATGCATACAAAATTTATCCATCTACAAAAATTATCTAGTTACACGATAGGCTTAATAATAACATCAATAAGCAAAACGAAGAGAAAATTGGGGGATGTCACCCCTTCGCCACCAATCTTGTTTACTAGTGGGTCACCAGCCCTAATTATAGGTACAAGGTATAACTGAAATATTCCCAGTAAGTTCAAAAGTACTTAAATTTTGTTTCACCTTTCTTAAGGAGAGGAAGTAATGTTTACTATATTATAGTACAGAGAGCCTCTCTAGCACGAGTGGAGTATATACGGGTGGCACGGCTGGTTGATTTAACTCTTTTGAATACTATAGATGTCCCTGGATCAAATCCCAGAGTGGAACCTGTTGGAAATTATGTGGGGACTCAAATTGTATTGTTTGATGGGGGGGGGGGGGGGAATTGATGACTAAATTTGGGTATCTCGTTGTCAACCTCAGGAAGTTTCCCAGCTAAGGAAGTTGTCCGATTCGGAGCTCCGCGATGAGCTCCTCACTGAAGTGCTTCCTGACCGTGATTTGCTAAACCTAAGCCTAACATGCAGGGCCCGGGATAATTCCCCCTTTCCCCATATTAAGACTGTCACCTTTCTTGCATGGTTATACGACACATAAGTCTTGTATTTGGAATTATAAGAGGCGAAAATGGAGGCGGGGAACATAATCGAAATGGGGGTGGGCTTAAACATTTAATTAGGCTGATCTTGCTCCAAACATTTATCCTGGGGGCGGCAGCCCTAACGTGAGCAAGAAGAAAAATGTTGAATTCAGGGCATAACTCATGTCATGATTGTATGCCTGTTCGGGAAAATTTCAGAACAAACGCCTTCCGCCTCACTTATGTAATGTCTTCTAAAGGCCAAGAGGATGGTCACATTAAGTTTTGATGCAGCCCCTTCAGGGGGCGTAACTCCTTTGGGGACCAGAACTCATTCAGGAGTACCGTTTGGTTTTCGTCCTTCAGCTCTTCGCCAGAGTGGGGGACTTTGGATAAAGTACGGTAGTGGTGATTGAAAATATAAGCCCTGAAGAGTGAATTTATAGTTGAGTTGGAAAAAATGATTTCATGTTACAGTGAAGTCATTTAAGTTGATAGCGTGACCCCACGTAAAAAGGTCAAACTAATATAAAGAGTTAATCAGCTAGGCGTTTCAAATAGCAACTTACTTACCAATTTATTGAGATTTCTCTGCAGATAAATTACCAGGCGCAGATCCAGGAGGGGGGCTTTCCCGGCCTCAGTCCCCCTTTTTCGCCACATCAACAATAACAAGTACGCGAAAATTAGCATAATGTTAATCTAGGAGAATATTTAAGGGCGCCTGATTACTATCCCAAATGACTTGAATCATACATTACACAATAGTAATACAGTTGGGAGAGAATTAAAGGGATACATCAGACTTGTTTAAGGGTAAGGGATTAGACTGAAAGGGAGAGTTTGCCCGAACACCAGAGACCCGGGCCCTTGTTACGTGCACGACCTTAAGATATGCGAATTAGGAAGTAAATCGAGGATCCTTACAGGGATATGAAAAAATACTTGTGAATATTTTTGCACTGTGGTATGTAAATAGATTAGATTTCTGGCCTGTTTTAGGTCAGTATTTTGCCTTTAAGCTTGTGTGATCGCTTTTTTGACATTTTACTTACTTTATTTTCCTGATGAAAAGTTTTCCCAGTATACCGGTATACTGATAAGGATTGTCTTCAATTTCTGTACAACTAGGTGCAAAGACGGATGGACGGGGAAGCGGGTCACTCAAGTGATGGGTGGTTAACTGAGAATGGGGATTTTTCCAGAGCCCCCTAAATAGTTCCCCCTGGTTACGTGCATGGAGATCGGGAGCGGATCCAGGGCGGTTCGTGGTTTCCGGACCCCCGCCCCCTTTTTCTTAGTAGTGAAAACTTCTACTAAGCTGTTCCGTTCATTTCCTGTTATAAATCGGTCGCAAAGTATTACCATTTTCTTAAATCCTTCTCAAATTATCAAAATTTTTACACCCTCCTGGGGCATTAACTTTCTGTTCTATTTCCTTCTTTGATACCAACTTACAAAAACTTGCTTGGGATGGGCCAAACCAACGTTTTATATTCGAAGGTACGGATACCGGTTTCATTACTATAATGCGATATTTCGGCGCGCTTTGCCACTGTTTACATACCATGTCTGATGACCATTATTCGGACGATGATGCATGGAATTATTCTAACGAGAACTACTTTCCGAAAAAAGATGGCCAAGGCCATCCTCAGGCTTGCAACTGTCAACAGGCGACTCAGTGTGGCAATCTTAAATTATGAGCAGGGAGCTGCCACTGGCCGACTCCCTGTTACGAGCACCACTATAGAAAAGCGTCAATAGCGTAATATAGGCCTATATCATTCATCACACAAGCCTTTTAAAGATCGTTACGTTCATTTACAGAGAATATGCATTATGAACATGCTTATTAATTCTCTACCCCTTCTGTTATACCCCATTGGAAGCTGTTTATTTGGCCTTCTCGGTCAAAATGAGTAAAACTAAGTTTTTGTGAAGTGCTTGGTGTGCTTTCCTATAGTGTCATTTGAATGTCAGTTAAAGGGATCATGCTAACGTCTCCGTTTTTAATGACCCCACAGGTTCCACCGGGTCATAAGCCGGCGGGTCTCATGGTATGAGCATTGGCAGGTTCCGTGTCACGGCCCGGAACGCGGGGCACTAAATAATACCTTGACAGACGGTTTTTACCGGTAAAAACAGGTTTCTGCCGAAAAATGGAAGAAAAATAATAAAAACCTATTCTGCTGCATGGAATAAAATGTTGTTAAAAACTACTTTTCATACTTTTTCAACTAAGTTTGAGGGTGGAAGTTATTTTTATGCCACAATCATATAGAATCTGAATGAGATTATAATATTTTAGTGATTTTGATCACTTTGTCAGATTTACCGTACAGTTTTTGTGTTAAGTTTACATGTACTGTGTATACTTAATGCATACAAATAGGGAAGGAAACTTAAAGAATAGTTGAAGGATTTATCCTGTTTATTTTAAGTTTAATGTGAAGCTTTCCTGAGCACAGGGTCAACTTGTTAACCCCATCTTGCATATCCTACCATCAATGGAACGTGCAGTTTTGTATAGGCCAACAATACTACCCAATGCCATACCCTCAAAACAATAAAAGACATAAATATGAAATCATATTGGAAAAATAAAACAGAGACAACTACGGTCAAAACAACTTGGAACTTATAACAAAATAAAATAAATAGAAAAATAGCATAGAGAAACATTACTTAAGAAACTAAAATAGAAAGTGTTTATGTACAGCGTAAACCAAAACACACAAAATTTAGAATAAAATTAAAACCTTAAGCAAATGTACATTAGAGAACATTTAAAACAAAATTCATAAAACGTTAAAGAAGCTAATAAACTACAAAACAAAAATGCTTTTAAGATGGCTAAAAAATAAAAGGTAAATGTAGATTAAAAAAGAAAATAAGTATACATATAGGGGTTGCACAAAGTTTAATATCATCATATTAGCAAGTAATTATAAACAATAAAACCAAGATAAAAGACCGTAAATTGCTTAATAAACATTTAAATCTGTTTCGTGTGCCTGCTTCTTTTATTTGTAAAGGTAATTTATTCCAATCCATTGTGGCCAAGTATCTAAAGCTCTTTCTGTGGCATTCGGAGGATCCCACAGGAATAAATAAGTTTCTGGATGGAGTAGACCTTAAAGGTCAGAAGCAGTCGCCCCAAACTTATTTTGAAACAATAGCTAAATGTCACAAATTTCTTTTTATTTCGCTTCCAAGTATCTTTCATGACATATTAGAACATAAATATTGCATATTCAAGGTAAATCAAGCAGTTGCTCCTTGTAAATTTTACAATTGAGTGAGAAAAATACTGTCACATGATTCTCAAGAGCCATTCAGGAAATAGGATAGTCTACTATACAATTCTTTTTGGGGTGACTGCATTCTCCCTTTAAGGAATAAATCATGAACTTCAGCGGTATGGGTGAACATATCGTTCATGTATTTGGGGGCCAGATTATTGAAAGCTTTATATGTCATTACATTTCTCTTCCATTTTACATGCTCTTTGAACAGTTGAAAGTTTTCCACCCCAATTCTTGAAATAAAGTGGCTGATCTTTGATGATGCGAGGCATCCAGAATTATTCTAGCAGCATTTTTCTGTAACCTTGTAATTCTGTTTGCATCTCCATCAGTGCACTCACCCCAAACAAGACAACAATAGTCTATGAAAGGTAAGATGTATCCTTTGTAAAACAATTGACATGTTTTCTTATTAAGGAAAGGTTTAATTTTACGTCATAGGGCAATCCTGCTGCTAATTACTTGATAAACATAATTTACATGATCATGCCATAATAAATTAGACTAAAGTTGCAGTTTAGTCATCATTTATGCATGGCACTGTAATTTGCTTCTCTGCTATGTGAAACTTAAGTTTCTGACATGAATGTAGGAAGTAGCATTTCAAGCAAAGGCCGCTTCATTCTCCTGTTCAATATCTGATTATCTGTAACAGGTATATGCCCCCCAAATGGTAATTGAATTTTCATATTTAGGACACTATTTCATTAATCCCCACTTTTTGAAGCTTTGCTTGGCTAATGTAATCATATTGTAGACAACCTTCATTATAAGACTTTTCGTCTTGGCATGCAGTGGCAGTGTTCGTGGGTACAGTTCACATGTTAGGGCTTGCTATAGTTACATTAGTAGTTTCGCTTTTTATTCTATGTTTGATGAGTTTTAGTGCTCAATTTTTAAGCATAATAGAAAGTTTAATGAATATAAACAATTTATTAGGTGTATTCATCATGTTGGCGATGAGGTACAGCAACTTACTGCACACTGTCAATTGCCAGAAAAGGTTTTTCCCATTTTCTACCTCTTTTAACCGGTAATAACCACATATTACCAGTTATTACTAAACTAATGTGATACCGTTGGTATTAAAATGCCCTCTGTTCTTCTCGTTTTCTCCTTCCATTCACTTTGCCCTTTCCGTCGGCAGTCAATAATCTGAGCTTTCATTCATGTCAACCCTGTTACGGGCTTCCCTGGTAGTCTAGCTATACCGCTTGTGGTGTGAGACTGGGGATAGGCGGTGATGAGAAGTTGCCGATGATGGGGGTTGAAATAATACTAACTAATACCACTCAACCTGACATGTAATATAAGATTGGTGGGCGCAAAGCACCCAAAAATAGATTTTTGAAGTCATTTAAGTTAAGTAGTGGTTTCCTTTACTTCACATTTTTCAAAAGTTATCAAGTCGATTGAACACACGAATATACTGAGCCTAATACAGAGTGTATCATTTTGTAATATCGTTTGAAAACTGGAGGAAATTTGTGTAGACCACCCTTCTTGCCAAAACAAAAAGAGGGGAGTTAAATCCCCCACCATCCCCCGGGATTTCCGTCTATGGCTGTAATGTATCTGGCAGAGCCGTATATTTCTAAATATATGGCTCTGGTATCTGGGAGGAGGGAGTGTTCCCTCCTATGACGGTTTACTGTACTGCTCAAAGTACGGTTCAAGACTTTAAGCCTTGGGAAGGACAAAATGGTAAAGGAGGAATGGCATTGTATGCAAATGGATAAATTTTGTAATTTAGATAAAGTAAAACATCCAGCAAATCTTATACCCCTTAGAGGTGCGAGTGCCTTTACATGAAAATCTGGGTCTGTCTCGACTAGCAGGCACGGATCCAGACATTTCTCCGAGATTAACATTATGCTAATTTTTGCGTATTTGTTATTGTTGATGTGGCGAAAAGGGGACTGAGGCCAGAAAAGCTCCCCCCCCCCCCCCCCTTGGATCCGCGCCTGACTAGCGGCATCGTTTTATCCGTCAGACTGAGAGGCAGGATTTTATACACAAGTAGACCAACTTCACCACTAGCAAGAAGAGGGCGCTTCCCTTGAATTTTCCCGCGTTTAACATAGTGCCATTGCTACTACGTATACGTTGCTTACTATTGATATTATGCCAGTGTGCATGGGGTCAGTTCACAATACAATAGTTGGCACATACGTAGAACTAAGTGGATTTTCACCCATGGCCACTCATACACACATAGACATATGCACAAAGTATACAACATACCGCGCGCCACATACAGCTAGCTTAGCAGCCTCACACAGTGACACCGAGAGTTACTTAGCGAAACCCGTGAAACGCGTGCTTCTCGTAATACAAATAGCAAGGCGATTTGAAAGAATTGTTCCTTCTTATCGTGTGCCACAGGTATGCATGTGCTGAGGGGAAAATCAATCAAAATTATGATGGAGTTGTTATGAAATTTTGACTTTGTTTTGAATAAAGCTTCTTTGCTTTTCAATGTTAGGCCTAACCAGTAAGAGTAACTAACAAGCTTATGTTAGGCTTAACAGTTAGGCTATCCCAGGACCCAATGACATCTGAGTCCATGTGTAAGTTAGTGTCATTGTACAGGGATTTATAGTAAGAAGGGAAGGCTTAGGTTAACACTAACCGGCTCAGTAATACTACTAGTACTAGAGACACAAACAGGCCTAACCTGTTGGTAAATAGGCTTGGCCTAGGCCTAGGCTAGGCTAGTACTAGTAAAACTACCAGGATTATGGCCACAGTAGGATAGGCCTAACTTATTGTAAAACTGGCTGGATAGTAATTAGTAGCCTAGGCCTACACTGAAAAAAAGCAATCAGATTATTAGTACACTGACAAAATTGAAACTGAAAGTAAGAAAATAGCACTATCAGTCTACTACTGAATGCTTACACAGGAAAATGAACCCCACTTCTCAGTACCTGGCACTTATTTAAAGAGATAGGCCTATCACTAAAATAAGAACATGATAACTTGTGGGGTCCCCCAAGGTTCTATTCTTGGACCTCATTCATAATTTACATGAATGATATTAGTCTTCCAATTCTTGAATGGTATTATTTGCTGATGATACGAATATATTTTTTAGCTCCAACGACCCGCAGAATCTAAAAGAAACTGTAAAGTGTTAAGGTTGTATTCAGATTGGTTTACTTCCAATAAGCTCTCCCTCAGTATACAGTAGGTAAAACAAACTAGGCCTACATGGTCTTTAACTTCAACAGGAAAAAGTATAATTTCACCATAGGCCTATATATTAATAACCAACCAGTTGAAGTTGCTAGTAAGACTAAGTTTCTTGGTGTTTATTTTGACCCACTTCTTAAATGGGAGCACCATATATCTCACCTGTGCTCTAGTCTAAAGTCGCAAGGGATGTTGGCATATTGGGTCGGCTCAGACATATACTTGCTCAAAACGTCTTGCGAACAATCTACCCAGCTTTAATTTATCCTCATCTCACCTATTGTTCAACAGTCTGGTCCAGTGCTTCCTCCTCTCTTATGAAGAGATTAGTCTAGGGCTGCGACGGTTAAACGGTTAACCGATCAATCGGTTAAACGACCGCCAAATGTTGTTTCGTTTAACCGTTTTTGCTTCCTAATAAATCTGTCGCCGAAGTTCACCATTATACCTAAACTCGTTTATGCAGTAAACCGCTAAAGTTGCTTGCCCAAAACCACGTAACAATGGGTAAACTTTGGATGCAAAATTACAAAAGGTTTAAAAAAGACCTTTATAAAGTCAGTTGCACAGTCTGCGTTGCTTTGAATGATATATATTGATCCGTTCGCCCCATGATCTGGGAGTTGTCTGCTGAAATAATGTGACAATAAACTCTTCCACGCAACTTTTGAAAAGGATTAAAATTATCAAAGGTGCAGGGATTTAACTATGCAGTACACGCTACAACAATCCTCCATACCTTTTAAAGTGTGGAGCACCGTAAACTTGATAGATAAGACTAAAAAAGTTACCTCTAGACGGCAGAAAAATGTATGCTTAATGTCGTTCAAGATAAATGCACTTCGGGAATTTTCCCGGGCGTAACTTCTAAGGTTACGTGTTTACAGTTCATCAGTCTCAAAACATATGCAATCTGCACAAAATAGTGACCAAGCTATGTAGTTCTTGGCTTAATTATGCAACCCTGGCTTGCAAGCCTTGTAGGTGCAACTAAAATATTTGTAACTACGTTAGCCTCCCCATTTAAGCTGACTTAATAATTTTAACAAAAGACGATTAAACATTTTTTATAATGTTTTCAACGTTAAAATAATTCCTGGAAAAGTTTCAACCCCCAAAATTCGCAAAGATGAGTGAAATTCTTTCGGCCATTTCATTTATTAACCCCAAATTATAAAATATGGAGCATTCCAATCGTGGACTTCATGAATAATCATATTATCATGAATAATCATATTATTTTCTCCCATAATTAGCACAGTTCGTTGGACTTGCTGCACAAACCGGCTTGCTGAACGAACCGGCGCACTGTAAGTACGTGCATTCTACAGTACAGTATGTGTACATAATTAGCAGAGCTGATTGAGCTTGCTGAATGAACCGGGCTGGCCGGCCAGCCATGTGCTTCGCACGTTGCATGAACGATCGTTCATGACATACCGTACGTACATTGTATTGTACAGTATTGCGTACGAGACAGCTATGCCCGAGTCCCGTCATAACGTAAAGTACGAGGGTAGCTGCCGTTATCGAATTGCCGTTCATAATTACGAAGAAACTGGTATTTTCAGTAGGTATTAGGTAAAAAGGCATGCGATGTAAGACAAGTTAAAATTCAAGGTTAAAATTTTTTACGGAGCATGCAGTAATACATATGGGTAAAAAATTTCACACCATTACGACACAACGGTTCTGGAATACTTAGCAGACACACGTACACCGTATATTATGTATGAACTGCAGCAAGGTCACAAGGCACACTATAGTACACTGTATGTGGTACTTTTGTACTCGACACTGCTCTAGGCATGTGTGATACTGTATCGCTGTAGCCGGAGAAGTTTGTCTTGAACTGCGAAAATGCCAGTGATATCCATAGGATTCTCATCTTACGGTGCTATGTTAGACCGCAAAAATCTCGAAAACGGTAATCAGTGGCATAACAAAAAGTATGCATGTTTGTGAAAAGTTTGAATAAATGCGTGATTTGCCTGTGCGTACGGACTGCTTGCCAAAACATCGCAACTAATGCAAATGTTTTAACTTGCACACTACTTCGATGATCACCACTACCGGCGCCATTTTAAGTGTAGAAACTTTGGTATTTAATATGGTGGCGCTCTTCTGAAATGTTTGTTTTGTTTATATAACTTGACTTGTTTTTATTTTCGGTTAACCGTTAACCGTTCGGTTAATAAAAACGGTTAAACGGATAGTGAATTAACCGGAAATGCACAGCCCTAGATTAGTCACTCTTCAGAAAAGAGCTGTTCGCCACATTACTTGTTCAAGGTCATGAGGTCACACCAGCAATTTGTTCAAAAGCCTGAACCTCCTGAAGTTACATGACGTCATAAATTTAAATACTGTCACATTTAGGTATAAACTAACTCATAACCTGTTGCTAACACTATTTTCTGACTTCTACACGCACAATTATCTTGTCCATAGACCTTTTTGTCAGTGGCATATTACTGTGGCGAAAAAACGACGCATACCAAACTCCGTCCCACAATTCTTTCTAATCGCTATTTGCATTTACATGAGGGTAATATGATGCCAGCTTTGGTACCAACAGAGAGGGAGAACTATCAATAATTCTATAGCTAGTACCTGAGTACAGGTGGAAGTTATATCAAATTTCTATGAGGTGGTGGCCAAAAACGGTGAGGTATCCGCCTAGCAGAAACAATGCTAGGGGAAACCCTGCAGTGTACAGACCAGTTCTAATATGATGATCAAATTTTTAAGATTTTTGCTATAGGCCTAGGCCTAATGTAATGTTAGGACTACATTAGGCCTAATTAATAGGTTAGCATTTATTGAGTGTTTTTCCAAAATGTTAGTGGTTGTATAAGGCTAGGTAGGGCTGGCCTACTTAACTTGAAAAATTTAGTAAAATTTAATAAAATTTATTTGCTGCTATAAAAATGTATTTTATACTAAATTGAGACAGGAAGAGGGCTCCATGTTTTTACTTTAATTTTTAGATTTTCTGTGTGTACTGTGCCGTGCTTTTTATGTAGTGGGCTATTTATTTTATGTTTTTAGGGACCACAGTGGAATTAAGTCTGCTTGTCAGACTTTTCCAGACCTGCCAACCGTCCCGATTTTGGCGGGACAATCCCGATTTCCGATCTCAAAAACGTATGAAAAGCGGGACGTCCCGATTTTTCCAGTTTTCATGCTGACAGCATAATACTCCACAAGAAAAACAAAAATAGAGGCCAAGTGGGCGTAATATTGGAAAAAACTTCAAAAGGGAACACAAATATAGCTTGCGACAGTTTTCCCGACTTCCATTATAATGATAATTAGCCAATGCCGTTAGTACTTTCGCAATGGCCTTACTTCATACAAAACGGCAGAGCAGAAGTGAAGGCCCGCTTTCTGCACGTACGTTTAGCAGTACATGAAACGGCTGGGCTTTATCGCCGTGGTCACCGTGAAAAAGTTGCAACTTGCGAAAGTCGGGAGTGGTTGAGATTGGTCAATCTAAAACGTGCCCGGATGTATATGTTTTCAGTTCATTGCAATATTGCTGCAAAAATTACCCACCATGTGTGGCGATAGCCATCATGCATGCTACCGTACGGGGCTCTTACTTCACTCAGCAGAGATATTTTTCAACATGATGCAAGATCAGCTTCTTCGTTAGTCGTAAAAACTTTCGTTTTATCTCCGGCATGATTTTCCTAAGCCTACAAGACTTTCGCGAAGCCATATTCCGTTCGAGTATCACTGCTTGAAATCGTGTCAAAGAGTCAATCTATGGCTCTATATATCTACAGCTTGCATGCGTACATTTACATACTGTACATTGAAAACTTTCGGTGGCTAAGTGAAGCCGTCCGAATCTTGATCCAGACATCATTCATATCAATTAATGGCCGGCTTGATAATTTTTGTAGAAAGCCATGAAATACTAACAGGGAAATCTTTTGCAACCAGTGAATACATACGCAAGATATCGACTTCCGACGGGATGAGATTTTAGTCCCGAAATCTTGGTAAGCTAGCACAGGCAAGCTACTGGCTACAGCTCTCACCAGCGCTATAGTGTGTACTATACACATTGTTTCAATCAAACAAGATCATCGCCGAAAGTATCTAGAATGAACCAGCTATTGGCCAAAAAACCCATAAACATGAAACTGGCATGTGCAAAAAGCCTTCAGACAACTATTCAAAACATATTCGCAAGCTTCACTTGAAATACTTTTTCTTACGAGGCAACTTCCTTTATGGAGGCTTGACACTTATGCCTTTGCCTAACGTGTAATGTATGTACACCAAGAACCTAACCTACACGTCTCTGCAGTTAATCTGCTACAGAAGTGAAGGCTTGATCTATAGCCACGGGGCTATAAACATTTTTCAATAGCCGTTGTTGCAAAGTGTTTAGAAGGTTTTGTTAGTTCTCTAACATTGAGTTGTGCATGAAAAGACATATTTATTGATAAGATGGCATCATTAATTACCTTATTTTCCTGCATTATTTTAAAAGTTTAGGATATGTTGCCCATATATAACACTGTTACGAGAAAGTGCTCAAAACTTTAGACAGTCCCCATGAACACATGCTTGGGCAAATTCTGATGAAACTTACACACATTGATGACTAGATCGTTGGTTATCAGTGATGGTCAGGGATTTGGAGTCAAAGGTCATCTAGGGGTCATCTGGGGTTTATTTTATGGAAAAGCAAAAGCGGTCTTATACCTCCTTATGATGTAGGGATATCTTTGGGTGTTTATTGATGTGATATAACTTTGGTAGTATCCTCAAAAAGGGTGTTCATAAATTTTGGGTCAATGGTCATCTAGTGGTCATATTATGGAAAAAGAAAAAAATGCACTGACTTCTACAAATGTAGTAATAGTTTGGGGTATTTATTGTGATATTTTTTTGGTAATAGCCCCATATAGGTTGTTCAAGAAAGTTTAGATCATTGGTCATCTATTGGGTCATGTTGGGGTCATTTCATGGAAAAACTAAAAAAAAAATGCATTGTCTTCCACTGATGTTGGGAAAGTTTTGTGTGTTTATTGTTGTGATATAACTTTGGACCAGTGAAAGCCAATATAAAGGCCGGGTGTTCAGGAATTTCTCACATTTTGCAGTAATTCTTTTTGTTCTCATAATAAAACAAATGGGATTGACATTTTCTTGGGGCTCTTGAAAAAATTAAGGTCTGCAGTTCTTGGTCTCTTGAATTTCCAACCCTAATGAAAACCTTTGTGCTTGCTTCAAGAATACAAACTCAAGTGTTATTGTAAGCATTAAAACTGATAAATTTAGCATTCAAAAAGTCTTCCTAACATATCTGAAACTACTAAAACCCAGGAGCTTCCGGGGGCTTCGCCCCCTAGACCCCCACCGGGGCGTTGCCCCTGGACCCCACCAGGGGCCCTAGGGCGGGCCCCTGGACCCCACCCGCTTTTGTCTCACGCTTCGCGCTCGATGTGCGTGCTTCGCACGCACTTCTATTACATCGCGATAGTTTGTCCCACTTTTGGAAATTGAAAGGTTGGCAGGTATGCTTTTCTGTGTCATCCCTGCACATGTCCTTGTCATATTTGCTGTTCCTAGTTTGTTTCATCTTCTTGTATGTTATTTCTCCTTGTTCCTTCTTGTTGTTTTGTTGTGCAAAATAAATCAAATCCCACTAATGACCGCCTTGACCCGCTGTTGACTCCCGGGACAGTAAAGTGACCGCAGGGGACTGTAAAGTGACCACCGGGAACTGTAAAGTGACCGTCTCTGACTGTAAAGTGACCGTCAGGGACTGTTAAATGACTGCCAGGGACTGTAAAGTAGGGTTGTTACGATATGAGGATATCGGCCTAAAATATCGATATGTGATTTGCTCCCGATATTGTTTATGAAAATGCTCAAACGATATCGTGAAAATCCATGCATGCAACACATCCTCACAAACTTGATGAGCGGCCTGAAAATGTTTGTCATGTAGTTCATTTACTTGACTACTCACAAAATACTGAGTGAAAATAGCAAAGGAGATCTGGTTGATAAACCTGCAAGATCACACTGCAAATTGTCTGACCCATGGAAAAACTCGTAAAAGTGCTCGTAATACATGCACAATCGCTGCATTGCATGTAGTAAAATGAACTAGCCTACAGTGGAAACTGTGCGTCATGTACCTTTTAAAGGAAGGCCCCTTGTGTGTGCGAAAAACTGCTGTCAGTAGGCTACATTATCAGCAATTCTTTCGAACAATGTTGAAATCTTTCTATGAAGTACAAATCAGCAGCCTGTGCAGCAGGCCACACGGTGGCTACAGCTGCAGTCTTTAGCGTGTCACCCAATGAAATAAATACAAAACTTCGTCCACTCCACA
The DNA here is from genome assembly GCA_029531755.1 of Holothuria leucospilota. Lineage (NCBI taxonomy): Eukaryota > Metazoa > Echinodermata > Holothuroidea > Aspidochirotida > Holothuriidae > Holothuria > Holothuria leucospilota. The sequence continues at coordinate 24,419,375 of CM055969.1, forward strand.
GTCAACATGTGCTCTACATCGTAGATACCTTCAATTAACCAATGAGAGCGAGGGTATTCTCTTTCATGTCCGACCGAATTTGCAAGTTGCACATTTTTGTAGCGATAACTTTGTCGGCAATAGCTTTGGAGCTCAGGCGTACCTTTTATGCAATGCTTACCTTGTGCCGTTTTGTATGGAAAGAAAGCTATTGTGATGGGCTGTGTCCACTGTTGCTTTAGTTTGCAGTTCTGAAAGCCCACAAGGCTTACATAAAGGGAAGGCTCTGAATCATACATCGCAATTATTATGGTGGTTTAGTTTCCACAAATTAACTAGAGACATAGGCCTATTCATGTTTAAATTTCAAACTGGGAGAAATAAATTGCAGGAACGAACAGACTCGTGTCTTGCCCGATTTTTTCATGGCTGGTTTTAAACTGTTTGCAATTTAATGCACTTGTCTTCATCAGAACTTTTCACACATGTTAAAAATCACTCGATGGTGAAATACGCCATAAACAACAGGGAAGGTACAAATGCATTGGCTTTTTTCTGTGCGCTTATATTTGGGTAAAAAGATTATTTTCTTATAAAATTTGAACTTCCTCGCAAGGAATTAAATTCTGTTTGTTACGGTGTATATTCTGAATACAATATAATTTGAGGGTGGTTCATACACATTTGGACCCGTCCAACTCCGTGCTCATTCTGGTGCTGTTCGCCTGATCACACAAACCTGTGACCTATTTAGCATCGCGCTAGTCCCAGTTGCGAAACTACTGCAGACTATTTTTCGTTTCAATATTTCCAGTCTTACTGCTGTAAGGAACAATAAACAGAGCAATAATATAACGATAGCAACGGGCCAATTTCTTAAGCCCATGGCTAAGGCAGTCTTTGTCACAAATTATGTCGGCGTTGGGAATGTCCCACCGATACAGTAGGGCTACTAGCCATGTACTGCAGTTTTTGACATGGTGCTTCTGTAAACACAAACGGGATCCATGTTATCACGATATCGTTTAGGTATTGAAGGCAAATTTTTCGTGATATCGATAACGAAAATTTCACATCGCAACAACCCAACTGTAAAGTAACCCAAGGGAACTGTGCAGTGACTTTACAGTCCCCTTTGACCTTTGACCTGGAAAAAATCCATATAGCCAAGGGTTCTCTCTCAAGTGACAAATCCGACGGGAAGTATTGAAAGTATCGAAAAATTTTCCTTCAGTACCCAAAAGATGTTAAGATATCAGTTGACCCTGTTTGTGTTTACAAATTGTATTAAAAATCACCATAGGCTAGTATGACAGTAGCCACTGCATAGAGGTTGTGATACTGCTGCAGCCCTATCAGTGGGACTTTTCTAATGCTGATGTAATTTGTGAACAATTGACTGCCGTAGCAGGCTGTAACCATTATATTCCTCACGGAAGAATGTATTGCTCGGGTAATCCTTCATTACAGCAATGACAAAAAAATGAGGCTGGAAATACCGAAGAACAAATTGTCCACAGCAGGGTTGTAGCTATGGTGGCGGCGCCGGGCGGGCCTGCCCGGGACTGGTTATTTGTGTCCAGTTTTCAAGATTAATTAAAGCCTAACTGCCCGGCGTTAACTTACCAAAAATACCTGTTTCTGTCGTTCGCAAAGCGGTCTTCCCACTGGATACGGTGGATATTCATATCCAAAAAATTGTCCAACTTTGCAAGTTTTCCGTAGCAATCCTAGCATGCATTATCCTAGTCCTTGACCATGACTTCATGATACAGAGTAGACCTAGGACCAGGTTCTACTGTGAATGCAGTACATACATAAACATACACATGGTCCTGTGCTTGCAAGGATGTTGCTAGCAACCTAAAAGCTCATAGTCTATTACACTGTACTATGCGCACACTAGTTCCTACTCGAATTTCTAGCCCTGGGTTCCATCATCGATCATCATCATATCTACACACATTCAAATTTTTAGGAAATGTACAGTGATATCTACGTAAATGAACGTTGACATGACATTGTGTGCGAAGCAATGTACCGTTTATAGTACGGCGCACACTTGTTCTGTCAAGTGGGAGCTCTAATGGAGGATTTGTACTGTACAGTACATATAGCGAATGCTTTCCTGGCCCCCTGCATCGGTTGGCTAATGTACAGTAGTGACGTAAGTCTTATACCGTACATTTAATTCTTAAATTGTTTTAACAATTTTATCATGATTTAAAGTAAAACATGGAGAAGTTCATGACAGGGGTAACATCAGAGCATGGAAGTATTACCCTGACAGAGCTTCTGGGTTTTAGCATATTGAAAGCCAAGTACGTATTAAATGACACAAAACACAAGATAGGTTTTTTGTCATTTATTAATTCTTTTTTTTTAAAAATACAAACACTAACTACCCCTAGAGGCTTACTTTTCCATTCTGAAAATGCTAAAACCCAGGAGCTTCTGTGGGCACTGTCCCCTGGACTCCTGCCAGGGCGTTGCCCCCGGACCCCACCAGGGTCCCTACGGTGGGCCCCTGGACCCCACCGGAAGATGTGCTCGCCAGCTCGCTACGTTTGCTCCAGTACTCCTGGAGCCCACCACAAAAACTGGGCAAGCTACAACCCTGGTCCACAGTAGGTTTGGCAAGGGACTAGCGCGTTGAATAAGTCACAGGTTTGTGATCAGGCAAGCAGCATAGTAAGAAATAAAAAAGGATTTGGAAGGGTACAAATGTGTATGAAAGACCCTCAAATTACATCATATTAAGAATGTCTTAGCTAACAAAATATAGCTCCTTACAGCTGTTTTTAAATTTCATACAGATTCTTATACGCAAATGTGAATCCAAAATGTTATTGCTTAGACAAAAGTCTTCGCATTTTTTCCCTGAAGATTGCGGCATATGCTCTAGCATTGGGTGAGCTCAAACGTACTCATATCTATACTGTAGTTCTGTGGTGAAAGAAGTAGTTTTATGTATACTGATTGACAACTAGTTTAAATTCTGCGTCAAAAAAATTAGGCCAGTACCCAAGTCAGTTAGTTTGTACGGTTAATTTCCCCCATTTTGACAGTTAGTTAGTTAGTTAGATGAGGTTTAACGTCCCAGTTTCCAACCAGTTGGTTTAAGTCGAGACGACCACGGCCTTTTTTCCAGTTGAGGCTCACTGGCTTGTTTTCCCTACCCCATTGCTTATGCTGATCACCAAGCACAAAGGCAGTAGGTTCCATTTTTAAAGTCTTTGGTATGACCCGACCAGGATTTGAACCCTAGACAATTGAAAAAGACTACTTTTCTGGTCAATTTGCAGGACCTAACCTGTTGTTCAGCCACGAGGTACGCTTCAGGGGATTCAATTATGCCATGGTGTTTAATTATTTTTAAGACTTGTGATGGGGGCATTCGGTATGATGTACAGTATCAGTGTTTTCACTCATCACTTTTTTCAGGAGTCACAAACCCTTTAGAATAAATTTACAAGAGTCAAAACTAAAAAACAAGGGGTCAAAATAAATTTGTTTAATGCAACAAACTTTATTCCTGTTTTTGCCTAGAAGTAACGTAAAACGTACTGCAACAAGGTGGGAACTCATTTCTGCGATAAGAACCTAGACTGTAGCGTACGTCATACACTGTATTACATGTAACTCGAAACTTCCCATGTATTGGGATTATGATCGTTAAGTTTCCCGCCAAAACACGCGCCATGCACCAGACACACTTTTCTAGAAACAACTAGATGCAATTGCTACACATGCTTTTAGTACTATAGTAGCACTACTGTACTACCAAATATGCATGTACAGAAGCCTACTGTACGATGTAGTCGATCATTGCTGTTAATGGGTAGTGTACTGACATCGTACAACAGTATTATAAGTTCTTACAATACTTCTCTATGACACATTCACAGCGATGTCGATTACAGCAGAGCTTTGTGTAATACATGGCCTCATATCTGCACACTTGTACAGCAGTTAGCGTACCTTGTGAAAACGCTGCGAGTTGGATTGTATTTAAAACCACAGACATAGTGTACAGAGACTGGAAAATGTGTGTCTTGCGTCACTAATGTCCGGGGTAACATCTACTACCAATCGTGTTAGGCTAGTGTATGTTTGTCCCTAGTCTAGCCTGATGTTTACAACTGAAATTGAATTACAGTACGAACCAGAACACTCCGATCATCTACACAAGCGGATATCTGTCATCTGTTTACAATACACATGCACTCTTTTCGAGTCAAGTCTAATCACGTAACTGGGTGCGTGTGGGTGCAGTTAATTAGGCGTAAATGTATAAGTGGGAATGGTGGTAGAGCTCCGTACTGTTGCAGCGATAGTTTTTCATTTCGATTTTTATTAGACTATACAGAGAGGTGGAAAATGTCTCAGAGACCTACTGAGTTTGGAGACTGGAAAGTGCTGCATTTTGTGAGTAAATTTGCACAATGAATGTATTGGCGAAATTGCTTTATCATTACTGATTGTTAGGGTGAAAAAGCTGTGCGTCAGTTTGACACCAGAGGTTTTGTGTATTCCCATCAGTTACCTGGTGGGAATACTTCATCAACAACTTGGGGAGGGTTGTTTAAAAAAAGATGTTTCCCATTTCAATGTGGCTAAAATGGCCATGGCCGCCTGTAGAAGCAGTCTGCCCCAAGTTCCTTGGAATAATGTGTGGAACAACACCACATAGTGTACACTTAAATTTTTACCCCCTTTCTGTAATAGAGTGAGAGGTAGAAATACCATATGGTTTTGTAATTTACTGTGGCACACATCACCAGGTTTGCACAGGAATATTTACAAACTTCAAGAATGTTGTCAGAGCAGTTGGTTCCTCTGAAACTATGACATTTGTTGCAATTCCTCCCTCCCCCCTTCCCCATGGACAGTGAATTCCCACTTCCAACTTTTCTGGAGAGGAGGGAGAGTTGTCTGATGGGTTATTGTCATAAAAAGGAATTGCCCAAGTGTAAACTGTGGGGGGGGGGGGAGTTGTCTCTGGGTTAGTTAGATGAGATTTAACTAGGGGTGCACCGGATTTGGAATTTTAAAATCCGGACGGAACCGGATTTGCCGGACTTATTCGAAAATTCCAGCCCCGGCCGGATTTGCCGGATTTAGTCAAATGAAAGAACCAGAACCTACTAGGTGGGGTTATGTCTATTTTTGTTTCTATGTGAGTAGAATTTTGGCATTTTTATTGGTAATAGAACCAGGTGCAGTAGCCTATAAATCTTTACTATTATTAGGCTTTATTGGTAATTTCCCCACACAGAAGCTGGAATTCAAGTCTTGAATTGTGTGATTGAAAGGTGGCATGTCTACGTGTACATGGTTAATTAACAAAATCACAAAATGTTTATACCAACACTATTACTAGTATAGATGAGGCATTGTTTTTTTAGGGGGGGGGGGGGGGCGGGTTACAAATTGTTCATTAATGAATAATAAATTTCTTATGTTTACCTTGATGTATTCTCTAAATTCTAAGGGGGCTAGAAATTGAAAATATGGAACCAATTAAGCCTTCAACAGTACAACTCTTCAACTCTATTACAGGGCTACTGTATATTGACATTAAACTTCATTCCTGTTACACCTTACAAAAACTGAGACTGTACTTATTTTTTCTTCTAGTACAGACCTGCTACGCTAAGCTAGGTGTCAGTATTACTGGGGGGTGGGTCGAGGGATAGTCACACTTTACTTCCCTATGCTTTTATTTGTTTCCTTTAATTCTGGGCAGATCTGCTGAGTTAGGATTCAACATCTCCAGGGGGAGGGGGGATAGGCACACCTTATTTCCCCGTACGTGCAATTCTTAAGGTGACATTCAATGCAAGTTTTAAACTTTGGTTAGGAAGATTTTCATTACAAAATTTATGGTATGCAAAGTGGGGGTAACCAAGCTAATACATGTAACAGTGTGGGGGTCAGAAATTTGCTAATGAGCAATTTCATTGGTAGGAATTATCTCAGGAAGTTATACAGTTGTCCAAGAACCATACAATATAGGACTATGCTGTGTAAATGTCAAATATTCTCACTGTATCAATCATTGGCACTGTATTTCATCAGTTTTGAATCCTTGATTTGTAAAACTGCTTTTAATAGTCAAGGAATCAATACAGTAAGTCTCTTGGCTTTCAGGTTAATTTTTTTACTGCTTTTAGTTTACAAGAAACGGTACTACAGTAATGTAATGTGGTTTGGTAACTTACATTTGTTAATTCAGTTACACAGATGTGTATTTTAGATATTCACATCATTTTATGTGTATCCATATATATATTAGACATACATTATGCATTGAAGCTTGATAAAGTACCACTTCAATTTGCTATAATTTGCATGATGCTACATTTCTGGACTTTCAAGATATGTACTCACTATTGTATTATTCAAGGACTGTTTGACACAGTAATATGTTTAAACACATAGGATTTCAATACTTCTATTTGGTAAACATTTCAATTGGATAGGCTTTGGGTCGATTCATTGACACTTTCAACTGTTTAGCAAAATACATCACTCCTACTTGTAACTTTATATCTATGCAGCATGCCTACTTCTCTTTACTGAGTTGGGGGTGACAAAGCCCTTGAGCATGTTGAAAGTTTGTAAAGTTAATAAACCCTATCATTAAATAATATTATTTAAAGCACACTGCAATCCTGGTCTATACATTGTATTATATCTAGTTAAGACCTGCTGGGAATTAAGTTGTAAGTTGTATTGCATAGCTTACCTACAAATCTGGCAAATCCGGCCGGATTTAACAAAAAATCCGGCCGGATGCCGGATTTGGAAAAATCCTCAAATCCGGTACACCCCTAGATTTAACGACACACCAACATGAATTTGTTATATAGTGTCAACTAGGTAAGTACGGTTCAAGTTTGGTCTCAAATGCAGTGCAAGGCCTCCCCTTTAGTCGCCTCTTACGACAGACGGGGAATACCGTGGGCATATATTCTACAACCCCCAGCCCACAGGGGGTCTCTGGGGAAATTGTGTGAGTGGAAATAGTTGGAGCAAAAGTTGTAAGGAACCCTCTTGAAACAGATTAGCCTAGAGCACTGGAATTTGAAGGAACTGTCGATCCTTTAAAGAGCATGGTTGAAAAGGAGGTGGATGTACATGTAACATAATAGCTGTTGGTAGTTTGAGGTTTTATTTGAGATTTTAAAGATTAGACAGAGTGCTTTTGGGTAAGGATTGGAAGTACAGTATGTGGACATTTGGCAGATTTTAAGTTTTTAACATAGTCCGTACTTTATATTGCTACCGATGTATTTGCTATATAAAACAATTGTAAATGTAATACTCAGAGAGTAATAGAAAAGTCCCAAGATATGAAATACTGTAAGTTGTAGGATGGAAAGGTTTTTGCTCCTGAGTAATTCCAAGCAATATTTTTTAGGTTGAAAATATTTTGAAAAACAAAACAGCTACCCTTTTTTTTTTTACCCTTTTTTTTTTTTTTTTTGATCAGATTTTTTTCCTCTCACAACAGTATCATAATCATCTTAGTACAGTTCTAAATGACCACCTTGAACTTGCCTTTTTGTTGTATCAGAAAAACTTTCTCAGGGCTGCAAGTAAATGGAGGCCACAGAGGCTATGGCTTTGTGTATTTGACAGTGGCCTTGGTGCCTTGTAAAATGGCATACCTTTCCAGGCTCCCTTGGCTTTCCTGCCCTTTCTAACATAATGCATGGAAACATAAACCAAATGATACAAAATCTTTTGCATAGCCTTGGTACCCTTTGAGATGCATAAATGTGCCCTAAAAGCTAGTACAAAAATGGCCATGCACTCATGTCATCTTTTTTCCAGCCCTGCTTTCTTAAATGCACAGAATGCAAATCTGGCTGATTACTTCCTTAATGAGTTCTTTGTTACAGTTCAACCATTTTCCTTTGTTATAGTCTGTGCCAAATAATCAAACAAGATCCTTTTTGTTTCTTTTGCCCAGATCTGAGAAAAAAAATGTCGAAGAACCGCAACAAAGACCACAAGAAGGACCAGCGTAAAGATTTGGAAGATGGAATTGAAGACATAGAAGAGGAAGAGGAAGAGGAGATTTATCAGGTGGAGAAGATTACAGATGTTCGGATTAAAAATGGGAAGAAGGAGTATTTTCTCAAATGGAAGGGTTATGGAGAGTAAGTTTTTGACAGCTTTTTCTATTCTACAGACATCCTGAAGGTGAGCTTCTGTGTTAAGGTTTAGTGTTGGGGAAGTAAGAACTTTTTCTTTACTTTTAATCAGTGCTTGATTTTAACAGTCAGGTATTACCTGTGACGACCAAAATTTGTGAAGAACAATTCAAAGTAACAGGTTGGATTTCCTACAGATAAACAAATGTCAAGAAAGAAGAAAGCAGATGACACCCATGGCAACTTAACATTTTCTTGTGACAACAAAACATTGTTGGAGACAACAAGAAAAGGAAGATAGGTTATCTGAGGGACAACAATAAAATCGTCTTAAAGGAAAGGCCTGCTTTAAATCATTTCAGATTATTGTGAGATTTGCCGAAGATGTAAAATGTATTCAGTGTGTGTTCAAGGATAAGTCTTATTTTTTTGACCAATAAATAATTGCTAAGTAAATAAATAATTATAAGTAAATAATAATTGCTAAGTAAATAAATAATTGCTAAGACTATCTTATGGTTCCTTGCTTTTGTTTTGTTTGTTCACTTTTTGTGTAAAAGTGGCCTGCTAAGTACAGTACAAGGGTTCTGCTTTTTCAGGCTTCCTCCTCCGTTTTCTGTATATTTTATATCAGTTTGTAATCTGATGTTGTGGAAATAAGTAAAATAAAATGAAGTATGAGTCAGTAGAAAAGATGGCTTATGTCCTGTAGTCCCTGAGGATTGACTTCTTCCAAATGGCATACAGCAGTATGCTTGAGAAGTGAAGTATGCCATAATAGATATAGCAAAGGGTAAGTATACAGCTATTGAGTGTCTACACCAGTAAAGTTGCCAGCACTGCTTTAAACCATCACCTCTTTAGGGGGATAAGAAAGTGCAAACATCCCTCAACAGGCCTCAAAATTCACGACGGCCATCGCGGCCATGGCCGATGTAAATTTTATTTTGGCCTCCGACAGGCAATTTTCACACACTTATCGAAGGCCACTTTTGGCCGACGATGTATCAGTCAAGCTGCTCTGTACTAGCCTACCTGTTGTACTATGACCGAGTGCACTTCATTTCTTTTTTGCACTTGCATTCACGATGCCGCGTATGTGAACCAATACTTTTTTCACCTTCGTACCGTATTCGCACGCTATGCGAATCAATCGTTCATGTCCAATCGTTCATGCCGATGCTGTGAACAGGTATGGAAAGCCAGCTTAAGTCAATGGGTGAATCCCATTGACTTAACAGCATGTGAGAGATTTCACACACTAAATGTCCATTGACGATGTCGCGAGTTGTGATTGGCTGGTTAACATTGAACCAATCACAATGTTTGTTATATAGATTCTGCTTGTAATTAAACAGTTACACTGCGTAGTGGGTCCCTGTGGCTGTTGCTATTGGTTTTTTTGTAGAACTGATCAGCTGAACGAAAACATTTCGTTCGCTTCCCAGGCTACTTAGTCTGACTAGACTACAGGCAAAGCATGCATTCTACAGTAGCATTGTGATACTATGAGTCGGTCAATTATAGTGTTGTGTAGACTGTGCACATGCCATGCATTTTGTACGTAGTGACCAGCACAAGGTACTGACAGACTCGAGATACACCCCACTATACATAATTTTGCAATTTATCGGAAAAGAACAGGGATTCATTGGCTGTGCATGTTATAGTTTCCTTTTAACGCTGTACGGGAATTATGCTGACAAGATTACTTCAGTCGTCCGAAGGACAGAATTTATCAGCAGTTTGGGGATTTAAGTTAGTCGTCCGACGGAAATTCTGGCCGTCTCGGACGACCGTAAAATTTGGACGCTGACTTGTTTATATATACGTACGTACGTACGCACAGTATACATATCCACTTTATAGTAGAACCATAGAGCAGGATACCGTACTGTGCTAATGTTAGGCTTCCGTTCAGACCTGTCTGCGTGTATTACATTTTGGCCTTAGATGAGAGAATTTTGGCCTTCGTTTAACCCGAAAAATGTTGGTTACGAAGGCCATGTTTGGCCTTAGAGTGAGAAAACGAATTTTGAGGCCTGCACAAGTGGGAGATGTCTCCTAGGTTGAAAATCACAATCCTAGACAGTTGTGCTTTCCCGTAAGTATTCATATGGTAGTCATACCCATATTTGTGTGCTTAGATGCACAGGGATTTGGCCAGAAAATTTTTGAGTGCTGGATGTGGATCAATTCACTCCTTGACTGAAAAATGGAGCAGAGGTAATAATGTGTTATTATACAGAATATAAGAGAAAAATGGCATATAATTTTGGCCAATTTTAAATGAGTGCCAGGTCAAGTACATGAAAGCCAGGTGCCAAGACTCTGTGCTACCAGTTGTAGGTACATCCCTAGATAGCACTAATCAACCGTTATTAAAACGGGTACGTGACATACATGGGACTGTAGCTCTGCAACAACTCTGAGGTACACCTTTCATCGAAGTATGGCTTTGCATGTTATCTGTGGTGTGTATTCTATGCCAGTATACTGCATGTTGAGTTAATCATTAGATAATTATTACGTCATGTTTTTGTCAATCTATCTCTCAACAGACAAGACAACACTTGGGAACCAGAGGAAAACTTAGACTGTCCAGTTTTGATCAAAGATTTTGAAGACAAAAGACAGAAAGAGAAAGAAGAGAAGGAAAGCAAAAGAAAAAGTGCAGCTTCAGTAAATGGTTCTGGAGAGGAGGTGCCAAGAAAGAAAGCCAAGAAAGAGGTAAAGGGGATAGGCCGCCCTCAAATTTCATATCAAACTGTTTGAAAAAAAGCTTTCATTGATCTGCTACTCAAAAAGGTCTGCATACTTTTTGGTTTGGATGAAAAGAGAAACCTATGCATTCATGATGGCGTGTGTGAATGTGTGTTTGTGACACTTCTTGTTTACACAATATCTCAAGAAGGGAAACTGACAGTTCTCAAACATGGTAGGTAGATGCCTTATATTGAGAGGAAGAGCCCTATTGTTTTTGGTGGAGGTCAAAGGTCATCTAGGGTCACCTGGGGTCAAACTCTAAAAACCTTGTTTACACAATATTCAAGGTAGGAAGCTTGGATAGATTTCATACTTAGTATGTGGATGCATTATGGTGAGAAGAACCCCATTGTTTTTGGTGGAGGTCAAAGGTCATCTGGGGTCACCGGGGGTGAAACTGAAAACCTTGTTTACAACTTTACACAATATCTCAAGGTGGAAAGCTTAGATTTAATATTTAGTATGTAGATGCCTTATGGTCAGAGGTAGAAGCCTTTTGTGTTTAGTGGAGGTCAAAGGTCATCTGGGGTCACTGGGGTTTAAGTCTGAAAACATTGTTGACATGATATCTCTAGTTAGGAACTTGGATACTTCCCATGGTGTTTCCAGTACATGAGATCACATTCATCCAGTAACGGAAAGATACAGGACATCTTGGCTTTATTTGGGATTACACATTTATGTGCTTTTCATGGAAACCACAATGCATTTTTGCACTCTGGTTGTTACAAGGTGAAAGAAAGGAGCTCACACAGTTTTCTTTTCAAAGTATCCACATAAATGGTGTGATGAAAGTAGTACCAGCATCTAAGCTAGAGTTGCACTAGATCTAAATTTCAGGATGCAGCAAGATTTTGCCTGTCACCAGAAAGTCTGCAAATTAGATATTTTCAGTATCTAGGAAAAATGAAATGGTATTGTGGTCAGTTGGGGGTGAGTGGGAGTTGGTAGGGGGTCTTGTAGTTGATATTACTAGCACATTGAAACTATTGGACCGGTAGGGTATGACTGTGTAGGATTTGTAATAATCCAGAAAATTCATTGGCAAAATGAAACTAAAAATTCATTTCACAGGGAGTCTGTACCTGTGAACTCTTGGTTTAAAGATGGAGAAAGCCTTAGTTGGTAAAGCTTTAGGATAAGTCAGTAGCAAAAGTACTTCTCTATACACTCACTTATGCCATAAAGCAACCTTTACCTAGTGTATGAAACTTCTAAAGCTTCTGAAACTCAAAAAATTGTATGTAACACTGAGGTGGATCACTTTAAAAATTTTAAATTAGATTTTCTTTCATAAAAGATGAACTAAACTGCTTGGATGGCCATGTATTTATTATGTTCCTACAGACTTCATCTATCACAACTTATAAACAACCCCTTTGCTACTAGTAGATAATATTGAAATGTTTTCAGTCCTTTTAAATAGGATATAGATTCCCTCTGTTTAGTGGGAAGGGTTAAGAATTACTCTAACATTTATTCTTTTATATCTATATTTTATAATTATTAACTAAAATTACAACGTAAAATGATGTTTACTTAATGTTCATTTGTATAATTTACAACACTTTGATTTGGTGTAATTAAATTGCTTAAGGCTTGGATTCACCACTGTTGACAAGCCTAAACCTTGGGTTCACCACTGTATGAAGTCAAGTACAACTACCAGTATGCAGCAACATCTAGGCTTGGGCAAGTCTAATGTTTGTGGAGTTGGGTACCTGGAGGCATGCTACAACTTACTTTCTTTACAAGGTCCTTTAGGTTGCTGCAGGGACATATACGTTACCTGCAAAGTTTCAAATACTAGTCTGCTGATAGCCTAAGTATAAGTGTATATATATAAACTAGTTGAAAACCATTTATCAATTAAACTGACAAAAAGAATGAAAAAGTCAGGGTTTTTTTTTCAAAACTTTACTAAAGCTTGAATTTTACAAAAATGCAAGCCTCGTACGAAAAACGACAGTGAGGCATGTTTTGGATAGTACTGAAAATTTCCAGGTGTCCCTACCCTCAGCCAGGAGGTGTGACTCTGAAGTATGAGTTGGGTAACCTGTCTGTGCCTAATGACTGGCGTGTTGTTAAGTGTTTTTAGCTCAGAGGTTTTGCCGTTCTCTGTTCATATTGACAAAGTACTGTTTCATTTATTCCCAGCAAGTATTGTTTCAGTAAAAGTGTAATTTTTTCTGATATCAATTGTGTTTCAGTCACAAAAAACAGTGGAGAAAACTCCTGAAGCATCGAGAAGTGGTGATGAGGGCAAATACAAGGGGTTTGAAAGAGGCCTAGAGCCAGAAAGGATAATAGGTGCCACAGAGTCTCATGGGGAACTGCTGTTTCTCATGAAATGGTTAGTATACATTTGGTTGGTATATGGACTTATGTAGGCTATTTACTAGTGTTTGCACCGGGTACCCGACCGACGATGTCAGGACCTGGATCTGAAATTGCTACCCGGATCCAAAGTTTCACTAACATAGATTGCACGTGTGACAGAACACCTAACATGTTACTTTTTCCTGGCAAAATTTATCATGCACACGCCTAAGAACACTTGTCATGCCCATATGTAAGATATGTTGGTGATATATCAACGTGCAAAGCAAAATTTCTTATTATAACTTTACAACAAACTTGTAGCCTAACAGAAGTTATATTTTCGGGTACCCGGGTACCCGACCGACCATCGACTTTGGGTACCCGGTTCTGAATTTTGGACCCTGTGCAAACACTACTATTTACTACATATTTTAGCAATGTGGAAATAATAACTTAAGGTGTAGGAGAGCACTTGTTTTGAATCTGGGCTTGGCTTATACTGTGATTTAGTTGACTTGACTCCAACCCTGCCAACATGTGGATGTTGACATCCATTAGTTGAAAAATGTGGGAAGCTGGGGAGCTCTTTGTATTGAAATTTAGGTATTGGGAGTGAAATGTTGGGCAATTTTAGGGACATTTGGCTCTTTTGTACAGGAAAGTGTGTAACCAGTTGTTGGTAATTTGACATTTTCCTAGAAAACAAATCTTTCTTTCTAGCCTTGTTGATATGTGTAGGCAGGATTTACCACTGCTATCATCAATGGTGGGAAAGACTTGGTTACTTAGATAATTTGCAGTAAAATTCACAGTTGTCAATTGTTGTTTAACAAGACTTTTAATGGCCATGGGAAATCTCAAAAGAGAATTTAATTTTGCATTTGCTGGGTCTTAGGAGTGCCATATTGCATTAAATAGCAACAAAACTCATACCCTCAAAACATTTGTGGAAAAAATTATGACATAATCTTGTACTGATAATTATGTCCTTAAAAATTGGAAAGTACATGATGTATATGAAAAAGTCAAGAGATGCTTGCCATACATGTGATAGCATTCTGGGCAGGAGGAAGAGTAAGAACCCTCTTTAAAACACACACAAAACATCCCCCCCCCCCCGAAAATCTGAAAAATTACCATTGCCTCACTGCATCCACCCCCCGGAAAAATATTCCCCCTTCCCTGGAAGCTATCTTCCCCCCTGCAGTACCTTGTCTGGCTACCTGTAGTGGAGATTTCATAACCACAGTATGCTCAGACATTCTGTAGGTGATCTAATGTGTCAACAGTATGACCTCTGTATATCAAACAGTATTTCTGGAAATAACTTATTTTACCATTACAATTTATGAGCCTTTACAGAATGCTCTTATGTTAAACCTGTCATGTTGTTGTCATGTGGTCAAACCTTTATCAGTTCTAAATTTCTTTCTCCTCAGGAAAAACAGCCAGGAGGCTGATCTGGTCAAAGCAAAGGAAGCGAATGTAAGATGTCCTCAAATTGTGATAAAATTCTATGAAGGCAGGCTGACTTGGCATGATTCAGATGATGACGAGAAGGGAAAGACAAGTTGAAGACAGTTTTGCCTGACGTTTCTGTTATCTCAGGCCTGCTCACTGTCCCAAACATTTTCTGTGCTTCAGTAGAACTTAAAATCCAGCGGCAGAGCAAAGGCAACCAGGTGTATTATAGTCCGTCTAAGAACACTGAAGCACTTCTCCTTTTTAGTGTTGTACATTGTTAATCAACTTAAGTAAAGATCAAGCCCTTAGGACCCAAGTGAGTCATCAGACTTCAGTCTCAGATGGAGACGGGGACTTTACGTGGATCTGCTTCGACGTCTATCAGATCATTCCAGGGAGCAAGAAGAATACGGAAATAGAAGGTTTGCACTCATGTTACCTCAGAGGAAATAGTCCCCAGCCCCTTCACCCATCTCTGAAGAAATGTACATTTTAAATCATGTGCATTGTCATTGTATGATACTTACCACGTACTCTTACATTTTCTGTAGTTAATCAAATGTTTGGTGTATGTTTAGAGCAAAATGTTCATATTGTGAATTCTTTAACTCAAAAATATGTGTTCATCATGGTGAGGTGTATTTTCTTCCATTTTTTTTTTTTTTTTATTTGCCCCCAAATTTGAACTTAGAAAAGAAGAGACCAAATGGTTTACTACCTTTTGTAATTCAGATTTATTGTGCTGGTACAATTTAATATCAGTGTTGGTTTTATGTATGAAAGTTCATGGTCATGAAGGGGGGGGGGGTGTTGTTTGTCATTAGAGGGTTAACCTATCACAACACAGTCTGGATGGATATTTTGAGAGACTTTTAGAAGTGTGTAAATATTTAGGCAAGTTTGATTTCTTTAACAAGCGTATGAGCATTCCTCACGGAGTCAGTTTAAATGAGCTGCGTAGTTTCCCTTTTGTTGCACAACAAGTCTGTGGTGCTTGAGAGTGTGAAAAAGTTCTGCTGCAGATTCTGTGAAATAAGACAATGATGACAGTTTGTGTGTGACCTATCCATGATAAGCTGTTATAATTTAAAATCGTCGGAAACACATTTAACAGTATTTTTTTTTTCTGGACAAAATTGGGATGTGGTATACTGGTAACTCTTGTCAGAGTCAGTTGAAAAGAAACCAGAAAAGCATGACTGCACATGAGAAGTGATTGCATGCTTTTTACTAATGTGAAATGGCATTGGTTTTTCTATCATCCTCCCTGCTGTGCTATGTCAAAAGCCTTAACTCTTATCAAGTTGCCAAAATTTCTGAAGATAATTAATATCCATGGGAATTCTTGTATTCTCTAGTTTGAAGTGCATTTGGGGTTATAATGTGACCCTGAATCTTTTATGAAGATAACATCAATTTTTCTGACCTTTTTCTTTGTCGTTTTTCACTAGGCAGTTAGGCTGTACACATATAGATATTTTTAGGATACATCACCTATCCACATATCCATAGTTTGCAATTAAAACAGAATTTGTATCAAATGAATGTGCTCAACAGCTTCATAGATAGACGGTAGAGGTCACCCAGTGTGTACTATGTGTTTCTCTGTAAGTGGTTAAGAAAACACATCCTTATGGCCACAGTGTAGATTTACTAGCAATCTGAACAAAGAAAAAACTTGGTCCTTTTGTTGCTTTCGGCTTATCTAGTCCACAAAGGGGGATTTCAATGTGATTAAGAACTTTTTTTAACTTTCTATAGAAAATGTGTACACCTCATTCTGCCCTGAAGCAATGCTCTCTGTCATTTGGTAGAATAACCTCAGTGTAGAGCAATATGATACATAAGAAATGGTCAAGTGGTATGAATTAATTCAAACTCATGGTGTCACCACCTCTTAGTGTCACAAGAGACTGCAGCCAAAAAAAATCTGTTTCCATTTAAATAGATTACAGCCTGTCTCATTTTATGTCATATCATAAGAAGTTGTGTAAATATACACTTTTAATGCAGAGGTAGTAATAATCTCTATTCAGTGATGGCTGTGTTGTCCATTGAAGAGCCATTTATTCAACTTATTATTCAAACATGTTTTGCGGAAAAACAATAAGGTCCACTTACAAATTCTGTTTTTTTTTTTTTTTTTTTTTTAATTTCTTGTTTTCCATTTTGCTTCATCAAATACTTGCTGTAAATTTTCTGAAAAATCTCATCATCCAGAGAACATTTGTACAGTAGTAACAATGACGGCTGTTGACTGTTAGCTTACCTCACTTTGGAAGGATGATTCTGTTTGTGCCCTTCTGCCCTCATATTCTGTTTTCATCCTCCGGCCTTGACCGCGGAGCTTTTTGAATGAAATACAGTGGGCATTCTACCAGTCTGTCATATTCCTAATAACTGAAAAGCATGGAACAGTCCTTCTCATTTTGGAAGAGCAGGTTAGCATGAGGAATCTTATGAAGAGCAATTTTATTCAGTAACACTTTCTTTGTCGATGTCAGTGTCCACTTTATTCTGTCTGCAGTGTAATTTTTTTTTTTTTTTGTTAGCATTTAGATTCATTTTATTCAGTATTTGAAACATACAGTACCATTAGATGTGTCAGTCATTTTTACAATGAATTTTCAGTGGGTTTCAAGCAGGTTCCAACTACAATGTGCACAAAGAAGGGGACAGTGGGTGAAAATTGTTGCTGCAGTAAAAAATATTGTAGAGGTAGGGAGGGCCATTTTTTCTGTCAAAATTTAAACAGAATTGAACAACCGTTTTTTGTGTAGTACAAGGGCCTTGTTCAATATTTCCTTAGTATACTGTAAGTAGCCATTGATTTCTTTTGTCTATTGAACATTCATTATTACACCAGGAATCCCTTTTTTACGAACTGATTTTTTTTAAGGTTGTAAATTATAAATAAAGGTTGGAAAGTTTGAAACTTTGTATTCTGTTCTCATAAGATTGTGTTTCGTTTCATGTACGTACAAGGAACTCACCATTTGTATTATACTGTCCAATAGGCCAAATCACAGTTACAACTGCGCATGCAGTAATTGAAATGTGAACAGGGAATAATGAGACCATTGCTTAAACATAAGTGTTAGTCTTCACTCAAACTCTTGTTGTAACTCTTCGAAAACTGAACTATTTCGCTCCATTTTTTGATGATTTTATTGTTCTGTGTATAGCGGTTATATATCATATGTGAAGTTTTATGTTACCAAGATGAGCACTTCCTTAGGTGAGCTTTCAAAAAACTTACACACTTTTCGTACAGTACGTAGCTGAGTGTACCCCTTTGACATATTATTATCATAACATAATATCATTTAACTGTGAAGTGGCTAATTCTTTTGCAGCTGTGTTCACATGACATCAGATGTCACATTCTACTGTTTACTACTTTAAGCACTTTTAAACATTGCTCTAAGGCTGGAATACTTGGCTTTTACAAGAAAGCTTACAAGTTCCTTGTTAAAGGCAGTAGGTAGTCGCCCCAAAATTTGCTTTGAAAAATCAGCAAACTCTTGCAAATCTCCTCTTATTGCATTACAAGCACCTCTGAAGAAGTTTTGAAGATAAATATTACAAACAATATGTAAAGCAAGGAGAAATTCTTGAATTTCACAGTTCACTAACAAAAACATTGTCACATGATCAAAATAGGCCATTCATGAACTAGAGTGACGGATCATACTAATTCTGATTGGGGTGACTGCATTTTCCCTTTAAGCTACTGAAAACATTCATGGTAGCACATATTTCAAGCGTAAAAGATTCTTTTTCTGGTCCGAATGCTTGAAAGAAAGATAATGTCTGGTTAGGTAATGGATCATCTGTTGCCAATTTCCGTGCATGTGCTTGGAAATTATAGGCATCTGCATACGTTGAATCTTCAAAATTTGAAAGCCACAGATTGTAATTGCTTCGCAGAAGCAGACTGGCTGCAGTAATGAGGAATGTATTTGTCCTTAGAATAGTGACCTGCTAATTGAGTTTGGATTAAGCGTAGGTGTTCTAATTAGTGATGCCAGGTAACCCCCCTAAATCTGCTGTCAGAGGGAAAGGGTATGCCGTTACAGGAAACGGAGGGCGGTATTTCAGATTATTAGTCTGCAGATGTATGAGTTTCTCGTGTACCAGGATTTGGTCAAGTGGGTTCAGGCCAAATAAGAAGGCAACATGGGCGTCCGGAGGGGGGGGGGGGCAAGGGGGGGCACTTGCCCCCCCCTGGAAAATCAAAAACGAAGAAAAAATAAAGAAAAAAAGGAAGAAAATATAACATCAGCATTTCTTAACAGTTCACTAAGTGTGAATTTCTACTCTCAAAACAAGAATTGAATAAAAATATCAACACTCAGCCCCAGCAGCCGGTAAATAGGCCTTGGAAGTGCCATTTCCAGCGATCTGGGAAGCATTTGGGGCCAAAATTTTCTTGCGCTCCGCGCCAACCCATGGTGGCGCGGAGCGCTGAGAGTATGTCCTTGGCTTCCCCCCTCCCCTTGACAAGTTCCTGGTTACGTCTTTGTAAACACTGTGAAAGTAGCACCTACACTCTTTCTAAAAAATTTTGCCCCCCCCTTGAATTTTTTTCTGCGGACGCCCATGGAAGGCAACTATTTGCCATGGGTGTGCGGGGAAAATGACATTCTCACAGAAGTTTTGGTAATGTTTTACTTTCTTTTCCATTGAGAAGTTGTCCTTTACACTAAAAAGGGAGTCACCGTGGAATACCCCCCTACACCCGAGTTTATGCAATGCTTGACCAACTGACGGTCAGGAATATGTGTCATACATATCGAATGGTCTAGTTATTGCCCTGACTGCCCAAACACCAACTGGACGTGGCGTCACAAGGGTCGTTTGCGGGGGGGTCTAGGGACCCGACATGCGCCCCCAGAGTCAGGGGTACCTGTCTGCTGGATCATCCCCCATGCAAACTCAGCAAACTCATATTTTAGTCCATCAGGCGGTGTCAGTGTTGCAACAAAAGAACGTAACCGCATCATACTGCACAATTTAAGTGCTCTTGCCGTCACGAATTAATTCACCGGAGGCAGAGGGGAGCAAAACGTGCACAAACTTTCATTTTCCTTTTCCTTCTCTTTCCATTTTTTACTTATTCTTTGTTTTGCTATCTTTTTCGCTATTTTTCTTTTTTCGTCTCCCTTCATTTTGCGCCCCCTGGTCTGTGTAGGGAGGGGCGGCGCCCCTCTTTATTACGCCACTGTACGGAAGCCGAGAACATCGCGGTGGTGTAAAATCGGACATGCTGGTTTTCTCCAGTCCACCACATTATCAGTGGATAATGGTAAAAAGAAATCGTATCTTGATTTCTCCTTCCCATGTTTACCGAAGAAAGGGGTGGGAAAACTGGCATGTCCGATTTCACACCACCGCGATGTTCTCGGCTTCCGTACCACTGGCATTGTGGGAAAAAGAACTTAAAGCATGTAGAAGGCGGTTTAAAGGGCAACTGAGGTCACCAAGGCGAAAATTTGTTGGTGCATCGAAACTTGGTTTCATCTTAATAGCAATCATGGTTTCCTGCCTATTAAACATTTCAATTCTTCCGATGGGGAATAAGATATTACGGGGTAGATTTTCGGGGAGTAATATTAACTGTCAGTTGGATTATCCAGAACATATTGCATAAGATGAAATGGCTCCGCTTATAGTAACCGTCCGTTTGACCTAGACGGTTCTATCAGAAACTCCTTGATTTGACCCCGTGCTTAAATCTATGGAGAGAAGACCCGCGCGCTGTAGCTTCTGTGTTCCCGAAATGCTATTCACCCTTTGGTAGAAGTCGTTAGTGTACTAATTTTCGTATGCTGCCACGATAGTTCAGACACGTGGCTGTGGATTATAGCAGGGGAGTCGGCTGGCTACTCGTTGACGTCTCTTCATGTATAGCCATCAGCTAAGCTTCTCCATTCGGTTCATGCATGTCTGGTCTGTCATTAACTCTCCTGCGGGTTTTCAAAGGCCTAACGGCACGTGGCTTTCCTTCAGATGGACCCAAGAGCTCATTTTTGCAAAGGGGTGTTTCTTCATGCTGTGACTTTATATTGCCGCTAACATACTCGTGTTTTCATTCCCCCCAGTTGAGACCGTCGAAGTGGTATCACGAACAGTTTTAAAATAATTGATGAATTGTAAGGCTGAGGGGAGATATAATTAAAGTTTGTAGAATCGTTCATGCCGGTTTAAAACAGAAAGCCTACTCCTAATATGCTGAATTTTAGTGCTAGAAGAGATGTCACAAGAGGTCATTCTCTTTAATTTGTGAAACAGTGTCAGACAGATTTTAAGAAATTTGCTTTTAAGAACAAGCTTCTTGGTTCATGGAACTGACTTCCAGCAACACGGTTGTGGAAACTGACCCAGCTGCTATGTTTGAAAGAAAACTTGACAAGTTTTTGAAAAATATGGGTTTAAAATTTGACCGTGATATGCTATCATGAGTTGGGCTTGTCCTTTCTACTGACGATCTTAAAGGTGATCAGTCGTCTTGAAATATTCTTTGTGACGTCAGCCTTTTCTTGACATGTTTCTGCAGTCGTCACTGTTCAAGG
Source organism: Holothuria leucospilota (assembly GCA_029531755.1). Classification (NCBI taxonomy): domain Eukaryota; kingdom Metazoa; phylum Echinodermata; class Holothuroidea; order Aspidochirotida; family Holothuriidae; genus Holothuria; species Holothuria leucospilota. Next base: position 24,440,646 of record CM055969.1, read on the forward strand.
ATACACCGTACAAGCATGGTATAGCTAATCGGTAAGCAAGAAGAGACGGCTTGTAGCTGTATACCTACTAGCTATACCGATGTCATCATAGCTACTTGTACGGTGTATCCTTGAACAGTGACGACTGCAGAAACATGTCAAGAAAAGGCTGACGTCACAAAGAATATTTCAAGACGACTGATCACCTTTAAGCTGCCGGGTTCGTTGCACTCTGTTACATTGTTTTGTTGTTTATGCGGATACAGAGGCTTTGTTCAGCTTGCGTCTGTAATGCATCATGTCACACATCATTTCAAATATCATATCATATATCATATATAATATCATATCATCTCAAATCAAATCATATCAGATAATATTTCACATCATATCATGTCATACCATATTACAAGGCTCCTTCAATTCGGTGATATAGCCTAGTAGTATAGGTCTCTTTAGCTTTTATTGATTTTGATGAAAAGCCGGGGAAACATGCGTTTGTGAAAGCGTGTGTGTTTGTATGTATGCGTGCGTGTATGCGTGTAAGTGTGCTGGTGACGCTGAGCTCGTTAATAACATCTCAAAAAGGGAAACTTCAATAGTTCTCAAACACAGTGTGTGGTTGCCCTGTATTGAAAGGAAGAACCCTATTGTCATATCATGTAACACCATGTCTCACATCATATCATACCATATCACAAATCCCCTTCAAAACCTTGTTAACACAATATGCAGATAGGAAGCATTGAGTCTTCACACTAAGCATAGTGATGCATTACATAGAAAGGAAGAATTCTATTGTTTTCGGTGGCAGTCAATGGTCATCTGGGGTCACTCGAGGAAAAATCTAAACATGATATCTCCAGAAAAGAAGCAGTAATACTTAGCACGTGGATGTATTACATATAGAGGAAGTACCCTATAGGTGGAGGTCAAAGGTCATTAGAGGTCAACATAGGTCAAATTCTGAAAACCTTGTTGACACAATATCTCGAGGTAGGAAGCTCCCTGCTTGGATATTCTTCATATTAAGCATGTACATTCGTTGTTAAAGTGGACCTAAAGTCTACAAATTCAAAAATATATATTTTAGAGGTTACAAAATTAATCTTATTGGTCCAACTCCCATTGTCATAGCTTATTCCATTGCTGAGATATTAAATGTTAAAATTTATTCACTTAAATCCAAACAGTTCATTGCGCAATAATTTTTGACATTCTTGTTGTACAACTCACATTAAATGCTTTGTTTTCTTTTAAAATTAAAAATGTTTATATGACCTTGACCGCTTCCTGTTTTCTTGCATGACATGCTGTACAGAGAGGGCTTATATAGTCAAGTCACCCCAAAGCAGTAAGAACGCGATCACATTTTGGCACAAGGTGCGGTGGCTTTCAGAAAAACAAAGAAATACAAAGATTGTAATTTGAGTAGTACAACAATGACATCACAACTTATTGCGCAATCTACCTTTTTAAATCGAGTGAATAAACTTCAACATTTTATATCTCAGCTTAAGAAAGTCCTGTGAAGATGGGAATTGGACCATTGGAATTCAGTTTTCATGCTCTGTAATATATATTTTTGAATTTTCAGACTTTAGGTACCCTTTAAGAGAGGAAGAATGCTATTTTTAGTGGAGGTCAAAGGTCATCTTGATTCATCAGAGGTCAAAGTCTTCAAAACCCTGTCAACACGATATCTCCAGGGGCAGCATGGGTACTCTTCATTTATAGAGGAAGAATCCTATCACTTTTTTGGTGGAGGTCAAAAGTCATTTGGAGTCGTCGGAGGTCAAACGATGAAAACTTATTTAACACAATATCTCCAGATAGGAAGCATGGATAGCCTACACTTCATGCTAAGCATGTACATGCATTAAGTATAGCGGAAGAACCCAATCGTTTGTCGTGGAGGTCAAATGTCGTTTGAGGTCACCATTGTTCAATCTTTGAAAAACCTGTAAATACACTGGGATTTAGGCAGGATTATTTTTCAATATGGTGTAGGATATTTCACATTGGTCTAGGACAGGGGTGGGGAACCTCCGGCCCGCGGGCCGTATGCGGCCCACGAGGCCATTTTATCAGCCCCGCGAGGAAATTCATACATGGAAATATAGAATAACTTGAAAAGTAAATGATAATAATATTTTAACCCACGGTAACCATCATTTATTCGCGTAAAACTGTAGCAAAACACCACCAGTATGTTACCGGGGGAGTTGCCATTCTAATGCAACTCCCTGATATCAAGGAGTTTTTATATTACTAAAAGCCTAGTGTGCAATATGTAACGTGCCCACCATTTCGTGAGGTTGCAGAATCCTTGTACGTCTAGTGGTAACTTGGACGCTTTGAGTGGGAGGCTACATAGCATTGAAAAAAGTGCTCTATCATATGCACAGGTCGATCTCGTGCGAAACTCAGTGCGCACTTTACTTATTCCCAGAGGTAGGGCTGTCCCTCCGATGAGTGAATAAAACATTAAAAAGTGGATAATTTGCGATGTACACTGAAGAAAAACTGAAAGTTGTGTTTCAAAATATGCGGTTTTTCAGCGCGTTTCGCGCGCACTTTTCATACACGCTCATTCATTACCGTATTACTTAAATATGAATAAAAAGACGCATGGTCGTAATATGATACTTCTCATCTGTGCAGCCTCGCACATTTAGTGTCATTTAAAGACATTAGATGAAGATTCTATTGCCTACAAACCCGTAAAACTCCAGAGCCTCCTGGGGCTTCACCTCAGTTCCTTGCCTGGGCTTTTCCCTAGACCCCACCACAGCCTGTATGGGGCCCCTTCGTCTGCGCCTTATGAAGAACGCTCGTTGCGCCCTCGCTCTCTGCGAGTGGATTATTACTATCAAAACGGCCCGTCAGAGGAAAAAGGTTCCCTCACCCCTGGTCCAGGAGATGTACATTGTACTAACTACTTCTGCTCTAGTGAATGCTGAAGTTGATCATATGAATACACCGAAACCTCAATGCATTTTTGCACTCTGGTTGGTGCACGAGATCAAAGGTCATCTGGGGTCACCAGAAGTCAAATCCGGAAAACCTTTTCAACACAAATCTTAAGATAGGAAGCATGGATACTCTTCATACTTAGCATATAGATGCATTATGTCAAGAGAAAGAACCCTTTTGTTTTGGTGAAGGTCAAAGGTTTTCTAGGGTCATTAGAAGTAAATAAATCTGTTAACACGATATCTCAATATAGGAACCATAGATAATCATCATTCTTGGCATGTACATGCATTACGTTAAGAGGAAAAGACCCTATTGTTTTTGGTGGAGATCAAAGGTTATCTAGGGTCATCAAAGTTCAACTCTGAAAACATTTTTAACACGGTACCTCAAGGTAGGAAGCATAGATACTCTTCATATATAGCATGTAGATGCATTACATCAAGAAAAAGAACCCTATTGATTTGGTGAAGGTCAAAGTTCATCTGGGGTCATCAGGGTTTCAACTCTGAAAACCTTTTTAACACTATATCTCAAGATAAGGATGGATACTCTTCATATTTAGCATGTACGTACATTATGTCAAGAGGAAGAGCCCCTTGTTCCCGGTGAAGCTCACCTGTGGTCATCTGAGATCAAACTCTGAAAATCTTATTCAGACGATGTTTCAAGTTAGGAACAGATACTCTTTACACTTAGCATGTACATGCAGTATTAAAAGACGAAGAATCGTATTACTTTTTGGTGGAGGTCAAAGGTCGTTCAGAGTCATTGAACTGATCAAACCTTGAAAACCTTGTTAACACAATATATCCAGTAAGGAAGCATTGATACTCTTCATACTTAGCATGTACATGCATTATGTCAAGAGAAAGTACACTAATGTTTCTGGTGGAGATGAAAGGTCATCTGGGGTCATTGTAGGTCAAATTTTGACAAGCTTGTTAACACCATATCTCAAGATCAGAAACAGTTCTGCACTTCATACTTAGCACGTAGAAGCATTATATGAAGAGGAAGAATGTTAACATTATTTTTCGTGGAGGTCAATGGTCATCTCTGAGGTCAAACTTTGAAATCCTTGTTAAGATGACATTTCCAGAGGGGTAGCATGGATGTTCTTCATACTTAGCCTGTATATGCATTACATGAAGAGGAAGTACCCTATTGCTTTTGGCCCCCTGTCGGCTGGGGTTGTAGAATATGCCCACTGTATTTCCCGCCTGTCGTAAGAGTCGACTAAAGGGAAGGACTTGCACCGTTTTTGAGGTGTATTTGAAACCGAACTTGAACTTGAACCGTATCTGAAACCGCATTTAAACTTTACCTTTTCTTCTGGTTGACACTGTATAACACATTCGTGTTGGTGTTTCGTTAAATCTCATCTAACTAACCTATTGCTTTTGGTGGAGGTCAAATTTAGGTTATCTGAGGTCACCAGTATTTATTTTATGCTTGGAACCTTGAAAACTTAAAAATGGCTGTATTTACCCAAGTAACACAAAAATGTTTTTGGTAATGTTTCTGTGTTTGCTGAATAGTCATTTCAGCTTATCATTCGTCAAATTCTGAAAACTTTGTGTGGTATCTCAAGGTAGGAATCCTGGCAATTTCCCATACATAGTGTGCGAATGCATCACATTGATCCACAACATTAACATTTTAGAACCTCTAGTTTTAGACTAAGCTAAGATCTACTCAAAATGAATTCATTGAAACAATGTTTTGCTTTTTTCTTTTTTTATTGCATTAAAAAGCCTACGCGAGGGAATGGCTTGTGAATGAAATAAAGCATGAAATCAAAAGATGATTCCTATTTAACGCGAAGTTCCTATCATGTGCCACGTCACCTGATTTTAGCACCCGCAGGAAAGATCCCGGAAGTGGTAGAACACACTTATAAATACAATGAAAACAATATCCCGAGATCAAGGCTGGTAAAAGGGCTGGCCCCATAGAAAACTCTTCCCCCCCCCCTTGCAAAATTTTGTAGCATATTGTAGCTCATGTTTATTCATGTACAAGTGTGAAATAGAAATTACCCCGTAAAATGGTCAATATTTGATGGATTTTAATGGAAATTACGGCTATTTTCTGGATTTTTAATCCTTTTTACATCCAATATTCAACTATATGTAATTTTCATGTCACCAGACCTTTCAGGTGTGAATATACCTCGTAATACCACTTCTAGTGCAGTACCAAGGAACTGGGCAGCTTCAACCCTGGTAGTAGGTCTACTACAGCCGGCAGTATAGGCCTATACAATGCAGCATGCACTGTATATCACGTGCCTTTACGCGCAAACCAGATGCGGAACCTTGGTACTGCAAGAGGTGCACTTTTTAAGTTGCCGCTTTGAGCAACATTAGTGGACTGAAATATCTATCTGCTGTAGTAAAGTCGATGAGCCTAACTTTTGTTGGCAGTTTTCTAGTTCCGGTGAATGCAAGGACACTGAATCCCTCGCCCTCTCGTGAATTGGTTGAAAATAAGCTGAAATTTTTAACGTAAAAGGAAGAAATAGCAGTTATAAAATGCCTCCCAAAACGCTATTTTTCGGCTTGCTTTGCGCGCACTTATCACAGCGTTTTGTTCAAGAGTGGAAAGTTGTGAAACGGCACATTTTCACAAAAGTTTTCAAAAAGGTGACTTGGCCCACGACCTAAACGAGATGGACTTCGCATTCCCTCGTGCCGTTGGCCCGCGAGTGGTAATATGGCCGGCTGTCAAACATATGAAAAAGGTTCCCCACCTCTGGGTTATATAATACTTTCCAAAGTCAATGAAATGTTGTGGGTAATTCTTACGGAGACATGGCCATGGGCGTCCGCAGTAAAAAGCCAGGGAAGCAATTTTCATTGGAGACTGCATCTTTGTAAGGTGTGGCCGGCGAAGCCTTTAACCGCGAGGCTGGGAACCGTGTGTCCTCCCCGCACAACTTTTCTTAGATTTAGTGCCTTTTTGACCATTCTGCATCATTTCTAGAGAAAATCCTGCGTCCCCAATACATAATTTCAAATGTTAATGATATATTATTTCTCTTATGTGATTACAAATTTTAAGAGAGTAACTGTCTGTCAATTTAATGAAGATGGTGGTAGTTGTGAGCAGCGGGAGGGTTGCAATGGATTTTAGAAATAGTAATGTAACGCTGGCGCGTTATGCCTTTATATTTTTGCGGAGCCGTGTGGAGCTCCAATGGCTTATGCGGAGCCTTGAGGAGCACTTGGGATTACATGTACGTGGAGCTCCCAGATCCCTATATTTCAGTCTTGCCTACCAGTGTTGTAATGACTCGAGGCACTGACTCGAATCGAGTCACTATTTTTGATGACTCGAGTCAGTTGGGTCAAAGACTCAACTCGAGTCAGAAGTTTGACAAAATGCAGAAGACTCGACTCGACTCAACTCGACTCAGTATGTGGAAAAGACTCGATCGACTCGAGTCACTATGCTGGATGACTCGACTCGAGTTTTCCCTCACAATGACTCGAGTCAAACATGATATCGGCAATAATATTGGCAGCAGAAAATAAAAATATCCGGCTGGTGAGGGCTAGAATCCTGCTGTTATACTGAACACTGAAAAGTGACTGGAGCCACTTGTGATCTTCCACCATTATATCTGGCATCAGTTCCCCTATGGGACTCTGATGGCTTCTGGAACTCTTAATTTAATATCTGAAGTGGTTAGTTGACGAGGTGCCTTCCCAGCCAACATGCCCAGCTGGGCCCCAGCTGGGTTTTAGATGGGAAAGCTGGGCTTAGGTGGGCTGACGGATGTAATTGGGATATTGGTGTTTTGAACAAGCCAGACTTGCTAATGGCACGATGAGAATGTGGAAAAAGATTTTTTCGTTATTTCTGTAATCTTTTGTCCGAAATTGTTTTCAGTTTTTTCCGGGTTTTAGCTGGGTTTTTGCTGGGCTTCCCCACATTTTGGAGCCCGGCAATAGCCCAGTTGGTGCCCAACTGGGCACGTTTGGAATTAAATGCCCTCAATTGAAATTTTTTTGCTGTTTCAGACAACGTTGAAAGTTTTCTTGAAAACAAAATAGCAAGACGAAATAATCCAAGTTTTGTAATTGGGCTAGAGCTGGGATATTGATGGGTTTCCCAAACCAGAGGAGCCCAAACAGGACCCGGTTGGGGCCCAGCTGGGGAAACACATTCATGTATGAATGCTATTTCACTCTTTTAAAATTCCTTTTGTTAACTTTTCGTAGTATTGGCGCTTTTAGGTTAAAGGTAGGCATGCGTATTTAAAATGAAGTTCATCTTCGAAGTTTATTTTGTTTTAATGGGCTCTAGCCTGGCTAAAGCTGGGCTAGCCCAATATGTTTGGCCCAGATGGGGCCCAGATGGACCCAATTAGGAAAATTTTCAAAACATAATTTCATTGAGGTGATTAACTCTTTTTGCTTCAGAAAATGTATGTCCTAGGTATTTTATCATAAATCTTTTTTTTTTTACTAAACATGTGGGAATTTTTGGCAAAGACAATTTGAGAAAAGTATATGTTTAAAATGATGTAAAATTATATTGGAACACCAGGTTTATATACCTTTCATCTTAATGGAGCATTCCAAATTTTTCAAAGGAAATTTGTGTTTATCACTTAATGCGGGTCTAATTGAAATAAAGTGAAGCTGGCAATGGTGAATTCTTGCAGAAAACCATGTTTCTCAATTGTTCAATACAACATTAAGAAGGAGAAATTGAAATATCATGAAGAAAATTGCATTCTCAATTGTTAATAATAACAAACACGTGTCACTGAATATATATAATAGCCAAACCAAAGAACTTTCCAGCAATATCCTTCTACCTTTGAAAGTGGCTGGCATTAGCAATGCCGGACGTTGTTACTCCTTCGGGGAGCAGAACTCCTTCGGGAGTATTGTTTGGTTTTCGCCCCTGGCTCTTCGCCAGAGAGTCAGGGGACTTTTGGAAAAAAAAAAGCCGGTAGCTTTTAAGGCTTGTAGAAGGAACGTTACCTCAGATTTTCCATTGCTAAGCCAGTGGAACCCCCAAGTGGGACCAACTTCAGCTGGGGTAGCCCAGTTGGGGCCCGCATGGGAACACCTGACAAACACGGATTTGCCCCAGCATAGGCCCAGCATGTAGCCCAGATGGGGCCCTACTCCAGCCCAGTTGGGGCCCAACCGGGAACACCTGACAAACACTGATTTGCCCCAGCATAACCCCAGCATGTAGCCCAGCAGGGGCCCAGATGGGGCCCGACTCCAGCCCAGATGGGCTAGCCCAGTTGGGGCCCAACCGGGAACACCTGACAAACACGGATTTTCCCCAGCATAAGCCCAGTATGTAGCCCAGCAGGGGCCCAGATGGGGCCCGACTACAGCCCAGATGGGCTAGCCCAGTTGGGGCCCAACTGGGAACACCTGACAAACACAGACTGGCCCCAGCTGGGACCCAGAAAGTAGCCCAGAAGGGACCCAGTTGGGGCCCACCTGGGAATGTTGGCTGGGTTACTAGACAAATCAGAGATTTGTTTAAACTTCATGTTCGGAATTGTGTAACTGAAGGCTAATTAGAATCGATTCTAACTGAAGCTGCATCTGTCTACGGTTTGCTTCATGTATACTTTTAGTTTAATTCCTGGCGGTGTGGCTTCAATCCGAACTTCTGATAGATTCCTGGATGCAAAAATAGGAACGACCTGTGATCCTTAAAAAAGGAAAGAAACCAGAAAGCCAAAAGGCTTAGTGATTCCTTGCCGTATGGATATATTTTAACAAACATGAATCACCCACATGACAAGCATGAGATCCTTCACAGTTATACAGTTATCCTACTTGAGATATCATGTCAATAAGGTTTTAACCTTTTGAAATCTTGTGACCTAAAATGACCTTTCACCTCCACTTAAAACAATAGGACCTACCTACTCCATCTACATGCTAAATATGAACAATATATGAACAATCCACAGGCCAAGTAAGAGGTCTATCACAATTATCCTCCTTCAAGTATCATGTTTACATGGTTTTGACCTTTTGTAACCCCAAATGACCTTTGACCACCACGAAAATGATAGGATTCATCTACTCAATATTAGCAATCCACACGCTAAGTATGACATCCCTAACAGTTATCCTTCTTGACATATTGTGTTTACAAGATTTTGACCTTCTGACCTCTTGTGACCCCAAATGACATTTGACCTCCATCAAAACAAACAGGTAGTATCTCCTCAAATCCAACAATGCACAGGTCAAGTGTGAGATACCTCACAGTGATCCTTCTTGAGATATCGTGTTTACAAAGTTTTGACGTTTTGACCTCTGGTGACCTTAAATGACCTTTGACCTCCACCAAAAACAAAGGGAATCATCTACTTAATATAGGCAATCCACGTGTAAAGTATGAGATCCCTTACAATTATCCTTCTTGAGTAGAGTGTTTAAAAGTTTTTAATCTTTTGACCTCTGGTGACCGAAAACGACCATTGACCACCGCCAAAAATTGGAATCATTTACTCAGTATGAACAATCCACATGTTACGTATGAGATCCCTCACAGTTAACCTTCTTGAGATATAGCGTTTACAAGCTTTTGACCTCTGATGACCCCAAATGAAATTTGATTTCCACCAATTAGAAAAATGGGGATCATCTACTTAAAATGGGCAATCCACGTGCAAAGTATGGGACTCTCATAGCTACCCTTCTTGAGATATAATGTTTACAAAGTTTTTATCCCTTGACCTCTGGTGACCCCAAATGACCTTTGACCTCCATCAAAACAGTGAGGATTATCTACTCAATATAGGCAATCCACATGTAAAGTAGGAGATCCCTCACAGTTACCTTTCTGAGATATAGTGTTTACAATGTTTTAACCTCTTGGCCTCTGGTGACCCAAAATGACCTTTGACCTCCACCGAAAACAACATGAATCATCTATAACCAACATGGGCAATCCACATGCTAAATATGAAATTCCTCACAGTTATCTTTCTATAGGTTACGTGTTTACAAGGTTTTGGCCACTAGTGACCGACCTTCAACAAAAATAGAAGGGATCGTCTACTTAATATGGATAATCCACAAGCAAAGTATGTGATCTCTCAGAGTTACTCTTCTTGATATATAGTGCTTACAAGGTTTTGAACTCTGGTGACCTCAAATGACCTTTGAACTCCACCATAAACAGTAGGGATCATTGAATCAATATGGGCAATCTACATGGTAACTATGAGATCTTTCACATTTACACTTCTTGAGATATCGTGTTCACAAGCAGTTTTCAAGGTTTTCACTGTTTGACCTCGGTGACCCCAAATGATCTCTGGCATACACCAAAAACAATAGATATCATCTACTCAATATGAAGCACCCACATACCAAGTATGACATTCACCGCAGCTCCCTTCTTGAGATATTGCATTTACAAGCAGGCGTCACATACACCCATACATACGCGCATACACACATACACGGCATCACATTGCATAAATTCTTTGCCTGCCTTCGGCAAGGAATCAAAAACTAGATGACTAATTTAAACTTAAATGGAGAGTGAAAGTGAGGGGTACAAAGTAAACAAATCTGTAATGGTAGAGTTCATCATAACTTGATACTCGTTGACATATAGATGAAAGGAGGAGGCACAATTGTCGCCTCCAACACCGGTTTTAGGATCCGGAGTGACCAATTCAGCATGTATAGCAATTGTGTAAATAACTTGCTTGTCTGATTTAGTATTGTAGGTCAATTGTAGGTCAATATGCTCAACTGACTCGAGATGACTCGAGTAGATAGAGTGACTCGACTTGACATGGCAAGTGAAGACTCTGACTCGACTGATCGACTCGAGACTCGAACTTCATTGACTACTTAGATTATTTCATTGTAAAAGAGTTGTGCCTCTGTGAAGTCATTTACCTGCTGTTGAAGATTATCCACAGGAAAAACCCTTTGTTAATGTCGATCATTGGTGCCTGCTTCTTTGTATTTGTTATGTAACTTTATCTAATCTTACGCAATGAGGTATTTACTGGACAAAGGGTTTCATGTGTTTTGACATTCCTTATCTTTATGTTGAAGGAGTGAATATTTTAAAACCTGTTATCAAGGGGATCATTTCAAAAGGGGGTACACGTGTACAAGCCAGGCATTCTCAGATTTACTCGCTCTGATAAGCTCAGCACACCAGGACAAATAGCAGAAGGACAACTTAGCAAGTACCTCACACTTACAGTTGTTAGCAGGCCGACGCCCTTAAGCTTTACAGCGAGGGTTTAAAGACGCCCCTGAAGTTAAGTTTGCCAGTTACTCCTGTAGCCTACGTCATGTCTTGCCAACCGTAGTGCTTATTTACATCCAGCCAATTTTACGTGTGTCATGTTTTATTTTCATCAGAAGTCTTTTATATCACTGTGAATAAACTATTTGAAACGTCTACAGTTGTCTACAGCTCGTCACTGTGTTTTTCCCATCGGCCAAAGATCCCAGTATGTCGGCCTAAGGCCACCCAATCTCAACCCCTTTCCCCCAAACGTTACAGTAATTTGCTCGAGCTATCCTACAGGAGGTAATATAACTAGGCAATATCACTTAAGCTTTTCTACGGGCAGCATCATTAACGTGCAACACCTATTTAAATTGAGTTCGCGCGAAGCACGCCGAACAATTTATTAAGAATTGCTATCCCGTACACACGGGTAGGTTCCTGAATTGTGTATGCAAGGACCATAGTGCGTGTAATGATGTACAATTAGTACTGTCATTGACCCTTATTTCAGGGCTTCAAGGCACAAAAGTGCCTTGAAGTGTGTGGGGTCAGCCGGCGCTCAAATTGTGAAAGAAATTTTCATTATAAGGTACCAAACAAAATTTTTCAAAAACAATTTGTCCTTTGCCTCCTACCTTTGAAATCTGCCACTGTATTAGTTAGTAGCTTTTATTGCGGGTGTGCGAGAAGAGCGCTGAGAAAAATGTTTCTGGCATTTTTATATTACTTGATAATTGTTTTCTTTTATTTAAACATTGCAAATTTTACTATAATATTTAAAAATTCCCTCATAATTCCTCGATGTAGCTTCCTTTAATTCATTTTTTATCATTTTCATTCATTGTTTAAGGTCTAGGAAAGTGGGAAGGGTAAATACCCCCTTACCCACCCGTAAACCCACCTATGTTTAAAAATATGTTTAAAAAAAGGTCACTTGGAGAAGTTTAAAGGACGTTCTAATCTCATCAATGAGGGGTAGACCTGTCAACACAATCGGGAGAGCAATGGGTGACTATGTTGTTGGTATTATAAATGTGGTGAACACATAATATGTAATAAGTGCTATCTATAGCTTTGTAGCACCCGACCTGGATTATTGATGGGATAGAACTTTTGGCCGGAAGTAACTGCCCGGAACTTTAACTTTGACAACTTCCTGATTGCAGTAATTAGTTGAAGGAAGGGTTTAAAATAATTTTTAATGTGTGAAAGAGGAACTAAACCTAAGCAATTTGGTGAAATTTCCATTCAAATCCGGACATGTAGTACTTGAGATATGAGCATAGGCGTAGGAGGCGGGGGGGGGGCTGGGGGGCTGCAGCCCCCCCAGTCAAAAATTTTTGTGAAAATTCGGGCAAAATGCTGGAATTTTTCGGGCGCCTACTGAGAGAAAAATAATGCAGTGATGTAGCTAAAGGGTATTAATAGTTTAAAAACTTCCTTGGTAATTAATATAGAGTTCTGACTTGAATTGCACCAGCACATATATTCCGTATTAATTCATCAGTGTGTTTTTTAATGGTTGAACTTATATTATAATTATCAATGGTGTATTGAGGGGCTATTGGGCTTTGCCCCACCCTCACTGATGCTAATATTTTCCTACCTAAAATACGTAAATTTTTTAACACAAATTTTACTTCAAAGGTAGCATACGTGGTACCAGATTGTATGTAAGGACACCTAATTTGCCAAAAATTTTCAAAGGGAAGGGGGTAAAACCGATTTTCTTCTAGTATCTCAAATACGTAAATTTTTTAACACAAATTTTACTTCAAAGGTAGCATATGTGGCACCAGATTGCATTTAAGGACACCTAATTTTTCAAAAATTTTCTAAGAGAAGAAGGTAATGCCGATTTTTTTTAGTACCTGAAATACGTAAATGTTTTAACACAAATTTTATTTCAAAGGTAGGATATGTGTCACCAGATTGCATCTAAGGACACCTTATTTTTCAAAAATTTTCTAAGAGAAGAAGGTAATGCCGATTTTTTTTTAGTACCTGAAATACGTAAATGTTTTAACACAAATTTTATTTCAAAGGTAGGATATGTGTCACCAGATTGCATCTAAGGACACCTTATTTTTCAAAAATTTTCTAAGAGAAGAAGGTAATGCCGATTTTTTTTTAGTACCTGAAATACTTAAATGTTTTAACACAAATTTTATTTCAAAGGTAGGATATGTGTCACCAGATTGCATCTAAGGACACCTTATTTTTCAAAAATTTTCAAAGGGGAGGGGGAAACCCCCTCCCCTTAGACCCCTCCCCCAGACCGGCTATCACCGACTTCGGGAAAAGTTAAAACCAATAAAGAAGGTAGTAACACGGCAAATTATTGTAAGTAATTGGCATCGGGGGGAGGGATAACCGATGCATGCTTATGTGATATATACATTACCATGTCGAAAACATGCCTAGAGCTCACGGAAATTGGGGGTTATATTTTTCGGGCAAGTCGGTCCAGCCCCCCCAAATCAACTTGGGCTCCTACGCCTATGGATATGAGTAAATAAACTTACTACATTTGTGACCCGAAGTGTGCTTGAGGCAAGCAGGGTTTATACCACTTCCTCACATTGATGAGGAACTTGCTTTGTTTCCTTTGTTTTTTCAGTGTGTTGTGTTGACCTTGAAGTTAATAGGGATACAAGCTCCCCAAGGGGAATTTGAAGTTTGTAAAATTCCAGTCTCTCATGCATTTACATTCCAATAACATGTGATTAGTGGAGGAAAGAATTGGTTTTAAATTTCAAAAAAAGGCAATCCAAATAGAATAACACAATATCATTATATTATGCAAATACAACTATAGAAACATAGAAACATTTTAACAGTATTTACAATTTGTTAAGAACCGCAACGTCCAGCGTCAGAGCAGGGAGTTGTTTTTCCGAATAACAACTCCCTAGTCAGAGCAGGGATTTGCCAGGTAAGAGAATCCGAACAACCGGGATTACTTACTGTCGTGAACTAAATTAACTACTTCACTAGAATTTCCTGACATGGATTATTCTCAAACTCAGTGTCTAGTGACATCAGTTGATTCAACCAATAAAAGTGCCAAGATACAGTTCTTTCTTCAGACAAGTTCCTGAACATCAATCTCACTGAAAAATACGGTACAGCTAATTTGTAAAAGCGGTAGTTCTGAAAATCTCTTCCATGTTCCGCCTTTCCGCTCTTGAAGATGTAATCGGCATAAACTCTAAAATCTCACTTAGCAGCCAGGGACGGTGAATCGAGTCATATCAATAGAATGTACATCAGAAATCCGATGAAATAGCCTTAATAGACCTATGTAAGTAATTAGTGAAGTGCAATATCTTTTGCAACCTATTTAATTTCGAGACAGCAAAAGTCTCCCCAGATTACCAATTAAGGGAACTAAGGACAAAACTTTTCATCTTTAACGGCCCCAACTGCCTGGTGACTTATACAAGAATTCAAGAGCTCGGGAGACCGTAAAGATACACACTGAATTATATACATCACAACTGTGACGAAATAGGTATTTGTCTTTAATGGTAAACAAAACCTGTCCAATCATGAAATGTTTACACATTACAATACTAGCTTGACTTCTATTAATACAGACACACACACACACACACACACACACACACACACACACACACACTGTCTACAAAGACTTGACGGTAACAACTCAGGCAGGGGACCTTGAGACCAATTGTAAGCACAAGTCAAGCAAAGTAACGAGAGCAATGTATTAACTGTGTATTAAGTACGCAATGCACATAATGACACAGTATACGTTACATATGAGGGTTGAGGATAATAAAAAGTTCCCGGAAGAGGACTAACGAACTTCCGGAAATCCTGACTAAGCCACTGGTGACACGTACTGTATTTTTAATCGTACCACTTTTTAGGGAATAACCTTTGGTTACGTGTTCACATAACCGTTGTTCCTACGTTGAATTTAAACATGCATATACTTGTGAACCAAACGCATACTTTAATTACGAGTTCATACATATCTACTTCATGTTTGCATGGATAACACATACATTCATGTTTAAAAACATACACACGTTGACTACCGCTCCGTTGAATATTTCTTGGGTCATGCAAATGATCACATATCCTAAAATGACGTTTATTATTTTGTCGGTTATCTTCAGTTGCCTTCTGTCTTGGCCGCTAGCCTCCGAAGATCAAAGTTTCACAAGCTGTCCTACCTCCTCGAAGAAGCTGCTTTTCACCCCGACCGTTCTTTTATACCACTGGGGTACTCTCTGTATCATGTTACGAACCAATCGTCAAAGGCCATTTTCTATCGCCACAGGAAGGTTCTTTTCTAGTGAGGTTACAAACAATAACGCAATAGTGCTCACTGGAACTCCTGGTAAAGTTCACATTAAAGTGCAGGGTGCAAGGAAAACTTCCTGTTGTACTTCCATATGCAATTGCATGGTGATGAGGGTTAGATGCATTTTTGATAACTTGCCAAAGGCAGGCAAGGAATCTATGCAATGGTGATGTCGTCTCTGTGTGTGTATGTGTGCGTGTGTGCGCACTTACTTTCCATTCAGATTGAGGACCTAAACAATGGATTTCAGGTCCTTAGAAGGAAGTACAATAGATTTCTCATGTCCCCAGAAGTTTGACAATAGAGATTCTATTGTTAAAGTTAGGGTTAAGGAAGCAAACACAATAGAGAAAACAATGGGGTCCTCCAACAGTATGTAAAGCACAACTGTGTGTGTATGTGTGTGTATGTGACGCTTTGCTCTCAAGAAGGGTAATTCCGAGGGATCTCATACTTGGCATGTAGATGTCCATATTGAGTAGATGATCCCGATTGTTTTTGGTGGAAGTCAAAGGTCATGTGGGGTCACCAGAGGTCAAATGGTAAATACCTAGGAAATTGCTTATAAACACTCTATCTCAAGATGTGTAACTTCAAGGAATCTCATACTTGGCATATGCATGGCTCATATCAGGAAGATGATCCCTATTGTTTTTTGATAGAGGTCAAAGGTCATTTGGGGACATCAGACGTGAAAAGGGTCAAAATCGTCCAAGCACAATATCTCTGAAGGTATCAAAACCGTCCAAGCACAATATCTCTGAATGTAAAACTTGGTTTAACTTGAAACTTGCTGTGTAGCTTACTTTTATGTAGCACATATTTGTCCTAAAATTTCATGAAATTAAAAGTCGTTGCAGGTCAAAATTGGCATTTTCTTTAAGGTCCTTCATTCTACGGTAGCTCTGATGGACTATTCATATCAATGATGTTATAACGATCTACGCACACTTACTACACCCTCTGTAAAACTTCACCATACCCCATGGGCATCCGTATCCAAAAGATCAATCATGATATGTTCTGAGCTGACGGTACAAGTAGGTCGGCTCTCCCATTGGATAGTTGTCATGACGTTGTGACGTACGCTCTCATGACGATAGGCCGAACTATCCAATGGGAGGACCAAATTTCCCTTAATGCACGTGACATCACCATCGCGACGACTGAACGTGATCGTGTGGAAACAAATTTTCGCGAAGAAATGTTTCATTTTTTTAAAGATATTCACACGACTCAAGTGATTTGAACGCACGATTGGAACATTCGTGTGTATTGAAAAGAGGTAAAATTGAGAATAAGGCATAAAAATCGTGATTCAGTTAGGCGAAGTAGTACCGAAAAGCCGTGAAGTGCGCTACCTTTCCACTATTATAGGCCTACGTTGGTAGGCTATTTACTGTATAACGCTAGGCTAATTGTTAGCACCTTCGGGTGGACCAGTTAACTAGCCGACTTTGCTTTTGCTTTTTGCGTATAACGCTAGGACTGCCTGTGACTCGACTAGGCCTAAGTAAAAGTATTGTTAGAATGAAGGGTCAGGCTAATGATTCGTAGAGATCAATTATAGGCCAAGACCTATACGAGTATAGCCTAGGCCTATATTGGAAAGTTCAACAGTTTTCATGTAGATCTGTGGCAAATGAAATTGTGTGCCATACTGGCTTTGGTGAACAATGGCGACGTCATTGTGGCATAAAAACACTAATGTTAGCCTAGCCTCTACCCTAAGCCAAATACACAGTAGGCCTAGGCCTATGTCTACAGTAACAAACAGTAATGCACTGTAGTGTCAGGATTATTCTTTCTGAGACTGCGGTGTTTACAAGTTGGCGTGGCATAGTCCCCTGTAAGGTTTCACGGTACCGCTGAAATTTGGTAGGCCTACTGTCAGTACCGCCACAAACGGTACCGCTAATACCGCAGTACTGGTACCATAAGAGAAAAAAGTCCAATTTTTAACACAAGAAAATACCTGCAAAAATGTTTGATTCATCAGCTCTAAGCTTATAAAGTGATATACAGTCAACCAGGGTTGTAGCTACGCAGGTCAGTGAACCACGACAAATATTTTCCGCCAATATAAGCGGGTAGGCTAAAACCCTAGTTCACATTTCATGCAGCAAATTTTTCATGACTGTTTTGCAGCAAATCACATAGACAGTAGGTCACATTCGATCTATCGACTCATACCTACTACGTACGTAGTCGGGTACAGTCCACTGATTTGCGAACAGTATCGAACTGAACGGATATTTATGTAGTGATATCATTATTCCTATGAGTGATATATAGTGCGTGCATGCACTACCTACCGCACTATATGATACTATAACGGTAACACTTATAAACAAACACATGTGGGCCTACACCCTGTGTTTATGTATAAGCAATACACGGTAGGATAGTGTGAACTAGCCAAGTTGTTCCATGGCAATACTGCAGGCTTCGAAGTATTTCCATTTATATATAGTTCGTTCTATGCGAGGCTTTGGTTACGATTACGGCCGGGATGTGGCTAGGGATGTGGCAGCAATATTTTTACTCTTCTTATTTAAGAGAAGTGAAGACTTGCCTCACAATAAGAACAAAAAGATGTGAGCATTTTTAGCCTAGCTAGCATTATTTGTCACTGCCACTCTCCCGACTGTTGGCTTCGGCCCGACTATGTACTATTGAAAATGGAATATTGGTGCATGGATATCAGTTAATGGTTCTTTGGACCCTTATTGGCAACACTCATGGAGTGGCTCCGCCATATGTTACCCTGGACTTGGCCCGATCTGTGTCCACTGTGGTGCTATGGTAGAAGGGAACAGAGCATGCACCAACTCTTTCCTTAAGGGTACCATGATATTGCTAATGGGGTTTGTGGCAATTCTACTCACCTGATTACGTTTCGTTCAATCGCACTTCCGGCGAGCAGTCACTTGGTGATGGGCTTCCAGTACGTTAGTAGATATGCACACTATATACTATGCGTAGTAGTGTGTAGGCTTATACTTACGAAACCATTATGCTGTAAGCTCATTTTGATGAAGCTGTATGTTTTCATATATAATTTTTCATAAATATTGTTGTAATCCTTCATTGGTTAATAATATTTTCCATAATAGTTTTAAGCTTAGATGAGTTACAAATACGTGACAAAACCGTTTTTGCAAACTTTATTCTCCTGCAAGTTAAAGCGAACGTCACAAGGGTACTCACGTAGAATAACATTAAAATTAACATTTCCAAAGTGAGATCTGTGATTGGAATGGTGAAAAATGAAGTCATCAAACGAACGTTTCATGTTTATATTTTTATATAAAAAACTCAAGGCAGTAATCCAATGGATATGGTATTTATATTTCAGTAATATTTCATTCAACTGTGGTATTTTTAAAAAGGTATTTTCGCAGTACCGTCGGGTACTTTGGTGATACTTCGGTACCTTATGATGGGTGGTAACGTATCGGTACCGGTACATACTGTTACAAGATGACCCGTTAGGAACACCGGATTGAATCCATCGACGAGCGAATGGAAAGTTCCAGAGAATTCAACTTCAACGCAGCCTTTCTAGAACTGTCTAGAAGTGAGAACTGTTTACGTTATGTCCCAATTACAACTACTGTGTGTTCTAGAAGTTTCTATTAAGGAACGTTCTCGTAATTGCTGGACTGTGTACACTAGAAGTTTCTGTTAAATTCTGGAGAATTCTCGATTAAAAGCCTAGCGTATAAAAGGCAGTTCAACAGTTGTTGTGAGGGAGAGAGACATCGAGAAATACCCTAATACTTCATCGAGAGACACCATCGAGTCCAGACGTTATTCTGCTGTCCGTTTGTTGACCGAATCATATGAGGCCAGCCACTGACACTTCACACTTGTGACAAATTGCCTTACGCCGTTTCTACACTGTGCATTGATATTGTTGTCATCCATCATCGTGATCATCGCCTAGCCTTGTCGTTATTCGCTCGTGGAACCAGTTCCTACGCTACCGCACGCTGAAGGTCTACTACTGTACCATCGTCGACGTGCATGCACTACCAGCCCTTGGACCAGACCAGGCAAATATTAAGTAAAGGATTGTGAGTAAGTCTGATTAATTATTGTAAATTTAAGTAAGATAAGGAGATTGTCAATAATCATTAAGTTGTTGAATTTTAATCTCGTTCTTCTGTGATCTTTCGCTGTTATTGGTTTGACGCGACCACAAGCCGTAACAGAATTGGGGGCCTATCCGGGAACGAAAATACTAGAAAATTCGAGAAATTCTGTTGTGAATCGTAAGCAACTGTGTTTGCTCAGACTACTTATTTGTTTGTTGAAGGCTTGATACAATTTCAAAATGCCATTCAACTTAGATAAATTCGTGGCTAGTCCCTCAGTCGAGGAACTAGATTCATTAAAGAAGTCTGAGATTGTAAAGGTCGCAAAACATTATGGCATTGAATTTCAGCCATTAATACGGAAAGACGAGATTAAAAGATATGTTCTAGAATATCTTGTGGATGAAAGTGTCCTGCCTAGTACAGTATTGGAAACAGCTATCACTGTGCCAACTGACAACACATTTAAATTGAAAAGGCTTGAAAGAGAAATGCAAAAGGAAAAAGAGGAAAGAGAAATGCAAATGCAAAAGGAAAAAGAGGAAAGAGAAATGCAAAGGGAAAAAGAGGAAAGAGAAGAAAGAGAAAGAAGGGAGGAAAAGGCAAGAGAACATGAATTTAGGTTGAAGCAACTAGAGTTAGGGGTCATAAAAGGCTCAGACCCTAAAATAGGCTTGGATACTGGGGGATTCGATGTTTCAAAGCACGTAAAATTTGTCCCCAAATTTCAGGAGGATAATGTGGAGAAATTCTTTAACCATTTCGAAAAGCTGGGTGAGCAACTAAAATGGCCAAGAGATAAATGGTCCATACTCATCCAGAGTAATTTCACAGGCAAGGCTCAAGAAGTGTATTCCGCTCTGTCAATAGAGGACAGCATGGATTATGATAAGGTTAAAAAGGCCATATTACAAGCCTATGAATTGGTGCCTGAAGCTTATCGCCAAAAATTTAGAAAGTATCGTAAGGCGGATACACAAACATACGTAGAGTTTGCTTATCAAAAAGAAAGGCATTTCGATAGATGGTGTGCTTCCAAAAAGGTCTCCACATTTGACACTTTAAGACAACTGATGCTGGTCGAGGAATTCAAACGGTGTGTGAATGATGACATTAAGACTCACCTTGAGGAAAATAAGGCTGACAAATTAAAGGAAGTGGCAAATTTGGCTGATCAGTATGCACTTACTCATAAATTCAGTAAAGTGGGTCAGACTCAAAACAAGGGTCAGTTTAGTAGGCCAAATAAGAAATATGGCAATAGTAGTGGCACAACAAGTAACAGTGGATCTCAGTCTGGTTCTATCTCTCCAACAAATTCTGGTAAAAAACAACCAGATTCAAGTCGTCAGAAGAACGACCAGGTCAGCTCAAACAAAGCTGCCTTTAAAGACATAACTTGTGGTTTCTGTCACAAAAAGGGCCACACAATGGCAAATTGCTTCACTTTGGCAAAGTTAAAGGAGACTGAAACAGCTTCTAATGCCTTAGCCAATGCAGAGAATTCTTCTGAGGTAGTCGTGACTTTACGGCCTAATTCTAACGACCAAATTAAGGAAGAATACCTTCCATTCGTGTCTGAGGGGTTTATTTCCCTAGATGGGAATTCAGCTCATCCACCCGTCAAAATTAAAATTTTGCGTGATACAGGCGCAACTCAGTCGTTGCTTCTTGATGGAGTTTTGCCATTATCGGACTCTACTTCCACAGGGGCAAATGTACTAATTCAGGGGGTTGAGTGTGGATTTATTTCTGTCCCTCTCCACAAAATTAATTTGAAGTCAGATTTAGTTTCTGGGTCGGTCATAGTAGGGGTCAGACCTACTCTACCTGTAAAGGGGGTATCTCTGTTGCTAGGCAATGACCTAGCTGGTGGAAAGGTAGTAGCCAATGCAATTTTGACAGATAAACCATGTGATTATAACAACACAGAGCAATTAGAAAAGGAATTTCCAAATTTATTCCCTGCCTGTGCTGTCACTAGAGCTATGTCACAAAAGCTCGCTGTGGATGATAATCTTAAACATCCACCCTCCAAAAGTGAGGATACAGTTCCCAAAAGTGGAACAAGTAGGGAATCATGTAAGGATGATAATGTTAAACATCCACTCTCTAAAAATGAGGGTATGATTTCTGAAAATAAGGATGATAAACTTAATCATCCGCCCTCTAAAATTGAGGAATTAGTTCCTAAAAATGGAACAACACTCCCAAAAGAGGAGTCAGAATCTGGAAAAGATTCCAGTAAAAATATTCATGAAAATGAAGATTCTTGGTATGATCTCAGCCAATCTTTTATGACTAATCTTAATGATAGTCAGGATTGTGAGTCTCCTGGCCCCACACATAGTGATGGGGTAGAACAGGAAAAATCAAAAATGTCTGACACACTCCACAGAGACCAGTTGTCAGTCCAACAACAACATGATGAAGAGCTTCAGCCATTAATAGCTGGTGCACTCACTGAGGATGAATCGAAAGACGTCCCAGTCTGCTTTTATTTGAAAAACAATATTTTGATGCGTAAATGGCGACCACCTGATGCACTATTAGATGAAGAGTGGAGAATTTACCATCAAATTGTGGTACCTAGGACCTATAGAAGGGAAATACTGAGTATTGCTCATGAAATGCCATTTGCAGGGCACCTAGGAGTCAATAAGACTTACCACAGAATTCTAAATCACTTTTATTGGCCAAAACTTAAAAGTGATGTGGCCAAATTTTGTAAGACCTGCCACTCATGTCAAATGGTTGGGAAGCCGAATCAGAATATTCCGGCTGCACCCTTAAAGCCAATTCCTGCTTTTGAAGAGCCGTTTAGTAGAGTCATCATTGATTGTGTAGGTCCCCTACCTAAGAGTAGGGCAGGGCATCAGTATATATTAACCATTATGTGTGCTTCTACAAGGTTTCCAGAGGCAATACCTCTGAGAAATATTAAGGCTCGGACAGTCTTACAAGCTTTACTTAAATTTTTCACATTGTTTGGGTTGCCAAAAGAGATCCAATCAGATCAAGGGTCTAATTTCATGTCAACTGTATTCCAGCAGATGTTGTATGAGTTAGGCATAGACCAAATTAAGTCTTCGGCTTATCATCCGGAAAGCCAAGGGGCTTTAGAAAGGTTTCACCAAACATTGAAGAATATGTTAAAGACATATTGTCATGATAATGAGAGAGATTGGGATGAAGGCATTACATTTGTAATGTTTGCTGCCAGGGAATCTATACAAGAGTCACTTGGGTTCAGTCCATTTGAACTTGTCTTTGGACACACAGTTCGTGGACCATTGAAATTGTTAAAGGAGAAGTGGTTATCAGATCCAGGTGAGGACATACACCTACTTGATTATGTATCCCGCTTTAAAGATCGTCTTCATGGAGCATGTGAACTTGCTCAGGAAAATCTGAGGCACTCTCAGAAGAAAATGAAAGCGTGGTATGACAAGACCACTGTGAAAAGAGAATTTAAGCCTGGTGATAAGGTGCTAGTGTTTTTGTCTGTTTCTGGTCAGCCACTTCAAGCTCGCTTTCAAGGACCTTATGTCATTGAGAGAAAAGTTAGTGACACAGATTACGTCATTTTGACACCTGACAAGCGTAAATCTAAAAGAGTATGTCATATTAATATGATGAAGAGATATTATGAAAGAGAAGATTGTGACATTTCTAAGGATGAAAGTATACATGCTGTAAATAGTAACACTAATGATACAGGTGATCAAGTGTGTGTTATCAATGCTGATCATGAACTCAGTAATGATGAGATCAAGGCTAATAATGTTCCTGACATGTGTATTAAGTTACAAAATTCTGATGTGTTGAAAAATCTTGACCAGAAATTAAGTCATCTGGATCACAAAGAAAAGTCAGAAATGAAATCATTAATCTATGAATATGCATGCTTGTTCTCAGATGATCCTACTAGGACAAATTTGATTGAACATGATGTTGATGTGGGGGATGCCACACCAATCAAGCAGCATCCTTACCGAGTTAACCCTAGAAAACGACAACATCTCAGGGATGAGGTTCGGTACATGTTAGACCAATTAAGGCTAAAGTTGAGGGCATTGACAAATTCCCTGCCCCAGCTCATGCGCTTCCTAGGCATGGCTGGTTACTACAGACATTTTTGTCCGAATTTCTCTGACATTGCTGCACCACTGACAAAATTGTTAAAGAAAAATGAAAAGTTTGATTGGACAGATGATTGCCAAGCAGCATTTGAATTATTGAAAAAGGCACTAATGACTTCACCAGTGTTGATTGCTCCAGATTTTGAAAAACAATTTAAGTTGGCAGTAGATGCCAGTGACAATGGCATAGGAGCAGTTTTGCTTCAAGCTGATGAGCATGGTGTTGATCACCCTGTTTGTTATTATTCTAAGAAATTTGACAAACACCAGAAAAATTATTCAACAATTGAAAAAGAGACATTAGCTTTGATACTTGGTCTTCAACACTTTGATGTTTATTTGGGAACTACTAGTTTCCCTATCACTGTATACACTGATCATAACCCTTTGACATTTTTATCTAAGATGAAGAATAAGAATCAAAGATTGATGAGGTGGAGTTTATTTCTGCAATCATATAATGTAGATATTAAGCACATTAAAGGGAAAGACAATGTTGTACCAGACTCTTTGTCAAGAATTTGATCTGATACAGTATGTTGAAAATCTCACTATAAGTTTTGAAATTTTGTGTTAACTATGGCACACTGTGTATTGATGATGTTACTGTATTCATGTATCATCGCCTTGCAAGACAAATTATATGTTATAATTGTACCTTCCATTGAATATTGGACTACATAATATACATACTGTAGTTATTACTGTAAAGTTATACATTGTAAATACTGTAACTTAAGTTTTGTCCGAGACGTCCAAAACTTTTTTCAAGGGGGGGGGGGGAGTGTTACAAGATGAGCCGTTAGGAACACCGGATTGAATCCATCGACGAGCGAATGGAAAGTTCCAGAGAATTCAACTTCAACGCAGCCTTTCTAGAACTGTCTAGAAGTGAGAACTGTTTACGTTATGTCCCAATTACAACTACTGTGTGTTCTAGAAGTTTCTATTAAGGAACGTTCTCGTAATTGCTGGACTGTGTACACTAGAAGTTTCTGTTAAATTCTGGAGAATTCTCGATTAAAAGCCTAGCGTATAAAAGGCAGTTCAACAGTTGTTGTGAGGGAGAGAGACATCGAGAAATACCCTAATACTTCATCGAGAGACACCATCGAGTCCAGACGTTATTCTGCTGTCCGTTTGTTGACCGAATCATATGAGGCCAGCCACTGACA
The DNA here is from genome assembly GCA_029531755.1 of Holothuria leucospilota. Classification (NCBI taxonomy): domain Eukaryota; kingdom Metazoa; phylum Echinodermata; class Holothuroidea; order Aspidochirotida; family Holothuriidae; genus Holothuria; species Holothuria leucospilota. Next base: position 24,465,616 of record CM055969.1, read on the forward strand.
CTTCACACTTGTGACAAATTGCCTTACGCCGTTTCTACACTGTGCATTGATATTGTTGTCATCCATCATCGTGATCATCGCCTAGCCTTGTCGTTATTCGCTCGTGGAACCAGTTCCTACGCTACCGCACGCTGCAGGTCTACTACTGTACCATCGTCGACGTGCATGCACTACCAGCCCTTGGACCAGACCAGGCAAATATTAAGTAAAGGATTGTGAGTAAGTCTGATTAATTATTGTAAATTTAAGTAAGATAAGGAGATTGTCAATAATCATTAAGTTGTTGAATTTTAATCTCGTTCTTCTGTGATCTTTCGCTGTTATTGGTTTGACGCGACCACAAGCCGTAACAATACCGGTACTTACAAAAATACCGGTATTCCGTGAAATATTACTCCCGTTGCATGACATAATTTGGCGTAATTCTATGGCGCACAGCATACAAACATTTCAGTATGGGTATAGGCCTACTATATGTGAATTTGAGAAAGATCGAGACCAGACAAAGCTTTTGATTCCCTGACGTAGTTAGAGGAATCTATGCGACGGTGATGCCATGTGTGCCGTATGTATGTGTGTGTAATGTGACACTTACCTTGTAAACACTATCTCAAAGAGGGTAACCTCAACACATGAGTTTAGGGAGAAAACGTCATCGGCAAACGCTAAAATATGTTCACTCGTATGATATCCTTGCGATTAGTGCTTCGAAGATTGCTTTTTAAATTTCCTTGGCAAGGAATCACTAAGCCTTTTGGCTTTCTGGTCTGGAAATAATTTCTGTCAAATCAGTACTGAGCCTTTTCACACTTAAGTTGCAATACATGCCATTAAATGTGTTCATAACTGTTAAGTTGTCAGTACATTTGTTCTACTGGAGATGGAAAGAACAATAGACTTCCATTTTAGCGAGACCATTTTCTAATGTTCAATGGGCAACCTTTCTGACAGGTGAGATTTCAGGACTGAGAGAAGAGTCATTCCAATACGCTAAGTAGTCGCACGTATGGAAAGCCGTTTTAAAATTTAATCAGGAATTTTAGATATCTTGAATTAATTTTAGATATCTTAAATTCTATTTCAGATATCTCGAAATGAATTTTAGATATCTTAAAATAATTACAGATATCTCGAAATAATCACGAATTTCAGATATCTAAAATTCCAATTCAGATATCTCGAATTCAGTTTTAGATATCTCTCATTCTATTTCAGATATCTCGAATTCAGTTTTAGATATCTCGAATTCAGTTTTAGATATCTCGAATTTTATTTTAGATATCTCCAATTCAATTTAAGATATCTCTCATTCTATTTCAGATATCTCGAATTCAGTTTAAGATATCTCGAAATGAATTTTAGATATCTTAAATTGTATTTCAGATATCTAAAATTCATGATTAAATGATAAAGCGGCTTTCTATACGCACGGATTAAATTTTATATTGAGGTATTATACCTGGACCATAAGCTTTGTGACAAGAAGGCAACCCAAGCAGTTTCTAATCTCATCTCCCTCAATTTCTATACATATTTTGTGGATGAAATTTTACACATTGGCCTACTAACTAGCTAGAGGCCAATGTGTAAAATATAGGCTAGAAACAATGTTAGATTTTAGCCAATGTAGGTTAGAAACAATGTTAGATTTCTCTACCTTTTACTTTTGACCTGTGGCTTATGTCATTAATTAATACTTATTTGCATGCCGCATTTATGGTCATGTACCTACCCACCAAGTTTGCACTTCATCAGACTTCAGGTTTAGGACTTGAATGGCACACTTTTTCAAATACGTCAGGCCAATTTGACCTTTGACCTTTACCTTAAACTACCAAAACACTTTAAAAATTTGTCGAATCGTATATATCATGTGGTTTAATAACTTTTTCTACCATACTGATGAGCAAACAGAGGCAAAAACCAATTTCAGTTATTTGAACTTTGACCTATGACATCATCAATTACCCATGCAAAAGTTTTCATGGTTAGGTACCTACTCACCAAGTTTCAACTTGATTGGATTTACGATTAAAGAGGAGTTCGGAACGAGCAATTTTCGCAAAATCGAGGCCAATCGACCTACATGTGACCCCCCTAAGCAACCGATAGCACAATTTTAAAATTTTTCCAATCGCTCTCTACATACCATGTGGTTTAATGACTTTCCATCAAACTAGTGAGTAAATAGTGGCAAAAACAAGTTTAGCTTATGTGACTTTTAACCTTTGACCTTTGACACATGGAGTCACGAATTACACAGGCACAAGTTTTATACTCAGTTAATTACCCGCTAAGTTCCACCCTGATCGGATTAAGAGTTTAGGAGGAGTTCGCGACATCTTTTCTGCAAATGAAGGCCAATTTGACCTTTGATCTACATTTGACCTTTGACCTCGAGCCTTAGTAACCAGAAACCACTGTTTTAATTTAAATTTGTCTTATCGACCTTTATTTAATGACCTTCTATCACATAATGACAAATAATTGAAAGGAACAATGTTGGCTAATTTGACCTATGAAGTTTGATCTTTGACTTCATCAGTGATGCATCGAAAAACTCTAATTGGTCAGGTATGTACCTTCCAAGTTTCAACTTGATCGGAACTTACGGTCTATGACTTCACAACACACTTTTTTGCTCATAAATACATACTCAGACACTCAGTAACTCAGAGACTCAGACACTCACAACGCACACAGCTTCGCATTTGTGATGTTAGGTAAAGTACAATATGCCATCTCCCCTACACATCACATGAATGAAGATGAGATAATTACTGTAGTAAACATCGATAAGTGAGTGAGTGGAATGGTAAATGGTAAATTAATGTTTTCGTATATACAGCAGTTAAAAAAGTAACAAATATGGAATACAAATATGTGTAATAAGTGTGAAAATGTGTAAAGTGTGAAATGTCATGTTCTCAAATTCGCCGAAGTAAGGGTCATTTCATAGCATATTATTCCACGTGTGATGCAGGAATTGAGGTGCGTGTAAGTTTTGAAATAACGAGACTCGTAAGTACTTAATTTTCAATTGGCAGAGTTTCAATTTTTCACGTGGAAGGAAGCTTGGAAGTTGAGGTCGAAAAACAGTCACGGTCTTAAATTTACATGTGCATTGTTGTTTTGTGTACATGTGTGTTGTTGTTTTTGTAGAAAATGAAAATTAAGGTTTGCCTTCCTTGCCTTTGTTTACATGATTATAATAACAAGAAAGCAAAAGTGCACATCTGCTTGAATAGATTGGTCTGTTTCACTTGGGCACCAATGTGTTTAACATGTTCGTGGGTCCAAATTCCGCTCCATGTACGTGGGTTTTTCTCTCCGGATACTCCGGGTGTCCTCCTACTTGGCAATTGGCTTGTCATAAATATCGGTTGCCCAGCCGACGAAGTCGGTTGCGCGCCGGACTGAAGCGCACTGGGGCGGACCAGTTAACTATAGCGGACTTTGCTTTTGCTTTGGACATCAATTAACGTACATACATACACGTAACTCAAACACCAACTCGATGGACTGTAATGATGCTGTTTGAATTTGAGCAAAATATGTTGTTTGAATTTAGTGTTGAAAGCTGATGTGATACTTGACTAATCTATCGTTGGAGTAGGTCTATGTCTATTCCATTTAAACTTTTTCTGAATTAGCAACATCACTAAATTTATGATAGTGACACTGTACGATCGTCTTATTTTAACAAATGATTTAAACATTGTTAAGTTGAAAGGCATCACAGTGCGTAAAAGGGTAGGGACCTACATAGGCCTGTATACTATCTAAATAGGCCTAAGTTTTAAATGTAACAACATGTTGAATTGAACCTGTGCATTAGAAAAATCTGCCCCTTGAAAGTGTCATGTCTTGGCCGATAGCGTCACGACGTGGCCGATTTTTTTTAACAATAGAAAATCGCAAACAACAAAATGTCCTTGAAATTTCTACCAGGTCTTCACAGCCCGACAAAAGACTGGGAGTGCGGATTTCTTTAGAAGTATAGGCGGTCAGTGGATCATGTAATCTGCAAGAATGTGGCTTTTTGGTCAGTTGTTTATACAGGAAAGATTTCAAGGACAGAATAAGTTTGTCCAACTGTCAAGCCTGGGAGCGAATTCTCTAATGATTATGTTTGCATTAACACTTATTTATGCACTATGAAGTCGATTTCTGAAATCTCAGTTCCGTTCATCCTTTACCTGTGCACCATGCTTGGAAGATGAAATACTTAAAGGCACATCAGTTTGGGCACACGGGGTGCTTTTAAGTCTGGATGGGGAATAGGAACAATTAGGAAAAGCAGGATTCTGTTCGAAACCATCCAGCCTGCAACTTCTGACGCAGTCGTGGTTGCCTTGCGTACCATCAGGGAGTTTATTGCCACTAGAGCACCTCCCTAGTACACCAACATGCTGTGAATCTCTCGCTAAAATATGATACCACTTGAAAGCCCACTAGAGCAATGCCCGATGGTTGGTATCACTCATACATTCCAAATAACTGATCAATATGCCCACACAACCCATACAACCATTATGTGTATTGAATATCAACAACTCTGCATACCAGGTTGACTACATCAGCCTGAGCAGAACAACCAGAGAGTTGGACAACAGAGAACTTGCATATAACGTCAGGTTGAAGTCTGAGGACTTTTAGGGTACACACTTGCATACACAAAGCATTCTCCCGGGCACGTTTAGGCATTTCAATGTTGTGCGTACTGTATGAACACCGTGCTTTAGGGCACATAAACACGCGGTCACGTCAAATTTAGTGCAGGAATACCCTTCAACGTGCTTATGTAAACGATCGTGATGACGTACCGTAAACGAACTTCCCCATAATTCTAGTAATTCGTGTATATCAGTGAATGGTCGTACTGAATATTTCATTATACATATCTGTAGGCCTACGTTCACGTGATATGATGTGATAACCAACAATGAACCCTCTATAGAGAGGTACCTTAGTAACAAGAAAATGTAGAGAAACTCATTCTATGATGACGTGAGACGCACGCTGTTGAATCTAATTAAGGAGGAATGTCGCCTCGTTCCTGCACAGGCTGTCGACAGGGTTACTGAGCTATAAATTAACACACGGGCGAATATGCAAGTCACAAACATTGTGAGTGCTGCTATATATTCGAGTGCATAACACAGTGCAGTCTCCAGTGGATATGTTGTATCTCATATCGATATTGGTGTTTTTACGTAACCTTCTACTGTTATGGGAAACGATGCAAAAGTTACTGGTAGCGATGTCAGGAGGTTAACATATTAAAATACCAAATGGCCAATGTTTATTACGGTATTAGTCCTGGGGGACTTGACCTGGATATAACAAGTCCCGGCACTGCTGTTGTTCTTTTCCGGAGTTTTCCATATTTCTATAGAGCCTGAGCACATGGCGTCTCCCATATCAGGATAGCCGCATGATAATATTGAGCAACTAATCACAAATCAGTTTGATGTCGGTTGTTGGGTACAATTGTAAACGTGACGAATGACTCGGATCTTTGTCCACGGTCTTCTTCGATAATCACCCGACATTCTGTTTTGTAAAACGTTAAAGATCACCAAGTTTTGTTTGTACATATACAGCGATAGAATATCGGCCATACTTTAACACTATCCCTGGAATTCAGCTAAATTCTGTCCGTCAGTAGTTAGCGGGTGGTCGTTCAACGACAGTATTTTACTTACTTTAACCATCCTTTTCGCTGTTCCTATAAGCTACTTCATTACAAATACTTGAATAGAGGCCCCTTCAGAGCCTTTTGTGCTATCACTGATGACTTCACAGTTTGCATCACCCTTAACATTGTTCGCACGGCTACATCATGCCTTCTGGACAGAGATTTGTCTATTCTGTGCATTGCTTGAAGGATAGTTTTGCTGTGAGAACGCAAAGGTCTGTCCTTTTAAAGCTCCTTGCAGTTTTGCATTATGTTAAGATGGTCATACATCAGTTTCTTGATTTAAATTTTCAGCATTATATATCATGATACCAGACATAAGATCCAAGCATGTTTTATACTTGACAAATCATGTTTCAAATATGAGGTCCCTCACTTTTACTCATCTTGAGATACCATGGCTACATGCAATTTTCAATTTGACCTAATAACCCAAATGACCATTAAAATTCAAAATTTAGAGAATTTTTCACCTCACGATGAAGCACGAACATACCAAATATGAGGTTCACAACAGTCTCCCTTCTTGATATATCATGTGTACAAGGTTCACAGTTTGACCCCTGAATACCCCAAATGACCTTTTACATCCACCAAAAATAATAGAAACCATCTACAAAATATTGGCCATCTACACTTTAAGATCCCTTACACTTACCTTTCTTTAGATATCATGTTTACAAGGTTCTCACCTTTTGACCTCTCATGACCCAAAATGACCTATAACCTCTACCACAAACATAAGGGTCATCTACTTTATGTGAAGTATCCACACCTCAAGTACGAAATCTTCAACGCTTACCTACCTTGAGATACCGTGTTTAATGAGCAGCATTCCAGAGGTTTGCTGTTTGACCTTATGACTCCACATGACTTTTGACCCCCACAAAAACTTCTAAGAAGCATCTAGTTTATATGAAGCATAGACTTGACAAGTATGAGATCCCTCACTCTCACCCTTCTTGAGATATCATGTTTACAAGGTTTTGACCTTTTGACCACTAGTGACACCAGAGGAACTTTTACCTCCACCAAAAATTGTAAGAAGCATTTACTTTATATGAACCATAGAAATGACAAGTACGAAATCTCTCACAGTTACCCTTCTTGAGATACCTTGTTTACAAGGTTTTAACCTTTTGACCTCTTATGACCCCAAATGACCTTTAATCTTTGACCTCCCCCACAATTATGGCAATCATCTTCTGAATTCGAGACATCCACATGCCATGTATGACATCCCTCGCAGTTACCATATTGGAGATATCTTGTCTACAATGTTTTGACCTTATGACCTCTCGTGATTCGTAAATGACTTTTGCACTCTACTGAATACAATCTAGGGATCATCTATTCCATATCGCCCATCTACAGGCTAAGTATGAGAACCCTCACAGTTACCCCTCCTGACTTACTGTGTTTATGAGCAGTTTTTAAGGTTTGACCTTTGACCTTTCGTGACACCAGATGACCTTTGAACTTAACCAAAAATAATAGGGATCATCTACTTTATAGGGCCATCCACATGTCAAGTATGAGATCCCTGACAGATACTTTTCTTGAGATATCGTGTTTACAAGGCTTTGACCTTTTGTGACCCCAAATGACCTTTGACCTCTACCAAAAATGATAGAGATCATCTACTAAATATGGGCAATCTACAAGTTAAGTATGAGATCCCTCACAGTTACCCTTCTTGGAATATCGTGTTAACAAGGCTTTGACCTCTCATAACCTAAATGACCTTTAACCTCCACCACAAACATAAGGGATAATGTACTCAATATGAAGTATCCACATCTCAAGTATGAAATCCTCAACGCTTACCTACCTTAAGATACCGAGTTTTATGAGCAGTTTTCCAGTTTTACTGTTTGACTCCACGTAACCTTTTGCCCTCCACAAAAAATTCTAAGAAGCATCTTCTTTATACGAAGCACAGACTGAAAAAGTATGAGATTCCTCACTCTTTCCCTTCTTGAGATATCATGTTTAAAAGGTTTTGACCTTTTGAACACTCCTGACCTAGAGGAACTTTTACCTTCATCAAAAGTTATAAGAAGCATCTACTTTATATCAGAACCATCCACATGACAAGTATGAGATCCCTCACAGTTACCTTCCTGAGATACCGTGTTTACAAGGTGTTCACCTTGTGACCTTGTATATGACCCCAAATGACCTTTGGCCTCCACCAAAAATTATAGCACTCATTTCTGAATTTGGGCCATCTACATGCCAAAGATGAGATGCCTTACAGTTACTCTATTGAGATATCTTGTTTACAAGTTTTTAACCTTTTGACCTCTCGTGACCCCAAATGACCTTTTACCACCAGCAAAAATTACAAGAAGCATCTAATATGTATGAATTATCTATATGACAAGTATGAGATCCCTCACAGTTATCCCTCTGAAGTTACCGTGTTTATGAGCAGTATTCAAGGTTTGACCCTTTGACCTTTCGTGACCATAACTGAACTTAGAGTTAAATGAGGTTTTACGGCTCATTTTCTAACCAATATGGTTTAAGTCGAGCCGGCCACCACTTAATTCCAGTTGTGGCTCACTGGCTTATTTTCCCTACTCCAGTGCATATGCTGAGCACCATAAGCACAATGGCAGTAGGTTCCATTTTTAAAGTCTTTGCTATTACCCGGCCAGGAGTCGAACCTCAGACCTTGCGGCTGCAAGTCGGATGCTCTAACCACTTGACCATGCAGTCGGTCTGCCTTCGTCAAGGAATAAAAATGTGTTCAAGTATATTGAAAAGGGAAAATATAGACGGTGCCTACAGCAATCTACACAGCCATCTCTCCTAAATCCTTCTCTTAACTATTCACCTAAGTTCTTTCTCTCTCCAAGTCTCTCTCGATTCTCCCCTACTTCCATCAAACTCCCCCTTTTTGTCAGTTCCCGGTACTATTTTTTCTATTCCATCGTACGAATTACCTAGTCACCTTTGGGACCAAACCCTAATTCCAATTAGTCCTACAGGAAGTTTCTGAACTTAATAATTAATCACACGTTCTTAAAAGTTACATCAAAGAAGGTTTTTCCTGCTACTGTGTTAACATTAAAGGGAAAATGCAGCCCGCCCCCCCCCCCACCCTCCCAATTCGGATTAGTGTAACCTCGTCACTCCTAATCAGGAATGGCTCCTTTCAGGAATGTGACAATATCTCTGTTACTTTTTAGTTAAATTCATGCAGACTCTCTCCTTGATTTACCTTTAGTATTCAATGTTTCTATACAAAATCATAATGAAAAATACTTGTGAGCGAAACAAGAGGAGCTCTGTAAGATTTAGCAGATTTTTGAAAATTAACTGTTTTATCCCTTTGAATTCTTCAAAAGTGATCTCAGACACAACACAAAAAGATTTACTCAGGCATTTCCTTGTATTGCCACCCTCTTCTCCCTGAGGACTACTTAAGGCTCTACCAAACGCTGTCTGTGATTACATAGGTCACAGTGACGTCATTATTAGCCTGTAAAAGAGCCTTGTTACTAGGCAAATATGTAAACAAAGCAGATGGATTACTAGTAAGGAGGAAGAGTGTGCTTTCCAAGTTAGCCTATTCGTCACACCTTGGTTTCACGATTTGATTACTAAGAGCTACATTTTTGTGGTTAACACGCGTACAGTTGACATCTATACACATAATGTTTAGAAATTAAATCTTTCAGTTATGAAATTATACTTGCTTAAATTCAGCTTTGTAGATACATTAGATTTAAAACAAACTTTTAAACGGTAAAATCGGTTCAGGTTTGATGAAAATATCGACGATCCTTTTATATGAAAACTGTATCGACGATCCTTTTAGAAAAATGATGCCAGGCACCAATGTGCAGTTTCAAACATGTAAGTTCAAGTTCACATTCCTGTGGTTTCGTGACGTAAAAAATCGCCTACTTCAAGCCAAGGTTGTCACCTAGACCGGTGGTCGGCAAACTAGGAGTCGCGACCCTTTTGAGGGTCGCGAAAATATTTCGGAGGGTCGCGAAAAAGATCCGGGGGAGAAAAAATAATTGCCAAATTTCTTATTAAAAATGGGAGTGATTAGGAGTGATTCTAATCTAAGAGCCAGTGATCTGACGATGTCATACGCGACTTACCATCGGTCAGATGTTCCGTTCCCTGTCAAGCAACCGCATTTGCCTTTATAATAGACTGATCTTGAAGTCCTTATACCAAGAGAGCCCCAGAATAATATTTGTAACATCAACAAGGTGCTTTGAAAAAAATGTTACAGTTGCTTATCTATCTCTCAATAAACCGAGACGTGTGAACGCTGGGAAGGGTCGTTTCCGGCGATCATGAGGAGTATTTTTGTCAGAAAATTTTATTGGCATGCTACGCGCCAACCTATGGTGGCGCTCCGCTTAGAATGTGTCATTGGCTGTTTCAGTGTGTTGCTTGGGTGAATCATGGCCTTCTTGATGCAGTCACCGGCAACTATCCGTATGAACTGCACAATGCTGAAGATAGACTAATATTGTACATATAGCTTTAGCTTCAGTGGTTCAATATGCAATGATGATGAGGATGCGAAAAATCCAGTTCTAGACTGCATAACCAAGTCAAATCAAACTCCTCCCACCGACCCGTCATTGAGGGCCACCAAGATTCCCGAGTAGAAATTCTGGGTCACCACGCGAAAAAGATTGGAGACCACTGACCTAGAGGCTACATCATCTGTCATAAGGAATGTGAAGCTGTGTGTGTGTCTGAGTGTCTTAGCGTCCGAGTGTCTGAGTGTTTGTGAGGATCAAAAGTGTAGCGAACTTCTCCTAAACTAGGATGACCAGACGTCCCCGATTTTTGGGGACAGTCCCCGAATCCAGTGTTCCGTCCCCGATGAACAATTATCCCAGAAAATGTCCCCGATTTGAACAAATGTCCTTGAAATTTCCCAAGATACTGTAAATAATAGTATTTTGTCTTTTGTGTAGCCTACTCTGTACCTTTCGGAAGGGAGCTGAACGACGGGCTAGCTGGTATTATAGATCTAGTATTACATCAACATCGTTGAGATATATATTGTAGCGCCCAAGTACAACGTATACAGGCTAACAAATAACAGGTATATGCAATCACATAGATCGAAAGTCAAGAGCATCACTGATTTTCTATTACTGCTGTGATCACACACATTTATTGTAGTCAATTGCTCACTAACGATGAATATTTTCCTTACACGGTGCCTGGTCTAGTAGCGTCCCCGGCCTGATTTAAACCTCCAAAATATGGTCACCTTATCCTAAACCGTAGATGCAATGAAGTTCAAACTTAGTAGGTAGGTACCTGATCATGAAAACTCGTGCATGCTTTATTGATGACGTCATAGGTCAAAGGTCATACGGAGGTCAAAGGTCAAATTTGCCAAAAGTTGGCTCTTTTTCCATTATTTGCCTTTTAGTGTGTTAGAGTAATAAAGCACAGATTACAAGGACTGATAAGATAAAACTGAAAAAGTGCTTCTATCTTGCTTGCTACGGGTGGAGTCAAAGGTCAAAACGTAGGTGAAAGGTCAAATTTGTCTAATTTTTGCGAAAAAGTGTGTCACGAACTCCTAAACCGTACGTCCGATCAGGGAGGTGTTATTAGCTAATAACACCTCCCTGGTCCGATGAAGTTCAAATTTCGTAGGAAGGTACCTTATCATGAAATCTCGTGCATGCTTAATTGATGATGTCATGGATCAAAGGTCAGAGGACAAGGATCAAATTTACTAAAAATTGGCTTTGGGCCATTATTTGCCTGTAAGTATGTTAGCAAAGGTAATTAAAGGACATGATATGCTAGGACTGATAAGATAATTTTTGAAATAGTTCTTATCGGTTACCAAGGGTGGGGTCATAGGACAAATTGTAGGTTAAAGGTTGAATCTGTCTAATTTTTGCGGAAAAGGTTATCGCAAACTCCTTCCGATGAAGTTCAAACTTGGTGGATAGGTACCTGATCATGCAATCTCTTGCATGACTTCATAGATCAAAGTTCAGAGGTCAAAGGTCAAATGTGTAAAAATGGGTTTTGGCCATTATTTGACTATCAGTATGCTAGGAAAGTAATAAAAACACATGGAAGCTAGGCTAGGACTAATAATATAATTTTTGAAATATTTCTTAATTAATGGTTACCAAGGGTGGGGTCAAAGGTCAAAATGTAGGTGAAAGGTCAAATAAGTCTAAGTTTCGCGAAAAAGTGTCATGAACTCCTCCCAAACCGTAAGTACGATGAAGCTCAGGCTTGGTGAGTAGGTACCTGATCATGAAAATTTGTGCATGCTTTATTGATGACGTCATCGGTCAAAGGTCAAATTTGCTAAAAATATCGTCCTTTGTCATTACTTGCCTATCAGTATCTTAGAAAGGTAATAAAAAACATTGAAGGCTAGGACTAATAATATAATTTTTGAAATAGTGATTTTTGTTGCTTATGGTGAATTTAAAGGTCAAAATGTAGGTCAAAGGTCAGATTTGCTTAAAATAGGGCTTTGCTCTTACTTGCTTATCATTTTGTCAGAAGGAAAACCACAAGATAGTGTAGGACTGATGAGAAAAATTTTGAAATCTATAGTTCTTTTTGCCTGCTAAGTGTGGGGTCAAAGGTTAAAATGTTGGCCAAATGCCAAATTTGCCTAAATTTTGGGAAAAAGTGTGTCGCGAACTCCCCCTAAACCGCAAGTCCAATCAAGTTCAAACTTGATGGATCGTGAGAGCTGGCCATAAAAAAACTTGTGCATGCTTAGTTAATGAAGTCATAGGGCAAAGGTCAGGGTCAAATTTGCTAAAAATTGTTTTATTTCCCCATCTGTATGTTCGAAAAAGTAATTAAACCACATGATACACTAGGACTGATAAGATAATATATAAATGAATGAAAGAATGAATGAATTGATGAATGAATGAATGAATAAATAATAATTGAGTGAGTGAGTGAGTGAGTAAGTAGGTAAGTAAGTAGGTAAGTAAGTAAGTAGTTAAGTAGGTAAGTGAGTGAGTGAGTGAGTGAGTGAGTGAGGGAGGGAGGGAGGGAGGAAGGAAGGGAGGAAGGAAGGAAGGAAGGAAGAAAGGAAGTAAGTAAGTAAGTAAGTAAGAAAATAAACAAACAAATAAATAAATAATGCCTTTATGGTTGCTACAGGTGGGGTGAAAGTCGAATGTAGGTAAAAGGTTAAGTTTGGCTAAAGTTTGCGAAAAGTGTGTCATGAACTTTTTGCTAAGGGTGGTGTTTCAGATCAAAATGTAGTTCAAAGGTCAAATTTTGTAAAAAAGTGTGTCGCGAACTCATCCTAAACCGTTTGTCCGCTGGACTTCAAACTACCAGTAGGGAAGATGAGATCTGCAACTCCATGGATTGCCCTCTTGTTTTTGTTTGTGGGTGTACAGTTCAGGTAAAGCGGAGTCAGCTCGAAGACGCACTTGATACATATCAACTTTTTTCACAGAAATGCACTACAGGGCTCCTTGCATTTTCAGCGGTCTTATACTAGGCGATGAGGTTGGTAATATTATATACCGTAGTGCATATACCGTACTTCACTTACACAGTGTCATACAGAAATTAATGCTGGGGTTTGAAAACAGCTTCTTCAGCGCACACAATACAGCATGAGACTGCAAGAGGGGAATCCCGTTCTTCACAGAAGGGTGTATTAAAGTACAAGTAAATGAAGAAACAAATGACACAAGAGGGAAATCCATTGTAGAGTTGCAAATCTCATCTTCCCAAAACTCTCTACATATCTTGGGGTTAAAGATATTACGATATACGATTATGGATGCGAAAGTTTCGGCAAATGTGACCTGTGGCCTTGATTTTGACTTTTGACCCCACCCTTTGCAACCAAGAAGCACTATTTTAAAAATTATCTCGTTAGTTCTAGCACAAAACGTGGTTTTATTACTTTTTCTATCATACTAATAGGCAAACAATAGCAAAAACCCAATTTTTAGCAAATTTGACCTATTAAGCGTCTTTTACCTCATTGAGGACACAATCTTAACACCTGACACAGGTAACTAGCTTTCACACTGGAGTGTAATCAAAGAACTGTAACAACAATTTAGAACAAAGGCGAAGAAAATGCTTAGTTGAGTTTATTCTAGCTTGAATTGTTCCTTACGCTCTTTGAACAGAATGATCATCAAATTACCTGAGGAAAATGGTTTGGGAAATTAAAGCCATGGAGTTGGTAATAGGATATACCACACTTAGACAATAAAAAAGTGAGGTTCGACGATCACAATTTTGAACGTCTTCAATTCAGCATGTTATTAATTACGCATGCACGACTTTTCATGGCCAGGTAAGTTACCCACCAAATTTGAACTTCGCTGAAGTTACGACTTAGGAGGAGTTCGGGACACACCTTTTCGCAAAATTTAGGCAAACTTGACCTTAGCCTTACATTTTAACCTTTGACAGCACCCTTAGCAATCAAGAAGCCAAAAACCAAAAAAACCACATTTTCAGCAAATTTTATTAGAAAAATCTTCCCGTTGAAATTGGGCGTCATGACTTAGCTGATAGCGTCACGGCTTGGACGAATTTTTAACGATAGAAAACCGCAAATAACAAACTGACCTTGGTATTTCTACCAGGTATTCATAGCGCGAACAAAGACTAGGGATGTACCTCATTGCTAAAAATTGCAAGAAATAATGCTCGTCTGCAATGATAAGCACGCTCTTCGTTAATTTTGGAACATGAAGTACCTATTTGATATGTTTTTTGTCTCAAATATCAATAATATGACAGATTGTTGAATTTTTTTTGGACATATTGCTGAATTTTATTTCCGTACATCACTCAATCTGAACCTGTTTTCATGGTTCAAGATTCATTTGGTAACTAATTTAGCGGCTAAATCCGATTCTAGTCACGTCATACGTGGAAATCCAAATCGATCCTTAAAAATCTTTAGAAGATATACTGGCCAGTGTTTTCAGGTTAACCACAAAAATACGTCACTACACCGCTGGATTCGGATACCAAGGTCAAAGTGTAAATGTCCAGAGTTCAAGCTGACGAAATCTGTAATGTGACCTCTGACTTTTGACCTATGACGTAATCAATTACGCATGCACGAGTTTTTCGGTCAGGTACCTATTCACCAAGTTTGAACTCCGTCACATATGGAGGAGTTCGCCACACTTATTTGTTCACACTCACTGCACACTCACTCACTCACTCAGACACTCTCACCATGAAAGTACCGGTACTACCTCCGAGGTAGTACTTCCATGCTCCCACACAGCTGCACATTTCTGATGTTAGGTGAAGTACAATATCTCATCTCCTTATACATTACATGTACTCCCTATACATTATATGGAGGGAGATGAGAAAATAAAAGCAAGACAAATTCTGAGTTGCCTTCTAAATCTCTGTTGACGACAAGGACCAGCATATCAAGCCTAATAAGAACTGAACAATGACAGTGCGGTTCTGAATACACTCTTCTACAGAGGTGGGACCAAGGTTTACCAGACCGGGGGTAGCTCCTCTACAGGGGGCCAGCAACTCAAAGCCCTGATAAAGGCGACGGGTTTTTGGAAGGATGGCGAAATCAAATAAAAAAAAAAAAAAAAATGCAGCGTGTCTAAGCGCGCCGAAAATTTTGGGTTCGTATTGAAAAAAATAGAAAATGTGGGGTTTATTGAGAAAAATTTCAAAATTTTTGGCTGTATTCAAGAAAATTTAAAAAGTTTTGGTTTTCATCATAAAAAGAAACATATCGGGCTTCATTAAAGGGGAACTATAGTGGCCATTTGACCCTTTACATATGTGTAGTATACATATAAATACTACAGATAATCTCTACCTGGTGGACCTTACATGAAACCTTTATTAAGAATAATATATTTCAAATTTCCCTCGCTTGCTGGCATGTGCGCAGACATATTCGAAAGAAGACGCACTAGATATCAGCTGATTGCTGACGTACAACCTGCACCTCACGATTTCCAGAGCAAAATGTTGCCAGCTCAAATAAATTTAAATAGGCCTTCTTAATTTTTCTGAGTGGTGGTTCAAAATTTCAAAATTATGTATTTTAAATCATAAAAAATATAGAAAGTATAACAAAAACTTTTGTGGGATTTTTATGCCCCACAGCTGAAAATACTAAATAGTTCTTGCCCATTTATTTTTCGTAGTATTGCAAGAGGATGCTATCAAGGAATACTCTGTTTCAGTGGTTCCATTTTCCGAGCCCATGATATCACGCTGAAGGGCTGTGTTCATGCGGTATTTTGGATAGTTCTTCATAAAGATTTCTATACGTAAATGATGATTATCTGCTTTTACTCTTATGTTACCACAGGAACATTAAGAGATTCAACTCTTCGGTAGTAGTCATGAAAACTTAAGGAAACTCTGATCCACTGAGGGAAATTTTTGTCTAACTTATGGAAACACTATTCTCCTTAAAACACCTGTACGTGTTCGCGAGGGCTAAGCATTCGTTCGAGACGAAAGTCTTGTGATATTTTCTGATTTAGTGCATATAATAAGGATTTTGCGTAGACACTGTGAAGAACGATATCGATTATTGCATATTTAGTGGAGTACTGGCCTCATTCTTTCAGCAACACCTTGAAATGTCAGTCGAGAGTTGTATTTGAGTCTGCCGGAAGCAAGCCTAACCATTCTCCACGATGTGTTCCCATCATGGCTGCCTCGAGCTATCGGTAACAGGCACAGCATTTCTTTTTGGTTGAGTAAGCTTCAATCAGACGCATTTTGTCTGGTAAGAGACTTCTGTGTATTGTTTGAATATTTTACTTTGAATTTTACAACTTTTATTGGCAGATTGGCTGTTGAGAGTTTAGAAAAATCTATAACGTTTTGACAGGTATGATCGAATCCCTTCGGACTACGGCGATGCAGTGCAGTGGTCAGTACCGTACCATGCATGTGTGATACACCATATAGAGATAATATGGATTTCGAGCTGCACTTATAAAGTAGGGTGAAGGATTTTCTCGAACTTTTTAACTGGTTAAAAATCATACGTAACAAGTAAGAAGAAGGCTGTATGATGATAATAGATAGTAATGTACAGATTTCTGGATTTTAATGGCAAATTTAACCGCTACATTTTTTGAAAATTAAAGATAGTTTTGACGTTACCGTGAATACTGTAGGTGTGTGCTTACAAACTACACAAGCAGTTGTTGTAAAACCCGCGGCGAGGTGCAGGTGTGACATCACAGTTCCGTTGCATTGTGGGTAATTTCACAATATCATGACTGCCTACGCAGTGGCGTTTAGTGAGTTTCAAAATTTTTTTTGAAAAATTCGTGTTAAATAAGATATTGAGTTATATTAGTTGTTAATGGTATCACAATGCTTGGAAAAATGTGTTCTAAATGTTGTACTTGCTTAGAAAGCTGTACAATTGTTTCCCTTTAAAGGATCTGCCTTCCTTTAAATTAAAATCATGTAAACCGTCTGGGCGACCGGTCACCGTAGACCAGGATGACATGCTTCATCGTACTCATTAAGGCTCCCCGACGAAACTGGAAATTTTCCTGACAGGAGGACAGCATTTCCCGACGGAGGGTTATGCCCCCTTTCCCATCAGGCGCCACCCCTGCTCTTCTAGTGCATGAACAATTGTATATGTGATTAACTGCAAACAAATTAACAAGGTATGTCAGTCTCCATTTCCTGCCTTGGATTAATGAACCAATAGAAAAGATTTCAACACTTACTAAGATTACTGTTGAACTCAAAGGATGAGCAGTCAATGGTAGCTCACAAATATTTGCGTAAACACGTAGAGTGGTCTTTAAATGCAAACTTTACAATTAGCAAGACAAACTTGAGAATTAACCGATAGAAGCAAACAGCTCTAGAAGAGCACAATGGGAGACTGTTTTGCCTCAGAGGAAAACAGGATGTGGGAAATAGGAGAAGGAGTATAACAAGGGACATGTGTCAGACGTGAAACTACTACGTGATAGATATAAGAGAACAACTTCGTATAGATACAATGAAATGATACATGAGAAGACGAAGAAGATTGTGATATGTATGGATCTACTACCAAACTCCGGCTACGTTGTACAGTGTAGTATGGGTTCCATCAAAGTCTCATGTCTTCAGTTATCATACTGCGGCTTTACTAAAGCCGCTTTAGTATGCGTTGATGACATGCATCCGTGATCATGGGCGTCGGCAGAAAAAAATTCGGGGGGGCAAGAATTTTTAGGGGGCCCAACTTTTTTCATGGTAAATAAGTTACTCCCAGAAAAGAGATTAGATGCTACTTTTTTCACACAGTGTTGACAAAGGCGTAGCCAGGAATTTGTCAAGGGGGTCGGGTGAAGCCCATAGACAGACTCTCAGCGCTCCGCCTCACCATGGGCTGGCGCGGAGCGCAAGAAAATTTTGGCCCAAAATGCTTCCCAGATCGCTGAAAATGGCACTTTCAAGGCCTATTTACCACATATAAAAGGAGAAATACCACTAGCAATATCGTAAATATAAACTTTAAAAAATACCAGACATGTGCTCGAAGGAGGGGGCTGCTGAGGCCTGAGTGTTGATATTTTTATTCAACTCCTGTTTTGGGAGTAGAAATTCACACTAAGTGAACTGTTAAGTGTTGTTAAGTGAACTGTTAAGAAATGTTGATGTTATGTTTTCTTCGTTTTTTCAAGTTTTGACTTTCCAGGGGGCAAGTGCCCCCCTTGCCCCCCCCCCCTCCCGACGCCCATGTCCGTGATCCATCGATGCCATGCAGCAGCTCTTACAACAACGAACTGCAAGACGAAAACGCATTTCAAAACAGATGTCATTTGCTTTTGAGAGGTTTTTGAAGTCTACATTAGTCCCCCCCCCCCGCCAGAACATAAACCGGGTTGTTTTAATTCGTTTTAATATCCAATTATTAACAGCCACTTAACCTTGACCACAAATTCTGCATTACTATTAAAATACCTGGAGTTTACCAAAGTGTATTTTGCTTTAAATCCACTTTGCCTATTCCACTGGGTCAACGGTGGGACACCCATACCATCACGGCAATGCCTCCGTGCGGAGATATATTCAAGTCCCTCTTTTCTCAGCAAGTCAAGTCAACTGGAGTTATTTTAGGGACTTGAGTCAAGTTATTGACTCGAGTCTCTGTGTTATTTCGATAGGGAAAAATTGCCCAGAATTTTTCAAGTCAGATAGTGTTGACGAGATGTGACTCGAGTCGTCACTTGAATACAAGTCTGCCTCCGTGATCGAATATCGGAAGGCGTCCATAACCTAGGAGAAACAGGAAATTAGTAATACTACTTCAAGTTGTTACTTAAATAAAGCTGTAATTGATTGCATATAGGCGTATAAAGCGGGGTGACTGGGGAAGGGGCTGGGGAGCTTTAGCTCCCTAGTCAAACATGTGGTGGGCGGGAGTATGATTCCGCCTCTCTCGATCCAAAGACGAAAGCCCTCATTTGTTTCCTCTGTAAAAATAAATTAAAAATTTGCAGTTATTTCCTCAAAATGTGCATATCTTGCACCAAATTGCATCTAAAGACTCTCAAATATTCAAAAATGTCCCAAAAGGGAAAGGGTCCCCCTCCCTCATGATGGTGGTCCGAAACAACGTCCAGCCCCCAGCCTCGAACAGCTTCCTACGCCTATGATGGACTGACCTTTCGATACTGGCAAACTTAAATGCTAGACATACATATCAGGCGCGGATCCAGACATTTCGAAAAGGGGAGCTGAAAGCCCCCTTGAGTATTCTCCTAGATTAGCATTATGCTAATTTTCGCGTATTTGTTATTGTTGATGTGGCGAAAAAGGGGGATTGAGGCCGGGAAAGCCCCCCCCCCCCCCTTGGATCCGCGCCTGCATATACTACATAATTGCCCATAAATGACTCCAGTATCTCACCGTTGATTACTAACACTTCAACGTGATTTCATGAGTATGCTCAGATAGGCTATAACAGGAAATAAGGAACGGTTATATCCAGTGCCGGTAGCATAATGGTGTAGGCCTTCATTAATTAACCAGAATATTTTGTTAGGTTTTCATGATGGCAACTAGCCTATCCGCCAGCAAGTTCAACTGCATTGATACCATTTAATACCAGGTGCTCGTGGGTCACCATTTCATGGGGGGCTTCAAATATGAAATCATCATATAATTATGAAAGAAAAATTTTCAGTTTTGGATTTTCCAATGTACTTCAGGGTAAACATGCATTAAATTTTCGTGCTCACATGTTTCCATGTCTGCTTGGACTGAAGTAGCCCTGTTTGCTTAAAGGAGCTATGGCGTCCCCCAAATATATTGAGACATATCCCCATAGTTCTAAATCCAGTTGGTGACTCTACTTTGATTGACATTCATTCAAACAATAATAGCACCACTCTGGTTGGTAATGATGACTTGAACAGTCAGTTGTGTTCCTATAATTAGGCTCACAGTCACACACAGTTTGTTTTTCAAGATTGCCTCGAGCAATGGAAGCTCAGTGCAGGCTAATGTGGCTCTGTCTTGGAAGTGTTGTACTACTACACAGTTGTCTGTGTTAAAATTGGACTCAGGCGGGGCTAGAAGTTAGGTTAGTTGGGAGAAGCTAGCTACTGTCTGGGGTGAGCTTAGAGGGTCTTTAAATTTACCAAAGCAATCAACACTGAAAATGTGACAAGATGATGAGAACTATAGGCCATAAAAGAAATAAGTTATTCAGAAAAAAGTAACTAAATTAAACATTCAAATGAAATGAAAGATGTTCAAAGTTAAAATAATTCTTGTTTGGTTCCGTGGCAAGTCATTCCATAGGCTACATTCTAACCGATTTGCGAAAACCACTCAGTCTTTTGTGTATACCTGGCCACAACTCCATTCTGTCTCTTTCTAGATTATCGCACCATGACGTTATCTTAAATTATGCATATAAATTTCATTATTGTAAGTAAACAATTCATATACCTACGATTCGGAACATGACTGAGTGGAAGTGTCACAGTCGCTTGTGTGCACTCTAGTATGCAGTATAGGCCGGGTCAGTTTACCGTTTATAGACCTATAGAAGCCTTCATTTGTTACATATTCATTAAAGTAAATTGTACATTATTGTTCCGTACGGACCGTCATGTGCAGTCTCATTCTAGTTTCATAAATTCATCCTATTCTTTTTTTTTTTTTTTTGCAAAGATGATCTAAGATGCGCACATTCGAGAATCCGCCCTTTAGTCAGACTGCCGTGCTTTCATGCCAGTGGCGTTCAGTTCACATTTAAAGATAACTTGTCTGAATTGTAACCATGTGTAGGCCTATTACGTAACTACTTCAAGAGTAGTTAATGATCGGAAAGTAGCGTAAAGAATTCGCTTCGCAGGGTCAGATTTCCTGCTATCTTCTTCAAGAGAGTGTTAAATGGTCGCAGGCAGTAAAAATTTAGATGGCAGTGGTATTAAAGGGTGAATTCTCTAATGATAGGCCTAATGTAGGCTATATTTTCGTTGCACTCTATTCCGGACTCGAGTCCGTTTTTTATTGCTTTACTTTATTGTGCGAAAGCAGGCCCGTAACTCGTAGCCATGTATGAAGCAATGTTGGTGCTGGTGGGGGGGGGGGGGTGTAAGGTGTAAGTGAAGTATTTTGTTTAGCCTTTATTGTTTCTTTTCTTTTCTTTTTTGCTATCGCATTAGGGAGTAGAGCACTTCGTCAAGCCTGTGAGGGTTTTTGTTCTACTCCTTCACATCGTAAAGGATTTATTCAAAATTGGTGTAAATCTTATATATATATATATATATATATATATATATATATATATATATATATATATATATATATATGCTTGTATACATGATGTATGGTGTGAAAAACAAATAAATGAAATGAAATGAACTCGGAATTGGTCCGGAATGGAAGGTTCCGGAATCGGAATTGGCCCGGAAAGGGTTGCAGCTGGACTCGGACTCGCCGATTCCGCAAAAATGAAAGTTTCTTTACTGAAAGATACATAAGTTATTGGTGCACAATTTAATCAACCACACAGTCAACTTAGTTACAGGCAGGGGCGTATATGCATGAATTCGCAGGGGGGGGGGGGGAGAACAACCAACTTCACTAAAGTGCCCAAGGACTGGACCATTGGTCTTCTTCAGCCAATTTACAATGGCAAGGGGTCCCCAAAAGATGTTGACAATTATCGCGGTATTACTTTACCTAGTAGTGGAAAACTTTTTACCTCAATTCTTAATGATCGTATTAGAAATTACCTTTGTTGCACTGGGCTTTTAGGTGATGAGCAGGTAGGCTTTAGAGAAGGACATTCAACTTGAGCCTACATTTTGTGATTGATACGTACTTAAGTAAAAAGGAACGGGTTTATTGTGCATTTACTGATTATCCAAAAGCGTTTGATATGGTATGGGCCCATCTTTGGAGTAAGTTGGTGGCTGATTATATAATTGGCAAAGTTTTGAAAGTTATCCATGCTATTTACAATAATGCTAAGTCATTCGTTGTAAACAACGGGGTTAAATCTGAAATGTTTAATTGCAACGTTTGAGAGCGACCAGGTGAAAGTCTATATCCAGTTTTATTCTCTATTTTCCTGAATGATTTCGGACGTTTTATTAGTAAGTATTACGATGGCTTGTTCAATTTATCATTCAATGAGAGATCACCTAAGTACTGATGCAATGATATTTATATCAAATTGTTTACTCTGCTTTAAGCCGACGATACGATTGTTTTATCTGAGAATGCCACAGACTTGCAATCAGCGCTAAATGGTGTTAAGGATTACTGTGAAACGTGGAACATGTCGGTTAATGCTAGCAAAACCAAAGTGGTGGTTTTCTCAAGGGGTAAGATTAGGCGGAGGCCAGTTTTTTTTTTATTTTGGGAAAGTGAAAATCGAGGTAATCGATAATCATACTTACCTTGGTGTTATGTTTAATTACAACAACATATTTAATAAGAATAAATTTAAGCAGCTTAACCAAGCAAAGAACGTTATGTTTAGTCTGCTGAATAAATCTTACAATCTGCAACTACCCCTAGATTTAATGTTAAAACTTTTTGACCGGTTAGTTTTGTCAGTGCTTCTTTATGGGTGTAAAGTGTGGGGTTTGAAGATCTGAAGATTATTGAATCATTCCACTTAAATGTTTGTAAGCAGATACTTAAACTTAAAGGAAGTACTCCAAATTGTATATGATTTACGGTGAAATTGGCAGACATAAATTAGCTAAAACAATTGAAACTAGAATGATAACTTTTGGGGGCAGAATTGTTTACGGGGATAGTAACAAATTGTCGCATCTATTGTACAAATATTTAAGAGCGGGGAGGTGTTAAGAGTTCTACACGACAAGGATATCTACTCATCTCCATGGATTTTAAACATTAAGTGTCTTTGAAAAGATAGGTATGCCATTTATCTGGGACAATACGAGCTCAGTTAATGCAGGGAATGATCTACGTAATACTGTTCTCTTCAGTCAGACATGGCTGAAGAAAACTACTGATTTAGGAAGTTGAAAGTAAAATATGCACTACGCAGTACACAAAATTTAGAGTCAAATACGTAATAAAGTTTAAAATAAGAAGCCCATATCACTGTGTTTATATAAAATAGAAAATTTCAAGGCATTTTTCTGTTCACTGTTATGAAATAAGTTGAATTTATGTACTTAAGTCAATTCAACCTAATACTTACATTAAAGTCTAATTCATGGAGCACTTAAACATTGTTTGCTGGTGTTAACGAAACACGTTACTAGGTCATGATTTGACGGTGAACGTATTAAACGCTAACCTGGCGCAGGAGTGTCCGTGATAACGACGGCGGAGCTCCCAGGGTGGGACCTGTTCTATTCAGCCAGTCTAGAACGGGACCACTGTCAGGTGGTGTCAGTTAAGTCAAAGTTTGTCCCTTGGGAACGTTGTTACTCCTTCGGGGAGCAGAACTCCTTCCGGAGTATTGTTTGGTTTTCGCCCCTGGCTCTTCGCCAGAGAGTCAGGGGACTTTTGGAAAAAAAGCTGGTGTTCAAAGTCTGGCGCAGGAGTGTCCGTGATCACGACGGCGGAGCTCCCAGGGTGGGACCTGTTCTATTCAGCCAGTCTAGAACGGGACCACTGTCAGGTGGTGTCAGTTAAGTCAAAGTTTGTCCCTTGGGGACGTTGTTACTCCTTCGGGGAGCAGAACTCCATCGGGAGTATTGTTTGGTTTTCGCCGCTGGCTCTTCGCCAGAGAGTCAGGGGACTTTTGGAAAAAAAGTGTTCAAAGTCTTACCTGGCACAGGAGTATCCCTGATCACGACGGCGGAGCTCCCAGGTGGGACCTGTTCTGTTCAGCCAGTCTAGAACGGGACCACTGTCGGGTGGTGTCAGTTAAGTCAAAGTTTGTCCCTTGGGGACGTTGTTACTCCTTCGGGGAGCAGAATTCCTTCGGGAGTATTGTTTGGTTTTCGCCCCTGGCTCTTCGCCAGAGAATCAGGGGACTTTTGGAAAAAAAGGTGTTCAAAGTCTCCATGAGGAGTGTGTGGACTATAAGTCCTACCTATGATTCATAACTAGAGCAGTATGGTCCAGATACAATTTTATCTGTGCCATATAAAGGCTTGATCCAGATAGAACTTTATCTGGCCATATATGGTTTAGATCTGGTTCTGGTTTAGATCTGTGTTACATCTGCCTAACTTTTTATCCGACCTGATATAAATTCCGTATCTGGTGCAGATATGGGCCGTATATGGAAATATATTCTGCTCATATAAGGACCATATCTGGTCCAGATAAAATTTTATCTGTTCCGTATAAAGACTTGATCCAGATAAAACTTTATCTGGCCATATATGGCTTAGATCTGGTTCTGGCGTAGATCTGGGTTATATCTGCCCAATTTTTTATCTGGCCAAGATATAAATCCCATAGCTGCAGCAGATATGGGCCAGATATGAAATCCATATCTGGCCCATATATGGAATTTCATATCTGGCCCATATCTGGATTTTGAGTAAGGGAAGTGTGGGGTTTTGAAGATCTGAAGATTATTGAATCATTCCAGTTAAATTTTTGTAAGCAGATACTTAAACTTAAAAAAAGTACTCCAAATTGTATGATTTACGGTGAACTTGGCAGACATAAATTAGCTAGATCAATTGAAACTAGAGTGATAACTTTTTGGAGCAGAATTGTTTACGGGGATTGTAACAAATTGTCGCATCTATTGTACAAATATTTAAGAGTTCTACCCCGCCACAAGGATAAACCACAAGGAGACCAAACAATTTTCCGGAACTAGTGCAGGTGAATCCATCCTGTTAATGGGTCAATTCCGAATTCTGGGACCTTCAATTCCGAGTCCAGTAAAACATACCCGAGTCCGGATTCATGTTCAAGTCCGGACTCGGGAGTACAGCCCAAGCGGTTGCCATAGGCCTAACTTCTGTCCAAAAATGTAGTTCTTTATTGTTCATTTTATGATTATTTATTTACATTCGTTCGTTCGTTCGTTCGTTCGTTCGTTCATTCATTCATTTAAACATTTTAAAACAGGGTTGAGAAACTCGGTTAGCTGTAAAGCTAATCCAAACCGAGGCCCTGGTTACGAACAAATGTAAGAAGTAAAAAGTAAAAAGGTAAAATATTATTTATAAATATAATTTAAAAATTTCATAAAATTTATATTTATTAAATATTATTCAAGTTGTCAGGCTCTCAGTGGAAGATGAGCTCGGGTGAACTTCTACAGATCTACCCTCCTGTGATAAATACAAGTCAGTGACAATGTCAAATCAGCAGAAAGTGCAGCCTTTGCCAGCAAGTTCGAACAAGCGAAACATATGCAATCAAGTTATTGTAGGTAAACAGCGTACCGTCATCCGGTAAATTGAAATTGAAGTTCATTATTCCGCAACGTCCATGATTTAGGCTAACTGAAAGTCTGAAACATCAAAAAGTTGAAAATATCATTATTATTCAATATCTTGCTCAATCGGCCAGAATTTTAACAGTCACACTGACAACCAAATTCTGCTTGAAAGACATGATGGATAAGCAAGCTAAAGAATTGCACTAAGGACAATATACATCTTGTTTTTTCCTTGCCCTGCATCGAGCTGCTGCTGCCTCTGATGCACTTCACAGGTATGCTGGAGACTACTAACTTGCAAACCATGGTGCACAGATGTCTTTAAAACAATTGTACATGCTGCAGTAATGTATATGTGGTCCTTTTTTACATTTCCCGCCATCGCATGCAAGGTCAATCGTGTCCCATGACTCACCTGGGAGCAATGTCAGTTTTTGACAAGACTTGCAGTGTTATCGTTTGCAATCTCTTGCTCCATGTAAACCTTCCGGTGTGGTTTGTGTGTGATGTGCCGTTTGCATGCTCAGGTTGAAACCGCATGGCAGCGCAGGTTGTATACATTACCAAATGCTAAGTGCTTTCCCATGCTGCAGCTGGCTTCTGGCATTTTATCGTTAGTCTCTCGCTCCATTGCACAATCCTGCGGGAGGTTAAAGGAAACTCAACGTAAAGTAAACGTGCATCTTGGCTCAATAGGGGAGAGGATTGGCTTATGGAAAAGGCGGAGAAAGGGTTGCTGAAGAGACACAAAAGGCGCATGTTCACAGAGGCTCAGTAATATCTGCATCAATGACGTTACATTACATCACCGTCCGTCTCAAATTTCCTAGAGAACTGTCTCCTAATGTAAACGGACAGTAAATTCTGCGGTCACCGAAGAGCATGGAAAATCGTACACAAGGACGTGTCGTTGGTTGATTTCAATATTATTGGTCGCAAGAGACCATCCACTCACTGGACAATGGAAATCATGATGAATATTGTTTTCAGTTCATAAAATTGGCGCGCGAAGTGATAACCCTACAGAATTAGAAGAAAGGAGACGTTGGCTAGGCTACCACATATTATCGAGATTCTGAACAGTATTATATTCTGATTGTTTGACAAGACAGCTTATCCACATAAAGGCATTCAGGAACAGGCCTGGAGGAACGTTACGGCAGTCAGTGCAAGAAGCAGTTGCATACTGAAGTGCTAGCTAGGCATTCCATGGTGGACGAGTTGGTAAGATTTCCGATGATGAGTGGTGTCGTAAATAGTAGCCCACGTTATGCAACATTCAACTTCTATGGAGGAGCTGATGGAAGAGCCGCTGTTATAATAATAACTAAGGCCGCCTAATATAGCCTACTGTAATTCTTAATTTATGTTTGTAGGTGAAAGGGCAAGCTTAGGCCTAACAACTTCATGTTATTGTAAGGCCTACTAGCCTAGGCAATTTTTCATCGTGTCAATCTTCAAACAGTGCGTTAGCTTAACCCATAGGCCTAGGCTAATTGTGTTAGGTCTAGGCCTAATTAGCCTACAGTAGGCCTTAGTTAATTTCTAACGTTACCATCATCAAACAACAGCGTTGTATTAAAGAGTCACGACTCGAGTCACTTCTCAAAATGATAGTGACTCAAGAGAATTCAGAAGTAGCCTAACTCCCCCATTGAAATAGTACAATGACTGGAGTCAAATGACTTGACTCGAGTCACTTAAAAGTTTGACAATTGGTGACTCAAGTCACAAATCTAAGTTAGTGACTCGATTTCAACTCTGTCAAACAATATGACAGTCAACACATAGCGTAGGCCTGTATTAAAAGTTATTTGAGTTAGATGAAAGTTAACGACACACCAACACAAATGTGTTACACAGTGTCAAGCAAAGTTTAAATACAGTACAAAGTCCTTCCCTTTAGTCGCCTCTTACGACAGGTGGGAAATACCGTGGGCATATTCAACAACCCCCAGCCCACAGGGGGCTAAAAGTTATTTGAGAAATTGAGACAAGCAAATGAAAACTTAAAGGTATAGGCCTAGGTAGCCTTGGCCTAGCCTCACTGCTTTGTGGGTCATATAAAATATTACATGAGGAACACCCGAGACTTTCCATAAGTTAAATGTTTAAGTTATTCATTTTTTCCAAATCCAGACACATAATACAGTACAGCCGGGAATGAACAGAAATGAAACATCGTCTTTGCATTTAATCCTCTTAGACAGCCAAACTAGTTTACTACGTCTTATTCTTTGTCAATTTTGAAAAGAACCATGGCAACAAGTCAGTCAATGTTGCCTATTGTTGTCAACGTTTTCAACTAGTTTACTCATTGTCAAGTCAGTCATTTCCCTTTCAGAGTTTCCGTAATCCCTTCTTTTGTTTGGCGACACTTGTTGGCAATCAATAGTCTGAAGTTCACAAGGGGGGACACCATTCATGCACTGAACTAGGAGTACTGTATTGTGAACGGCAAATGTGTTAAACACGTATCCTCGTAGCCCGTGAAAATTATATCCTGAGATTCTGACTGCGTATCCTCGTAGCCTTTTGAAAGGATAGTTATCCTCGTAAACTTTTACTGGCTTTTTATATATTATTTTTAACCGAGATTCCCTGTGTGTATCCTCGTAGCCTTCTAAAAGGATAGTTTGATTGTACGTATCATCGTAGCCCCTTGTTCCGAGATTCCAACTGTGTATCCCCGTAACTTCTTACATTATATCCTGCCGAATCCAAATACTGAGAAATGGTAGGCCTAGCAGAATAGTTGCGGGTTTTGAAAACTCAGCAAGACCAGGAACTCTGTCAGTCCAGTAAATTGGAATACAAAAGACTAATTTTGAATACGACAATGGAATTAAGTGAAGTTCAACTTCATGCTTAGAATATCGATCTGAAGACCAAAGTGATAAAAGCCTACCGGGGACCGGCTAATGTTTCAGGTTGTTAGTTTATTCACTTTAATTTGCTACTTACTCCAATATGTGTAGTTCTTAATGAATGTATATATCTTTATCACACATTTAACGGAAATAACACGTGCAGCGTAAAAGGGTAAACAATTTGATGTACAAATTCCGTTATTCCTATTTCGATGCACAAAGAACTAATATGACATGCACAATCACGGAGAAAGCTTGTCAAGTAATATGGGCACGATACTGATTTATCAGCGATGGACATAAAAAACGATCCGTAATGAAGTTTAAGTTCGCCGTTAATTACTGGTAAATTTTGTTGGAGCAAGAAATCGTACGTTTCCATTTGATGTTTTGCATAAAGGTCTATCACCTTATTTTTTGAAAATATGTCAAGTGAAGTATGAATTGCTTAAAACAGCTTATCTTCCGATCGCGCTTTCTTCCTGCTGAACGGGCCCGTAGCCACGAAGGGGGGGGGGGGACATTTCAGGGCAATGCCCCACCAAATATATTTCTGCCCCCAGATGAAAATTGAAACAAGTACACCGGGTATTAGGAGAAAATTTTATGCGCCCCCCCCCCCCCATGTTATGCATGGTTCAACAGTCTTGACTTTGCATGGAACCTCATATTCCGCGGACTAAATGTTAAAACTGTTTAGGTCCATAAAATTAGTCAGAGGGAACGCCATTGCAATGGTATCACATTTTAGTTTCGACACCCTCATGTTCCGGTACAATACAAAGGCCTCGCCGCATTTTCATTTCACACAGATGTTGCGATGGATTTGGATCCCATTTTAACCCCATGCCACCCGTGGCCTTTGGAACCACAATGGACTTACTTTAATTCTAACAAACTTCCCTCTAGACCCTACCCTCTACGACGCAAAATGCTTAAATTTTGAATCTTACCTATTTTACAAAACCTTTGAAGCCCGAGTCCTTAGGGAAAGTATTAATCCAATTATTGTCCATTTAGGGAGAGAGAGAATGAAGATGGCACTTTCGGCAATCAGTTTTCGAGACTTGGCTCCTGAATCTCCGACTCAGGGCCCTACAGCGGAATGCAATTCAGTATATATTCCCCTACCCTGCCTTTGCCGGGATGTCCCTTAAATCACCCACGGCGTGATGTGCTAACATGATCCGAATTTTAACACGGCCCCTGGGAAACCGTATCTTCATTATCGCTTAGTACTGTCACAAGCTAATACTCATGCTGTACGCCGTAGCTTGCAGCCCAAAATACCGTTCATTTTCATACATGGGCCGAGTATTGTACTACGTTAATGTGCACATACCAGATATTGCAATCGCATGCTACTGTATTATTATTAGGGTCACTGCAAATACCTGGGAAATGCAGTTGCTATACGTGAAACCAACCAATCGCAGCTATGGGTTTAATACTCATTCATCGTAAACGGCCAGCGCCCATTTTTGCGTAACCTTTTTTGGAAGTCGTATGCCTATTTAGTCCTTGTACGTTTACGTGACGTCACACACATCGCCTCGATTTTTTTTCAATCTTTGACAGCCAGCGCCATCTTGGCTTTTACACATAAGCGATATTTCGTCCGATACCAAACTCTTACCGAATACTTTTCTCAAAAGTAGGCTTACTCAACACCCATGAATAAGATACGGCACAAAATTTAGCTCGTAATGGTTGATTTTGCTGATAATCTTCATACTAAATTTTCGCCCATGGCAGCTAGTTCGTAACGCACGTAGAGCGGCACGTTACCCAGGATATGAAACTTACTTCGTTAGGTTACTATACCACTATATTGGGCCTACACGCGGAATCGACAGTACGATCGTGCATTGGCAGACGTAAGTTTTTCGGACCGTGCTTGAAGGTGGGTGTAGCCTAGTTCTGAGTAGTAGGGGCGGGACTTAATAGTTCGTCGTTAACGGTAGACCGCTCATGGGGATTGGTAGCAGCCAATGGAAATTCTGCACGCTTAAGTTTGCGAAAAATGGGGGAAGTCCAATGACGTCACAAGTAAAGGTGTTTTTAACTGGTTAATTACCGATTATGTGTCGTGAAAATATGTAAGCGAGTAATGTGTGCAGTCTGAGGCGAATATTGTGTGCTGTCTGGGGCTATAAGATGTTAGGCAGTACAATGATGGCTGCAAAATGAGACAATGCAGTGGGTTGTAGTTTCATTTATGCAGGCCTACTGATTGTCTAAGGGTCATTCGGCATCGTATTGCCGCTGTAAATTGTGTACCGTAATTCGCCGTTCTCTGAGCGGAAGGGTATGGACACACCCATCCATGGCTGTTAAAACGACAGCGGCATCTGGCCTTTTTGTAGGGCATATGCAGTGATGATGAATTAATACACAGACGAAGGCGCCGCTCATTTCACAAACTAGGAAATAAAAGGATATATATATTCAAAGAATGGCGGATCGGGACGACTGATTACCTTTCATGCTTTCCAAGGTAAGAGAATCTCTGCAAACTAGGATCTCTGCAAACACAGGATCGCAAATTTTGAGTGCAACTGTATCAATCAGGCCTCATCCAACAAGAAAACATATATGACTGCTGAGAATGGGTGGGGTGGGGAATCCAGCCCCCTTCCAACAGGAAAGACCAAGCCTATTTTTTGGGAGGATTTGTAGAAAATTCGGGTCATAAATTAGGTAATTTAGACTTTTTCAAGCAGAAGCGGTTCGGTCCCCCCTTCCCCTCCGAAAAAAAAATGCGCATGCCTGCCTTTGTTGATGATTGTCACCTAGGAAAGTTCGAGCATATTTTCCACTCTTCTTATTAAAATTTCAGTGTGTCCTTAAAGGATCTTTAAAAAGGGTACGGTAGCAAAATGAGCATTTTCCAGCCGTCTAACCGACATGTACGGTAAACTACAGGGGTAGGCCTACAGCATATAGTGACTCCCCTTTCCGTTACATGACTTTCTGAAATTAATTGTCAATACTTATGTCTTAATTTACTTCGCCTTTGCCTTCTTTATATAACTCTAAAAAAGGACGCATAGACATAAGTTTCTTTTTTTTTTCTTTTTTTTTTTTTACGATGTCTTCCGAAAGGGTGCCGAAATTAGTTAGCTCAGTTTCCAGTTTGTGGTACAGTATACAGAAGGCATATTTTTACTTCTGTAAATTTTTAGTGATGTTATACACCCATCCCTCACGTTTACGCAAGCGCCGTAAAGTGTACCGCCTTGTCACGCAGCCGCGGGCGGTGTAGAAATGAGACTATGTTGCGCGGCTCGATGTGTGAGTAGCCTATTTAACTTCATGTAGATACCAAAATCGGAATGGCCTTATAAAAAATGGAAAGAAAACATTCTTTTTGATAACTGAATTTCCTGTTTCACATTTAAGTCACGAAGCAACTCAGTAAAATAATATAGCCAATAATATGGCGTACATTTTAAAAAAAAAATCGTGAACGTATGTTTGCGAAATATTCTGCAAAATACTTATTCAAATTTCTCGTAAAAATCTCGCTGTCTACAGTACAATTTATTTGTTAATTTCTTTTTGATAATGTGAAGTCTTGTATAATCGTAGCATCTTGGTTATAGGAAAAATATTGTATCATGTTTCGACTACGACATTACAAGGGGATTAACACAATCACAAAAATGAATTCCATCCACACAAGTTTTTTTGTTATCTCCAGCCGTCGCCGATGGTACTGTGCGTTCGCTCAACGATCACCGTGGTGATAATTATACCTGTTACATGTTACCAATGTATTTTCCATTCTTAAGGTGACTCTAACGTTACATTTCAAGGCCTTGATTTTTTGACCACCGTTTTGCAGATTTATGTCGGACCGATTGAT
Source organism: Holothuria leucospilota (assembly GCA_029531755.1). Taxonomy (NCBI): domain Eukaryota; kingdom Metazoa; phylum Echinodermata; class Holothuroidea; order Aspidochirotida; family Holothuriidae; genus Holothuria; species Holothuria leucospilota. The sequence continues at coordinate 24,497,910 of CM055969.1, forward strand.
TTTTGATCCGAATTTACAAATTATTTTGTTCACACTTTTCGTTTTTGAAACGTTTACAGTACGCTTTCTCGGTACCCGCATATTTTCAATTACTCAGTACAAGCGGCCCATGATCGTGATCATTAACCAGCCCACCACTGTAAGACTTGCCAACTTGCATAGAGGACTAATATCGATCGTCGATCAACTCCTCCATTCACAACTTCCTGTGCATTGTTGCCATTGTAACGGAAGAAAAGAACTACTCGTTTGACGGACAATGGGTGAACTTCAAAAGAAACCTTTCAACAACTTTCAGACGATTTTTACAAAGGAAGAAACTAGTTTGCAAACGCCTAGAAACTAGTTTGAAAACTAGTTACACGTTGAAAATCGATGCGTTTTTCTGGTTTATTCCCGGCTGTACTGTAGGTAGTGCCAAGGCCAGATTGGAAAGCTTGCAATGGTGCGCAGGAGATTTTAATAATGGCCAGAGAATTGCGCGGCCAATACTATCTAAGTGGAGTGCCACCGTCGGTTGGCGCGGAGCGTACTGAGAAAATTTTGGCCAAAACTACCTCTTATATTGCAGGAAATCGCCTTTCCCAGGCAACTGGCATGAAGATCAAAAGTTAGCATTGCCAATGCATTTTAGTATGGTTTGCCCCCTCTGGAAAAATTTTTGCCTCCCTAGAAGCTTGTTTGCCCCCCTTCAGCACCTTGTCTGGGTACGGGCCTGGACATCAAAAACCATTGGCACCCTTACTTATGGAATGACCCATGTATAAATTGATGGGTATTGGCCTAGGGGAGTCAGAAATAAGAACTTTTCAAGCCTGGCCCCATACTTAGTAATATTAGTAGCAGTAGGCCTACAGTAGTACAGTTTGCCTCTAAAGGCCTACTGGTGTGAGGCCTAGGCCTAGAGGCTAATGCAAGCTAAGATAGCCTAGGGTTATCCATCCATGTCTACAAACCTAACATTTGGCCTAGGCCATAGCCATTGGCTGAGCTAACAAAGTAACATTAGCCTACACTTTGAAATAATAGGAATTTTGATTGCATTGCCATACTTTGGTGCTACAAGACTTGGAACCTTTTTCAAGTTGTCTAGCCTACTAAGCTTTCTTAGTAGTCCTACCTTCAGTTATCGTCCAGAGGCTTGAAAGTGTAATTTGTAGGCTGTATTCCCCAAACATTGTAGGCAGCTTGCTCTACTTTCAAGCAGTATATTCGCCTGGGTGCATTCCGTGCACAAAAGGCTTTAAGATCTTTGGGGGTGGCGGGAATCTCTTCCTGTGGCGGTCTGAGAAGTCACTCACGTTGGTATGCAAATGATGTAACCTTATAATATATTTTGTATTGCAACTGGACCTAAGCTAGAACTGTAGCTACAAAACTTTGTGCTTCAATGTGTTAATAGTAAATACCATTTTCACATTCAATCCCACACAAACAGAATCTTATTTCCTGCCTCATATGATAGAATGTGTGCAGACTTTTTGCTCCCAGTATGATGAATGATCATACTGCAAGGCTCGAAATAACCGGCAGCACCGACAGCCATGGCTGTCAGGCCCACACTGATGGCTGTGGTACCCCTCAGTCAATGTCCTGTGAAATAACATAGACCGACAGTTAATTTGCTCATTTTGGCTGTGCCCTTTCAGGCCTTGAATTTTGAGGCGTGCGAGTGCGAGTGCGAGTGCGAGTGCGATCGCGCACCACCACTCGCCTCAAATCACTGTGAGGAGTGCTATTTTTTGCACACCTAGAACTCAGATAAATCTATTAAAGTTTAAAAAAACAGCACACCTACCACACTCCTTGATATCCTGAGGAGTGTCATTTGTAGCACACCTGCAAAATCTGAAACTCAAGGCCTGCCCTTTTTCAACCTTATTTCAAGCCCTGACGCTGTATAGTGCAGTACAGCAGTCATGTAATTTTATATTGAGCTGTAAATCACACAGGTGTTTTGTCGGCTTGTGAAAACTGACACCTGCATAACTTTTGGGTTGGCTTTACAATGTCATGAAATGCACAGTCCAGATATTCCAGATCTATACCCAGTACATGTTAAGCTAGATTCAAATCTTTAGGAGTAGGCCTATCTGCAGAATACAAGGTACTGGTACCACCAGAAAGCACCCTTGAAGAATCATGGAAGCAATCTGGGGACAAGTATTGGATACCTGGTTGGAGTTGAAGGAACTTTCTCAGTTCATGGGTATGGATTTGCAGTAGGTCAAAATTAGCAGGAGTGCCCTCCCCCCCCCTTTTCATTTATTTCTTTGTTTTGTTCTCTTGTTTTGAGAACAGTGCCCTGTGATGTTACAGTACTGTATGTATGGTGTATCATTGAAAAAAGTTTCAGAGTATGCCTGTGAGTATAACCAAGCATGTTTGGAAAGGACTGCTTGAGATTACCTTCATAGCAGCAGGGGTCGAAATTTCATTTTTTCTCCACTGTTCCACGGAACAGTACCTTTTCCAAAACTACTGTTCCGGATCAGATTTTACTGTTCCAAGTTTTCATATACTGGAAAAGAGCAGGTTCTTGTGTTCAATGAGATGGTTGTGCTTCATATGAGTGCACGTACTGATGTTCTTTTTCTGGGCCGCAAATTACAGGCCTGAGGGTTTCAGATTTCATGGTAACCAATTTTTAGGTTACCTGGTTTTTGATCCACGTAACCTAAGGTAACCCATTTTGTTGAGTCTCAGAAACCCATCATTTTTTCGTATTCCCAATATAAAGAAAACACGACTCTGTGACAGTGTACCACACTGAGCTTCGTATAGTGTGTATGTACGAGCGATCACTTGCACTGTCATGTCAATGCCACAGTGCACAACATGTGTTCAATTTATTAGGGGAAAAAATACTTCAAAATGACGTGATGCTGTAAATGTGCCATGTGTTGACACAATGTCATGATGGAGGTACAGCATATGGTTTGGAGAACAGTAAAAGCCCATTCATCCAAACACATCGGGACCGAATGTATAATTTCGGATATCGGTAAAATGCGGATGTACAGGGTTTCAACTTTTTGCCTCAAGTACGGCCGTACACAGGGTCCATATGAAAGAGTGTGAACACATTCCCCAAATAATTCCGAGAAGGCTGGCAAACTTGCAGACAAAATCCCCCAGAATATGTGGTTACTAATTTTTGTGACCGATGATATGAGAAATAAATTTTTAGACTTCTAAAACACCTGGGTTTTATTCCCAAAATTCGAGCCTACATCCTTCTGAATGACCAGTGCTTTCTACACACTAAATGAGTGTATGTGCCGAAGAGAAGCTATAACGATCTGGAGAGGTATCTAGCCTATGAATTTGGCATAAATTTCCAAAAGTATTAGAGACACATGTGTAGGAGACTCCCAAACAGCTATTCGCAATGTTTTTGTAAGGTCTACTCCTGTTATGTTTAGGTATGAAACTTACTACAAAACTATTCAGATTTAGTGAAACTAGGGCTTACGCTAGCCTAACGTATTTTAGTATAAGGAGAAATTGAGCTTGTACCGACTCATGGATATCCTAGCAAGAATTTCAAAACAAATACCTACGATTTTTCTTCCAAAATTTGACAAAGAGATAAAAAAATTGTTTTCTGTGCCCAGTGTTGGCTGTTTTAGCCCTCCTGACATCTTGCTGTGACTTTTACAGTCCCGAGGAAATTAACGTTAGTGCATTTCTGCAGAAATTTACGTTAAATTTTGACTTGTACAGCAAAGCCCTGAAAACTTGGTGGATTCTATCGTAATTGTAATGAATATTATTGTTGTTTAATTGGCCGAAAAACGGGGCTTTACTATACACGTAGAATCATAGAAAATTACTGTTGAAGGACACGCTGATTTCTCGTTTACTTTATGATGGAACTGCATGAGTATAGATAAAACCAATATCAGTCTGACACATCCATTTTATCATCTCCAGTATCAGTTAGCTGCTTAAGCAAGAATTTTCTTTGACATCATCATTGCAGAAACGTTACAAAGAAATCTCCTCGCACTCAATGAGTCCCCAATGACATACTGTGTATTAACTGTAGCATAATTTTTTAAACAACTTTCATGATATCGGGCTGTGTGCAAAATTAAAGTCAATGCAGTGGGGCCTTAATCACAGCCTGTGTATCCGCAGTGTATTGGCATGGTGGCTGCACAGGTAGTCACTGTTAGTGATACCAGTCACCTAGTGTAGACTCGGCAACTGCACCCCATGCAATATGCGATAGCAGGTGCTGCAAGGTGCGTGCCGCATGCGATCTATTTTATGGTTTGTGATAAGAGGCAAGAGCAATGTGAGAAAAATGTTGCAATTGGTAGTCTGTATTTTATCAGATAATATCTTCTAATCGAATTTAAAATGCCTCCTAATGAATGGTCAAATTTTAGGTAACAGAATAGTTGAATTTGAGTGTCAAATGGGACATGGTAACCGATTTTTTGGTTACGTGGTTTGGCGGTCACGTAACCAACACGCGACCGCGAACGATCGTTCGCGTGAAATCCGCAGGCCTGAAATTAAGGTGAAATCGTAATTCTACTCTTGTCCTTCACAGCGTGGTTGACTCAACAATCATTTCACACAGTGAGTCAAAGGGACGATCTCATATTTTAAGGAAGAAAAACACACGTTAAGGCCCATTTTCTTTGGACACGAGATGTCAGCAGTCAGATCGACTTGATTTCAGTCCTTGTACAAGTTTCGGTGCCTAATTGCTAGTAGCTGTCACATTTTAACATTTAAACGGTTAAAGGACCGGTTGGCCGTTTAACCGACGCTAAATTTAACCAACTGTTTAAACGCATTTCTTTAAAAGAAAGAAAGGTTAGCACTTTTTCTCCCCATGTTTTGCTTTGATATCTGTCATTTAGAAACGTATACTTGCAAATTCAATGACCAAATTAATGCTTTGGAAATAAACGGTCAGTGACTTTTCATTCATAGCAATGTAGTCTCATGATTGAATCGATTTCCACCTACTTAAAATGCCTTTATCCCGTTTGCAGTAGTAGCTCAAATCTGATTGCTAGTTCACAATACGGCTTAATGAATTAAGTTTATACCGTGATCGTAGCCTAAGACGCTCACAGAACGAATGTTAAAACAGAAATACCTGGACGCCCGCCAATAAGCTAGTTCGTAATTAGCAATTGCGCATGTGTCGTGTAGATGACCTAACTTTCCGGTAAAGGTCAGGTGAGATAGAATCCTCAACAAATTTTATCATATTGTCCAAACTTTGAAAATATTTGCCAATGTCTAGCGTCTTAGTCGGAGGCCACGAAGTAATACCATCTTCCTCGGACATCCAGTTTTGAAGACTCGCTGGATCAGGCAGTTTTCCACTCGGAATCTGTAGCAGTTTGCTGTAGCCTTCGCGTTTCGCGGAATCACTATCTGCACTTGTTGAACTACTTGGCATTGGCACGTAGTCTGGCATCTGGAAGGCCGCAAACACAAGCGCGACAAGTTCCTTTTTTCTCCCGGAAACTTTGAGCCCCCGTTTCTCAAAAAATCCTGCAGGGTCTTTACGTTCCAAAGCTTTATTTCATAAATGGACAGTGCGTCTGACGCCATCTCGATCGTTTAAAATGTCGGAAAAGTTGAGTGGTGTTTGTTTCATGTCTTCGGTGATACTGATAGCGTGGGTTTGTGTATACACGTTATGCCTAACATTGGTGGTGCCGAGCACAAACTGCCCTGGATTTATCGCACTTGACTTTTTGACCCATTGCGCAATAGTTCTCCATGGTGCAATTACGAACTAGCTTATATAGGCCTATTCAATACATTCCACACCTTCCTACTGTACCTTGCGTTACCTATACGTAAACGGAATGTGCAGGCTTACACGTGTTTGTTTTGAGTATTTCGTATAGCAGTACATAATGAATGCACGAACTACATATATCCATACGTAAATATTTGTTCAATGCATGCGCTAGGCGCACATCAAGTGAGCTACAATGAGTGTAAATACAAGGCAATCGAATTGCTTTGTCAAACTTTTGTTATGTTTCAGGCATCATTATTTCATAAATCATAAAGTGCCAGGCACACTCTAATTTCACACAAATTAACATGAATGCTTTACATAAAAGCACCTGCTGAAAATTACTACAAACTACGATGTAACAACTGGTGATTTAGCGGTAAAAACAAATATCGAAAAATGTAACTTTCCATAGCCTACCATGCCCAATGTTCGTGCAACGTACGTCAACTTCTGTACAAAGCGGGTGCGTATTAACCTTATATTATTGGCAACTACGAACCTGTACACATGCTCTGACTTACTATATGCTTTCATAGTGCGTTTCACTTGAACTTCTGTACAGAACACAGACATGGCCTATAGTACCGTCATTTGCCTATATTTCGCCCCATATGTCTATGAATTTGATACTTGGTCTCGTTCATTGTTAGGTTTGAATGAATCGAAAAGATGTGGTGAATGATCGCTAGATGTGCAAATTTACAGGGGTTTTTGATAATCACAGCATGATTACTTCATCAGAGATAAGGATACATGCGTATAGTTGCAATGTTTTTCTTCTGGAAAAATACTGTTCCACGGAACAGTTGCTTTTGGAAAGTTACTGTTCCGGCACTAAAAACACTGTTCTCGGAACAGTGGGAATTTCGACCCCTGTAGCAGGTGTCAAGATACTTTAATACTTTCAAACGATGGCAGAGATCATCCTATATCACTGTATTCACGAGCCTAATTTTCTCCGTTCATTCAAATACATTTTCCGTCTACACAACAAATACAGTTAAGAGGTACAATATCAGCATAGACAGGATACTAGAATGAACAAAAAGTTTAATGAGCTAGCAAGCTATAGAGAGATTTGATGTGACGTCACGCGCAATGGATTCCCAGGCACTGAAGGGCAAAACATGCAGTGAGCAAACTTACAGTTCACATGCATGGCATAACCATAGATATTCTACTGTGAACAATGGACGCATGCCTGTCAAAACCAAAGAGACGCGGGATCTGGCCCTTCAAAACAAAAAAGACGTGCAATCTTGTCCTTCAAAATTGCGTCTAGTTGGTTAAAGTCACGTGAATGAATTCCCTCTATAATGCAGATATCATCTTACAAACAGAGACAGAAAACTTAGCAAAATGAGAAGAAGATAAGGAAGAAAGAAACAAACAGATAACCGAGTGTAATTTGAAGTTATCTCTCTACTGTTTTGGGTTTCAATGTATAAATATACTCATTTTGCAAGACAAACTTAACTATACATAATGTTGTTTTACAGCCTCACTTTTACCGAGTATTGTACCTCAATTGGGACTTCTTCAATGAGTGAGTTTTTGAGCAGGAGAAATCACACACTAAAAGGCTGTTGACTTACAGTAGTCGCTTGAAATGCATGGTAACCAGACTTGCTGTAGTCAATTTTTTGTTGAATATTTATGAATTGTGTTGCGTGTGATCAGATGGTATATATGAGTAGCGAACAGTTTTCATGCAGATCAACAAAGAGTTCTTGCAAAATTTCGCGAAAGTTGGTATTATGAGTATAGCCCAATATTGGTGCAAAAGTGATACTCGTTGGCTTGGGGTGAGCAATTACAAAAACGGCCACTATGCAGTAGGTGCAGGAGTACACATCCTCCAGGTGGGCAGTGTGTGAGAGCGCCATGCATACACCAATGCTGTTAAAGAACACTCAGAAAAAAATGAAGGCCCAACAAATTTGTCTTAGTCATAGTCATTGTCATTGCATGACTACAGTAGGTTACTGCAGGTATCCATTATTGTCTGGATCTGTGGTCGTACAGTAGTCGAAGTACTGTACTGTAGCTGCATGAGAAGGTGTAACATCTGTTTTCAGCTGGATTTGTGGTCTTAGTGAAAGACATTGCATGACTTGGTTCCCATTTTTAGCTGGATTCATATTTAAAGTTTAAGTTAATGCCTGACTAGATATCCATTGTGGGCTTAATTTCAAAGCCTTAGTTGCAGTCACTGCTTGCAGTATCCATTTTGTAATGGATTCGTAATTAGTCTACAGTTTAAGTGACTGGGACGACGACCAGGAACCCGGATGAAGAGTGAATATGATTGAGATTGATTGCGGTGGTATTCTGTACAATAGATTTCCTTTGCCAATGCCTATGTTTTTGGTTTGTTTGTGCATTGAACATCTGTGTGTGGGTTCTGCTGTGCTTCAGAAATCAGACTTGCAAGTATCAAGTTGCTGTTCGTTGACACTCGACATACTGTACTCTTACTCTCTCTCTCTTGCACGGAGCCTTCCATCTTTTCCGTGGAGGTGCAGTCACAGTCTCTGTGAACTGACAAAGATGAAAAAGTTCACGAAATTGGAATTGAAAGTCTTGAGCAAAATTCTTAGGAAACCAATTAAAGTACTGTAGCCAAAAAGTTGTGCAGTGGTCATGGTGGGTGAAATGGCAAAGGGTGGGTAAAGTTTTGGTTTTTTTTTTAAATCTGTTTACAAAATAACGTAAATTTCTACTCAGTGAATATATTAGAAAAAAAAATGTAGCACAATTTTGCACTACAGCCTCCGATTGAAGAGTTTTCTCAAAGGGGAGCCCTCCCCTTACCCTCCCCCAGGCTGGAAATCCTGGGCAATACAATTTTAGGAAATGTGCTGTACCTCTACTTTGCTGAAATCTCTGAACTAGGAAAGTTGCTGTTATTTTGAGAACAACTCATCATGTATCTTGTGTACTGTATCTTTTTCTTGGAGGTGCAGTCGCAGTTGCAGTCACTGTGAGTGCTTCCTCCTGAGTCTCAGTACTGAAGGACATTGTATTCTGCAGAACCACTGGTGTTAATGCAGGCAGGCCAAAATGCAGTAAAATACCTACTGTACCAATCTTCAAAAATACAGAAGGAAAGCAGGCTCATACTGTACAGCAAGGTTTGCATCATGGCATAAGGACCTCACTCTGAAATGACCCAACAATGCTGAAGTTGAATGGAAGCAGTGATTCAGGTCCTGATTTCTCAACCAGTTGGCTGTGACCCACTTGTTAGCTGCAGAGCACCATGTAGTGGGTCTGCAAAGTCGGCTGGAATTTAAGTTAAAAATTTGGATAAGTCTTTCTTAACCACAACATTTTACCACTCCGGACACAGGCAGAATTTTTAGTAGTACAGAACTTACTGTACAAATACTGTACCTCGCTCTCGTTGAAATAAAATGTGTCTTGTATGGTTAATTTTATAGCTACTGTAGTTTTCAGGTTAAGACGAAGTATATATTGTCCTTGGGTAATTTTAATGGTCAAAGTTAACCTCCTGGTTGAGAAACTGATTTAGCATTACACTGTAGGTCATATTTTGAAACTCAATTTATCACACTGTTAAATTCAAAGGTCTCTGTGGTGAAATGATTAATTATTAGCAACATTGTTTCAGATAATATCAAAATTCTTTCTTCTTCCCCTGAAACTGTATGCAAACAGGTGCTGAAGGTCCTCAGATTGAAAATACTGTAAGCAACTGGTTTTTTTTTTGTTCCAATTTAGCCTAAAGTTTCGAAGAGCCAATTTTCCTCTCTTAAAATGATGACAACTTGGCATCACGACACACCGCTAAGTCAATGTCAATAAAATCAATTTTTGTCTAAAGAATAAAAGAATTAAGTATTACCAGACACCTATCCAAGAACAAATATCCCTTCTTGTGGGAGAATCAGGATGTGCTCACTGAAAATGTGCAAAAGTTCTCCAAAATTCCCTTCTCAAAGAACACCAAATTTTCTCCTCCAAAATCCAATAGTAATTTGTTCACCCAAACTCTCTAAAATTCAAATGATGCAACATCCGTTACTCTTGTAATGCAAAATATTTTGAGGAGTAAAGCTAGAGTTTATTGGTGAAACTGAATGGTTTAACAGGGAAAAATTGATTTTTCAAAATTTGCATAGCTATTTTGAGGTTTCTGGGCTTCTCTGTCACACAATAATCAATAACCCTAATGTTGTATACATGTACAAAATCTGCTACACAACTTTGCATTTGTGTAGCAATTTGTCCATCATGTGTAGCAAAATGCAATGCGATACCTCATAAATTATTCCCTGTTTAATAACGATTGGTGAGACTGAATGGCCTAATGATTTACAGTAAGGTATTTTTCTTTGTATGCCATATTGGTACATTTTAAATGCATTATTTCACTTTAAGGACGTTAGTTTGAGCATAATAGCTCCATGGTTGAGGAGGCTTAGCCTAGAACCATGATTTCCTTTGTTTAAAACAGCTATCAAGTTACATGATTACGATAGAATGCATTAATTAATACAAGTTCATGACCACAATAATGTGTTTCCTATCATTCATTTCACCTTTGTGACAGTAGCATTTCATACAAACTGAGTGATTACTGTATCTTGCAAGTGCACAGTGCAGAGATGTGCTCATGCCTGGCAGTGCTGGGCAACCCCACCTCACACCAGGGAGGCAGTTGTCAGTCGCAACTCCTCAGTGTGACCATTGAAGTAATATCCTCACAACACCCAGCTTGCACCAAAAAATTTCCACCCAGCACTAATTAAAAAATTTTGAGCCCCACCTGGCACAGATATTGTTGTCTAGAATGGGCATCTACAGTAACTATAGACCTGTGTTGAAGTGACAGTCGGTGGCTGGTCACTCAGAAAAACCTGGGCTTATTATTGAGTATGGACGTGGTTTATAAAGATTTTTCACCAAAAAGTACTGTTTTTATGCTGTTGCATACTGTATACATGTGCAATTTTTGGGATTATTCATCTCCATGGGTTTATGGAAAATTGAGTGAAATATACTGTATTTAGTTGAAATCTCTGTTGGCTCTAAAGCTTCTCCCAGAGCCTTGGTTCTTAAATGGTGGCCCCTTGGCCACATCAGCCTAGTGAGACACCCACTCCAGTCTGCGGAGCAAATGAGTTTGAAAAAAATTAAGGTTGTAAAACAAATGTGCCAGTAACCATTATCAGCAGTATTTAAAGGGCAAAAGCAGTCGCCCCAAACTTATTTAGAAGCAACAGCTAAATCTCACAGTTTTCTTCTTATTTCTCCTCAAAGTATCTTTCATAATATTTTAGGGCTTCAATATTATTGCATATTCAAGGTAAACCAATCAGTTACCTCTAGTAAATTTCACATTTGAGGAGAAAAAATGTTGTCACATGACTCTCAAGAGCCAATCATGAAACAGGACAGTCTACTTCACTACTTCAAGTTGGGGTGACTGCATTTCCCCTTTAAGCTATTCAGGATTTTAATTTGCAGTCTGAAATGAAGAAAAATGAAGAAAAACATAACTAAAATGTGTTTCAAATTTTAGCGTGTTTGGTGCGCACAAATTAGTGTTTGCTATTTCAGTAGTTATACTTAGGCTGGTGTAGGATATCCTGAGGGTAATTATGCTTTCCGAGTTACATGCAACCAAACTCTTCACTCATGGAGGTTATGGCCTTTTGTCTCACTGTCACCCACCCCCCACTGCCTCAACTTATTCTGTAAAATTGACAATGGTTGGGAACTTTTTGGCTGCCCCACTCCAAATTTCTGAATAGCTTCCTTGTATAATCCCATTCTTGTAACTTTCTGGTCAGTTTAATGCAATTTTGACTACAAAGATCATAAAACAAATAGACTTTTGCTCACAGTGTTGCTAGTTTGTGATAGATCTGGCTTGGCAGGGCTGGAAAAAATATTTTTTTCCCAACAAGCAAGTCAAATTTCCTATAATGTATACATGTTTTCATGTACAAAACTACCCAAAGTTTTTCAAACTGCCCATCTTTCCCTTTCAGATACCAAAATTGCCCTGCAGAGAGCTTCCCTCATTCCTGATTTTTTCCACCCTTGAGGCTGGGAATAGTGTGTGGTGTCTATTCTAAATACCATTCCTTTAACGTTTTATTCAACTTATATATAGGAATCCATTGCAAACTATACTAAAAGTTTTGCTCAGATTCAGGCAAAGACTTGTGGAGCTGATAAAAATGCTGAAAATTTTATTGTCCTGACAATTGTATTAAAGGCCCTCAGAACCTGAGAAATTACATTAAAGGTCCTTTTTCTTCATATTTTAATAGGGGAGGCTCCTGGAACTCCAGGGCTTGAAATAGCGGGCAGCACTGACAGCCATGGCTGTTGGGCCCTTACTGATGGCTGTGGTGCCCCTCAGTCAATTTCCTATGAAATAAAATACCTGTAGGCCGACAGCCAATTTGCTCATTTTGGCTGTGCCCTTTTTCAAACTTATTTCGAGCCTTGGAACCCCATCCATAGATATATCTTTGGTGCTTTTTTTTTGAGGACAACTTCTTCCTCATGAATAGTCTGTCCTTTCTTCAAATCTTGTTTCTGCTCCTGAAGGCCACAAATAAGTTGGTGAAGGGTTGCGAACAGTCCCTGGCTAACTTTAGTAGGACCATATATAGGCCAAACTAAAGGCATTTTTGGGCCAAAGCCAATGCATGATTGACATTCATAGACTGCATCACTGTGGTTATTGGAATTGTCTGACTTCAAAAGTAGATGGTTGGAATTGAAGTCCCTTCACCACCCTAATCACCAAAAACCCTAGCTATGGCCCAGCATGATGCAATGCTAACTGTCATGAACCATTCCCCCAAAATGACAAAATATATCTAGTTTTTCTGTATGGTATGTCCTGTTATTATTTGAAGGGCAGACATCTGAATCATGCGAACTCATTGTAAAAAGAATGTTTACGTGACACAGCTTACAACTTGAAGGCTCGATAAGTGCCATTTCTGCCAATCTGGGAGGCCTTTTTGGTTTCGATGATAAGAGAAACCTATGCATTCATGATGGCGTGTGTGTGTATGTATGTGTGTATGTTCGTGTGTGTGTGTGTGTGTATGGGTGTATGTGTGTATGTGTGTGTGTGTATGTGTGTTTGTGACACTTTGCTCGTTAACACGATATCTCAAGAAGGGAAACTCTGACAGTTCTCAAACTTGGTACATAGATGCCCCATATTGAGAAGAAGAACCCTATTGTTTTTGGTGGGGGTCAAAGGTCACCTGGGGTCACCGGGGGTCAAACTCTGAAAACCTTGTTAACACAATATCTTGAGGTAGGAAGCTTGGATGAATTTCATATTTTGTATGTAGATGCGTTATGGTATGAGGAAGAACCCTATCATTTTTGGTGGAGGTGAAAGGTCATCTGGGGTCACCGGGGGTCAAACCCTGAAAACTTCGTTAACACGATATCTCAAGAAGGGAAACTGTGACAGTTCTCAAACTTGGTACATAGATGTCCCATATTAAGAGGAAGAACCCTATTGTTTTTGGTGGGGGTCAAAGGTCACCTGGGGTCACCAGGGGTCAAACTTTGAAAACCTTGTTAACACAATATCTCGAGGTAGGAAGCCTGGATGAATTTCATACTTTGTATGTAGATGCGTTATGGTATGAGGAAGAACCCTATTATTTTTGGTGGAGGTAAAAGGTCATCTGGGGTCACCGGGGGTCAAACCCTGAAAACTTCTTTAACACGATATCTCAAGAAGGGAAACTGTGACAGTTCTCAAACTTGGTACATAGATGTCCCATATTAAGAGGAAGAACTCTATTGTTTTTGGTGGGGGTTAAAGGTCACCTGGGGTCACCGGGGGTCAAACTCTGAAAACCTTGTTAACACAATATCTTGAGGTAGGAAGCTTGGATGAATTTGATACTTTGTATGTAGATGCATTATGGTATGAGGAAGAATCCTATTATTTTTGGTGGAGGTGAAAGGTCATCTGGGGTCACTGGGGGTCAAACCCTGAAAACTTCGTTAACACGATATCTCAAGAAGGGAAACTGTGACAGTTCTCAAACTTGGTACATAGATGCCCCATACTAAGAGGAAGAACCCTATTGTTTTTGGTGGGGATCGAAGGTCACCTGGGGTCACCGGGGGTCAAACTTTGAAAACCTTGTTAACACAATATCTCGAGGTAGGAAGCCTGGATGAATTTCATACTTTGTATATAGATGCGTTTTGGTAAGAGGAAGAACCGTATCATTTTTTATGGAGGTGAAAGGTCATCTGGGGTCACCGGGGGTCAAACCCTGAAAATCTTGTAAACACAATAACTTGAGTTACAAAGCTTGGATGAATTTCATACTTTGTATGTAGATGCATTATGGTAAGAGGAAGAAGCCTATCATTTTTGGTGGAGGTCAAAGGTCATTTGAGGTCACCAGGGGTCAAACCTGAAAACCTTGTTAACCTGATATCTCCAGGTAGGAAGCTTGGATAAATTTCATACTTTGTATGTAGATGCGTTATAGTAAGAGGAAGAATCCTATCATTTTTGGTGGAGGTCAAAGTTCATTTGGGGTCACTGGGGATTAAACTCTGAAAATCTTGTTAACACAATATCTCCAGGTAGGAAGCTTGGATAGATTCCATACTTAGTATGTAGATGCGTTATAGTGAGAAGATGAATCCTATTGTTTTTGGTGGAGGTCAGAGGTCATCTGGGGTCACCAGAGATCAATGTCTGAAAACCTTTTCAAGATGATATCTCCAGGTAGGAAGCTTGAATAGATTTCATACGTGGTAAATTGATGTGTTATAGTGAGAAGATGTACCCCATTGTTTTTGGTGGAGTTTAAAGGTGATCTAGGGTCACCAGAGGTAAAAAAAGCAAACTTTCCCAAGAATATCACATGGGTTCACCAGAGGTCAAAGAGCAAAATATCCCAAGAATTCCCAAGATCGTCATCTGGGGTCATCAGAGGTCAAAACGCAAATTTCCCCAGAATTCCCAAGACTAAATAGTAATACAAAACTGTATTTTTCCAACATGTTAAGATAGTATTTGACCATTGACTGAAAGGTATGGGACATCTTGGCTTTATTTGGAATAGAACATACAGTATATCATCGAAACCTCAATGCATTTTTGCATTCTGGTTAGTAAAATGTTCACGTATGGTATGCTACGTGCCCAAGGTACCATTCATATATCAGTCACCCCTTTCACACACTTTTCAAGGGGTTAATGTGCCACTGAATCTGGCATGGATTTATTACCAGATTCACACAGGCCTAGCTGCCTAGATTTAGGCTATTATATGAAGACATTTAAATGTTTAAGCCTAAGGTCCACAATTTTATAAATACTTCAGAGTTTCCAGGGCTTTGCTGGACTTTTCCCCCCAGGATGTTGCCAAGTACCACATTATGGGCTCTACAATAGGATGTCTGTCTTGAAGTCTTGTTAAGTCAAACTGAGAACCCCTTGGACAAGGCCTTCGCTATAGCCTGCGTACATGTCTGTGGCCCACAAGATTTTTCCGATGAAAATGTGGCATGCTAATGAAAATAATTGAAAATCCCAGTCCTAGAGCCTGCAGAGTAATTTTTAGCTAGCGAAGTGTCAAAACATTGTGAGTGGCAGACTCTGCAATGAAGAAAATTGGGGGAGAGAATCAGTTAGCAACAAGTAGCTAATCAGTGTTTGATTTGATGTGATTTGATTTAAAATGGACAGCATTGTTTGCAGAGTAGTAAGAGTTGGAAGAATAACAGTTGAAATATCAACCCATTTGTAGATGGTGAGGAAACATTGATCATCAGCATTCACAATGCTTCGTTAAAATTGATTCACATTTGGAGATTGCTGGCTCCCAAATTAATTTTGTCCCTTGCGTGGATCATGGAGCTTAATTTTGCACGTTTGGAATTGCATTGGTTACTTCTAGCGCTATGCTTGGATGGACCCAAAACACCTTGCATTAAGTTATCACCTGGAAAAAAAAAATGTGATAACTTAAAGACATACACTCATCACCCCAAGTACATTTTTGGTTAGGGGATATCAAAATTCTCAATTGGAGACTGCTCTTTGATTGACATGAAAGTTTGAAAATTCAAAAGATGCAGAGTAGCTCACATTTCACAATGCAGAGAGAGTTCTGATTACACATTAGGGCCTTGTAATATAAGGTTTCACGGTACCGCAAAAATTTGGTACCGTCAATACCGCTACAAATGGTACCGGTAATACCGTAGTACCGGTACCAAAAGAGAAAATAGTCTGACTTTAAAAACAAGAAAATACCCGGAAAAACAACAGGTATTAACGTACGTGCCGTGTTCTGATCATCCCTGCCTTCCGCTACACTGTTAATGAATTAAGTACACTCAACACATTGGTAAACAAAAAGTGAAACCCGCCGAAAGCCAGCGTCCGAAAAACACGGGGAGCGGAGTGCGATTTTGAACCCGAAAGTCCCAAAAGAACACTCAAAACTGTACTTACAGTTACGAAAATAATTTCTAAAAATGATGAAAATCGCCTTCGTAAATTATCACCTGAAGTTTTTAGGTGGAACTTTTCCAAATTATTCCCATAAAATATTGGTTCATCAAACCTATTTCCGACCGCAATTATTACTATCAAAACATTTTTTGCAACATTTCATGTTTTGAGTTCAAGATGCCTAACAGTATGATAGCGCCGCAATCTAGCTAGCTTTTACCCGCGTAAATCATTTACTGATATAACACTCGTAGGATGGGGACTCCTATTTTCGTGCAGATAGGCCAGCTTCACATAGAGGTAGGCCTAACAATATAGGTACGTTCTGTACGATCTTTGGGACTGCACGAAAATATGAGAACGCCGTACTACTGAGTGTCTCAAAAATCTAAATCGACTTAAGCAAGTCTGAATTCACGCGACCACGACCACAACGTTCAATGGGATTTTACTGTGTAGTTTGTCTCACATAAAATAAGTCAATGGACAAGTCCCATTGACTCACTGTACAAACTGTTGAAAGAACGTTCTTCCGAAGATTTCTCCCACACACAGTTATGTCAATGGAGAAGTCCCATTATCTTACTGTGTTTGAAATCGTTGAAACAACGTTCATGTCAGAGCCAGCGATGCAATGATTCTTCGTAAGCTTACAACGAATTTCTTAATGATACGATGCCTTGTGTAAGCATAGGCAAAGTGAATGATACCAACTGCTATTAGTACATAATACAAATGTATGTGCTGATAACGAACGATCGTTCGAAAACTGCACACAATGTCGAAAGAAAGCAAGCCACAAGTTAGTGTGGGAAGTATAGGTTGGGCGAAATTTCCCGTTTCACGTGGTAATTTACATACATAACAGTTAAAGGGCAATTTCCGAAATTACGAGGGGAAATTTGTGACAGAAATGATGCAAAATGGTTACAGAATGAACGTTTCATGGTTACATTTTTGATTCCTTGCCGAAGGCAGGCAAGGAATCTATGCGATGGTGATGGCGTGTGTGTGTATGTGTGTGTATGTGTGTGTGTGCGTATGTATGTGTGTGTGTGACGCTGCTTGTAAACACTATCTCAAGAGTGGTAACCCCGGGTGATCTCATACTTGGCATGTAGTTTGCCCATATTGAGTAGATGAACCCTATTGTTTTTGGTGCCGGTCAAAGGTTATTTGGGGTCACCAGAGGCAATTTAGTGAATTTCTTTTAGCAGCTGTAACTCGGTGTCCGTTGTTCCAATTGAGTCATAACTTCAGGATAAGATTGACTGGTAAGAGGTGGAAATATTGTAATATGATCCGCATTAATATGAAAGGGTCAAAAGGTCAGAAAGTGATGTTTTGTTGATATCTCGCCAATGAAACATTTTAGGGGGATGGTGTAATGAAAAGTTGTGTTCGTCTATGTGAAATACACGTGATGACCTACTTTGACCTCAGTTGACCTCATTTGACCTTTTGACCTTTGTGGCTTTTTTGTGACCCCTGGATTCGTCTTGTTGAGACAAACCAAAACGGCAATTATAGTACCCTCCTACGATGTTCCTAACTCTAGTTATTGACATTTAAGTGAAATGTTAGAAGTGCACATGTGTTATATGCGTTGGAATGCGAGGTATGCGGTGTGATAACTCAATAACCAAGTGCCATAGGAGGATGGCATAATGGAAAGTTGTGTTCGTCTATGTGAAATGCATGTGAAGACCTACTTTGACCTCAGTTGACCTCATTTGACCTTTTGACCTTTGTGGCTTTTTTGTGACCCCTGGATTCGTCTTGTTGAGACAAACCAAAAAGGCAATTACAGTACCCTCCTACAATGTTCCTAACTCTAGTTATTGACATTTGAGTGAAATGTTAGGAGTGTATGTGTTATATGCATTGGAATGCGAGGTATGCGGTGCGATAACTCAATAACCAAGTGACATAGGGGGATGGCATAATGGAAAGTTGTATTCGTCTATGTGAAATGCACGTGCTGACCTACTTTGAAGTCAGTTGACCTTATTTGACCTTTGTGGCTTTTTTGTGACCCCTGGATTCGTCTTGTTGAGACAAACCAAAAAGGCAATTATGGTACCCTTCTACCATGTTCCTAACTCGAGTTACTGACATTTAAGTGAAATGTTAGGAGTGTATGTGTTATATGCGTTGGAATGTGAGGTATGCGGTGCGATAACTCAATAACCAAGTGACATAGGGGGATGGCATAATGGAAAGTTGTGTTCGTCTATGTGAAATGCACGTGATGACCTGTTTGACCTTTTGACCTTTGTGCTTTTTTGTGGAGCCTGGGTTTGTCTTGTTGAGATGAACCAAAGAGGCAATTAAACTACCCTACCATGATGCTCCTAACTCAAGTTACAGACATTTTAGTGAAAGGTTGTGATTGTGTGTGCATAATGCATTGGAATGTGAGGTGTGTGGTGTGATAACTAATAACCAAGTGATAAAGGAGGATGGCATAATGGAAAGTTGTGTTCGTCTATGTGAAGCACACGTGATGACCTACTTTGACCTCATTTGGTCTTTTGACCTCTGTGGCTTTTGTGTGATGCCTGGGTTTGTCTTGTTTAGACAAACCAAAAAGGTAATGATGCTACTCTTCTATAATGCTCCCAACTCAAGTTATTGACATTTTAGTGGAAGCTAGGTCATGACTGTGTGAACATGTTACTCATTGGAATGCGATGTATGAGGGTGCGATTTCTAGAACTGAGTAATCAATTTTTTATTTGAGTCACAAAAGGTTGACCTTATTAACATGATGATATCTTACGTATGATAACTGTGAGGGATCTCATGCTTGTCATGTAGGTGATTCATGTTTGTAACAATATTTCATATGGCAAGGAATCACTAAGCCTTTTGGCTTTCTAGTTATATTTAAAGGAACACAAGGCAGTTATCATATGGATTATAGCAGGGGTGTGCAACCTGCGGCCCGCGGGCCAAATGCGGCCCGCGACTTCATCCTGTGCGGCCCGCGAACCAATTTTGATTTGCCTAATTTTTGGCCCTTGTACTTCTTGTTATTTGACCACAACTTGAAGTAAGTACAGGATATTATGAAAACAAAGAAACGATCACTTCCTTTGTAAGGTGGATATTCTCGACCATTTCAGTATTTGATAAATTAAAGAATTCACTTGTAAAATGCATTCTAAATCTGAATTAACATATTTGTCGACAAAATAGAGATGCAATACACGGGACAAGTTTCGCCAACAATTAGTAGACCCATACTACAATATTATTCGAGTGCATGTGGGTCTGCCTAGATGGGCACATTGGTCACTAACGGAGGAGAGGTGGGGTAAGGGGTGGGGAAGGGTGGGGGAAGGGGTGAGGGTGAAACACCACCCTCTATACACATCTCTGTTCCACTGCGGCCCCCAGATGGTCACAGCAACATGATTTGGCCCGGTGTTCGAAAAGGTTGCACACCCCTGGATTATAGTATTTATATTTCAGTTATATTCCATTCAATTGCAGTAATTTTAGATATTTGTTTTGACGTATTGTCGGGTACTGTTCTCCGCGGTACTTCGGTACCTTGTAATTGGTGGTACCGTACCGTATCGGTACCGGTACATACCGGTACTCACAAAAATACCGGTATACCGTGAAACGTTATTGTAATATGCTCGCCAAAACATGACCATAAACGAAAGGGGATATGGCATCCCCCAAACCAGGGAGTTGCTAGCAGCTCCCTACTCAAACATATTTGGGAATAGCCATACAGTAGAGTTCTAAAGACTTGGTGACTGCACTTTGATTGAAATTCATCCAAAAAATATAGCTCCACTCATGTTGGTCAACAATGACTTGTACAGTCAATTGTGTTCACAATTAAGCCCACTCACAGTGTCTGTCAATCATGCAGGGAGCTGCCACTGGTATATGCCTGGAACATATTAAACTCAGTGCAAGCTATGTAATGTGGCTCTGTCTTGGAGGTGTACCATGGTTGCACCAGGGAGTTGCAAATCGCAGTTCCCTGGTTTTACTGCTGCCTTGGTAGTTCTTCCATGGATGGACTGCACAAGAGCTTCCTGTTTAAATTGGAGGTAGGGGCTAAATGTAAACTCAGGAGGATTTTACTCTGAAGGGTGACATTAGATAGCCTGTAGGCAAAGGGATAGGAAGGAGGGAGGCTAAAGCCTTCCAGTAAAAAAATGTGGGGTGAAAGTATGCTTCCACCCCCTCAATTCAAGGATGTAAACCCCTTATTTGTTCCCACTTTAAAAAATGTTAAAATTTGCAGTAGCTTTCCTCAAAATTTGCCCATTGTATTGCACCAAATTGCATTTAAGGACTCTCAAAAATCCAAAAAATTTCCAAAAAGGAGGGAAACACCCCTCCCTTTAGAATCCTCCCAAGATGTCGGTCCAAAACAGCATTCAGCCCCCCAGTCAGGAACAGCTTTCTATGCCTATGAAACTAGGTTTGTATCTACACGAGGAGCTTAATACAGTGTTGGGAGGGGGAAGAAGTAACTTAATTGGGAAATTTTATGTCTGGGAAGACTGGGGATGACAAAATTTGCTCTTTAAGTCTGTCCACATGTTAAACACCTATAGACGGCCTATGTTGATTGGCAGCAGAAACAGCAAATTCAACTATACCTCCAAATACAGACATCTTAAAACCTTCTGATTGTCAGTAACATGCAAGTCATGGAAATGTACCCGCAGAATTGCACAGCAGAGTAACTGTACAATGAGGCAGTCTCAGATTACAGTACATGAGGGTAACTTGCTTGGAAAAAGCTGGTATGCTGTAGTATAGAAAACTGATAATGGGTAATGAAAAGAGAAATTATTATTAAGTGTGATTTGTTAAGACAGTTTTGAGTTAAGGTAATAATCAGCTTTTGCCATGAGAATTTGAACTGTTTAGGGTGATGAAATTAATCCTCTTGCTCAGAGAATTTTGGCCTTGAGGCTTGAGGAGCATTAAAATTTGGTAATTACTTACGTAGAGACCATGAATATGGGGGTTAGGGGGAAGGGGAGAAAAACCTGTGAGATTTAAGTAACTTTTCATCAGGTGGCTTTTAGTGCAATATTTTATTTTTACTTCATATTTGAAATTAAGTCAGTTTTAAAGGATTATGTTATATTATGTTTAAGACTCTTCCAAGGGAAATGTAATAAAAAAGTCCATCTGTAGAGAACACAAGTGGCTATTGAACCCCAAATCTTCTGATTGCTATAATCAGCCTCATGTTTCAAACACTGGCTTTGATTGATTTCAACAGTTACTCTCACTGTTTCCCCATGACTACCAAGATTTGTGATGGACAACCAAAAGTGATTGGCTGGTTGTCCAGCAGAAATCAGATTTCATGAAGAAGGAACCAGATGGCACCCCCTGCAGCTTAAACATTTCTTTTTGGCCATTTTAAATTTCCTTTTGGATAACCGAAAAAGAAGTTGGGTTGTTCAATGGACAACCAAAAATTTTCTTTAAAATGGGGGCTTGAAACATCACTGCCTTCATCAGCCTTGTTGTACCACTGGTTCAGAAGACGCCATGATTACATTTGAGCAGGGGGTTGCTATTTGACTCCCTGGTTTGAGTAGCAGTGGTACTCCTGAATGATATGCACTTTGTATTATGGGCACTCTGGTAGTCTAAAATGGAAGAGTGGTGTGATACTCTATGTAGGTCATGCAGCTGTGGCAGGCGAAGATATGAATAGTGATGTTGCAATGTCCGTTGGGGAATTCCCAGTCTTAGGTAAGGCGCTGTAGATTCATATGATAATAGTTTGCCAGTCTGGGCGTCTACATCCAAGTATCCATTATCATGGTCAGGAATGTTTGCATACTAGGAAGGACAATTACACCTGTACAACTTTCCAAGTAAGAAGTGTGTGAAGATTATAGGGTCAAAAAAATTTTATTTTCTAACTCTCTATATAAACAGGATACAAAAATGATTATTTCAAGGAAATCCTGATGGTCTTCAACAAGTTCAGTGTTCTCTTCTGTAGGCTACAATATTTCATTCCAGAGCAATGTGTTCTAAGTACATTATGCTGATAGCATGGAACTTCTTGCATCATTTTCTGTTGAAAGTTTAATTCATTTCATAATATTGGAGTAGAAAAAAGTGTGGAGGAGGCAAGAGGAAACTAGATTCAACTCTTTTACATTTGAACAGTTGAGAAAGGTTGTAGTCACATGTAGTTGGTTGTTGGATTTGGGTCAGATTTATATGAGAGTTGTAAGCTTTAATTTACAGTAGTCACTTTTTCTGCAGGAAGTCAACTAGTTTTAGCTACATAATTTGAATGACTCAAGCTGAAGTCGTTGACTCTAGTCGCAGTGATGTTTCAATATGGGAAAATTCTTTAGAATTTGTGGAAGTCCAGTAGTTTTGGAAGGTTCTTCTGACTCAAGTTTGCAACTTCATTGCAACTGCTTATTGCTCTGCATCATGGTTCCTTGAAGAACACATTGCCAGACTGCCATTTATTTGGTCTGAAAGTAAAATGTCTGTTATTTCAAAAGATAGTAAAAAACTGTAGGCAAGCTAGGTTTGCCATCCTGGGGCAACTTTGGGTCTAAGGGGAGGGATGCTACATATATTTACAGTAGAAGAGATTTTCCTATGTTAGGTGGAAGAGTGGAAATACAGAGTGATGGATGGAAACATAGTGCTTGGCTGCATTGCACACAGTAGTGCATCAATACACCCCTGATGGTGGTTTTAATGTGTAATTGGTCTCTTTTATGTATAGATTTGACTGGTGTTATGCAGAAGATGATTGGATATGCCCAGCCAACCTCATGCCAGTTTTCAAACACAATGGATTGTAATGGAAACTCTTGGGCTCATCAGCAGAAGGACCAACATGCTTTAGAAGATAGGGTAAGTGTAACAGAAATGATCTAGGAATGGGAAGAGGGTGCATACTTTAAACTAGTTTTTGTTGATTAAATGTAAGCCACAGACAGTAGCATACTCTATGTGGCAAGGGGTGTAGACTGAATCAGGAAGACCTAGTATCAGCCCCACCCCCTCACCGTACAGTACAGTATGTCAGATTGTGCATCAAAATTTGCATAGGCCCTTCATATTCATGACTGTAAATTAATGTGGGAGACACCTGTGTAAACTGCAGTAATCTTAACTGTAATTTGTGTAAAGAGGCAATGAAAAACTGTAGGCCTTCCGTTTCAACATGTGGATAGTGGATACAACCAAAGGCACGTCCGTGTGACCAAGATTCAAATCAACATTTGTGAAAGTGTTATCAGACAGCCACTTGCAGATACATACATACTCTCATGATTGTAACAATGATTGTCATTTCAATTGTAAACACACAATGCAAAATGTGACCTAGCAAGTTACTGCATGCATGGCGGTCTGTCCAGATGCATGATGGTAAAAACTTGAGTAACAAGGGTTCATTGTGAACTTGTGAAGGTAATTGATGGGCACAAGTAGTATTCTAAATAAAGCTAAGAAGAAATACAATTAATATTATTACTTTTTTTTACATACAGTACCAGTTTAGGTACGCTCAAACTCCTGCATACTGTATGTATCTCCATAGCATTTTATACTCATGTTAGATTCAAATCTGTGATTAAGATTGAATTTTATATGATGAATAAACCAAACTGCAGGTTGTCTTCGTTAGAATCTAAAATCTGAGCAAAAGCAACTTTATAGATCTTCATTACAGTGTGTAGAACTGAGCCATCTGTTACAAAGTGTCATTACTTGGATGAGATTGACCAAAAAGAATATAAATTCTGTACAACTTTACACAGAGCTCTTTTCAGGGCATTATTGAACATGTACAGTAGCCTAACTGCAATGATGTATGAATTGTCTATTTTGCACAGTGTCCAGAGCTTGCAAAATTGCTTGATATGGATCCTCAGAACTCTGCCATTGCCCAGTTACAGAGAGTTGCAGCCAACCATTTGCCAGATGTTTCTCCAGGGGTGAGTATCAGAGTAGTACAGTGTGTGGAAGGGTATTCAGGAGGATATGGTGGAGAATTTTGTAGGAAAAACGTTGCTTGACTTTTGTAAGAATCAAAACAGCTTGCAAATTCAGCACAAAGAGGCAGCAATCTTTGAGCTTAACTTGTCAAAAATGTGGCACTGTATCTCTTCTCATATCTAAGGAATTAAGTGACAGATGTAACAGTTATAACAGTGTACCCCTCTCCCTCCCTACCACCTCTTCTTACCTACCCCTCCCCACAGCCTCCCCTCCCCTCCCCCTCCTCTTACTTCATCTGTGCAAACACCTCTGCTACATATGCGACACAGCACCTCTGTCAGTCAGGTGGCAGGTATGGCTTTGGTCCTTGTTATCTAGGAAATTTTGTGATGATCAATAATTACGGTGTATCAGGATCTGCCTTTAAAGCATGCATACTCTGCATACTATGGGCAGGGTAACTGTATACAGTGGTTGACAAATAATGCAACTTTGTTCCATCATAATCACAGTTTTACTGAGGTCTGAAAATTAGTTTCATTTTGTAAGGTATTATGATTCCATTTGCACGATAGGCAACTATCACTTTATTGGGCTATTGCATCATTACTGCATAATTTCAGACAAAATTCTGGTAAAAGCCAGTTTTTTGATGAGACTGAGATATATATCCTTAATCTTGTTGTTCTGATTCCTGTCAACTCACACATCAATATTCAGAGTGGGTATGTTGTGAAGAGTTGAGAAAGACAGCACCTGAATTGCAAAATGCACTATTACCATATTTGGCGGGTATCATGTGAGTAGTATCAGGACAAAGGAATTCTTGGCATTGCCAAAAATGTACTGCACTAGTCTGTATGGCAGCTTTGCAGGTGTCACGAGGTCAACTGTTAACTGATTCATCTATTATGACCTTGACCCCTGTGGCTGCTTCAAAGATTCAGTATGTGATGGAACTGTTTCTCTATCAGAATGGACATTTGGTCATGGTCAAAGTCTCCAGAAGTTGGTTTTAAGTTTTTATATTCAGACAAGTTAGGAGATGAATTATATATGTCCACACATGAGTTTTTAAAACAGTAATTGGAGTGTGAGGTTTTTTGCAAGCCTATAAACAACCCAATGCTCTAAAATTAGTGCTCAGACCAGTGATCCTGATAGTGAGTCAGCCAAAAAAAAAAGTTGTAGATGATGATATTTTTCAATCTTTGACAACGAAGTTTAGTAGAAGTGACAGGTGCAGTGAGCACTGGATAGACAGATGTATGCAGTATTGTTCTAATGAAAAATTCAATTGAAAGTGAGCCCAGTATGGCAAAAATGCAAGTGATGTCTCCATAATGTTCTGAGTGCTGGGCAGTTGCCTTGTTGGGGTGGGGTTGGGGGGGATGAGGAGGGGAGTAATCTTTGGTGAGGGAACAGGCTTCTTTTAGAGATATGTCTTGCTAGATATAAATGTAGTCCTGGGCAGGATTCATTATGATTGTACTCACAGCTGGTTGGATCTGCCAGAGTTGCTCAGCATGGGTACATCCCTGTGCCTATGGATACTAAACCATTATTTCATCAAATTTGCCGATGATGCAAGTCAGGATGTGTTTTGCATCTTGGATGGTTTCAAGGAGGCACTTTACATTTGAAACTACAAACATCAGGATTTCCCATGGGTTTTAGAGAGTGTGAGGTGGTATTAATAGCCAGTGGGGTAATATGGTGCCAGCTTTTGTACCAGGAGTTAGAACAGTTATCAATGTTTCTATAGCTAGTACAGTAAAGGTAGCAATTATGGCAAATTTCTGTGAGGTGGTGGCCAAAAACTGTGAGGTGGCCACCTCACAAAAAGAATGCCAAGGGAAACCCTGTACATGTACAGTACCTGAAAAGAAGTTGGTACTGTTGTGCCTCTGTGCTCAAAGGAAAATCTCCGCTCCTGGGGTGTTAGAGATATCACCACTATGGAGCATTTGTCTGTCTGACCATCTGTTGGTTATATGTGTGTTTGTCACTTTACACCTGATGAAAGACTGTTCTCATTATTTTGCCAGAAATTTATTGTAGCTACACCCTACAGTGTTAGCCTTTAGAGCTATTGCTACCTTATGGTCTATGGTGCATTTTCTGTCAGTCTGTTTTAACTGAAAAAACTGTTTCTTAGGTTTTGCTATAAAATTACTCTAGGTAAGGTGTTAGAAATGTCACAGGCCAGTCTCTCTGTTTGTCTCTCTGTCTGTATCTGTATGAATTAGCATGTGATCAAAGTGCTGCTCAACCACTCATCTCAGAATGAATTGTTCATCAGTTATGGACACAGCAATAAGTAAAACTGTAGATGGAGTGTTCAGGAATGAGAATCTGGAACTTGGTAGTTGAGGTTGTTCCTTGAATAATCATTTGAGGTATGGAAATTTTGACTTACAATGTGTAGAATGTTCTATTTCCCTTGGGTACACTTCATAGCCTTGCATATATGAATTTGTCTCACAATGGTTTTGGACTGGTTGGTCACAAAGGATGCTCAGAAATTTGAGGTCCTTGCAACTACACAGCATAGTGGCATGATTGTGAATACCTGCACACAGGCACATATAGGCCTTACATAGTCAAGAGATGGTTCAGGAGGGAGATGGGGCGTCCAATTCCCCCTCCATGACTGAAGTACCAAAAATTACTGTTTGTTGGATTTTTCCCCTATCCTCCACTGGGAAGTTGTCCCTGTAACCCAGAAGGGGCCCTGAGGGACAGGTCCCTGATTCCCACACCAATAGTTAGGGCTTTGCAGTCTGGCAGTGCCCCTTACAATATGTCATTGGGTTGATGTGGTCTGAAACTCCCTACAGAACAAAATCCTGGCTACACACCTGCTGTGTATACAATGTAATAGAGTCATGCTATTGATAACTTTTTTTCCCCAAATTCTGAAGTTTAAAATTCTTTCTTTTTGCAGAATTATTCATTACCAAAAACAGCACATCATGAGAGACTAGTTGCAGCTAATGGGCCTCAGGAGTCAAGGAGTGGTACTCAGCTGGAGAGGCTACCCAGACCACATGCTGGAAGTCCCTCAGTGTGCAACAACAGTGTAACCACTCGTCCATGCCAGTCAGGCACACTGACTAGTCCCTCTGTAAGTGGTACTTTTCTTGTCACAGACTTCCAGCTGTCTCTTCTAGTGCTGTAATAAAGCTTTAGTTGCGTCTGGATGTGTGCTTACCTTGGCGGAAGGTTTGAATGCAATCTTTCTAATGTACGTATTCCAACACAGTCATACAATGACAGAGATCGTCAGTATACACCATTAATTTTATTTGAAATTATTATTTGGACGGATGATTGGTTCTTATATATATATGAATGTGTGCATACTTGCCAACTATTCTGATGTAAGTGGAACTGTTCCGTTTTATGAACTTTAAAACCCCATACAAGTCAGAACGTTCCGTTTTCTAACTTTTAGTATTAAAATGTAAATGATCAGAAAAAGCGTGAAGCAACAGCTTGGCAAAAATAAAGTCAGTCTTTGCATACACCTAAGTGATTTCAACATATATTGTGAACATTTAGACAGGAAAAGAGGAGTTTCTCCCCCTTGACCCCACCCATTGAGGTTAGGGCTTGTGCGCTTGCCGCTCACAGTGAATCATATGCTACATATGTTCCGTTTTCTGAGATGACAATGTAGGCAAGTATGTATGTATTGCAAGGTGGAGCTTAAAACAGAAATGTTGTGAGACTGTTTTTGCACAGTATAAGGCAAACAGACTTATTCATCAATTGGGTGAATTGTACAAGTATGTGAGGGTAGTCACACACACACTTACATAGTATTGACCATGTCACTTAGAATAATGATAATCAGACTTCGAAATCAACTTGTTGAATAATTATGACTTGGTCTCGATTGGTGTTTGTATGTATGAATTTTACATACAAAAAAAGAGGTAATTCTTGGGAAAGTTTGGGGTTGTGAGTGTTGTGAGTGCAGCCAATGCAGGTGGAAATTTATAAACATGCCCTCAGGTAAGGTGTACACACCCAGTGTCTACTTCTTCATGCTTTTAGAATCTGTATTGAAGCTCTTATTTCAGCACTCTTCTGAATCTGAAGTCTGGGTGGGATGGGTGCACACGCTCCAGCGGTGATGGTGAATGGGCTAATATGCCCTATTAAGCATGACTGTATCACTTACCAACAGCTGCTCTCTGACAGGTTGTGTTACATTTACTGGAATGGAAGGTTTAGTTTCACTTTGTCAGTCAGTGGTCTTGTGGATGTTTCATTATATTACACAAGAGCTGTCAATCTAAGGTGTTGGGCACCACTTTATGGTATGCCATGTTCTTACACGTGTCAGTGGTGAAAATAAGAATTCGAGAACCAGGGACCATCTTTTAATAGAAAAAAAGCCTGTTTTACCTTTGTTTGGATGAAGCTGGGCCACTTAGGAAGTTCGGAAAACCAGGGATCACTGAATTATTTCTGCAAGTGTTTTCTCTCTAAGTTTTTATGTGCGTATGTGGAACGTTGGTTAATGTTGACCTCATGAAAAATTCAGGCAAGGGTAATCAAGGTCGAATCTCCCCTGTAAAGTGTCCCCAATCTAAAATAAAATCAGTTGAAGGAGTGATCACTTATGGCATACCAGGACTGGAATGTCCCAGGACCCCTGCATACTTTAAGCTTTGACAGTTGTCAAAACTTGTTATCTAATTGGCAGAATGCAAAAGTGAATAGCAATTTGTCATACATTCACCATGCCCATAACAATGGTAGGCAACCATTTTACCTTTCCGTATGGAACATGTTGAAAATTGCATCAGTGGCAACAGGACACCATAGTCAATCATTAAAATCAATGAGCATCTTACCACTTTTGTCTAGATTTTCTGTCCAGAGTGAAAAAAACGTCTGCATAAATGTACTATGAGAATACACACTAATAGTGCAATTAATCTACTTCGCCCCTCATTACTGGACTATCGCCCATAAAATGCGCTTATAAGGCCGTTATTACTCATCCCACGACTGGCGGGTTGTCGGCTTCACAAAACCGAGCAAGCCCCTCCATGGTTCGGTCCCCTGTGGGCTGGGGGTTGTAGAATATGCCCACGATATTTCCTGCCTGTCATGAGAAGACTAAAGGGAAGGACTTCCACCGTGTTTGAGCTGTTTTTGAAACCAAACTTGAACTTGAACCGTATTTAAGCTTTACCTTTTTATCTAGTTGACACTACATAACACATTCGTGTTGGTGTGTCCTTAAATCTCATCTAACTAGCTAACTCTCATTACATCCTATTTAAACTTGTAATCCCTTCTTACCCACAGTAAGGCCCTTGCAAGCTTTTAGTAGGACATTGGTTCTTAATGCCTTGATTGTTATTAGGTAGCTTTGGGATAACTTTGAAATGAACAGAACTGAAGATTAATCTTCATGTGGCTACATCAGTGAAGTGTTACTGAAGCAACATATGACCTCCATCAGTATGGTACCTTAAAATACTGCTCTCTACAGAGATTAGTACATTCCTCCAAGTTTGTGGGGTGGCACTCTTGTGTATTCTTCTATTCATCATGGCTTTGAGGTTTTGAGGTTTACCTCAGGAAGGTATGTTGGTAAATTCTTTCATTGACCTTCTCGTCATTTCTTGATGAAGAATCTTCTTTTCTCAGAAAAAAAAAGAAAAAAGAAATTGCAAAAACCACATTGCCTTTATTCCTCAAGTATTTGACTATGTATTAAAAGTGGTGATGAATGCCACACTTCAGTACCACCAAGGTCATTTCTAGAGACCTGCCAGCCAACAAACCTGGTGTAATGAACTCCATTGTGTACCATGTCTTTATTATTTACTCCATTTGTAAAATTAGTGTTTGCACCGGGTTCCCAACCGACAATGTCAGGACCTGGTTCTGAAATTGCTACCCGGATCCAAAGTTTCACTAACATAGATTGCACGTGTGACAGAACACTTAACATGTTACTTTTTCCTGTCAAAATTTATCACGCTCACTAAGGTGTAGCGGTATTGCCAATATAAAATATCGATATACCGACCTGAAAATATCGATAATATCGATAATATCGATATTTTCGCAGAATGGGTACGCACACTATACATATGAAAAAACGAAGTATGGGAAGGTATTACCATGTACCCGGCCCCTGACGACTTAAATGCCGAATTTTACTACGTTGGTAGCGAAAAATAAATCAAGATTTGTGCAGAAAAATTAAAAAAAAAAAAACTGTGTTTGCATTTAACATTTGAGTAGTTGCAGTCGCGAAGTAACTTTCAATTACTTCTTTGGGAATATGTC
The DNA here is from genome assembly GCA_029531755.1 of Holothuria leucospilota. NCBI lineage: Eukaryota > Metazoa > Echinodermata > Holothuroidea > Aspidochirotida > Holothuriidae > Holothuria > Holothuria leucospilota. Next base: position 24,528,497 of record CM055969.1, read on the forward strand.
TTATATAGCTTTTAGTGTTACTTCAGCATTACACCAGACGATCAAATATCCCTCCATCTCGCTAAAGCAACAGCCATGATCTAAAAAAAATCTGTAGGAGGTCTTCCCCTAAATAACTAAAAAATAGTTTCAAAATCTGTGATTATTGGTTTCACTGACCATACAAACATTTTTAAAACGCGTGGCCCAAACATTAGCGTAATTCCCACCCCTTACTAGCATGCGCTACGCCAATTCCTTCCACTATCAACAGCTTGTGTTTTAAATATTTTTCTTTCAAACAAAATATGGCATATTTTGATTCGCAAGTTTTGGGATAAGTAAAAAATGTTCCTTTTGGACTTACGTAAGCCAGAGGCCTTCTCCGTTTGTCACAAAGAAGTACGTACCTCTTCACCTAACTCTCGTAAAATACCTCGCAAGTAGTTCACTATGCAATGCTGCATCAGAACGGCCTTGTTTAGTTAGTCACTATATATCTAAAATACCTGCCGATATTTTCGATATCAACTATTCGTCGGTATTACACTCAACTATAACCACTAAGTTACTAGCAGTCGATATTTATACCTATTATTCAGACATTCCGATAATCTATGAATGCAGTACTGCTCGTAGTGAAAATCCAGGCACCGTGCAGTCCGCTGTTGGTCTGCAGCTCGCTAGCTTCTCGGCACTCTCGCACGTGTCCAGTACCTGGGATGTCAGAATTTTTCCGAAACTTTCAAGTGCAGCTATAAGAACTTTTACGCAGCTATTTTTGCAGGATCATCCCCATCGTAGTGTCAGCGATCTTTTTTTAATGTATGGAAAAATATTACAGTCGAAACTACTCGCAAAATTCCGCCCAAACAAACAAAATATACATCCCACAAAATAGTTAAAAAACCCCTCGTATCAAAGTACGCTGATCCAGTCAAAGGTCACAATACTCCTATGTATGCTGCATAGTTTGTTTGGAAGAGTCCAAACTGTAAATATTTTCTACAGTTACTACATGTGTTGCATGTACAGACTGATTGCGGCGTGTTCGTACATGTTTGCATACATTCATGTTGTCAACAGAATTAACGTAAAGCTTCCCCAACGAAAAATTACGAAGCTGTACTAAAACCTATATGGCCTATGGAATCACATACGTAGTACAGTATGTGTACCAACACTGAACTTCTAACGAATGTATTTGCGAAAATGTTACGTTATTTTCTGTTTGTGGAACTTTCTCTGTGAGATAGTCTCAGATAGATCATCCTACAGTAAGTCTGAATATCATGAAAAATTAGTTTACTTGTAAGGTCTTGGAATAAACTTGCATGCAGTAACCAATTCTGTAGAAAAAACTTTCGTGTCACTGACACGGCTCATGAGCTAGCTCTGTACATATTCAGCCATTTACGCCCCACGTGTACTTTGGCAGTCGATCACCAGTCTGTACCGAATCCACTGTGTACGCAGTAGGCCTACATTGAAGTATTCCACTGCGTATGCAAACCACAGAAATAATCCATACAGTATGCCTATATGCTCTTAGCATTGTGATGAACAGCTCAGTATCGTGCTACGAAGGTCACAAGAGGTGAACCTAGACCTACGTAAGCTAGGCCAAAGATTCGTTGGTAACTTGACTCTATCGATGGTATTGGTTTTTAAAAACACTCGTATCGGTTATGAGTCACTGCTGTTAAATATCGATATTTGTGTTAAGTGTCGCTATTTTAGAAGAATCGGTATCCAAGTGAATAGTAGAATATCGATATTATTACTATATATAGACTTTACTATATATCGATATTTCTGAAAACGCATATCGACGATATTACTAAGGAGCAAATATCGACTAATATCGATAATATCGATATACCGCTACACCTTAACGCACACGCCTAAGAACACTTGTCATGCCCATACGTAAGATACGTTGGTATTATATTGACGTGCAAAGCAAAGTTTCTTATTATGACTTTACAACAAACTTGTAGCCTAACAGAAGTTATATTTTCGGGTTCCCAGGTACCCGACCGACCATCGACTTCGGGTACCCGGTTCCAAATTTTGGACCCAGTGCAAACACTATGTAAAATGTAACAAAACTGACCATGAAACATATATAAAGAACATGTCTGGAAGTTTTTGTTGTTTCTTTTCTTAGCTGTATACACTTCACCTAGTCTACCTTCTGCATACAGCCATTTGTTAGTGCTTTACTTCTTTTTGGTTTTGTGATTTTAAAGGGAAAACTGTTAACTGTGTACTGTGGTAGTCACTTCCACTGGCCAGGCAAAAGCTTTAGAGCAACCGGGATTGAGAAGTTGTCTATGGGTATGGTGTAGGCTGTGCTACTTTCAGCAAAAAGCTGCTACTAGTCTATGTGTGAATTTCCACATGCATACTGTTTATGCAGCAGTAGATGGACTGTAGCTGTGTGTATGTTTGAAAGGGTCTTTTGCTTTCTTTGAATATCACATAGTTTCTTATGATTCAAGGGTGCCTTAGTGTGAACACAACAGACATGCCCAGTATGCTGTATGACCTTTTGAATGTATTGGTAACAGTTCAGTTCTGCATGAGTATGCCCAAGGGATGGTCGCTGCCAAAAACTTTCACCTTTGGGTTTGACAGCTCAAGATGTAGGTCAGTTTGACCTTTTGGGAATCATCTCCCACTTCAGTTTTGATGAAGATTTTTCAAGGAAGTTTATGACAGACATAGACCTGATTTGGCAGGAAGACTGACCAATATCTGATAGTGATGAATGCACCCTGTGGGCTGGGGGTTGTAGAATATGCCCACAGTATTTCCCGCCTGTTGTAAGAGGCGACTGAAAGGAAGGACTTGCACCGTATTTGAGCTGTATGTGAAACCAAACTTGAACTTGAACCATATTTAAAGTTTACCTTTTTATCTAGTTGACACTATATAACACAGTCCTGTTGGTGTGTCGTTAAATCTCATCTAACTAACTGATAGTGATGACATCAGGGAGTAAAGCTACTCTCCTCCAGATAAGTGCAACTTTTGCAAGTGACCTACTCTAGGAGTTCCATAGTAGTTTGTTCAAAGAGGAGGTTATCAGTGTGCTACAAGTTGCATGATTTTTTTAAGAGTTTTTTCATGAGTTGGCACCTCATGATTAAATATTTGTTAAATTTTTGCTTTAAGTTGCATTTTGTTGTTTTTTATGAGTTGTTATGTTACTGTCCCAAGTTTCCAAATTCACCCATTCTGGAAGCTTCTGCTGGGTGGCCATCATGGACTTTTTTGGTATGGAGTGTAGCTAATTGTCCGGAGAAGAAATGAGTTATAGGACCTTTGTCAACAGTAGTAAATAATCCATAAATAAGTAAAGTCTACACTGTATTCTACCTTTTTAAGAATTGTACACCTCTTGGGAAGAAGATGAAATGGCATGTTGCTGATCTTAAGAGATTTTCATAGACATGCAGCAAGTTCAAAATCATCATTTCCTTTGGAGCAGGAATTTTTATCTTCACATGAAATGCTAGCCATCTGGTGCATAAGACCTGTATATAAGTCAAAAGGGCACCACTTATCAGAAGTGTGGGTGTAGCCTTCCACTCAGGCTGCAGTCTCTCATGGGTACTGATGCATAACAAGAGGTCACTGGCATTATGACCTTGGAACAACTTAGATACTCCTGGCTTTGATTTATACAGTTGTATTAATCTGCTCCTGAGTTGAGGCCTGTATGAGTTAGTGACAACTTGTAGGTTGGATTTGGATTACTGAGTGGGTTGGTAAATGATTCACCAGTGCATTCAGAGGACTTTGATTTCAAAGAATTTAAACAGTTTCTGTTTGCAAAGTTTGTTTAGTGAAGGTTATAGCCTACATTGTAAAAGTGTTAAAAAGAAAGTGTGTTGGCAAATTACAGTCAAAAAAAGATTTTTTTTCCTTAGTGCTACAGTATCAGACAAGACTTCACAAGGAAATGATAAATTGTGATTTTTATTGTTAGAAAAGGAAGCTTTGCATTTGACAGAAAGAGAAAACATTTGCACTTTAATTGTAACTTGCCCTAATGATAGTGACCCCGTGTGTAATATTGTTGCCTAACAGTACCCACAGCTCCATGTCTGCAGTGGGTCAACGTCTTAACATGTTTTAGTTAACACAGTGCTGTCCTGGCAACAATCACACACTGTCGTAATTTGATGTTAAGTACAGTAGACAGATCATCAGTTGGCTGGGTTTTGTTGAATGTAGGCATGCATGTTGCTCCATTAAGTATGTAGGTGATATTTGGATGGCATATCTGACTCTGCTTCAGATTTGCAACTATTTACTGGGAGTCCAGTAACATTTTTCTTGTGATTGCACCTCCCAGGAAATTTTTCATTTCTGTCACGATGATCCAAAAAGAAACAGAGACAGACACAGACAGAGATGAGCTTGTAGAAAAGTGTATTTACAGTCTTGGTGTTAACTGCTTCATGTCAGAGGTGGAACTGACTTAATTATATATAAGAAATCTTAGTATTTATTAAGATAGGATACAAAGGGATAACAAGAGCACAGGAAGTGATTAACATGAGTTCATTTAAGTTACTTAACAATTCTAGGATATGCCATTCTTTTACTCCTTCTAGGAATTAGGCCTCTGCACACATTGAATGGGTGCAGGTTTCCATGTAAACTGGTAAAGAACACATAGCTGAATCATTGGACCATAGAGACACAGGACTTAGTGACCAAAGTAAACAAAACAAATCAATCCTTTCAGTCAACAGTACTGTGCTCCCAAGCTAGTGTTCTGTGCAAAAGGTTACTTAAGAGGTCTACAAAGAATTGATGACACACTGGTTGCTGCCTGTCACCTAAAATGGGTCCCAATGGGATGAAGTACTGCAGGGGTGAAAGGGGAGTCTGAGGGTGCTTCTGTGGGCCAGTATCATGGATAGGTTAACATGTACATTAAAGAGGTAATATGGATGAAATTTGCTTCGCTATAATTCCAGACAAACAAAATGCAAAAGTGATATTTTGGGTTTTTCATCTGTGGTCTTTCACTGGATGTATAAATGAAGTGTTGTATTGTAACATAACTGGCTGTTTTGGTATGGTGCATTTTGATTGGCTTCCCTTCAGTTGACCTCTACAATTTTGTTCGACATTGACAATTAATTTTGCAACTCAGTTATTGAAAAGTGTGCAGTGCAGGCCTACTATTAAAGTGTTTATATACTAAATGGTTGGCTAGTTGTGGACACTATAGCTGTTGTGGTATATATTCTGTTAACTTATATGTGTCTGTGTCAGATAATATGTCCTTAGAGTCTTGAATACCTGTCTCCAAATATATTGGAGTCCATGACCTAGGCCCAGTTTAGATAAAGAAAATGAAAGTTGTAGTATGAAACATTTCTTGCAGAACAATAATTTGGCCTAAGTTGTTTTGCAAATTTGCCATTGTCCACCTTTGAATAGCTTTATGAAGCTTATCAGGGAATGCCTTTGCTCTAAATTTTTAAATCAGCTGGCACTATGTACAGTATATAGGACCTACCACCTAAACTTAGGTTGGAATCTACAGTAAGTATTGATTTTTCACTTTAGTGGCTGATAGGGGTATTAGGGAGGGGAAGGGGAGATGGGGTGGCAGGGGAGGAGAACTGGTAGAACTGTGAGTGATATTATTAGATCTGTGAACTGGTCTGATTTTGTTGGGTTAGGAATGGTCTAGAACATTTAAGGCAGAAGGCAGTCACCCCAAACAGAGTGAGTGTATTCTGTCACTCTAGTTCATGAATGGCCTATTTTGATCATGTGACAATATTTTTATTACTGAATTGTGGAATTCAAGGAGAATTTCACCTTGCTTTACCTATTGTTTGTAATAGTTATGTTCAAAACATCTTCAGAGGTGCTTGCAATGCAATAAGAGGAGATTTGCAAGAGTTTGCTGAGTTTTCAAAGAAAATTTTGGGGCGACTGCCTGTTGCCTTTAATTGAAAGGGTGAAATAACTTAAAATCACATTTTTGAGCCTTGACAATATCAAAATTTATTAGACTACTAGAGTACAGACTGCAGAGTGCATGTCACTGGAAACATGCTCAGAATTTTTGTTCCCAGTGATGACATGCTGACTCACACTGTTGTCATATATGTGTTCAGGTATAAATTTGATGACAAAGTGTGACATCACTAGTACTGCCCAATGTCACACCTGCTACTTTCTTAAGATGGGGCATGATATAATACTGTACCTTGGGATGAATTATCACACCTATTCAAATCACAGAACTGACAAAGCTAGTACTCTCAGTTCAATGATCAATATGTAAAATAAGATAGAAGAGCACACCTTATTTGTAAAAGTGTGCCCTCTATTTCAAATTTTTTTTTTCCAGTATTTTGGAAAATTGATGAACCAAAATTGTAAACACCCTAGGCTTGGTGACTTCAGCTTAGGCCTAGTTAACACACTGCTATATGGTGTTTATGCCTAGCCTACTGTAACACACTGCTGGTTCCTGCACTCAAGGTGTGATGTGTCAAACTGTATGAGGCCCAAGGCTTAAGCCAGAGAGCAGTCAAGGAGTCCCTGAAATCCTAGATTGCCTCACATGTATAGTACATTTTAATGTAAGAATATCACTAGTACTTCCTGTTTGGATTCCCTGAGCTCGCCATCCTGGCAAAACCCCTGATGAGGCCCCATAAAAAAAATGACTTGATTCTCATCACTGACTTCTGAAAGAATCCCTCGCCCGGTCCTTTTTTATTTTTTATTACCAACCAATTTTCAGTGTGTTCTTTCTGGGCCCTATTTTATACTATATATTATGTATCTGGAGTGTTCTTGTCAAGTTGGCCTTTCATAGAGCATCAAGGATTAACACTCATCTGATATACAGTGTGAAAGACCAGTACAAAGAGATGCAAGATAGGTATAGATAAAAGATAAAACTGGGTACAGATCTATATTCACACTTGCATTTCACAATGTTTCACCCCTATGTATATGTTCAAATGAACAATACGAAAATGTATGTTGACACTTTGAGGAGCTATTCTAAATTTGAGTCTCATTCCTTTGTTTTATGAGAGTTACCAGGTGGTGGAAAGGCATATGATCGAGCGAAAGGATTGGCCACAATCCCCACAACAAGCCATAAGATTCCAGATTTCATAACCCATGCATCATGGTAACTCATCAGAGCCAATTTGTGGTTCATGTGACAGTCCTAACTCAAAATTAGGGTGAATACATTCCCCTCAAATCGATGCAAAACTTCAACTCACCGATCCCTAAATACGTTTTGTGTTGTCACTTCAAGTTCAGTCTTCAGTGGTGCAAACTTTTGCCAATAGGTTTTAATACCGTGCCACACGTTATTCGAGTGAAATTTCTCCACAAAGTGGCAACTCAAAAACTTATAGTTCGTATACTTGCTTGGCACAGTATGCTGGCACTAGCAGACCGCACAGTCTGTGACAGTGTGTATGATTGGATATCAGTACAGACTTTTAGCACATTGTCAGTAAATCAACAACGGTGAGTGCGCGGCAGAGCATATTGAATTATTGATACAGCATGATGGCAAGTACAGGAAGAACGTTGTTTGATTATGGGATTTGGTGGGAGTGATTTTGGGCAATATATGCAAAAACCATCAGAAATGATGTCAGAGATCAAATTTTTTTATTTAAAAACAAAATGCTCATGGAAACAATGACGCTGGCCTGGGAGGATTTTATTTTTTAATAAAAAGTAAAAAAAAAAACCACCTGGCATCCAAAATTGGCCTGGCCGGTGATGAGAATCAAGTTCAAGTAATTTTTTTTTTTGTTTTGTCTTACAACTAACAATGCATATGAATGGTGCACACTGGACAGAACCCATACAAAAACTGTAGATTTCCACCTGCTAGCCTGTGCCAAGGCCAGTTTTACCACTATGTGGTGCCATGACTCCTAGCAAATTGATGGTGGTCAACTTTCAAAATTGTATTAATAAATTACAATTATTGCTTACATCTTTATATGGTATGACTTTTTATTGGCTAATGTATATAGGCCCATTTCAAAAGGTCAATTCACAAAATTGCAAGTTATTCCATTAGATATGCTTTTGGGGGAAAACAGTGAGAAGCAATTTGTGTGCAGTTCAAAACTCATTAAACACATTTTAAATCAGACATTAGGAAGCCAAACATTTTAGAATGACAGTCAAAAACTCTTCCTGGTTTTCTTTTATAGATTTCGGGAATTAAAGTGTCCAACAGTCCTGTGATACCTTTGCAACTGAAGAAAGTTGGAGAAGCACAATCACCTCTTCAAAATGGGGATCATCTGCAGAATGGAGATGTCATGCGAAACGAAAGACGACGACAAAGTGGATGGTCAAGTAGGAGGAAGAGACACCTTCATAAGAATATAGAAGATTCAACTACAGGGAGGCAGACGGAAGCTAGAGATGAGAAAGAGATGGGAATGACAAAAGATCACGAACAGGACTCACACACAAAAAGAATGGAGGTTTGTGTCTCAGTAGATTAAAGTTTGCAATTGACATATGCATTAAGCCCTGTGTAGTAGCATTACTGACACTGACACTGACTAATATACAACTTGGTCTGCCAGGGTCTCTTGTTCAACTCTTGCTCAAGTTTCCATAAACTGTCCAGCTCTTGTCTCTGTTTGAGGCTCAACTTTTAAGCATGGTTCACTTCCTTTGTAGTGGCAATGTGAGGCTCCTCACCATAGTTTGTAAGAGCAAAAATTTTGTCAGCATTAGGGGCTGTGCATCTTAGGTTAATTCACTATCAGTTAAACCATGTTTATTAACCAAAAAGTTAACTGTTAACTGAAACTGAAGTCAAGTCAGTGTACATCAACAAAATCAACATGACAGCAGAGCGCCATCACTGTATACGGAAGTGCATACTCTCAAAATAGCACAGCAAATGATGTTCACCAATTTAGCATACATACAGTACCAAAACATTTGGTGTTTTTCACGAAGTTTTGACTGTCAGTTCATAACCAAAAGCGAATTGTGCCACAAATCAGAGAGAAACTGTCATTTCAATGTATCATTTTAATTTATGTCAATCAAGGTATAGTCACCAATTGTGAATGAAACAGCTTTTTTGAAGCCAGTTGAACCAAATGTACAGCCCATGTGTGTGATGCTGTTACAAGCTATAATGGATGTGAAAGCTCAGTTTGTATTAATTTGTTAGCAAATGTTGGAGAAGGCAGCTTCAGTGATTTTGTTTCCCCTGCAGAATGCATTTAGGATAAATGAAGGATAAGTTAAAGTGTAAACTAATTCCTGGTTTCTATACGGACAAGTTCAAACTCACACTGATGAGCAACCTTACCATCAAACACATATGAAAAGGCTGTAACTGGGGTAAATTGTCACACTTTACACATATAAATCTGTGTAAAGTGTCTGGTCCTCTTCACACATTTTCTGTTCCTTGCCCCATCTCATAAGTCCATGCCCCACAGAGCAATCTCTGATTGCTCAACCTCTCTCTTTAAAGAGGGATTTGCATCACGCCAAGTATGACTTTAACTTGGTGGTAAGCCCTGCCCATAATTGCATTACTGCTTCTCCTTGTGCAGACACAAACATAGTTCACTGCTCAAGGCCACATCCTGGTGAGCATAAAAATGTGTAATCAAAACATTCTCTGTGCGTGCTGTGTAATATAAGCTGCTCTGCATCTTTTGAATTTTGTAACTCTGATGTCAATCAAAGAGTAGTCACCAATTGAGACTTTTGCTTAACCCTTTGTAAAAGTCATACTTGGGGTGATGCAAATCTGTCTTTAAGGCTTTCCAAACACTGTTCGCCCAAGCGAAGAGGACTGTGCACAATTTACCATAATATGACTTATTCATGTACTCTGTTATTATTCATGCTATTGTTTTTATTGAGTGTGTGTACTCTGGTGGTTCTAAAACTGTAAGCCTAGACTGAAACCTGAGAAGTCCAATCATTACTGTGTTGCATAACCACTAGGGCTGTGACGGTTAAACGGTTAACCGGTTAACCGACCGATCGATCGGTTAAACGACCGCTAAATGTTGCTTCGTTTAACCGTTTTTGCATCCTAATAAATCTGTCGCCGCAGTTCACCATTATACCTAAACTCGTTTATGCAGTAAACCGCAGAAGTTGCTTGCCCCAAACCACGTAACAATGGGTAAACTTTGGATGAAAAATTACAAAAGGTTTAAAAAAAGACCTTTATAATGTCAGTTGCACAGTCTGCATTGCGTTGCTTGACTGGTATATCGATCCGTTCGCCACATGATCTGGGAGTGGTTTGCCGAAATAAAGTGACAATAAACTCTTTCACGAAACTTTTGAAAAGGATTAAAATTATCAAGGGTGCAGGGATTAAACTATGCAGTACACCTTACAACAATCCCCCATACCTTTTAAAAGTGTGGAGCACCGTAAACTTGATAGGTATGACTAAAAAAGTTACCTCTAGACGGCAGAGAAATATATGCTTAATATCGTTCAAGATAAATGAACTTCGGGAATTTTCCTGGGCTTAACTTCCAAGGTTACGTGTTTCCAGTTCATCAGTCTCAAAACATATGCAGTCTGCCCAAAATAGTGACCAAGCTATGTAGTCCTGGGCGTAATTATGCAACCTTGGCTTGCAAGCCTTGTAGGCGCAACTAAAATATTTGTAACTATGTTAGCCTCCCCATTTAAGCTAACTTAATAATTTTAACAAAAACCGAATAAACATTTTTTATAATTTTTTGAACGTTACTATAATTCCTGGAAAATTTTCAACCCCCCAAATTCGCAAAGATGAGTGAAATTCTTTCGGCCATTTCATTTATTAACCCCAAATTATAAAATGTGGAGCATTCCAATGGTGAACTTCATGAATAATCATATTTTTTTCGAACATAATTAGCACAGTTCGTTGGACTTGCTGAACGAACCGGCGCACTGCACTTACGTGCATTGTACAGTACAGTACAGTATTTGTAATTAGCAGAGCTGATTGAGCTTGCTGAATGAACCGGGCCGGCCGGCCAGCCATGTGCTTCGCTGCTTCGCACGTTGTATGAACGATCGTTCATGACATACCGTACGTACATTGTACTCTACAGTATTGCGTACGAGACAACCATGCCCGAGTCCCGTTATAACATAAAGTATGAGGGTAGCTATCGTTATCGAAAAGTTTCGCCGTTCATATTTACGAAGAAACTGGTATTTTCAGTAGGTATTTGGTAAAAAGGCATGCGATGTAAGACAAGTTAAAATTCAACGTTACAATTTTTACGGAGCATGCGGTAATACATATGGGTAAAAATTTTCACACCTTTAGGACATAACGGTGCTGGAATTCTTAGCAGACACACGTATATTACGCATGAATTGCAGCAAGGTCACAAGGCACACTATAGTACACTGTATGTGGTACGTTTGTACTCGACACTGCTCTGGGCGTGTGTGATACTGTATCGCTGTAGCCGGAGAAGTGTGTCTTGAACTGCGATAATGCCAGTGATATCTATAGGCTTCTCATCTTACGGTGCTATGTTAGACCGCAAAAATCTCGAAAATGGTAATCAGTGGCATAACAAAAAGTATGCATGTTTGTGAAAAGTTTGAATAAATGCATGACTGCTTGCCAAAACATCGCTACTAATGCAAACGTTTCAACTTGCGCGCTACTTCGACGATCATCACTACCGGCGCCATTTTAAGTGTAGAAACTTTGGTATTTAAGTGATGGCGCTCTTCCGAAATGTTTATTTTGTTTATATGCCTTGACTTGTTTTTATTTTCGGTTAACCATTAACCGTTCGGTTAATAAAAACGGTTAAACGGATAGTGAGTTAACCGGAAATGCACAGCCCTAATAACCACCCTGTGTAGTGAGTAGTAGTACCAGGGAGTGGGTACTACAATGACATACAGTACCAACAGTGGGTGACGTAGGCCACTGCATGATTTAAACAGGGCCAAATTTTGCAATGTTTTGAATATTCACTGACAATCAACCAGTCTTAGGGTCACATATTTCTATGAATATCCAAAAGAATTTCTTCGGTGCTCACTTGGGCAGGCATTATGGATATGACTGAACAAGGAATATGCCACAAAGCCTGCTACAGAGGCAAGGGTCTATGCAGGGTTGTCACCAGGCCAAACTTACAGTAGTGCCGGGTAATTCTGGACTGTGACCTTTGAAGTGATCACCTGCCTGGGATTTAGAGGTGTGGATTTTTTTCTACACTCTTAAATTAATGCTCCAATTGGCGGTCCCATTCTGAGATGAATGTTACATCCAAATTTCTTTCAAAAATCATAAAATTATAGTACCATTATTGGGAAAAAGTGCTGGGTGGAATGTTTTATTTTAACATGAGTGGCGGGTGTAATTCACAAGTCCTGGGCCAGGCCACCCTGCCCAGCGCCACCCAGCGTAGTGATATCCCTGGGTCTATGTATCCATCAAGGCAAACTGGCATTACTCCAAAGCCTAGACTGTAGTAAATTTAGGCAAAGATTACCTCACTCAGTCTTCTATCTCAGAGTCACCACAGAGTAAGAAAAGCCTAGAAGAAGTATGTAGTTTTTATAGTCATGAAGGCCCTTAAATTGTGTGTGTTTGGTATAGAAATCTGCCAGTTACTGGAAAATTGAAACCTTTAATATAGGCCAACTATAAACTGCATTTTATATCATGTTTCTAAATGTGCCCCTAGGACATATAAAGTGCTTTAAAACAAGAGCATTTTTGTTCTTCTCAAACAGATGCCACTTTCAGATTTTAGTCAGAAATCAGATTTTTTTGGAATGCCCATCAAAAATTCAGATTTTTTTGACAACAGAAAACACTTTTTTGATTCCCAAATTTTTGGTCAAATTTACGAAAGAAGTCTGCTCTGTTGCGTGATCCGAGAGTTAATCCAACATAAACCACTGATAGTAGCAAATGCATTTGTTGTACCAAGTACCTTATGCAGATGGCACAGCATGGAGAATTATTAAGTACTGGACAGACTTTGTATACTAGTTTGCTGTGATTGTCTATCCAGCAGTTTGACACCTTACAAAGTTTTCAGATTTTTGGAGTAAGTGCTGTACCGTCTCTGCTGGCAGTTCTTTATCTTCGTGAAAATTAAAGCAAGTCATATTGGTGGTGAGAAAGGTCCTGAATTGAAGTATCTCAAGAGTGGGGGTGGGTGGGGAGAGACTTCACAGTACCTATAGTCAGTGCTGTAGTACCCGTACCCGTACCCGTACTCATGACACTGTACCCCTACTCATGATTACTCTTTCCTCGGACCCGGACCCGTACCCGTACTCATGACTTGGTACCCTACCCATACCCATACTCATGACCTGGTACCTGTACCCGTACCCGTACTCATGACCTGGTACCCGTACCCATACTCATGGTCCTGTACTCACACTAAAACACTGCCTATAGTGTTCAATCCTTGTTCACCATTGTATCCTACTGAATCAAGATACTTTGACCTTGTTGACGTGATCTGATACATAAGATGACAGATTGAAGACACTGACGGCCTTGAGTGGTTTGCCTGATCAAGAAAGCCTTTGATATACAAAACTTTCCTGAAACAAATGCCACCTGTGCCAACATGTCAGCGTAGCCATTTTATATCAAGGTTACAGAAAGGCCACAGCCTTCATTCTCTTATAGTCATTTATCAACTGTTCATTCCCATGGGTCTGAAGGAAGTCTTGAAGAGTCTTTCGGTACATAGAAACATGGAAGTACTAACTCCTCTGTACCTCAAAGATGTGCTGTATATTATTGCTTTAAAGGGAATATAACAAAAATATTTGGAATTATGATTTTATGCCTTAATACAATTGGTGATTGCACTTTGATATTAATTACAACCGTAGCCCCATTCTGGTTGGTCAGTGACCTGGGTGGAAAAAGTTGGGAAGCTGGGAGGCTCCTTCCTGGGAAATTTGGGTATTTGAAGGGTAATTTTGGTCATTCAAGGGAAATTTACACCTTTTATGTACATGATGAAATTATGGGAGGAATTGTGGAAAATATGACACCCTTCCCAGGAAATAAACATTTTTTGCAGCCCTGGTCAGTGATGACTTGTTCTGTCAGTTGTGTTCCCAGTTGCCCACACCCACACACACTGTGTTGTGTGCATGTATCCTTGAGCAATATTAATGCAGTGCAAGCTACTGTAGCATTGTCTGGGAGGTGTACATGTGTTTTTTGTTTGAACTGGAGGAGTGGCGAAAATTAAACTTAAGTAGGGAACATTTTTACTGTCTCAGGCAAGATTGATCTTTAATGTATGTGGCGCCCCCCATGTGTCTGCCAAAATGATTCGTGTTTAATGAAATCTAATAAAGGCTGTGAGATTTTCTACCTCAAAAGTTACAGTACGTGCAGCCATTGTAGAAGTTGTGTATTTTTTTACCAGAAACTAAGTATATAAACATGCATTCTCAATGTTAAGTAACATTTGCTACAACTGATTATACAGTAGTAACAGTCTACAGAATTGCCATTTGGCTTAGAAGTTTTCACTCACCTGTGGGACTTTTAAGAAGTTGTTATTATTAGTCTTCTGCTGTTTTTACTGGCATTTAGTAAGCAGACCTTTGCTCATTTCATTCCTGCTCAAGAAAGAAGGAAATTAGTTTTTCAAAACACATGTACAGTACAGGTAGACAAAGTAGGCTTACAGAAACAGCGATCTATGTTTAAATCAGACTGTTTGCTCAGAAGTTGCAGAGATTTATATATAAACAACTATGCTTTGTACAATAGAAAAAACAGCCATGGAGTTAAGATTAAGAACTCTGGATGAAGTCAATAATTGGGGGAACTAGTGTTGGGCAATATATCGAAAATTATCGTTTTCGTGGTAATTTCTTTTTATCGCGATACGATAACAAGAATTCAGAAATGACGATAAACTCTTGAAAAGAGAATGAAAAAATTTGCCTTGTAATGCCTTATTTCTACTCATTGCTCTCTCCAAAATGTTGTTTGAATTGAAGACATTCTTTTTTACATTTGAACTGATGAAAAATCGATGGAAGTTCATCATTGAATATTCTAACATGCATGAGCATGGAAGCGCACTCCAAGGGTATTTGTCTTCATGAAAATTATCATGGATATCGAATTATCACGATAAATTTTGTTCTGTTATTGTAAAAAAGTCAATATTGCCCAACGCTAGGCTGAACTTGAGTAAAACCAATCACACTGCTATCCAGGCCTGCTGCTATCACTATCAATAAGAAAACATTTCACTGGCACTATGGAAAATATAGGCTATAGTTTTGACTTGATTTGAAATCATTAGTTCTGAAAATCATACACTTGAAATCAACATTTTCATTTTGAGCCCAGCAGCCACTGGAAGGCCACCAACACATTAAAAGAGACCTGGTGATAAGATAAATTTAGCTGTTATTTCATGCGTGTATGACGGCAGTCTGCATATTAGAGTATTTTGGATTTTTGATTATGGAAATATCCTCAATGTGGTATTTCTGTGTTGTTCATTCCAGCAGCCAGCAAGTCCCATAGATCTACAAATGAGTTGTGATGAAGATGGTTTAGATACTACACAGATGAAGCTGAATGAAGAATATGCTGAAGCTTTGAGAAAGTATCAGGAAGAAATGGCCAGATACAGGGAGGAATTAGAAAAACACATCCTAGCAAAACATGGACTGGATGAGAAAAGAAAAGGTATATTGTCATCTCAGTACTGATGTTATTATTTGAAATGACTTGTTGCGTGGTCATGATTTTAAAACATAGGTTTACACAACCATGTACAGTGTTCTCCACTAGCTGTTTTGCCCGGGGGTGGGGGGTGGGTGGGGGGAAAAGCGTACAAAACCTGCCACACTACTTTATCGCCTGGACAAAACTTTGCCGCCCGCACAGAAAATTAGCCCGCTTGGTCAAGAAGTTGTCTGTACACTCAGTCACAAACACCACAACTTTATAGTCATTTGACTGCCTTTTATGTTTGATTTCAAATACTCATGACAAGCAATGTATTATAAAACATTGGAGATGCAAACCCAGCTCACTTACGCCTGAGCTCTTATATCATTCAGTATGCACTTAGGCTACTGCATTTCTTTCATATGTTTCCACAGTGGGAATCCACTTAACGAAACCATTCAGTTGAACTGTCCCCTAGGTTTCCCAATTTTCACCCGAAATTTCCATTAAAGTGAACTACTTCATTCTTGAATACATCCAAGTGGAAACTGGAGCTTCAGATCTGCAAGTAAAGTCAAAGATATTTAGAAAATGCAATTTGAAAAAAAAAAAAAATGACCACAAAATGCCCAGATTTAAACACATAGGAAAGGCTCAGAACAACGCCGCAGATTACACCATTTGCAATCTAAGCCCTCCTATATTGTCAAAATTTTCCCAAAGGAGAGGGACAGCGAACACAAGATCCCAGGGACAGAAAACAGACCAGTGGAGAACCCTGATGTAGGTGTTAGCTGAGGCAATGCAATCAGCTTTTTATAGCTGAATGTTAGGTGAGCAGTAGGTGTTAATATGTGTGGTGAAGAGCATCAACAGCTTCTCAGAAGTGGGGAGGGGTGACAAGAAATTGAAAAGTAAATTGAATCGTAATGTTTAAGAAGGCATTGAACATCCAAAAACAGGAATCCTGTAACACATATAGGGTCAGGAAAAGACAGCACAGAGAACTATCGTTCATTGCATAGCTGAACTGCACTAAGATTTTACAACCCTTGCAAGTGAAAACTTTGTGTGATTCTTGTTGATTAGGAAATTGAAGTAAGGCAACTTAATTTCCGTTGATGGGTGTGCAATATTCAATCACGACACACCCTGAATAGTGTTTCACTGATTATGCCATAATCTGTAATTGACGATTACCAATTATTTAATCACACAGTCAGGCTGATGTTAATTTCTGACCATTGCTTATTAACAAGTATAGGAAGGTCATGTTTTCTTGCCATCTATTGCGTATCTGCAGGGAATAATTTATCCGGTATTGCATCGCAACTTGCTATACAAGTTGACCAGATTGCTATACAAATGCAAAAATGTGTAGCACTTTTTCTGTATATAACCATATGGTTTTTACTGATGTACTCTTAAAAAACTTTAAAAAATCCTTGAAACTGCTATTGCAAAATTGAAATACTAAATTATCCCCTGATCTGTAGCTTTGTACAGATCGTAAAAACGTGAACCTTACTTTGGTGTTGAACAGTTTTGGGAACAGTTCTGTACGATCCATGAATGGAATCTCTTTTTTTTGTTGGATATCTGCTCGGAAAAGTGAAATAAAATCAACCGTAAATACAGTAGGCTTGCTTGTCTACGATGTCTCATGCCTGGAAAAGAAGTCTGTCAGCCTGCATTAATTTAAAGCTCTGCCTAGTATACATCCACTGATCATGTCAGAAGATTGCATGTAAATGAATTGTACTGGATTGTAGTAGTTCTATATAGTAGCCTATCTGCTTAGTCCCATGCAGAAATACGTAACTGTGGTGGCACTTCAATGATGTTAAACTTCCAGTCAATTTACTTGATTTACTGTATGTGTCTCATGGGCCCTTTATGATATCAATATATTTTTTGTTAAGAATCTCGCCAAAAGTAACATCTAATTTAAAAGATTTTTTAAAGGGAAGTAACTGAAAGAAATGGAAAATGTGTGTTGCCATTCCTGCATGAATTTAACATCCGGCTTCCCTTCGTTCATCAGTTAGCAGCACAGAGTCGTTTATGACTGGGAAATTGCACTCAGTGTATATTACACACTGTACTGTACTCTTTCATAAGTGAACTTTCGAGAAACTTTCTGAGACTAAGTGGACAATACCATTAGCAGGGATTTAAAGTACAATACAAAGAAAGAGTTTCCTACCATTCTTTTATATTTTGGGGTGTAATTGTGTGAATTTAAGTGCCTGTTCTTATAAATATTTTAACTTTCAATTGTTGCATTTTTTTACTTCTTTTTTTTTGCATGTTAGTTTTGGAGGGGTTGAATTAAGTATCTTGTACTTGTGTTTTGGAATCCCCTGTAACTGTAAGGCATTATGTGTGCCCATGTGCCTGTCATAGGTAATTAAAAACTTGATGAAAGGAATGTGGGAAGTGGCAAAATTTCTGCAGGATTATGAGCCTTAAGTTTCTAAATTTCAAGTTGCTATGTACACCAAATGTGAACAGATGATGTGTTTAGCACTGAAACTTGAAAAAATGCAGCTCGAAGTCATTGCCTCCATTTGGCACAACTTATTATTCAGTTGTGTGGCATGCATACCTTGTAGGTAATACTGTCTGGCTTCACCAGAATGAGGGAAACTATTATTAATTACCGCTGTCGTTTGGAGAAGTTATAATTTTGTAAGTTTTGTGAGATCAACGCTGATATTTTGGGGGAAAACTTAAAGAAATGTGTTTTTTGGAAATTATAAAAGTTTTGCTGAAAGTTTGAAGTGTTCATTAGTCCCATTTCCAGTTTTCAAATGGTGGTAGTAATCAATTGAGCGACAGAATTTTACTGATGCCGATTGTGTGATAATGGGCACAATGCCAATTATCTAGCAGAGGAGCAGTCAGACCGTAATCCTGATTGAGAAAAAGGTGCATACTTCTCCTTTTTGTTTGGAACAAAAGAAAAGAGAAATATGTAATAAGTCAGAAGAAATAATGTTTATTTTGTTCAGGTTCTGGTAATAGTAATGCACTTACATGCCTTTGGTATTTGTATTACCAGTACTGTAATATGTGTACTGGTTCTTACATGACCATAATTTACTTCTTGTAAATAGATTAAGATTTTGGCAGAATTAGGTGCCATATTTCCATGACCATTCCAACCCGTTATTCTATAGGGGTACATGATGCAGGGCTCAGAAATATGCTTTTCCCCTCCTAAAGCTAAAAACAGCTTCTGATGACCTTCATTTTGAAGCTTTTCTGGTGCTGTTTTCAATTTTTCAAAGAAACCACTGTCCCCTTCATGTAACATTCGCTTATTGTCTCCCGAATGTCACTTGTGCATTTAGAAAAAGAAATTCAAAATAACAGAGACAGGAAGTAAGACAAGCATTTTTTGGTGTAACACCAGGCAGTACTATGCATGGTGTGGTCACTTAATCTCTGGAAAACTTGGAAGGGGCCAGAGGGGCTGGGTTCATGTATAGCCCACGGCAGGTTTAGATTGACCTCAATGGCACCTTGAATGTGGAGAAGTTGGGGGTGGGCACAGGAGTTCAAAAATTCTATTGTCTCATGCATCTGGCGTTATTTTTAGCGCCAGACAAACACCCATCATTCTGTTTTTCTAGTGCAGTTGGTGTGGTCTCTGGCGCTCTTGTGCCAGAGGGCCAGTCTATTTTCAAGCCTTGTTATGTTAAGCATGATGACAGTGCTCCATCAGGTTTTAGGGAATACTTTTGTAGTTTTGTATGACATGGTATGTGTGAAACAAAGCATAAAAGGGCATAATTTCCTCATTAGTTGTTATAAAATAGACAGTAAATTTTAAATGGGATATGCAGTGTCACAAGTTCTACTGTGCAACATGAGCTAATTGTAATAAATATCAAATTTCCCTTGCAAATATCTCTTATGACTTCAAAAAACAACATTGTACCCTGAAGGTAAAGCAAGGAGTTATTCTTTGTGATTCAAACAATTTAGTTACAAAGATATTGTCACATGATTAAAAAGAGCCATTCATGAATTAGGATACTGTGGTATACGAACTCAAATTGGGGTGACTGAAGTTTCCCTTTAAGAAAGAAAGAAAGCAGCTGTAGTTTATTTCTTTCAACAGTCGTTGGAGTGATCATAGAAAAAATGCTAAATATGTTTTAGTTTGTTCCCATAAATTTTGTTCAAAGTTGGTGAGAAAAAATTGTATGGTGAATGGGAGCAGTCATGGTGGGGAGTTAGCGGTCATATGTCATTTGAAGTCATCAAAGGTCAAAGCATCTTTGCATCTCTTCCCAGGGATTTGGACCGCCATCCAAGATAACCAATTTAGTTAGGGAAAACCTGAAAAAAATTAAAGTAATGAATAGTCATTAAAGTTAGCTTTAAGGCTTAATTTATTTAAATTTTTATCAAAAAGGTTATGGAACAAATCTGATCAATCCAGTGTCGCACCTTCAAACGTTTCCATATTCAGTTACTGAGATGAAGCGTTTTGAATTTATTCATGCTTCCTTTCAAATGGTCAGTTGGTCAGAAATTTGTGATGTCCTTCTTGTACTAGTGTTCAACAGATCATGTACGGTATTAGATAATCAGCATTGGGCAGATTATCGCACAATAATCGGCATCAAGAAAATTCTGTCATTCAACCGATTGCCACCACTGATTATTTGAAAACTGGAAATGGGGCTAAAATACACTTCAAACTTTCTTCAAAAAGCCTTATAATTCCCCAAAACACACATTTCTTTAAGTTTCCTTCCAACATATCAGCATTGATACTCACAAACTTGCAAAATTTAAAGCTTTTCAAGTGATGGTGATCATTTGTAATTGTTTTCATAACTTCTAGTGCAGCACAGTTCAGGTGCCTCAAAGGGCACACAGTATTACCTGTAAGGTACTGTACAGGTATGCATGCCACAGACAGGCTGTGCATCTGCAAACAAATTGTACTGCTGGCAGACAATGACTTTGAGAGCTCTGTGTCGTTTCAAGTTTCAGTGCTAACCATATCATCTGTACACATTTGGTGCACAAAGCAACTGGAAATATGTATACTTGAGGCTCAGTATCCTGCATAAATGATGCCACTTCGCTCATTCCTCTGGTTAAGTTTTTAACTATCCATAATAGGCACATGGGTACAAGTAATTTGCCTTACAGCAGGCCTGAGGATTTCAGATTTCATGGTAACCATTTTTTAGGTTACATGGTTTTTGAACCACATAACCTACCATAACCCATTTTGTTGAGTCTCAAAAACCCATTTTTGCGTATTCACAATATAAAGAAAACACGACTCTGTGACAGTTTACCACACTGAGTTTCGTATAGTATGTAGGTGTATGAGCGATCACTTGCACTGTCAATGCCACAGTGCACAACATGTGTTCCACTTATACGCAAAACAATATTTCAAAATGACATGATGCTGTAAATGTGTGTGCTGACGCCATGTCGTGAGGTAACAGCATATGGTTTGGAGTACAGTAAAACCCCAAATCCGAACACATCGGGACCGAATGTATTTCGGATATTGGTAAAATTCGGATGTACGGGGTTTCAACTTTCTGCCTCAAGTACGGTACACAGGGTCCATAAGAAAGAGTGTGAACACATTCCCCAAATAACTCCGTAAAGGCTGGCAAAATTGCAGACAAAATCCCCCAAAATGTTTGGTTACTATTTTTTTTTTTGTGACCGATCATATGACAAATAAATCTTTAGACTTCTGAAACACCTGGATTTTATTCCCAAAATTCGAGCCTACGCCCTTCTGAATGACCAATGCTTTATACACACTAAATGAGTTTATGTGCTGAAGAGAAGCTATAACGATCTGGAGAGGTATCAAGTGTATAAATTCGGCATAAATTTCAAAAAGTATTAGACACATGTGTAGGAGATTCCCAAACAAAAAACCGCAATGTTTTTGTAAGGTCTACTCTTGTTATTTTTAGGGATGAAGCTCACTACGAAAGAAACTTTTCAGATTTAGTGCAACTAGGACTTACGCTAGCCTGACGTATTTTAGTATAAGGAGAAATTGAGCCTATACTGATTCATGGATCCTAGCAAGAATTTAAAAACAAATACGTATGATGTTTCTTCCTAATTTGACAAAGAGATAACACATTGTTTTCTTTGCCTACATGTTGGCTATTTTAGCCCTCCTGACATCTTGCCGTGACTTTTAAAGCCCCGAGGAAATTAGTGCATTTCTGCAGAAATTTACATTGAATTTTGACTTGTACAGTAAAGCCCTGAAAACTTGGTGGATTCTACCGTAATTGTGATGAATATTATTCTTGTTAAATCTGATGGCTAGTTCCGAAAAGCGGAGCTTTACTGTACACGTAGAATCATAGTAAATTACTGTGGAAAGACACGCTGATTTCTCATTTATTTTATGATCGAACTGAGTATAGATAAAACCGCTATCAGTGTGACACATCCATTTTATCATCTCCAGTATCAGTTACCTGCATAAGCAAGAAGTTTCCTTGACATCGTCATTGCAGAAACATTACGAAGAAATCTTCGCGCACTCAGTGAGTCCCCACTGACATAATGTGTGTTAACTGTGGCATGATTTTTGAAACAACTTTCATGATATTGGGCTACGTGCGAAGTCAATGCAGTGGGGCCGTAATCACAGCTTTTGCAGTGTATCCGCATTGTGTACAACCGGGAATCATGGCTGGACAGGTCGTCGCCATAGTGCGTGATACCAGTCAGCTAGTGTGGACTCGGCAATTGCAATTTGCGATAGCACGTGCTGCAAGGTTCGAGCCTCATGCGATCTACTTTATGGTTTGTGATATGAGGCAAGAGCAATGTGAGAAAAATGTCGCAATTTCTAGTCTGTATTTTATCAGATAATATCTCCTTATTGAATTTAAAATGCCTCTTAATGAATGTTCAGATTTTAGGTCACAGAAGAGTTGAATTTGAGTGTCAAATGGGACATCATAACCGATTTTTCGGTTACGTGGTTTGGCGGTCACGTAACCAACAGGCGACCGCGAACAATCGTTCGCGTGAAATCCGCAGGCCTGTTACAGGGAATAATGTAATACAAAGTATGGGAAACTTAACCTTCCGAAAATTATGAAAAAGTAACAGATGCAACTGTTTAGCTTAATTTTTTATGAACACTTGAACAGACACTCAAATTCAGTGCATTTTGCGAATTACACCCCAAAATACAAAGAACAATAGGAAAATGTTTGTATTGTATTTTAGATCCCTGCTAATAGTATTGTCCTCTTCATCTCAGAAAGTTTCTGGCAAAGTTGAAGTTCACCTACTGTTGAATGTGTAAGGTAGATTTAGTCAGTTGTAAAATTTTGATCATACTTTTTTATCTGGATGATAATTGGATAGTATATATTATAAAAATTGACATGTTTCACATTAATTGTACCAAAAGATAGATCTGTTCCTTTGTGATAAATAAAAGTGGAGGTATAATGTTTATTAACGTTTTTGATCTCCAGTTACCATCTAGACCAGCTAGTGAGATAGAAAAATTAAAATACTCACAGTCTTGTGCAATATAAAACACTAATAACTTTCATTACTGAAAAGTGCTAAAATTTGACAGCAAATTGTCCCTACATATAAAATGCTGTCCAAATATGACTATAATCATGATAGCAATTCTTTATGTATGAACACTTCAGTGTAATTAACTTTATATTCTAGATAGCATTGACCTCTTCCTTTGATAAAGTAAGCAACCTGTTATCTATGCATCTGTGTTGGATAGTTAATGGTCCTGAATTGAATTTTGATGCTAATGTTATGTTTTGCTGTCAAACATGACACAAAAAATGAAAACTGAAGCTGGAATCCACAAAGACAGAGGGAATAGTATGACTGCTGCATGAATGAATGATTACCAGCATAGCAAATCAGTGATACTAAGATCACACTTGTATCTAGTTGTGAAAATGGTTAATTTGTGGCTTTAGATGTTGCTAATGTTACTGTTTGCAGTGCTGTCAAACTTATAAGCATAACATTAGCAATCAATAAATGCATTCCACTAGAAAAATACTGAAAGTATTCATACCCTTTCATGGTCAATTTATAGCATCTACCTGTCTGAAGCTAACATAATAGTAAGTTTGGCAAATATCCCTGATCTGTCACCTCACCTGACTAGGTATGGTTGCTATCAAGAATACATAACATCTGCAACATAGTAACATTAGCACACACTTTCAAATTTTTTTATCCAAACCATTATTAAACACACCATATTTACAGTATATCTTATTTCTCAGAAATCTTGCTCCTGCTGAACTTGTAAGGCAAATGAAAACACAAATTTATTTCCTATGCATACTAGGGTATGCCTTATGTTTGACACCCTGCGTTTATGTTGCTAATGTTACTACTGACAGCACTGTAATGGGAACTTAACACTAACCCAGTTAAACTTCATTTGAACGAAGGAAATGCACAAGGAGTTATCTTCTTTTTATTTTTTTATTTGAAATTGAAGCCTAATTAATCAAACTAAGGGAGCTTTAAGGATTATTGGAAATTTTTATTTTTTCTCCTTTGTGGGACCAAATTGGAACAGTTAATGTGAAACCGTGTCATATACCCCATGGGGGAGATGAGTTGTTCATGCTGCAGTAGTATACATGATGATGGGTACTTCATGTAAGACAACCTCAAACTGAGGTGAATAGACAACTGAAAGGAGATGAACAGTCTGAATAGCCTGAATGATAAACTCATTAGAACTGAACCATAAAACTGTACCAGTCAATTCTAGCAGAACTGGTACCACGTGTACAAATCTATAGTCTTGACTTACTACAGGTCAGGGGTGTAGCTAGAATGAAATTTTTAGGGGGGCCTAGGTATCAAATGGGGGGGGTGTCACAGCATCGATCGCCGCCCTTAATTCTTACACATTTTATTAGGATGCACAATTTTGGGGACCCCCGTAGCTATGCGCCTGCTACAGGTGCATTCTACTAATACTGTGTGATGGCATACACTGTGGTTAATACTACTGTACTTCAGACCATGTAGGACTATAGTGTAACTGGGGTCAGATTTGAGGAATCAAGATTTGTGATGTTGGCAACATCACATAGACCTAGGCCTAAGCCTACAGGCCTGCAGCCTACTCTCCCAGTTGATCCCCATCCACTACCTGCCCTCATATACCCTCATCAAATTATAGTACAAAAGTCCTTGAACTAAATTAAGTTTACTGAATTTAAGCTCCATTCATGTACATGACTGATCTGTACAGTTAGTTCTGCAAAATTCATCAACACATCAGCAGAAGCTATTGACCTAGGCCATGCTGTTGTTTGTTTACATCTGGTCTGGATAAAACTTTCAAATGCAAGAATTACCCCCTTTGTAGCAGTTTAATACTAAGCCTTCCTAGTCTACACAGCTAGTATAGCCTTTTTGTAAAATTTGTTAAAGAGACAGGATGCAAAAAAGTATCACCTCCTTCAGAGCCCATAATAACTTTATGGTTTGAATAGGAGGATTTTAGGAGATTCACTGACAATGTACTGCAATAAGGCAAGGCACAGACCTATGTTCATTGTTTGCATTGTGCAAGGTGTGTAACAATCAATAGGCACATATTGTACCATTGAATGGATTAGGCTAGACTTATTTTCATATACAAAGTGTAGTTTGTATTTCCCTTGAATCTTCCAGTGCTTTGGAGATTTGTATAGCCTCCTCTTAAACTCTCAGCCCCAGCAAATCTGACTGCTTCTGTTGTAAAAACTGTTAATTGGCTTTGATTGCACTGTAAACATATAGGTGGTTGCTCCAACACATCCTTGGTTCATACAAGCCCTTGGTTCAAGTTGATTAAGCTGTTCAAGTATTGCATGACCATCAGCCTTTAGGATGGCAAGGTGTGAAGTCCAATCACACAAAATGGCAGTGAATCAGCTATATGTTTATAGGCATCAGAAAATAATCAATACCAATTTTCCAAAGTTTATAAGTAAGTTTTGTGTACTTGAAATGAAGTAGTGTAACAGGTATGAAAATTGCACTGAATTTACTTCAAACTGTAGAGATGATGACGTGTCTATTTCAGGCATCAGCAGGCGCAATTGTAAGGATGTATGGACATATTTTTTATTGACGGGGTGGGGGTGGGGCTGCAATATGTAGATATAATTTGCAGCCGGCTTGGCTTTAATACATTTTAAATTAACATTTCTGTGGATATCTATGTCTTCACTACTAACCTTTATGAAATTTGTGCAAATGTACCTGCACCCATACCACCTGGTCAAATCCTGTACCCATGCTCATTAAATTTCTTGAAGTTTGAACTTTCATACCCACACTTGGGTATGAAAGTTCCTCGTGACCTGATATCCATACTCATGTTGTGATACCCCTAGTCTGTTCTCAAGTTCATGACCCCAAACTTGCCCCCATACCAGCTTCTCACGACCTGGCACACACGTACCATACCCAAACTCAAAACCACGTACTGAAGACCAGTACACATGTCCGGGCTCATGACCTGTTACCCGTACCTGGCTTGGACTCGGTTACAGCCCTGAGCATTTCACTATAGAACTAGCTGACCCCGACAGTTAATTGGTATTAATAATACTTTGCCCATTAGACTACTACAGGTGCAAAGTCCTATTGAGTTTAGTGTGTAGGGCCTGATTGAGAACTAGGTAATACTGTACTGTATCACGTATACTATACTGCGTAACAGCATAACATGCAGACTAAAATATATGACTGCAGTTCATTCCCTTTAGCTCAAACTATAGGCTAGATCATTCCAGTCCCCTTGGCGGAAATACTGTTTACAAAATTACAGTGACTAGTATAATGTTAGGCTAATGTTAACCAAAATGAGTCGTCCACGTAGCCTACTGGTGTATGGCTACTTTATGCACCTAGCCTTTTGAAAAATTAATTGACGCTCTGAATGAGCTTGCACGGTTTCTTTTATTTCAAGAAATAATGATCCATTCCCTAAAGATGGATCTTGAATTATAAAAACAGCTTACCGCAAACCAAGCCGATATGCATGGCAGCTGAAAAGGGGAGCTGTAGTACGTAGATATACCGCAAAGTCACTCTGTTCTGTGCATGTGGTACATACACTTACAGTGTGTAGCGCGATGAATATGAGTGCAGACGACTGTGGTCTTGCCAACCACAAGCAGCAGTCGCAATTGAGTGACGTCATTTGTTTGTTTACATGTGCATATTTGTGTTGCAATTTCTCAAGCTACTACGTAGCAGGCTGAGCGGCATATTCCCTGGCAGTCATACGCTATCCCTGGTTTGCGAAACCTAAAAGAGAGATTGAGCCAACAGAGTCTGCTCTGCAGGAAAATTTGAGTCGTGCGTTAGCTGACTATAGGTGTTTTAGCATAGTCAGCAGTTTCTAATGGACTAGACGGTTCCCTAGACACATGATTTTAGCATGGGCCACTCCCCACCACACAATATCCATCCAGCCAACTTACCAAACCTGACAAACATCTCGACTGAGAATTGAATCCTACCATGAATCCTTATATACTCTAGATTTGGCTCCCACTTAAATAGGCTTTATAGGTCATTCCGTGTGTTAATTTTGGATTGTCCATGGAGGAAGCTGCTCTGGGGTTACATACACTGGGTGGCGGCCAGGTTCGTTCACGGGGCATTGGCTTGATGGGAAACTTTTCAAGGTTGGAATTTTCTGGGAAGGAGAGCAGTATGATGGGCGTTTGAGTCTGTCAAATTTCCAGTAATAAGTAGTAAATGCAGCAAAGGCTTGGTACGATGCATATTCATATTCATATTTTGAATATGAAAAAATTCAAAACTGCACTCATGAGTTGGTACCCGTACCCATACTCATGAATTGTACCCGTACCCGTACCCGTACCCATGACCCTGTACCCGTACCCGTACCCGTACTCATGATTACTTTTTCCTCGGACCCGGACCCGTACCCGTACTCATGACTTGGTACCCGTACCCATACTCGTACTCATGACCTGGTACCCGTACCCATACCCGTACTCATGACCTAGTACCCGTACCCGTACCCGTACTCATGGTCCCGTACTCACACTACAACACTGCTGTTGAAGTTCACCTACTAAAGCCACCAAGTACAATGTGTACATAGTGCAGTGCTAGTGTCTTGCCCGCAGTTAGCACATTAGTCGTGAACTACTCCGTGCTTTTAACTGATGAATGAAGGGAAGGGGGCCCTGTTAAATTCACACTGGAATGGCAACACAGTTTTTTGATTACAGGAGCTTATGGGGAATTGGTTTTACATTTCATTTGGAGAATCTTTTGCATAAGACGTAAGTTTTGGGCCAGACGCTTTACAAAAAATATTCATATCGTTAAGAAACCATGAGATTAGTAGATCAAGTAAATTGAGTGGAATGTTTAGTGACCCTGAAGTGCAAATGTAGGTATTTTTGCCTTGAAATGGGTGGATAGGCTACTTACTGCTGTATATAGCACTACTACAGTCCAGTACAGACCCTTTACACGAATCTTCTGACATGGTCAGTGGATGAAACTAGGCATAGGCAGAGCTGTATGTAGGCCGACAGACGCTTTGGCTAACGTTAGGCCTGTGACATCGTAGGCAAGCAGCATGTATTTATGGTTGATTTTAAGCTCAGTATTGTGAGGGGAAATCCTTAAAAAAAAATTAATGTTGCATTTGTGGAATGTACGAAACTGTACCTTAGTCAACATGGGTGGAAAAAGTTGGGAAGCTGGGAGGCTCCTTCCCAGGAAATTTTGGCAACTGGAGGGAAATTTCCCTTTTTGTACATGAAAATGCGGAAAGTATTGTGGAAAAGTTCACTTCCTTCCCGGGAAATAAGCAATTTTTCCACCCCTGCTGACTCAGCAGGGTTGGGTTTTTGCCGGTAAAAACCGGGAGAAAATGGAAAAAAAACCTCTTCTGGCAATTAGGAAAGTGCAGTTGTTGTACCCCATTGCACATGATGGATAAACCAGTTGAGATAAAATTATACACATTCATTTACACTTTCTATTTTGCCTAAAAAGTGAGCACTAAAACTTGTCAAACACAGAATAAAGAGTGAAATATACTTGGTTATTACAATAGTACTGTAAGCTAACATGTTAAGTGTAACCACAAAGCAACTACATGCCAACAGGAATAGTCTGAAAATTACAGTTGGTTTGCAAAATGACTAGATTTATCAAGCAAAGTTTTTCAAAATGAGGATTAATAAAATTATTATGTTTAACTGTTTAGTTATGAAAGTTCTCAGTATAAGTTCAGTCACAAAGTTGGTCAGGGCATATCTGTTACACATATTGAGTAGGAGAATGAAGTGGACGAGCAACTTCCTTTATCATGTCAGAAGCTTAAGTTTGACACAGCAGAGAAGCAAATTACAGTGCCATAAATGCTGACTGAGCAGCAACTTAAAGTAAATGAGTTTCATCAAGGGAGCTTCTCTGGGTATTTCAAGTCCACCATACTGAGAGATAATTAAGTAAGAATTTATCCAAGGCCAAACAAATACGAAGAGTCTATTTGTTGACTAGGCTATCTTCATTGAAAAAATTGATAAACCACAAATAATAATGTTAGAATGAAAGACACTTAAGTGGATAGCCAGCACTTTATTTATAAAGAAAGTGGAAATGTTGAAGGAAGGTGGATGGTTCAATTATAGATGAGACATAACACTACTGGAGGTCAATGTACTGTAAGGCACTGAGTTATTGTACGACCTACACAGTTGCAGGTTCCCCTTGAAAGGGTATATACCCAAGAGTGGTGTTACCAACTTTCCATTATGCCCAGGAAAGCTTCCCATCAAACTGCAAATAAGTCCTTAAATTATTCCATGATTTTCCTTCCCATTTTTCTGCATTAAATATACCTAGTGTATGTATACTTAACACAAAAACAGTGTAAATCAGGCAAGAAGTGGCCAAACTCACTAAACAAATCACATTCAAACTCTAATAGGGTATGTATTGTTGCCTAAAATTATTAATTTTGATGTAAAAGAATAGTTTTCTTCTTTAGACTTTGAAAAAAAGCATAAAAAGTACCTGTTAACAACATTTTTTTCATTGTAGCAGAATAGGTTTTTACCATTTTTTCCATTTTTCGGCAAAAACCTGTTTTTACGAGGACGGTTTTTACCGGTAAAAACCACCGGTAAAAACCGCCTGTGGCAAAAACCGCCTGTGGCAAAAACTGCCAACCCTGCTGCTGAGTGTACCTAATTGTTCAACTCCAGAGTGAAGGTGATGCTATTTTGGTGTGTACAAAGCTAGAGATGCATGACAGATGGCAAGAAAACATGACCTTCCTATATGTGTTAATAATCAGTGATCGGTAATCAGCATCAGCCCGATTGTGTAATTGAATAATCAGTAATTGGTAATTACCAATGTTGGCAGGGCTCGAAATAACGGGGCCCGTGGGCCCGATGCTCCTAGAAATTCACTCGGGCCCGCAACTTCTACAGGGAAAGGGGCCCGGTTGGCTCCTAAATATTTCAAGTCTAATTGCACAGTCTGCATGTGAACCTCTCCATCCACAACCCAACGATCTTATAGCCTATCTCAGTATTCCTATACTAACAGTCACTAAAAACCTGCAAAACACACATTATTTCTGAAATTGGTTCACATCGCTCATAAAGAGTCTGCTTTGTCACAACACGGAAGATCACTCACGCAGACATATACCGCTGTCAGTCACGAATAATGTAGGCAGAGAGTCACAACATCACCTGACAAAGACGGTCGGCGGGAATTGAACAGTGCCCTTCATTTTAGGCCTACCGGGTAATAACTTCCAGAGTTATGAGAAAATTTCTAAAATGT
Source organism: Holothuria leucospilota (assembly GCA_029531755.1). Taxonomy (NCBI): domain Eukaryota; kingdom Metazoa; phylum Echinodermata; class Holothuroidea; order Aspidochirotida; family Holothuriidae; genus Holothuria; species Holothuria leucospilota. The sequence goes on from CM055969.1 coordinate 24,559,104, forward strand.
ATACTAACCTAAATGCAACATGGTCTAAGAGGGTGTGGACAGATTGGTTTCAGGCTAGTTTCAGCCTCAGCTTGCCTTAATTATACCCATACTACACATTTTCAAGCACGTAAAAAGCACCCATAGGCCTACACTTTATCAGTCCCTTTTTGGTTCCTTGCGTTAGCAAAAGGAACCTATGTAGTCAGCTTGGCGTGTGTGTGTGTGTATGTGTGTGTGCGTGAACTTGTCTTCCTATCAGACCGAGGACCTAAACAATGGATTTGAGGTCCTCTGAAGGAAATTCAATAGATTTGTCAAGTCCTCGAAAGTTTGAACAATAGAGAGTCTATTGTCAAGGTTAGGGTTAAGGAAGTAAACACAAAGGAAATAACAATGAGGTCCTCGGATTGTATGTAAAATCGACTTGTGTGTGTGTGTGTGTATCATTCCAGCACATTAAAGGCAGTCACTTGTCACCCCAAACTACAATTTCACCCTATGTACATCAAAAATCTCAACAGGTACAGCTCTTTGATTGACATCAAATTCAAAAAATGCAGAGTATCTCATATTACACAGCATGCACTGAGAGTGCTCTGATTACACATTAAGGACTTGTATGCTCACTAGTATGCCCTGAAGCAATAAACTAGGATGGTGTCTGGATAAAGATGAGTTTATGTTAGATGTGGGAGGGGCTAGAAGTAAGTAGGTTGGGAGAATTGGAACTGTCTGGGGTGATGAAAATCTGCCTTTAAGATCACATTCACCCAATGACTGAAAGATGTGGGATATCTTTCAGAGATGCCAAGTATCTCAATTTTAATTGAAATTATAGTATTATGATTTTAATCCATAATCCTGCCATTATGAAAACATGCATCAAGTACTACTTTTTAATATTGCAGAAGATTCTCTGCCCACAAAGCAGAGGACTGTTGTGAAAGTTCACTAGACAGACAACATTTGTCCTTAGAGTAGGACATGTGAGCTTGCAGGAATTGGAAATTAGAATTGATTAATTAAATGCTACTATGGGTTGTTAGTTTTATAAAGAGAACCAAGTTACTGATCATTTGGATCAGATACCATTGAGCGTGCATGAATTGTGATTGCTTAATTGAATAAAACAAATTGTAACTGTATACTGTCTGTGTTGATATCCCCTGAAGTGCCTGTAGGCTGTATTTCTTCAGAACAATTTATTTATGCTTGAATGTGTTAACACAAGAGGTGCATTGTCTACAGAGCAGATTTTGTGAATCAACAGAAATACTGGTTCATTCAGTAGTTGGCTCAGTTTCATTACATTCAGCAAGGAACCACAGTGCCCATTGGGCTCTTGTTATTTGTATGGTTTGGGCCCCTTGATTTCTCGTTTGGCCCCTAGATTCCATGGGCTAGGTGCCCGGCAGGCTCACAAAGGTTGAAAACTTATTTCAACCCCTGGTTGGTATTATCGGTTGAACACTATCTTGTACAAATCATATTGAATGCAGAACTTTGTTTCCTTCTGAAATCAAAATGTTTAGATGAGCCTGAAAAATTCACTGGTTTCTTGCATAGCATGTTGTAAGGCGAGGGCTTGTGTTTTCAAGTCTCTCTGTGGCTGTAGGAAAACAAAGATGGTAATGTGAGTTGTGCAGTAGTGACTTCACAAATAATTGCACAAGGCTACCACTTTAAATTGAGTGAATAAACTTCAACCTTTTTAAGTCTTAGCTCAGGAATGTCCTATAGACCTTATGCATATGATGTCAGAGAACAGAAAATGAGCCCCCCCCCCCCATGGAGGCAAGCACTTATCATTGCAATTTATACCAACAAATCCAGACAGTTGATTTGTGTACCGGTTGATATTTGCATAGTCTTTTACGAGCTTGTGCGTAAACGACGTCATGCGTGCAGTGCGCTTCATTGTTTTGCCTCTAACATGACATGGCATAACGTTAATGCATAGGTCTATTACGGTGGGAGTTGGACCAATGGGATCAAGTTTTCAAACTTTGTAACATAATTTTAATTTTTTTTTTTTTTGTAATGTTAGACTGAAGATATTTGTCATGGGCAAAAGTCATTTTTAGGTTGTATCAGAAGACCTTTCCAAGGTACCTTTGCCAGGGACTTGAATAAGGTTTTGACCAACTACAAGTGACTTTTGTCATTCATTTATTAAATGGATTTGATAGACTTTTTCAGTTATACACTGCCATGCAAGCTAGATCTGCATTTATATGATTTTGCACTTGATAAGAATAACATGAGCTATTTTATCAGAAAGGGGATGAATAAAATAAAACCATGTGTTGAATATTCAAAAGAATCTCTTTCGGCTTTATGTCTAAATCCGTTGCTTTCATTTTGCCTACAGCTGAATCTTCCAAAGGCGGGCCAGACGATGTCATACTAATCAGCAGAGGAGTTCAGGCCAGCGAAGTGACAGAGAGGGACACTGTAATTGCTCCTGCAATAGAACTGGATCTTGCCAGTGTAAATCAGCTTGACCCTTCATCTCCTGACTCTAGGATGGTGATTCCCACCACTCAGACCAAGATGCATCTCAGTCATTCAGCCCCACGGAATCGATTTCAGAGAAATTTTGGGAACTCTGTTACTTGTACCACTGCATCAAGTGATGTGCTGTCACCATCTGGCCATCAAAATACCAAAAGTCCTCTAACAGAAAGCACCTTGTCACCAGCGATGTCCTCAGCATCATCATCTCAGACTCCTTCTCCCCAGTCTGTTAATCAAAATATTGATGGTCAAGTATCTAGTATGCTGCAAAGAGACAGAAAGAGCAACCCTGCCCAAATGCAACAAACACGGTACCCATTAAGTAATGCCTCTGGTGCCGTTCAGACAAACTCGCTGTTGAACCAAGGTCCACCGCCCCTCCGACATACTGATGAAGTTCAGACAGGCAGTAACCATCAACAGCATCTCCAGCCCTTCTGTGTAATACAGCCTTCTGCTTACCCAGGAGTACCACCCAGCATGGCTATTCCTGGCCAGACGGTAGGGCACCCACCACCGTATGCCACTGGACAAGCTGCACCAAGACCACCTAATCAAAGGCAACCCTCAGAGAGTGGCTCATCAGGAAGTGACCTACCACCAAAAGGTCAAGGTCAAGGTCACTCTTCCAAGAGGAGGCGAAGGAGCAGCAGTGGCAATAGGCAGGCAAAGCGACCGAAGGGCCAAGAGGTTACACAGAATTCTAGAGTAAATGTAAGCCAAAGTGGACACACTGTCAGTTACAGGCCAGAAGATCAAGTTACCGCTCACTTTGAAGAAACGTATAGCAGAATAATGCAGAGGAATGCTCCGTTTTCACCTCCAAATATTTCAGTGAGGCATCCATGGCAACATCCCATTCCTCCATACTCCGGAGGCATGAGTCAGAATTCTCAGCAACCCAATGTCCGACCTACCCACAGTCTGTTAAGGGATCATTTAACACGGCAACCTATGTGGCCTTTCGGGCCACCACAGCAACATCAGGGCACTGCCAGTAGGATGCCACCTTTCCACCAAGATTTCAATCAGTTTTCACAATGCTCAGGAGGTAGTAGGATGCCTCTTCCTCGTCCTCCTCCACCTTTCCATCCAGAGAGTTACAATGGACATCCACCAGCCAACCATATGGGTCCTTATGGAGGAGTTGAGAGATTTGATTTCCATGCAGGGTACAGAAAGCAGGGAGACTATCAAGGAATGCCACCATACTTGCATGGTGGTGGTGGCAGTAGTGGTGGTAGTGACAAGAACCAACCAACAAATCATGCTCAAGGTCCTGACTCACATCTAATGCAGAGCATAGGGCAGAGCAGTCCTACTTACTTATCCTCAGAAGGTATTTTGCAAATGTATGGTGGGCTACAAAGCAGTTACCGATTTCCAGGTTTTCCAATGAATGGACCACCACTGATGAGCAGACCAGATGGTTTGCCAAATTCAACGCCTACTAGTGAACCACATCATCAGTGTTTGCCAGCAAGAGCTCAAGAAGGGCCAAATGTATCAAGAGATAATACAATTGTTAGAAATTCTCCTATAGAGACGGGAAGGAACTTCCAACCTCCGCAACAAGATGGGTGTACTTTGCCTGCCAGTGACAACATTTATGGAAGCAGAATAGGACAGTCATGCAGATTTCCTCCCCCAGAGAGACAACAACCAAGTATGACAAGAAAACCAGTGTCACAAGATGATGGTAAACAGAGTAACTCTGTTACACAACCTCCTGATATTCTGGATTTGTCCCGGCCTCATGAACAGGAGGTGATGCCACAAATTTCAAAGGTTCATAATGTTAATAGGCAAAGGGACCACTCTGACATGCGAGCATCACCACCAGAGAGCCAACAGCAAGAACCTGTGATGCCTAAAATTGTGAGTGTAACCACAGAAAGGAGAGAACCATTCCCACCTTCAAAAGGATCGTTCCGAGATGCAGTGCATCATGGGAGGAATCAGGTGGTCAAGACACCCTGTCCTCCTTTAGTTCGAGGTAGTCAAGCGACTGCAGGACAATTGCCAAGAAGTGGCACCAATCCTAACAAGGAACTGGTAGTACCCAGTATTGGAAGTAGCTCTAAAACAATTGACAGTGCCCATTCTTCTGGGAGACCCCACCATCAGCCTCGTACATCACAAGCAGCTGTATCAGGATCTGAAACCACAACCTTGAGCCAAGACAGGATTTTATCAGTGCCTCGTCTGGTAAGAGATGAGAGAGGGCTACCCAGGGTTGATGTCTGTGGTGATGAATACAATGGATCGCTGGGAGTATCTCTGCCATCAAAACACTTGTCACCATCTACCCACAAAGAGGTCTCAAGAGGCACAAACAGCGTCCAGCCAGATGTATCCACTGCCCAGTCAAGAAGAGATGCAAATCAAATGGAAACAGCCAGTAGTAAACCAAGTTCTGCTTCCGTCAGTTCAAACCATACCTCAAATACTAAACAGCGGCTTATGCCAGCCCTTCTGAGAATACCAAAGATAAGAAAGGTAACTGGAGCTGATAGGTTTGCAACAAAGGACACAAACAAGTCATCCAGCACAGCTACTCCCACTAGTGGCAGCAGTACCATTACTTCAGAGCAGAGGGACGCTGCTGGTACCGTTGGAAAAACCACTTCTACTTCATTAGGAGAAATGATTGCATCTTGTGTGTCTGGCAAAAATGTTAGCATGCCAGTTACAGATCCGCCAACTAGTTCTCCCATGGTACCACCCAAAATATTGCCAAACCTTGTAACATCTCAGGTTTCTTCAGAAACACACAAGCAGCAGCAACCTGCAGGTACATCAGGGGCATTCTTTGCAGCCTTCCCATCATTAGGCACCCAGCCACCCACACTAACAACTTCTACAACCCTTTTATCTACTGGACCTGCAACACAACAACGTCAAGTCATGTTTGGTCCAACTGTTCCCTCTCTGCAAACTATCCCATCACTTTCAATTCCAACAATATTGGCTCAACCCATTGTCATCCCTCCCAGTGTTTCATTTATGAACTCTGCTACTGTAGACCAACAGAACATTTCATTACCCACCAACCAAACTGCCGATCAACCACAGCCTCAGGTGATAGCAGGGACTGTTACCAATCAACCTCATCCTCAGGTGGTAGGAGGGACCGTTGCCAATCACCCTCAGCCTCAGGTGGTAGCAGGGACTGTTGCCAATCAGCCTCAGCCTCAGGTGGTAGTAGGGACTGTTGCCAATCATCCCCAGCCTCAGGTGGTAGCAGGGACTGTTGCCAATCATCCCCAGCCTCAGGTGGTAGCAGGGACTGTTGCCAATCACCCTCAGCCTCAGGTGGTAGCAGGGACTGTTAGATCTGTTGTAGAACAACCTGCCCCACAGGTAAATTCAGTTACTCTTGGTCTTCTTAGAAGCAGATCTCAGCTCGAAAAATACTTGGATCAAACTGCCCAGGTGGCTTCTGGTGTAACTCTGAGTGGAAATGGAGGTGAGGTACCTGCTACTAGTCCTCCTAGAATTAACAGTACCACTGGAAAGGAAAAGGATGGTAGTGATGATGACCAAGGGAATAAACCACAAAACAGTGTACAAAAAGAAGTAGTGACTGGTTCAACCTCAGTGACCCCTCGCGCATCTGATGTTGTCACTGCAGTACACCAGGAAACAGATGAGAGCGAAGAAGTGATCACGATTCCAGTTGCATCCGTTTTAAGTTCCCCGGAAGCAGGTGGAAGTGCAGATAAAAGTCACAGTAAAAGAGATGAGGATATCAATATTTTTGATCAAGTGGCAACGTTTGTTTCTAACCTTGAGAAACACACAGAAACAAGTACAGCTATTTACAGCAAAGTTTCCAAGGAGACCAAATCTACACCTTCCCATTCCACTGGCCCAAATAAGACCAATGTGCAGTTGAACGAAAGCGGGCCAAAATCTGCAACAGATGGTGCCGGAGAGAGTTCATCCACTGTGCCTTCAGGCAGACTGAAGAATTGTACACTTAGATTAGTTCCCAGGCGGCGTAGTGGTGATGAAGAGAAGAAAGGGCAGGGCCAACCAAAACCAAAACATGCATCTCAGATTACAAAGGAAAAACGAAGGAAAGATTCTCACACAAAAAGTTCTTCCAGCAAGGAGAAAGTTGTGGGGACTGTTTCCTCAAAGTGGAAAAAGTATTACGGATTCAAAAAAGGCAAGTTTCCTAGTCACCAACACAACACGAGGTTCCGTGTAGTCTGTTACCACTGTGAGAACTTGATGGCTGACAATGTTACCTACATGGATCACGTAGAGGAGGTCATTGAGAAGTCATGTCCTGCTACTAAAATCAAGAAACTCTGTAAGATCTGCTTCAAAGCCCAGACGGGGGACTTGCAGCAGCATATTAGAGAGAGTCATGAAAAAGGAAGTAAGTACAGTTGCCAAATTTGCAATATAAACTTTCCTGGGAGGAAAGACCTCAAAACTCACATGAAGAGAACCCATCAGGGTTTGACCATGCCATATATTTGTAAGATTTGCCTCTACCAGACCTCTTTCCATGCTGATCTGAAGAATCATTTCATCACAACTCACCGGGGAAGCAAGGCTCTCTTGTGTCATTTCTGTACCAAGGTTCTTTACTCCAGTCGGTCTTTCCTCTCTCACTTTACGAAGCATTACTCCAGACAGATAGGAGTCCAGTGTCCAGACTGTAAGCTTGTGTTCTTGTCCCATGCTGCATGCAAGGAACATATGAATAACGACCACCAGAAGTTCAGCTATAATGCTAAGGATGGACTTCCTCCTTACAAAAGTTTTTACCTTCCCAAAAGTTCTCCCCAAAAGACTCAGGGTTGTAAGAAATTGGTTGGGTCCATGTCTTCCCTTAGTGAAGAGGTCGTCTTAGTCCCAGATGAAGAGGAGGAAGTCAAAAAAGCTTGGAAATGTCTAGAGTGTGGAGGGTCTTACGTACATCTAGCAGAACATTTGTTCACTGAATACAAGTGTCAGAACTGTCCGTATGTTACTCATTGTAGCTCCGCCTTTACTCAGCATGTTGTAGCATTTCACTCCAGCTTTCAGGATGCCCCAGCTCTTCACCCTGTGAAGAAGTCGCGTGTCTTCGGGGGCCAGCTTTTACGGTGCAGGAAGTGCGGTTTCAAGACGGCCTTTGCTACAAATATGGCCAAACACATTGTATGCTGTCCAGAAGGTGTTTCAGTTATAGATTCTTTTGATTATTTGAGAACCAGAGCGCTGAAGGAGATCGCCATGAGGGGAAGAATCGCAGATAACAGTGACAATGTTCCTGAAGTGATAGCTGTGGAAAATATTGACTAATAGCGAAATATGCTGAGGATGTAGCACTCGGTCTGGACTTCACAAGTGATGAAGTATTGCGAGGGAATTGTTAAAAAGAGGTGTTTAGGAAAACTTTTAAAAAGTTTACTTCAGATTACTTTGCCTTAAGGCAATTACTTAGGTCAAGGATTAGGGAATGAGATCACCTTTTTACTCCTAACTTTAAAGTGGAAGAAACTGTTGGAAGAAGAGATATGCCGAATGTGAAGAAATGCGTTTAGCAGTTTAGGCATAACACATACCCTTTACATGTGAATCATGGATTTATTTGTTATGAGGTTTTCCATGGTATTAAAAAATCTAATCTACGTTATGCTTTCCCTGTCTTAGTCAGGGGCTGGATTTGTATTGTCTTCCTTATTCCAAAAAAACAATTGGGACGTTAAACACAGCCCAACATCATGGTTTAGTCTATGTCGAAAAAACCAAGTACTTCCATTCTGCAGGAAAGTCTTCCAGTGAATTAGTCTAAAATAATTCTAAGACATGAAACTGAAGCTGTGGTTCCATTTTGTGGAAAGAAAATGTACTTTAAAGAAGGAAGACATGCATTGACTTTCCTTTAAGGGCACTTGACATTGCCTAATTAGCTCCATTATGAATGTGGCCCCGGACTATTGACAGGTGAACAAAAGTCACGCTGAGGTATTCAAAGAGTTTCTCGAGTTGGGTTATATGCAGTTTGTAGTATTCACAGTGAGAAAGCATTTTTATTTTATTATGCATGTTTCATAGCCTGTAGTGAATATTTGTACAAAATTCTTTTTATCTCATTCAGTTGTATTTGTGATCGACACATTTGAGGTCAGCATACATAGGAAGTGGTTTTACACTTTGTCCGGGCATTAGAACCCCTTAGCCAAGTCAGCTTTCAATTATTTATGGAATTGCTTGATGCATCCCAAAAGTCGAGAGGGCTTTTTACCGCTTATGTATTATTTACATGGCTATTATATTGGTCCAGAGACATTTTGGTATGACTGTTTGTTACTGCTATTTGTTTGTAACTCTTAGGATGAACATGCAGTGAACTTACAGTTAAAATTTGAAGTTTTTTCCTGTAGAAGTGGATGTACCTATGGTTGGTGCCCGACAATGTCCTCATTTATCAAGGCTTTCATATGCCTCATTGTACCAGTAGGGAATTAAGCTTTTGTGGCAATTAACCTACTCCATCAATCTTTCAGGAAAGATATTGCAACGAGTTTTGATTGTGTAGCCATTTAAAGTGCCCTAAATCTATGATGCAGTGTGCTGTAAGTTAAAATTAATGGTCTTGCAGAAGTGGGTATGAGGAAGGGGGTGGCTTGGGGAGGTGACTAGCACTTCAATTTTCCAGGCAGAAGTATTTAAGTATGAATGCAAACCAAAAGGGTATTCCAGACTTACATGTTATTATTAAATATCCCTCTTCCAGACGTCATAGTTGGTCAAGTGAAATGTGATTTTCTTGACTAAAAGGGGTAGTGGGAGGGGGGGGGAGTCACAGTTCTTATCACAGGCAGGAGACTTTGGCTTAGTTTGTTTACAACTTGATCTAACCTTAACAGGGCAAAATGCTAGTTTGCAATACATCTTTGCTTCAAAAGAAATGTTCCATGTAGTAGTAAAAGACTTCACTGTTTATATAAAATTGTCACTAACAGATTTGACCACTTCAGCTTCGGGTGTGAGCATGGTATGATTTAGGGTTGTGGTTGCCATTTGTCAGCATGTTTGGTGAGGTTCTCCAGCAGTTGGTGCAGCCAGAGACTTACTGGCCCAACATTCTCAGATTACATTGCATCTCCTTATAATCAACTGGCCCATAGGGCCTGCTTCTTAGAATTCTTACAGGCCTAGGCCACCAACTGAATTGAATTCTGGCTTTGAGGTTCCGTTTCCCTTATGTGTGTGCTATAACCTGAATTGGACTGCATGTGTTCTAGTAACTATGAAGGATGACGTAATAATATTCCATTTTGGACAGACTTGTTCCTTTAACACAATTTAGGGAGTGTCATTTTGGACATAAATATTTTTTCACCAGAATGTGCAGCTAAATTCTCTTTTTAAAGTCCTGTCATTATTATTCCTTTTGGGGTTTGCCAAAGACATTTTTACAACCAAGTGTGTGCAAGTGTTTCTTCATAGGCAGTATTACATATTTAACATGATAGCTTTAGGAAGCACTATTACTTAAAGGGGGTGCTGGAGAAAAATGTGATTCTATTACCGTCATTTTATTACTTAAACACTTTAAAAGAAATGCTGTGAACAGTCTGTTTTCATCTTGAAGGGTTTTTATTTATGACTGAGATGTTATAGAGTCCTAAAAAAGAAATTAGTTTTGTGTTCCCCATTCAGAGAATATGCAAAGTATTTGTTCCTTTCCACTAAAAACTCTGTGGATTATTGGAAAGGTGAGATGGCAGTTGCTGTATCTATGGCAAAAGGTACTTAGAGGGTGGAAGGTGGTACTCAGAGGGGCCAACTGTACTTACAGTACATAGGTGATACTTGAAGGTCAGAAGGGGGTACTGAGAGGCTAGTTGGTGTTACTAAAAGAGTGTTTAATGGTATTTAGAGGGCGACAGATGATACTTGGGCCCTGTATATGAGCAACAAGCACTTCGAGGGTAGTGGGTGATAGTGTGGGGGTGGGGAAGGGTAGTAGACAAACTTAGAGGGTAGTAGATGGTGATCACTAAGAGGGAGATGGGAGGAACTGATGAGGGTACTAAGTGGCCCTTTAGTAGTTTCTGGTGATATTCTGGCATTTAAATGTTAATAATAGATTCAAATTGTGTTCAACTCTTTATCTTAATGAAAGAGATGTTTGAAGTACACAAATACTTGACAGCAACCCCTCCCCCTCCCCTTCCCCAAATGGGTAAGTAGTTTGTGCAAAAAATACATTCAGGGTAATGAGTGAAGAGAGAACAGGGTTGAGACAGAACTAGAAGGTTTAGTTTGCCAGAACAATGGACTCGAGAAGTGTAACAAAATTACAACAGTGTTGTATTCATAACTGTCATTTAGTATTATAAGTTATTGTAAGTCGTATCTTCCTTTTGTAATATAGTGAGATAATTAAAAACAATAAGGATAATGCCATGTAAAAATGGTAACCCTGGACAAAGAAACCACCTTGATATAGCCATAAAAACTTAATGCAATAAACTTTGGTAGTTATATTTATCAGTAAATGATGTACTCACTACATGTGGGTTTCACTTTCACTTCCAAACAAATTTTGTGCTGTGAAAAAAAGTTGGAACAATTTTTTGGTGAAAATTTTGAAAATCCTTCAGCTGTGTATTATGTATATTTTACAAGATTATGCAGGTTGCACTACCAGTGACCACAGTATTAGGATGGACAGTGTTAAATGTCAGACAGGATGTGTGATTGAATTTGTTAAGAGCTATCTTTGTCAATGTATGATTGTCACATATTGTTAGAAAAGATCTGCAGAAAGAGGGCAGTTGAAAGAAAGACAGGCATCTATGTTTAGGTCAGTGAAACTGGTGGCTGTAATATGAGTCCTCCCCCCCCCCCCCTTACACAGACATCTTAACAGAGGTGTTTTTTATAGCCATGTGGGGTATAAAGGCCCTCTCACACAAGGTGGGATGCAACAGAAAACAATAAGTGAGGAAATGTTGAAAATGATATTTTTACTTGTACCCCTTTCACACCGGGCATGGTACACATGATGTGATTCGATATGATGGAGCCAAAAAATATTAGCTTTAACCCACTTGTCACTGAATGGCATTTTCATGTGACCAATTATAAAATAGAAATTGCAACTTTGTTAGATCACATGATGTAACAGGCATTAGAATGTGGGTAAGAGATGAAGAAAATGTGTGCTGTGTGATTAGGCTTCGCAACATTTTCATCGCACAGGGTGGTATCATATCATACAGTGTGACTGGGGCTTTAGATAGCATAATACCAAGAATCTTCCTGCATAATTTATATAATAACTATTTATTCTGTATTTTTGAACTTACCAAAGCTGGATTTGTAAAATCTTATTGCAGTAAGACTAGTTTCAGACCTTTAAAGAAGTACATTTTTTGATAAGTGTTATCAGGAGGTCCTGTATCTTTGACAAGAGGGCAGTGTTCTTGTCCTGGAGCTATTGCATTGTGGGTAAATTTCCTGTAACAACTGTTCCTTTCAAGGCAGACTGAAGACAACTGCTTGTAGTCTACAATGCAACAGCATTTTCAGTAGAGTCATTAACAGATATCTTTATTTTCAGTTCATGACGCTAGAAACGAATAGCAAGTTTTAGCCATCTCTAGTTGACCACTCTTAATCCAGAATCTATCAGAGAACTTCCTGTTCAGGTATCTTGAGATCAATAAAGTTAAAGGGTTTTGAATCCCTTTAAAGACTGTTTGGTCAATAGAGTAAGTTTGTAAGTAAAAGGGATTAACTGTTGCAATTATAGAGATAAGCTTCACCCGAGAAAAAGCCTTTTTCTCGGGTAATATTGGCTAAAATGTCCTATTCAATTCTAGCAGCATGTTGAGGTCAATGTTTCTAGAAAAATGAGGTACCTTTGATGTTGCTATGACATCAGAATACTGACAGCTGTCTTGACTTTCTTGCAGTTGTATGAAAGGTAGTCTTTACCTTCTAGTTATGACATTTTATGATATGCATAGTATCCAGTCAAAGTGTTAGGATGTATTTTGTAGTACTGCTATGATGTAATTATGACATCATAATATACATTTGCATATAGCATTCATTGCAAATTAGGATTGCTAGGTTTCTAGGCTTGATTGGCAAGGGTGCTCCTGTTTGGCATAGACCTACCAGAATTGATGAAATTTACCCTGGTAAATCCAAGTGTCTATGGACCTTTAAAAGCTGTGTACTTAGAAGCAATAAAGTCTATACCACCCCTTTAAGTGTTTTCCTTTACTCCTCCCAATGGGGAGTTGGCAGCCGTTTTGTTTGCTACTCTTTTCATCCACACAATGCCAAGAAATGGCCTATGCAAAAATTTCAGTTTATCTTGGAAACTGGATTTGTAAAAGTGACTCACCATGTAAAACTGGAATTCCATGTAGAGATACATTTCATTAGTGAAATTGCTCTAAAGCAGGGTTGCCCATCCTTTTTTGACCCAAGATCTACTTTTCAAGTAGCCACCCTCCTGAGATCTACAAAACATACACTGTCATACAGTTACTCATTGAAAAACAACATTTCTTCATTTTTCTACACCCCTCGCAGTCGACTTGGGATCAGTCCGAGGTCTACTGGTAGATCGTGATCAACTGGTTGGGCTCTCCTGCTCTAAAGAGATGGACAGTTTTCTCTAAGATATGCAATAAGTGAAAATTGTAGCAAATGAACTTTGATTGTCCACATTATATCTTGATATCAGCTTCCAGGATTGCCAGTTGTCAGTTGAAGGCTACTCCTAAAAGGGGTAGGAGATGGGATGAAAGTTAACCACCCAAACACCCCCAGAAAACAGGAAATGTACACTTTGTCATGTTTGTCACTCAAGTCCTATGTGTACCATGTTTAGTGGTGTGCTGGTCATTCACTCAGGGCTAACCCACCCGCCTTCCCCCCACCCCTACTTCCTTGTTGGGTCAGTACAGGCATTACAGAGATGGATTACTGCAGCTTTATAGTAATGAAATAGGTATCTTAGCAAACGGGTTGGAGCAAGGGGCAGATCCAAGACTACCCATCCAATATTGGATGTGTTCCATGATGTGGGAGATATTAATTGTAGTACAGGTCACGTTTGGAAATGTGTTGATATTGCAACATGTGAGCAAACACATAACCCTTGATCACTGTTCTCTCACCCTCTACCTAACCCTTTCAACAAATCATGTATCTACTAGCAGTGAGCAAACTAGTTTTAGATATTTCAGAAGCCCTCTCATCAAAAATTCTGGAAGGATGAAGTTTGATTTGTTGGAACTGAATCATCCCCTTTCCTTTCTTTAGGTGTGTACTTCTTGTAGTGTATGCACATAGTATGTGCTCTGTAGATAAACATACTCCCTGTACATAGCTTGTACATTACTGGGGTAAAGCAACATACCCCTGTAAGAATTTATCCCACCTTGTGTTTATATCAAGCCATACATTGCCAGTTAATTTCTTTTGCTACTAAGTCGTTATCCTTTTTGTTTGTACAAAGTTCTGTCATATTCGTGGCCATCTTGTTGCCAGATGCTTAATGTTTGTATATTTTCTAGTTTATTTTTTGTTACCAGATCAGACAATCCATGCCAAGATGTGGTGTTTCTCTGTCCTTTTTCTCTTCTTTACTTTGTGTGTGTTTTTTACGTGTTTTTCAGTTTATAGTAGATAAGTTATTTCCCATTTATCAGGTTTTTACCCAGCAACCCATAACTTATGAAACTTTCTTCAAACTTGGATTGTGTTAAATCCAAAAGTATGCAAGGGTGTACAATAAAAGGATTTTTCCATGTTCAAAGGAATCCACAATTTCGTTTTCATGTCTAAATAATACAGGGTCATAACAGTGGCGTAGGCCATCAAACAAGGGACAGAGGTTAGCAAAAGTCAAGTAACTTTCTATCAAAAATGTAAGATATTGAAAGAGTTCGTGATAAGTTCGTAAGTTTGTACTAAAGTGCAACAGTTCTGGACATTTATTTTATTACCTGTGTTTGCATGTTTTCTATTAGTTACTATCAATATCTACCTAGGCCTCTCTACTCGTTTTCCTTAGAAACACATAGTTACCGTGGAAAGACATTTTAAAGATTAATAAGAGGTTGGTCCATCATGTAAAGTTGTACTTATTCACATTGACGAAACCCAGCATTCGTTATGTATTGGGTGTGAACGTCACTTTTCGTAGAGAAAATTATTTGAATACGGGTAGCTTTGTGGTTCAGAAATGACGATGCAGTGTCTGTTTTCTTGGAACGAAGGTTTAGAAATGGAACTACGCCCCCACTTCCAGTGAGCGATAACGATTGATAGTCCTCAACTCCAATTTAGTAATATGTATTACATTCTTACAAAAATGTTGCTTGCTTACCGCGTCAGTTTTCTGTTGAAGGCCAGTTCATTGTAAGGAAGAAGAGTAAATAAACAGTTCTACAGTATCGTTTGCGGAGGCAAAGCGTTTTACGCCATTATGACGTCATATTGTTGTCTATAAGCAAATGTAATTTACGAATGGCTCCGAATAAAACGTCTTGAAGTCATAACGTATACTCGTTTGCTCCGCGTCTTCATTTGCGTAACTGATACAGACCAGTGTTAAAGTGTCCGCAGTCGAAATGGCGCATGGAAGTTATTCCAGGTACGTCTTTATTTAGGGTGTTCAGTCAACCTGCAAATGAGGGAAAAAACTGTAGAAAGAGTGTTGCTCTTTCCAGTTAGGGAATTTTCCAAAAAATAAAGACGTTTCAAATCAGGGAATGGTCGGGGAAGTTTATTGACTTAGTAGTGTCTACTATATAGTGTCTGCTATATTTTGTCCCATGTCCAAATAGGGTGAAGATACAGAAAACTAGAAAATGGGCAGAATAATTATCCCGAAATCTGAGAATTCTTCGGGGAATAATCAGGGATTTTTCTGTCTGAAAAGCTGGGAATTCTGCAGGCCTAATCGCCGAACAGACTTTGCGACCGTAGTAGGCATATCCTCAAGGCTTGGAAAATGTGGACGTCAACAGGTGGGGGACAGAGGGGACATCACCCAACTTTGAAAGGGAAGGGGATATTTCGTTGCCCCCTCCCCAACACACACGCTCACTTTCCAGAACCGGAACAAAAATAGTAGGTACATGTTAGGTTCCATAGCTTACAAAATAGCTAATTCAGTAAAATCAAGCTCGAAAATGGTGGAAACGGTCATTTAATGGATTGAAATGGTGGAAAACTGCTTCAGATTACCCCTTAGATCTACTGAAATTCAATGTTTGCAAGAGTCCCCCAAATCCTTCGTTTGTAGGGCTTCGCGACTTGTGCTTGAATGATTTTCTTCAAGATTAATCCCCCCTCCCCCCCTCCTAAGAAGCTGTTGACGCTCTTGTCGGAGATAGGGTCGAAGTTCTTGGCAGCTGATCTGAATAAAGTCAAAAGAAAAGATCGTAGCCTGATTTCCAGAGATGATAGCTGGACCAGAAATTTTGTTGAATCCGGTGAAGACTGTAGTTTTTGCTTGCACTGTCGGAGGGGCGTTTGGTGGTTTCTCGTGAAGACTAGTCCTTTTGTGAGTAGTTTCAAATTTTTGCTCACAGTTAGAGATATCCCACAGCCTCCACAGGTACTCTTCATTAGAGCTAGCCTAAACCAGAAAGAAATAGAGACATAGAAAATAAAATGTGTCAGTTGTTTATCATTCAAGACGATTTACCGGACATTAATCGTAGGGTTTTCAACACAAGAGGTAAAACAGTGTCCATTGCTATTTGAATGGGCCACCTGTTAGTCTTTTTGAGAATTAATACGGTACTTCCAAAACTGGTGGACGAATGGTGGAATGTAAAGATAAAGATTACTTAAAAATATCAATACAGGCACCTCGGTGACCTTAATTTAATCCGAGTACCATTTATAGAATATTGCAGATACTATAAAACAGTAGGATGAAGACATCGTGTCCTCCATAGGCATAGGAATTTGTTCTCGGGGGAGGGGGGTTGAGAACGTTGTTTCCGACCGCCGTCCTGGTGGAGGGGTCTAAGGGGAATGGTTGAGGGTTTATGATGAAATTCGTGATTCGAGCAAATTTTAAGAAAAATTTCTACAAATTTTTGACGTTTCTTGTAGAGGGAACAAATAAGGGGTTTCGTCCTTGAATTGCTTTGGGACGAAACATGCTTTCCCCCACCATGTATTTACTGGGGGAGCCTCCAGTCTTCCCCTCCCCCACTTTCTACGTCTTTGGTGTCCCTTGTGCACCACTCATTTTAAGAGCATCATGTCGACTGTGTGACAGCCGTTGACTGTGCCGTATGGGCAAGCAAGAAGCTAAGACACCTCATTTCCATTTCCATACAAATTATTTGAAGACAAGCAGACTGATTGCAAACGACTGTGGTGAAGACTGTGATGCACATTGAGATCCATTCATTTCCACGGAAAACAAGTCCTGTCAGCCCGTTGGTTTCTCACTATGCCCCCAAACTGATAACTGCTTCGAAGAGACATCCCAAATGAACGAAACGTTAACTGCTGATGCACAGCCTTGACGGAATCAGAATCAGGGCCGTGGCAAGTACTACACGAGCTAGGCGGCCGGCAAGGGCTGCAAGTTTTTACAGGGGCAAAAAACAAAGGGAAAAACATGTTAAAAACAAAACAGGCGGGGATCCAGAAATTTCCAAAAGGGGGGGGGTGCTGAAAGCTATCTTGAATATTCTCCTAGTTTAACATTATGCTAATTTTCGCGTATTTGTTATTGTTGATGTGGCGAAAAGGGGGCGGGCTGAGCCCGGGAAAGCCGCCCCCCCCCTTGGGTCCGCGCCTGCAAAATATATAACTTTGACATCCCAGTTTTAGTCACAATTTTTTTTTTAATATTGTACAAACTTTATTTTGGATTTTTTGCATTTTTGCTCTTTAAATGTTTCCGTTCTGATCCAGCTCAGTCGTCTTTTAATTCTTGATTATTTTAACGGTCTTTTTTTTTTGTCAAATCCATAGAAATAATAATACTTTGCGATTATGAAAAATTCAAGTGGCAACCGAGAGAAGTTGCCCATCTTCACAAATTTGGCCCGTACTCATTCAGGAAACTTGCCCCTTTTCCTTTTAAAATGAGAAGCCTCTTCACGGTGGCATGGGGAAAAGTGTCCCGGTTGATTAACTTGATTTGCTCTAAAATTAAAAAAAAGAAAAGAAAAAACAAAGGCCTTTTACGACACATTTATGTAGAAGGTAGAGTGATGAGTCGAATGAAAGGTTACTGCTATTTTTCATAATCCTTCAAAAACTACCATTTCTTTTGCTTTACCCACTTGCACCTTTACGTTATTCTTTCTTCTCTAGACCTCGGCAAAAGGGTTTTGTCCCATGGACATTCGAACCGAGGTGTTGCCCTGGACCCCACACCTTCCTGTAGGAGTCGTCCTGGCTCCAATGGCTGTTGCGAAGCGTTAGAAACATTGTTCATCTGTTGTGGTGGCCCTCTTCCTATGGAACTTCTTTATCGTACAAGTCCTACGTTCCTAATCCCTTGTACTACTAAGTTCTTTAAGTTCAGGTAAAATAAGTTATTGCATTACAAGTTTAAGTTTAATGTTTAGGGTCAGGAAGCCAATTGTCTCATCAAGGACCCTATACCAGAGTGAGCGTGGATGAACACCGGCGAGATTTCGCCTTAGCTTTTGGACTATGCTCAGAGGTTAAGGAGGCAGGCGTGTACTAATCGCTCCCAATCCTGCTCCCGGGACCGCAATTTAACGTCCCCACCCGACGAACGTGAGTGTATCTCCAGTCTTTAGACAGTTTCCCAAAGGCTGGAAGGGGCGGAGTTTCCTTGCTCTGCACCACTGCGCGACAGCTGAACTGAGCAAAGCGGATAACTTCCTGAATCGGACCACGTTACAAATGCCTGCTGGAAACGGACAATCAGATACCGTACCCAATTAAAATTCACCAATTTGAATCTTCTCAGCATCACTGCATACAAGTATGTTGAACAAGTAAATTTTAGTCCCCAGAGAATATTCAAGTGGTTCCACCCCCCAGGGATCTTTAGTATACAAGGCAATAGGCTACACTCAAACCCCAAGCCAACTCCGACACCAAACCTGACAACCAAGTTATTTTGTGACATGTTGGAGGTACGGCAGCTCCTTAGTACCATTTCCTATTCACAGAACTGAAGGATGTAGAGATTGCGAAAAGACTTTATAATCGGCTAATTTCTTCACGTTTAGCCACTAGATTGCTGATTTGACTATAAAGATACAGTTAGGAGAGCCGAACTTCGCTATCTTCCCTTCTCATGGTTTAGACCCTACATGTTTATTACACTTAAGTTTCGAATATATTCAAATCATATATTCAAAAATTGATCATTGTACTGTTGTCACGATTCCAAATTAAGGACAACATAGTCAATCTATTTACAAGCATGACTACAGTACATTCTTTAGCAAGTCTTATCAATTAATCCAAAACTAGGCACGCGTGGAGGCTGCAGTGAGTTTATCTGTAATTTAAAGGTGATCGGTCGTCTTGAAATATTGTTTGTGACGTCAGCCTTTTCTTGACATGTTCTGTAGTCGTAACTGTTGAACGGATACACCATACAAGTAGCTATGATGACATCGGTATACCTAGTAGGTATGCAGCTACATGCCGTCTCGTCTTGCTTACCGATTAGCTATACCACGCTTGTACGGTGTATCTGTTGAACAGTGACGCCTCAGAAACATGTCAAGAAAAGGCTGACGTCACAAACAATATTTCAAGACGACCGATCACCTTTAAAACTCTATAACCCCACCACATAGCGTATAGTGTGGCACAGCGGAGAAGTTCGGTACCCACAACACACTTCCTGAGTGCACTCCTTTCCTTCAGTTTGTGTCAATCTTTTCTGTCTTCTCTTTCTTATTTCATTTTCCTTTTTACCATAATTCATAATCAGATGGACTTGTTGGGAGCACATGCTTGTGCGATCTCCAGGTTGAATTTGTGTATGCGAAAACTTAGGCCTACATACCGCACGTGACAACAGAACGTACCCTTCACTAAATATCTAGCCTCCCATAACAACTTGATCAAATGTACTGTACAATTCTTTTAAATTATACCAATATACATTTCTTCCAGGGGCGGAGAAACAGGGGGTTGGGGTTATAACCCTCCACTTTTTGACAAGGGAAGGTTGTCCAACATAATTAACCCCCCAGTTTTCAGGTACACTTCCGAAAAAATAATTTATGAAAAACTGAAAAAAGCAAATGAGATAATAACAAAAATAAGTGACCTTTAGTTTTAACTACCCCCATGTTCCTAGACCTGTAGACTAGACGCAACTAAACTGTCACTAACGTTAGTGATCAGTCAGTTGTCAAAATTGTGCTATAGGTCCGATACACCTGGAGCGGTGATGGAGTGAAGTGTACCTTTGCACTGCTCTCAAATGAGAATTCATACATATCAGTCAGTTTTGGTCTGAGTAAACCATATAAATATGTACTTGTATGTTGATGGACCATCCCAGCTTGCTGAGGAAACCGGTTTGCCTTAGCAAGCTGGGAAAAATAGTTCATAAAATACATACCGGTATTTACATGTCTCCTTATGCGTATAAAATACCGTATAAAGTATGCACAAAAGCGCATATTTTCACGTTAAAAAACAAAAAAGCTTGACACCGTGGGAGGGGGGGGGACACCTCCCACACCCCCGCGCGCAAGCGGACTCGGTCGCTTCGTTCCTTCTCTTTGCCAAGTATGCAACCCCCCACCCCTGACAAGAAATCTCCGCCCCTGATTTCTTTTGGCTTCCTTTTATTAGTTTAGCACTCTGGTGGATTCTTGAGTGTAAATTCTGGTTAACAATTTGTGTAGCGATTTGTGAAAGACAAGCAGCGCCCTTATACTTTTACCTGTAAATATGCTGAGACCGATAAGGATATAAACCTTCGGTCTGATTACCCTCTTTCAGTCTTTACCATTTTCAAATGTTTCGCAGTCACCATGGGATGGTATTAGATATTTCATTAGAATTAATATTATAAAAAGCAAACGAATTAAGCAACCCGCTGGATACTTTCACGCAGAGGAAGTATTCATTACTACCTCACTAATTGTAGCTTGACCTCATGACTTCTTAATAATTTAGATGTTAATTACGGCAGGCGTATTGACTTTTCTTGGCTTGAAACTATTATCAATCGCTGTTAACTTTCTTAATACAAGATAGTAAAAACCTGCCGAAGGAGGTAGGTATCTCTTATATCTCTGATCACCAAGTTGTCAAAAATGGCCTTGCTTTTCTGTCCCTAAACATAACACTATAGCTTTACGACTACTATCAACCCCACCCCTTGCCAAATCCAGAGTGATCATTTTCTTTAAAAAAAAGACAGAATCGGGATGAGGGAGCTGGGACCTGCCCCCAGTAATTTTCAGTTTGAAGGTTTTTTTTTAAAGTGTCAAAAGTCACCTTACAAAGTGTTAGAACTCTGGAGTTGAATGGTTCAAACCGCCCCCCCCCCCAATCGTAGGTACGTCCAGCCCGACGGCACAGTTTAAATCCGGTTATTACGCAGTCGGTTTCGTGACCCCAGATGCACCAAAGAAGTTCAAGGAAAAAGTGACGACGACGTGACGACGACGCCAATTTAGAGGGAGTCAGGGAAGGAGTAAGGATATGAACGACGGAGGACGAGCTCCCTGAAGAAGGTTGGACAGGAATCCGAAGCCCGACCCTATCGTGGTTGAGTATGCGTCATTCCAACTGTCGCCTCTTTTTCATGATGACATGGATGGATGCTCGGGGGAATGAGACTGTGAACTGATTATCGCGAATAGCAAGCTCTATTAACGACCAATGAAGAAGCAGTCAAGCATGCGTCACCTGCTTGTTGGCCTTTTAAGAAATTTCAAAATTTCTGACTTTGGAAAGCTTTATTCGGTTGACTAAGAAAGCCATGAAAAATGTCAAAAATGTTGTCATTTAACATTCATGCGGAGAATTCCCTCTTAACTTGCCGTCGCAAAATTCATGATAAAAGAAGTGACGACAGCATTGTGTCAGTAGAAATAGGTCGTCTGAAGGAAGAAGGTACATCTCTAGACGAACATTCACAAAAACTCGAACATATCCATCTACTCTGTCTGTTTAACGATCTAGGACGCCTCTGACAACATGAAACATGATCTCGTCTAAGTAAAGCGCGCAGTGAAAAATATGGTGTGATTGCTTTATTGACGAAATTGCTGACGTTTGAAATACCACTCAAACATAATTATGCAACATAACTACATCAAGTTAACTGCTTAATATCGGAATCACATCTCAACAAACATATAAACACGTGCTTGTAATAAAGCTTTAAAACTGTGTAGAAAAGAAGTTTTTAATTTGTTTAATCCTTAAGCTAGCCGCACACTACACGACTTTGCACACCGCAACTCAACTCGATCGTCGGGTCCCCAACAGTCGTGTAGTGTGTGTGAGTTTACGACTGCGACTGGCAGTTAACTCACGCACACTACCAGAGCCCGTATTTACCTTTTGGGGGCTTAGGCACAAACTAATGTGGGGCCCCTTCGACTACAATTCTCAACAAGACTACAGTGGCGCAAGCCATGAAAGGAGGGCGAACTGGTGGTCACTTTCATCCCCCTCCACTCGGAATGAACGCCCAATCCGCGCGACCGCGATACTATACAGCTGCTTACGATGCAATGATAATTATTGTCTTTGGAAGTTGTTTCGGCTTACACTCTGGGAACCAGAAATGGAAGGCAAATTTTGGCTAGATCAGTTCAGGGTCAGACTGAATCGATCTTTAGTGTAGCCTTATAATTATGCGACACAGCCAAAAAAAATAAGGTAATCGACAGTGTGGGATTCCCTCTGTTTCGTACGGTGGCTACTTCTGGATTCAGTCTGGAATACTCTGCCAAAAAATGCAATAACCCCCTTTATATGGGGGTCCCTGGACCTACACACTACACGACTGTTAGAGACCCGACGATCGAGTTGAGTTGCGGTGTGCAAAGTCGTGTAGTGTGCGGCTAGCTTTAGGCCGATGTACGGAGAGCCGCGGTTAGCAGTAAACGTTGAGTAGGCTACTTAGGTCCAGCAAGGTAATTCTGAAATTGTCACATAATGGTGACATGGTAATATGGTCAAGGGGGATGCCTTTGCTTAAATAGCTATAGAGGTTTTATATATTTATGTCAAATTATGTTTATTTAGACTGCGTGAATGTGTGTGTATGCGTGTGTGGGGGGGGGGGGGGGAGAACGTTTTTTTATGCAGCCAAACGAGTTATGTAACTTTTCTGCCCATACTTGGTATCACAGAAACAAACCAAAGGTCAAAGGTCAACGGCTGGTCACACATTCTACAATAAGAATGATAAAAAAGACAAAGCACTGTGAATGAAAAAGGCTGATAGTCGACTAGAGTTACATTATCATCAAGTTTAGCATATACTTACGTTAACATTCTTTTCGCTCCAAAGAGCAACCACAAAACTCGTTTCCAGGAATTTCACTTCAATAAACATGCGCCTCTAAAATACCACCTAACAATCTAACACCTAACGATGTGATTCAACTGTATAGCCTACGCGATGCTCCAACTATGCTAAATTAACAAACTTTCAAATGCATGTCCATAACTAGGTCATTATTCTAATCCCACCTTTCCCAGTAACTTTTCAACTTTCCTTCGAGCACTACATCCGCTCATAAATTCAATTCGTCATCATACCGTCTGTTTTGCTCCAATTATTTTCCCCAATTTATCAATAATTTAGTGATCTGCTGGTCTATGTTACCTATGGTTTATAAAACTTGCCCGCATTCGTTTGAAGTTTTAACAGTTCATCCATTTCCTCTGGTTAGCTACACCTACACACGTATTTATTACATAAGGTACCAGTATACTAGACTGCTATGGAGGTCACTTAATAACCTAACAGAGAGGAACCTAGCACAAAACAGAGTGTCCTACGCAGTGCTAATCAGCAGATGCATACTTGCTCTACTTCTGAAATTAATGTAAATTTGAAAGATTTTTAAGTTAAAAGCGTAGCTCATCGTGCTATCATACTCATGTCTTTTAGGAAAACTGACTTTTTAATTCTGCAATAAAACCGATCTTCCTAAAAATTCGTCAGCCTCTCTTAGTCTTTAGTCGATAGGATTATAAAAATCCCTCTTTCAAGGTAGCACTGTCGTAATTGGAAGACTTTTGATGGCCTCCAACCTTCGTCTATCAAATAGTCTTGATTCAGTTCCAACACAGTATTTTTTCGTTGCTGGAATTTGGGCTCTAAAAGCAATTTTACTTACAATGAAAATGTTGAGAGGGGTAATGTACAAATGAATGTCAAACACCACAGCTGACTTTCTTTTCAAAATATTTTGAAAGTAGGACATTTTTGTTCCCGTGCCATGAATAACGGCCTTACAATTATTTTTGTAGGATACACTGCAAGCCATTTGACAAGTCTCAATATTCCACTGTTTTCTTACGGCTAAACGTACTTTGTTTTAGTGAATGATGTTTTTTTTTTTTTTTTTTTTTTTTTTTTTTTTTGAGGTCCATTGTTACTGGTGCAAGGTGGAAATCTGCAATGACCACGAAGAGTCAACTGATAACGGTAGTAGGTACAGCTGGACCGACTGTAACAATGACCTCATTAATGATGAAAGAGGTAGTTAAAAAACACATTCTATACATGCTCAAATATACCAGGGCTGCAGTCAAGTCCACCAAGCTCGAGTCCAAGTCTATAAGGTCAAGTCCGAGGCTCGAGTCCAAGTCCGAATCAAGTGTTCTCGAGTCCAAGTCCAAAATTGTAAAATTTTCCGGTACTTGGCTTTGAAAGTTCCCTGCCAACACTAAGCTCAATATGCTACAACAAACTGACCAAACAAATTAGAAAAACCTCATGTCAAACTGAATGAAATAATAGTAAGAAATTATAGAAAGAAACTGATCAATTACATGTTCACAACACTGTGACTTATGATATCTTCCATAGGCCTAACTCAGGTAACACAATGTAGGCCTTAATTGTAGCCTGTGTAAGAGGAGCTTGTTGTATTAATCAGGACCTACTATTGGATTCAATCATGCCTTTGCTAATCCATCTAATCTACGGTCCCCCAAAGAAAACTACAAAAATCAGCGTTCTCCATAGATTTTCAACGGAGGCGGTCAAGAACAAAGAGCACAGACGATGGCGAAGCACGTTGTTATGTGAGGGACTCCGCTGACTAACTGTCTTTTTCAAGGTGACAGATCCCACCCAGTACTCGTAGGTACCATTTTACAAATTTATCACTTAATTTGTTTAAAATATGTGCGGATCAGCCTTCATTTAAAAGGAAGCAGTAGCCTATTGTCAACTTTTTTTCGGAGGCGGGGCGGACGGAGCTTTTGTAGGGGGCTGGATTATTTTAGGGGGCGGTCGCTATTTCAGGGGGCGGCAATTTCCACTCGGGGCCGACCCTTAAAACCCCTTGTGGAGAACACGGAAAACATACTTCCAGATACCAACAACTTTGCCTTTCCCACCCTATTTCCACAAAAAGACGCATACACACACACCTAAAAGAGTCAGCATTAAGCATTGTGCTCAGCATAAGCAATGGAGTAGGGAAAACAAGCCAGTGAGCCTCAACTGGAAAAAAGGCCGTGGTCGTCTCGACTTGAACCAATTGGTTGGAAACTGGGACGTTAAACTTCATCTAACTATTTAACTAACTAAGCATTAGCCTATCATAGTTGTATGCACATGAATGCGATTGCTTCCTGATGCCCTTACATACTGTATCATAGAACAAATTAAGTGGTTGTAAAGATGCTGATAAGAAATTGAGAAATCTTCCTAAAACTAGGATCTTTTCATGGTTCAAGTCCTCATAACCTACAGTACAGTAGACCTACTACATCAAAGAAAACTATAGGCTTTATTACATGGCAAATGAAACTGCTTTTTGGAGGATTATGAAATTTAATTAAAGTAATATGATGAAGAAAAAGGCTGGACTTGATGGACTCGACTTCCAAGTCTAAGCCAAAGTCCGAGTCCAGAAAGCCTGAGTCCGAGTGTAAGTCCAAGTCCAGAAAGCTCAAGTCAAAGTCCGAGTCCAAAAAAGCGGACTCAAGTCCGGTCTTGAGGTCAAGTCCGGACTCGAGTCCTCCAGCCCTGAAATATACATGTCTCGAAATTAGAGCCACTACAAGGATACCTTCAGTGGCGTAACTCCTATGCGCTCTGGGTTGGCGAACCCCCGGACACCTGGGCTAGGGGGGCACCCGGCGGGTCTGGCACCCACGATACTTTGTTTGCAATGGACGTTTGGAAGTGAAAACCTTTTCCCACCTGGGCCTGGCATAGAATTAAACTTTTGACCACAATTATCGAAATCGTTCTGCTGCATCATGCGCACATGTCATTTGGTCAGGGGGCACCCAACCTGTTCTTGCGCTCGGGCACCCTGAACCAAAGTGACGCCACTGCAGACCCGCTGGGACTCGAGGGGTGCTTGACTCGGAACTGGCCTGATATTGGACCACTGCAACCGGAAATGGCTTGGACTTCCTATTATACGGTGGATTCTGGTACAATCCTAAAGTCACATGAGGAGATGATTAAACCCAGGCGCGTAGCAACGGGGGGGGGGGGGCTACCAGCCTCCCCCCCCCAAAAAAAAAATTGTGCGTGTCCTAATAAATGTGTAAGAATTAAGGACGGTGATCGATGCCGTGACCCCACCCCCATTTGATACCTAGGCCTCCCTAAAAATTTCATCCTAGCTACGCCCCTGATTAAAACTTACAAACTTAAGTGTTTGGCTCTGTCTGTCTGTAGGTCAATCATATCTCATATACACTATCCCCACTTTGTCCTTTAGAGGTCACGATAAGCTTGCAAACTTAGGTCATTGTTCCAGGCGAAATTTTTTTTTTGTAGTATCATTGAGTATCTATCTTTCAACGAATTTCATAGTATATAATACACTGTATGGACAGTATGTACGGTTATGTTTATTTAAAGATTTGGCACACGAATCAAGTTTTAACGGAGTTATAAGACCAGGGAGGTGATAAGACTGACCATATGGTGTATGAAGGAACGCGCATGTCAAAAGCCTCACCAAAGGAAAATCAACTGACCGTGCAAGCCGGCTTTACCTATCAGCTGGTGATCCTAAATCGTGAAGAAAATTTAATGATGGTGGGGATGACGACGAAAAAGGATGACTGAGAAATGTATCGAACATAAAGTCACCACCAAACTGCTATCTGTTTGAAATTTTTTTGTTTCTTATATACAAATAAAATGTAATTTGTGGTCATTGCAACTATTTGTAACGAAAAAGTAACGGAACCAAAATGTAACGCCGTAGTACCGTTGTTTTGATTGAAAATTGTAACTTGTTACTTCCCCCATTTCAGAGATGTGAATGTAAGTCGTTACACCGAAGGTTCCGTTACACAAAATGTAACTTGTTACAGTAACGGCGCTACTTGTAATTCATTACTTTCCAACCCTGCATCCAAGTTACCTCACATAGACAAAATTTGCTCAAAGGGTAAGGGTTTCGTCCCCTTCTTTTAGACAGCACCTCTTGCCTTAAGCCTACTGGCCTAGTAACCCCCAAAATATGAAGAATATCACTTTAAAAATGACAATTTATAGAGACGTATTCAGTTCAAAGCTTTGCCAACGAGAACATCATTTGCACCCAAGCAAGGCCTTACATGTACCTCCTCCCCTCAGCACCCTTCCCGTAGGATGGCACCCATGCACAGGTGAAAAAGGAAGGGTACTTTTTCCAAAAGGATTTTCTTTTCTTTTTCTTAAAGATAGACTGTCATCACCCCAAAGTATATTTTTTGTGTATGTATATCAAAATTCTCAGTTGGTGACTTCTCTTTGATTGACATCAAAGTTTGAAAATTTGAAAGATGCAGAGTAGCTCACATTCCACACAAGGCAGAGAGAGTGACTTTTATTACATTTTATAGCCTTGTGTGCTCACCAGGACATGGCCTTAAGCAATAAAACAGGTTTATTCTTGCACAAGGAAGAGCCTCATACAGTTATGGGAGGAGCTAGAAGATGCATAGTTGGGAGAATTGGTACTGTCTGGGATCATGAAAATTCCCCTTTAAGTCCCCTCTACTCTCTGGCGAAGAGCAAAGGGGCGAAACCAAACGTTACTCCCGAGGGAGCTACGTCCCCGAAAGGACAACAAATTTAAGCGACCTTGGGAGCTCCGCCTCCGTGGTCACGTACACTCCTGTGCCAGGTACAGTGTCCAAAAGCATTAGCGGCTCGCCATAGGGGCACAGACAGGCAAGTGCCCCCCCCCCCCCCCGAAAAAAGTTTGCAAAGCATGGTCTTCAATCTTGAAGAAATAACATGTTATACAAAAGAGTATATAAAATGTATTTCTACATTTGGACGAAATCATCCCTTCCATCTCACAAATGTCATATTATTTATGAAATTGTATTTATAAAACATTGCAAAATTGTTCTGTAATTGTCAAGTACAGTATGTTCTTGTGATAATTTCAAGGTTCAGCCTAGGTTGACTGGGCCATTCGGCCACTGGTTATGTACATTTACAGTAATCCAGGCGTCGTGGTTTCAATTTATTTTCAGGCTTGTATGCAGCTCCTTCAAAACGAAAAGTTCTAGTGTAGATACAAAAAAGATGATAAGTGTCACACTTTTTAACAGGGTAGCCATCATTAGTTAGCTCGTATAGTACTAAGGAATTTCTTTTGCCCAAAAAGGAATTCTAAGTGCATTGCCGGAAAGGTAGTTGTAAGATGCTAAATTACATTTATTATATTCTGTGTTTGCATGTGTCAAAAATTTTAACATCCCCAAAAAGGTGGACAGAAAAACGTTCATTTGGTAAAGTACTGGAGCCTTAACCACCGATGATCGCCTAAGTCGCTTCCTGCTCGCATGTGCAGTCTTCTAAAGCCATAGGTGCCCTTTGTGTGTAAGGATTATTGTTACTATTGTAATATTGTAATTGTAATTATTGCGATATTTTTTAATTCAAAGCTGTATCGGTGTCTGACAAAATTTTGAACTAACTGGAAGTTCTGACGGCATACCCAGTCAGTGAACAATTAATACAGTAGAAGCAGAGGGGCAAAAGTGATGTGTAGACTGACTTTTGAACAGAGTTGCGAGAATGTTTTAAACTGCCGTTTCAATTATTTTAAAATAAACATCAAGTAAGTTGATTACAGCTGTAGT
Source organism: Holothuria leucospilota (assembly GCA_029531755.1). Taxonomy (NCBI): domain Eukaryota; kingdom Metazoa; phylum Echinodermata; class Holothuroidea; order Aspidochirotida; family Holothuriidae; genus Holothuria; species Holothuria leucospilota. The sequence goes on from CM055969.1 coordinate 24,587,883, forward strand.
GGGACTTCTGACTGACCTATTTGTTAGGGTGGTGGATTGCTATTTTGAGTCACAGGCATTCCCCTTTCCCAGTTTTCCAGTGCAAAAGAAAAACGTTTTCGAAGGTGCTGAGATCCAAAACAGTGCTTTCATAGTTTGTGTCTTCACGTTCAAAATTTTCGTCATTTCAAAAAAACATTCCAAATAATCAACATTTTTATGGCTTCTTGGCAAAGATAAAACTATTGTGACACAGTGAAAGAAACAACAAAAACAACAAAGTTTTTAAGGGTGAAGCTAACTTGGTAGTTGAGTGTACTGGTTTGCATTCGAGAGGTCCCAGGATCAAATCTAGGTGGTACCACCTGGGAATTTTGGGGGGCTCAAAAACGGCTTGTTGGGCTGGACATGGCTGTTCCCAGTGATGCAGTTTCAGGTTGTGGGACACAGTGGACACAGTAAGCTATCCAGTTCAGGTCTTGACTTAGTTGGTTCAGCCATTGAGCTATATCGAAAGCTCCATGGTTCAGCTGTCAAGCAGTGGTGTTGATCAAGCATTCTCCATACTTCCCAGCCTTTGAGAAAGTAGCGCCAAATTGAGGTTTGCGGCATCAGGATTGGGAGTGATTATCAGTAGATTCTTGCCTCGCTACCCTCTGAGCTCTTGCCGAATTTTTCTGGTGTTCATCCATGATCGCACAGTGCAGGATCCTCTTCAAGCTCAAGTGTCCTGACCATGAAATGTTAAACGTTCACCTTGATAATGTGTATAAGTTAAGCTGTCCCATTTTATCCAAACGGATCAAGCCGCTTTGCCTGTTTCCCCTGCTTCTTACGCCTATGGAATAGCGATTGCCTGCCGATTATAATTATTTTTAAAGAAAGACCAGTGCATGAGTGACTGTCAGAAATGGTTTCTGAAGAGCTTTTGAAAGCTTTATATGGGACTTTACTAAAACACAAAATAATAACCATATTCCTATTGTGCTTTCCGAAGTGGACCATCGATATTGCAGGGGGGGGGGGGGGAATCTTCTGAACTTCTTTGAATACGGACCTGATTTTGCCACCCCAAACCAAATTGCTCAGAGCCACCCATGTCCAAAAGGAAGGGTCCGCCAGGCGGTATCGACTTATCTATAGGTCCTCCCTAAGGTAGTCTTCCGCTTAGATGAACTGAGTGGCGTAGCCAGACATTTTTTGTGGGGGGGGGGGGGGGGCAAAGCAAAAAATTCCGACAGATTATTATCTTGATAGTTGTTCCAAATTCTGGGGACTTTTTTTTTTTTTTGCTTTTCGGGCAGTTTTGAGACCGACTTTTGATTTTCCCGTTGACATATCGCTGTGTAATTCTGCTTAAATGCATAAGAAGTGTTGTAAGTGTTTCAAATGATTTGTTTTTATTTATTTCCGACAGAGACTAGAAATTTCCGACAGAGGCCCGGTGGGGGGGGGGGGCTACCGCCCCCCTGCCCCCCTCTAGCTACGCCACTGGATGAACTGTCCTAAAGATTTCGCCCAGTCTGCGGCCGTGTTTTGGCCCAAAATTCCATCTAAAACTTGGGTATTTAAGAGAAACGGTTAAGAGCGCGTGGAGAAATATTTCTGAGGAATAATAGTAAATATTAAAGGCAGCAAATACCTTTTTTATTCTCAATCACCCTGTGGAGAATCAGTTTCTAGTTAAGTTGCATTGGGCTGGTCGATGTCCATGAAAGGAAGGGGGAGGGGTAATTGTGTTTAGGCATTGTGAAAGACTTAGGTTTACGGTACACCACCTCCCCGTTTGATACCGTAGTCTACATGGAAGGCTAGTGCTAAGTCAGAGGGATGCTTTTTCCCCAGGATACCTTATTCTGATTAGTATTACCCAGAATTCCTCTCCCTTGAATGCTCCTTCAAGGGGACATAACATTTTATGCCATTCTGTGTACTCACATATTTTTTTCTCTGGTTTACCAGCCTGTTTAATTTTTAACCCGACTGTTCCTTTTTAATTGGTCACCATCCATGTTTTGTTTGCATCGGTAGCCGAAAAAAAAAACAATTATGAAAGTTGTTCATTACAAAACTTTCATATCAATTTGTTCAAAACACTTTCCTGTCAAAACACTTTTCTGTCTAAACTGAGGATTGGGTGACTGAGACGTCATGGTGTGTATAATTCATACACACGCTCATCCCGTACACTTGATTGGTCGTGTGGGCGTGACCAAATGTTTTGTTTACTACTGCACGCACGTGTTCGCTGCACATACTGTACAACGCGCGCACGGTGTAGAAGTCTGTGGCGGGTAACGGTCGCGTTGTTTACACATCGCTTGGGGTCTGTTGATTGGTGCAAGACTTATGCATATTCATATTTGTGTCTGTTTGTACGTATTTTGGCCTGGTCCCTATGGGGGAGTGTTGAAAATTTGAAAACAAAGGTTACCATTGGAAAGTTTACATGATAACCAATCCAGCAATGCATGAACATCGGCGATCCAAGCTTATTTGTACAAACAGCAGTAGGTCAAAAGTCCATAGCTATTGCTTGCCATGCAAAAAGATGCCTTCGGAATCTGTCCAGGTCCCTATGTAAAAGTCAAATAATATCGATATATTTTTATGTCATTCAGAAGCTGAGACATAGTAGAACATGAAACTGAATGAACATCACTGTAATTTTGTTATGCAACAGAGCACGAGCGATCGAAAGTTCGTATCCGTACTGTTTTCCACAGAGCGCATTTTCGTTGCGTTGGAGACGCTAACACAAGCTGTATGGGTTTTAGTAACAAACAAATTGATATGTTTTAATTCCATCATTGTAATTCTTTCATTGAGTTACCAGAAGTTCTTCTGTGTTACACATTGCCCACTCAAGGCAAATAATAGATAAGCTTACGTAAACTTTGAATACCTTGATGTTCATGTCCTCCAGCTGTTTCTATTATCTGCACTACGGTAGTACGGCACGAGCAAATTTTGAAAATCATGCTAACAGACACAAAGTTATCAGTTTAACCCGCGTGCTATATAACTTACAAAGCCTCAAAATAAACTCGAACGACTAAAAGCTTAACGTTGCAGCGGTGAAGGTTAATGTGCGCTGTATATACGTACCACACACACCTTCAGTACATAGGACTTAGGACCATAGAAATAAAAGTAAGGAGAATGACGTCTGCCGATCTGGACTGAAGCCATTGATTTTGTTAGGCTGCACGGCAACAGAACACCTGCGCGTAATACAAATATCACGTCATTGCTTTTGCCCCAAGTATTGGTAAAGAAACTACAAGTTTTCAAGTCAGGAGTATAAAACAAAATACGCAAGGCACCAAGACTTATTTTTGTTGTGAAAATTACTCCTAATCTTTTGAAAAACGGATAAAATAGGCTATAACTTCTGCAGCAGAATGCACACTGTACGTACGGAGACACACCAATCAACCGGTCTTTTGCCGTACAACGAAAGCTCCCTTACAATTTTCGTGGCTTCACCATGCATGGATGCATTGTGTCAGCGTTCTCCCTTACTTTTATTTCTGTTATTAGGACAATATCGCTGGGTGAGCAGTACGCTTCATTTTTTTCCCACGAGGTTATGGGCAAATCCGAATTTTCATGAATTTTGAAGTTTCAAAATAGTGGTTACGGTTAAAATGTAGGTTAGGGTTACACCTTCCACGAATATTTGGCATGTTTTTTCATAATCCGGCGTCATAATTACCAAAAAATGTTGATAAAATTCCATTTCGAGAGTGAGGTGTGTGGCCAATTTCCAAGAAGTTGATTGGTCCATTGACATCATTTGCCCATAACCTCGTGGGAAAAAATTGCAGGAGTGGTAGCCATGGGCGGCTCTAAGAAATTTTGTTTGGGGGGGGGGCAAACTCAAGTCCGTATTCAGGGAGGTTCGTAAGACCCCGCCAGCAATATTAATGGTCAGCTCCGGATAGTACAATAGCCTCAGTAGGAGTAAGCATAGGCGTAGGGGCCCCAGTTTGATGGGGGGGGGGGCTGTAACGATCTGCCCGAAAAATAGAAACAAAGATTTCTGCACGCTCAGCGCGCGTTCAAAATGTTAATGTACATATCATATAGGCATGCATCCGTTATCACACCGCATGCTAATTACAATAATTTGTCACGTTACGACCTATCCGATATTGGTTATAATTCTGGGGGAAGTCGTTACAATAATGGTGATAATAATCAGTGGTGTAGCCAAGATTTCTCTCATGGGAGTGGGGCAGGCACTATGTTGTGTGATCGCCGGCCTGTGGGAGGGGGTGTCCCCCTCCCCTTTGAAAATTTTTTGAAAAATTAGGTGTCCATAAATGCAATCTGGTGCCACATATGCTACCTTTGAAGTAAAATTTGTGTTAAAAAATTTACCGTACGTATTTTAGGTACTAAAAGAAAAATAGGCATCACCCCCTACCCTTTGAAAATTTTTTAAAAATTAGGTGTCCTTACATGCAATCTGGTGCCACATATGATCCCTTTGAAGTAAAATTTTGTGTTTTATTTTAGGTACTAAAAGATATCGACGTTAGTGACGGGCGCATGGCCTAATGGTTCCTCAAATACACCACTGATAATCATAATATATGAGTTTAACCATTAAAAACACACTGGTGAATTAATACCGACTATATAGGTGATGGTGTAATCCAAATTAGAACTATATTTTAATTACCAAGGAAGTTTTTTAAAGTATCGATTTCCTTTAAGCTACATTATTGCATTATTTTTCTTTCAGTGGGTGCCCGAAAAATTCTCAGATAACTGCCTGAATTTTCACAAAAATATGTTGTTGGGGGAGCTGCAGTCTGCCCCCCGCCTCCTTCGCCTATGGGAGGATGGTTGTTATTATGTATTAGAGCGATGCCCCATGTAGTTTTCAAATGCTCTTCAAAAACCATTTCAGGCAGTTAGTCATGAGCTGACTACTTCAAAAATATATACAACCACATCAACCGATCGCTACCGTACTACCATAGGGGTGGAGTAAGAGGTAGGTAAAATGGGCAAGGCGGCTTGATCCATTTGTATAAAATGAGCCCCACCTTTAAATATTTTATTGTTCCTTTCATTGTGTCACAATATGTTTCAGCTTTGCTAAGAAGCCATAAAATGTTGGTTTTCTGGATTGTTCTCTTAAACTAACGAAAATTTCGAGCATGAAGACACTTGAAACCAATGAAATGATAGCACTAGTATTTTGGATCTCAGTACCGTTCCGAAACGATTTTTTTTTGTAAAGGGGGGATTCCCCTAAGTCAGAACGACGTCTCATCCTATATACAAATAGCTAGGCCACTAGGCAAAAGTCTCATCACACTGAGCTTAGATTGAATGTTTGGTGTGTTTATTTTAAATCAATTAAAACGGTATACTTTAGCACAGAGGTGGAGAACCTTTTGCTTATAACAGGCCATTTGACAGTCATAAGACCGCTCGTGGGCCAACGGCGCTGTCAATTTGGACAAGGGAAGGGAAACCTCTCCTTCTATGGGAAACACAATACTTTTAGACTAGATGCCCGTTACAACTTTTTGTAGACATATCTATGCTAATCTGGCCAGGTGACACCCGGGCAAAACTGCTTTTAGTCCTGGATGATAATCAACACGGCTAATGGGTTGTGTATCTAATGACCCCGAAAGCTCTGAAGTGTCTCCAAAACTATGGGCATTTAACTCGAGCATTACCGTTACACTCTGTAAATGACATTATGATGCTTAAGCTAATCAGATTACAAATATCACAGCATGATCATTTGTTTTGATTGATTACCTTAGCTCGCGCTAACGGCAGGTCCATTTGTGTGATGTCTTAAGTATATATAGTAGCAAACAAGCAACTGAGAAAACGCGCGCGAAGCGCGCCGAAAAATGTCGTTTTGAAAGCACTTTATTAATGTTTAACCTTCGCATTGCATTGGAAAGTTATTCACTTCTTTAAGCCCACTCAAGAAAAAGGGAGGGCCTAACCCATCTCGAATTACATGTTTTTTTTTTATATTTTTATTTTTGAAAATTGAAGACCATGCTTTGCAAACTTTTGGGGGGCAAGTGCCCCCCGTGCCCCTATGGCGAGCCGCTAATGGTGGTAGCCTACGTTCAAGTTCAGGCATGCGCAGATACCAACCTTTACAGCTGCAGTTAATCGCATGTCCGAACCTTCCCAAGAAGTTTGCATTGAAGATAATCGGCTCGGCCGTTTTACGAGATATTTACTTAAAAAAATTGGACACAATCACACACGGACACGTCTTGACCCCTCCCTCAGTCATTGACTCCCGGTTACTCTGGGGACCCTACCTTGGGTTAGACCCTGAGACTTGTAAATTGGGAACGTTAATCGTTACCATGGCAACGGTAACTATTTCAGCTGACATTGCCGTATATAGCTCAACTGGCAAAGAGACTGCAATATCCGCTCATCCTCCGCACGGAGCGATGAGGTAATGAGGCAATGATGTGTTATATTTGCGGAAAGAATATTTTCTCTACTTCTCGGTAGGCATATACATCATTATGTACTCTATGGGTATGCCAATGAAAAAGGCTGAAAAACCCTTGGCTTAGGTAGCACATCCCCGTTAAAGTGTACCTAAAGTCTGAAAATTCAAAAATATATATTACAGAGCATGAAAACTGAATTCCAGTGGTCCAACTCCCATCTTCACAGGACATTCCTAAGCTGAGATACAAAATCTTGAAGTTTATTCACTCAATTTCAAAAGGTAGATTGCGCAATAATTTGTGATGTCATTGTTGTACTACTCAAATTACAACCTTTGCATTTCTTTGTTTTTCTGAAAGTTACTACAACTCGTGCCAAAATGTGATTGCATCCTTACGACTTTGCGGTGACTTGACTATACAAGCCCTCTCTGTACAGCATGTCATGCAACAAAACAGGAAGTGTTCAAGGTTATATAAACACTTTCAATTTTAAAAGGAAAACAAAGCATTTAATGTGAGTTGTACCACAAGGAGGACACAAATTATTGCGCAATGGACTATTTGGATTTAAGTGAATAAATTTTAACATTTAATATCTCAGCAACGGAGCAAGCTATGACAATGGGAGTTGGACCGATAAGATTCATTTTGCAACCTCTAAAATATATATTTTCAAAATTCTAGACTTTAGGTACACTTTAATATGTATATTAAAGGTTCCATTTGTTCTCCTTCACAAATAACACCAAGCGAAGACATTGCGACAACTTTGCAATATGATACCAAACAAGATGGGTTCTTTTTTCAATTTGATTTGAAAGAAGTTTGGATGAAGCATCACTGGTGCCAAAATGAAGCAGTTTTTAATTTTTGGGAAAATTATGGGCTTAGAAACCGGCGGTCGTATATCAGGCTTTGAGTGAGTAAAAAGGCCTGGATAAAGGTACGGAAACTTTGAGGTCCGCTAGCACAAAATCTTCACCATCTTGGTATGGTAAACTGAAATTGCCATGAATGGCCAACTTGTCAGCTTTCTTTTGAGGGGTAGCTTGTACATAGCGAAAACTCCTAGAAAGGTTTTAGAGGCACTTCTCTTTTTCAAATTAGTGTGTAAGCGAATGGAGAATTTATTGGGGGTATGCTAACTTAAGGGCTCAGGCCTCATCTATAAATTTGTCAAATTGTTCGAGCGCCATCATACATATAAACACCTTCGGCCTTTCCAATTTCAAACCTATCAGACGCCCTTACATACATGTGACACACTTAAACAAGCAGTCTCCTTAAAATATTAAGAATAAATTTGGTTTTGGACTATAATTTCAGTAAAAAATTTAGCACTAAACTCATTTTCTTGCGCGTAGTAAGGATTTAGTTGTTTTCTTATCAGGTTGTTAAGGTAGGCAGTACCACCGTTCCTTTGACTAATAACATAACCATGTCCATAATCGTGGGGCTGGAGGTCATGAGTCGATAGAATTCCTTTTCAAATCGTTTGAATTCATAGGATTTCCTTCATTTCAAGACATACACATGGCTGTCATATCTTTGACGTATGCCTACTTCTCATCCTTCAGTTACATAAAGTGCTACGTTTTGGGGGCTCTCCCCAATCCCCACCCGGGTTTATCCCTAGACCCTACAGGAGCCATACGTTGAGTGTAAGGACCGTACCCAGGAACCTCTTTCTCTTCGAACGAAGCATTGGTCCTGATAATTATTATTATTATTATTATTAACTTATTGTAAATGTGACAACCAAATACTGAAATATATCAATTTACAAATAGGCAACCCCTTGTGATTAGAATAGGATGATGAATACGGGGAGCTTTCAACAAAGGTCAAAAGGTCAAATTCAGTGAACCCGCTGGTTTGTATGGAGGACACCGCGTCACGCATCACATTGCTTCAGTACATGACCTAGCGTCCTCGTGTGCTGCTTGTCGTCCAGAACGCGGTTGTGTCAGTTGACTTTGCACACGTGAAACCTCCCTAGTCATCCAAACCCAACACCTAGGTCTGTTTTTTCTGTTAACTGAATAAATAAAGGTGCATAATGTGTAATAATATTTACTTCATTATTCCCTTCGCGCTTGTTAGTTTGGGTTTAATCATTTATAATTTGTTACAATCCTCTATCATCTAGCATAAACTATCTGGGTTTTAGGTCAGCAATTTGAAGAACAAAGTATATCTTCAGGGTTTTCTTTTTTTCTCGTTTATTTTTGGGTAAACTGGGATAAGTCTAAATTTGTTGACTGGCTTACGAATGTAGGAGTTTAAATAGAAGCAATTTAAGATAAAAATACGTGCAAAAACCTGTCTTTTGGGGTAAATCTTCGGATTTAAAAGGAACACCCTACAGGCTATAGTTACAGTTTTCACGGAACACGACCTCTTTAAAGAAAGCTCCGTGACGTGACGTGACGGTAAAGCATTTACGTAGTTCTTCGGCCCAGTGGCCACTATTTTGTTATCGCCTTAGAAAATCTTCCAAACGAAGATGTTTACTCTATTATCATACTGTTAGAAAGTTATTAAAAGCTATAGGAAAAATAGAACAAAGGGATGTACATTGTCTTTTCCACTCCGCAACAGATAGCAGACCTAAGTTATATGTTGGAGTAGTCTGTACCACTTTCCCACAGGAGATGGCCGAGTGTAACACAATTCATCCCTCAGCTAATCAAAGATCATGTTACATTTATGTGTTTAGCAGGTGTTTGCTCTGTTACGTAACAGTCTTGAGAATAGCCATTCACGTGATTCACGACTCTGTTATTGACTGTTATCAAGTGTTGCCCCCCCCCCCTCCCTTGCAGAAGTAGATTCATTTGTTCAATTGACCAAGTAGGGCTTACTTTCTCAGAAAAGGGATGTGGACTCTTGCTGTTTAAGAGGAGAGATGAACCCCATATCCATATTAAAAGTAGATCAAACATATGCATATGTGTAGGGGAAGATTAGTAACGATATGTTAATCGAAATTTGCCCTCCAATAATTACTTAATGCAGGATTCATTATAGTTTTGCTATAAAAGAACTCAAAATGTTTGACTTGTGTTCTCGATCGGAGCAGCATTCGAACAAAGCTGCAACTTGTTACAATAATGGTACAGAATGTACAGATAACACAAACCCCTTGCACATATGGATTATGGTCACAGATTATACGCGTCCGAGAACAACTGTTACCGTGATTGCGGTAGGTAAAAGCCTACATAATTTATCGGTCCGCTCACCAAGGCGTAGAAGGATGGGGGGGGGGGGTCCCTTCTGTTGCCTTCGTAGCCTGTTTTGAAAGACTTGCAGTTGTACTACGGAAACTGACTCAGGGACATGTCATGCATACTAATTGGAGAACATTCCGACTGCTAGGAAGTGGCGATTAATGTTTTATAAATGGATTTTGTTACCTGCAAATTGAAGGTTGGTGTATATTCTGACTTCCTATCTCGAGATATCGTGTTAACAAGGTTTTCGACGTTTGACCCTCAGTGACCCCAGATGACCTTTGACCTCCACCAAAACGATATGGTTCTTCCCCTTACCATATCACATCCATATGACTTAGTTTGCTGATTTTACTTGCAAGTTTCTGCATAGCTGGACTCATTGGGTTGGTTAGATGGGTAAAGATAGGGTAACGTCAATTCGACGTGGTGAAGAAGCTTCATGGTAAGTATTCCCATTATAGACCCATTAAGTATTCCTCACAACCCCTGTTAGCATAATAAGACCACACTCTTGAATCCTTTTAGTACAAAACCTTCTTCTGCGATGCAGGGAGCTAGAAGCTGTGAAGGAAAACAACATTCATGTTATCAAAAAAAATACCGTACTTGGAAAATAAAAAAAAATCATTTGATGATTTTTCCATCAATACTCTTTTTGAAGATTTAAAAACCAGACAAAATAAGGAATAATCAATATTTCAAGCCATTAATGGAATTAAATTTAATAAACCTTTTAAAGATGATACTGAACATTTCCCGAGTTTGATGGCTGTCTGGTCTGACGGAACGAAGCTTTCATTTTTGCTTGACAGTAATACTCAAGAGAATTATTGTCATTAATACCGAGAGGCACAACCGCTGATTAGAACGAAATATGCATTTTATTCGGTATCAGTCTCATTTGATAATAATTTTAAGCTGACGGCAGTTTTTATGAAATATTATTAACACGGAGGGGAACATTTGAGTGACACCATTTTGAAGACGCTTTTGGGCTAATGGCAAGGATGCAGATCTATATCGGTCTAATCAGTAGGAAAGAAAAGAGAGGAAAAACGATATAACAATACTTTTATATGAAACTTCAGATCTGAACATAGCAACCGACGGAATACACATTCCCTTTTAACAAGATCAAGTACACATAGGCAGATCACAATACAAAAGAAGCTCTGAATTTGAAGCACACTGGTACACGAGGGGGGAGGGAGGGGTAACCTCACTGACTAGATTCACTTTCTTAGGTCTTCTAAAGCGTATACCTTACGTTCTAAAAAATACTAAGAGGAATGAGCAATGAATAAAATCATAAAGCCCAAGGGCTTAGTGATTCCTTGCTGAAATGGAATGAATTGGTGTGCTGACTCGGTTCGTCCCTCAAATTTACACTTCTTGACTTTTTCAATTTTTATGATGTTTTCACATCTTGACCTCTGCTGACCTCATATGACCTTTGAATCCTACCAAAAAGTGAATAAAGGACACGTCCTAGGAGGAAGTCGTACCCTGGACGGTCTGCGTGAGAGACCGAGCTCTAACCCACTACGCCATCAAATAACTCGTTCAGCATATAGTATTTCTAATCATCCTGCAGTCACAGCATCCTTTACACGTGTTCATAATTAGGTACTTCAAATAAGAATTATTACTGTAATAGTTATTCTAATGAAAAAATAAATGTTTTTCTCTATAATTTTATCATTGGAATGATATAAAATTCAACCTTAACACAATTTGGAGATACCGCCCACTGTCTATTTAGTTTACGAGGTTTTCATCTTTTCACGTCTGATGACCTCAGATGACCTTTGACCTACAACAAACCCGAAGCGTTCTCTTTCTCTAAAAGTAACACATCTGTATACCAAATATGAAAAGAATCCATCATCCCTGTCTGAAATATCGTGTTTTTCAAGTTTTTTAGTTTTTGACCACTGATGACCTCAGATGACCTTTGACCTTCATCGAAAGCAATAGGGTTCTTTTTTTCATTATGATAAAATTGTATACCAAGTATGAAGATTGTCTGTCATTGCTATCTTGAGATATCGTATTTACATGCAGTTTTAAGAATCTCATGTTCTCACCTCCAGTGACCTCAGATAACCTTTGACCTTTACCAAAATCAATAGGGTTTATCTTCTGACTATAACGCATCCACATGTATAACGCATCCACATGCATGAAAAGCATCCATGCTTCCGACCTAGAGATATCGTGTTTACAAGCTATTCGGTTTTTGACCTCTGGTTACCTCACATGACCTTTGACCTTCACCAAAACAACAGGAATCTTCGTCTTAATATGATGATTTTGAACACAAAGTATGAAAACTATCCATGATTGCAACTTTAAGATATCATGTTTACAAGCCAAGCGTCACAAACACACATAAAAACACATACACACAATCGCCCGTGAGATTACATAGATTTCTTTTGCCTTCGGTGAGGAATCAAAAAGAAGGTACTTTTCCTTAATGAGCATAGCTCTAACCATCCATTATATTATATCAGAGACCTCTTTTGATTCACGTTTTAAACTGAAAATACCGAAGCAAGAAGCGTAAACAATTGGACCAAGACCAAATGCGACATTTCTGCCGGTGTGGGTCAATGATGTGCACGTTAGCGTGATAACCTGCCCCAGCGCAGAAGGCTCTGCATGACTCCGCGGTGTTAAACGTGAAGCCGCACTCACTCATCCATTCACATCATAGGCGTAGGAAGCTGTTCTCGACTGGGGGGGGGGGGAGGCCGGTTGAGCTTTATTTTGGTCGGTCATCCTGGTGAAGGGGTCTAAGGGGAAGAGGTAACCCCCCCCCCCTTTGGAAAGGTTTTGAATATTTGAGGATCCTACATGTAATTTAGTGCAATATATTGGGCAAATTTTAAGAAAATTGTCACCGGTGCTTGCTACAAGTTCACTTTAGGTTGAAAATCCAAGAACTTCAAACTGCTAATATCCCGCCGAGAACTAAACATGTTGCGTGAGTGCAAATTTCATTAGAATTCGCATTTTAATTCCCATTTGGCATATCAAAACTAAATATTCAGTTTTAACCCTTCTCTAAAGAAAATATGGTTTTATGGACCTAGGAAAATGATCCAATTTTCGCAAAACGATATTCAAGGGAAAATGGGCTTGTCTCAACAAGTCATTCTGATACCGATGGTATCATTGATCAAACTGCAGTGGGTTTAGCAACAATAACAAAACAACGAGAAACAAACAAACAAACCAAACACTCTGAAAACTTCTGGATTAGAAGGGCACCGGCCCCGAATCTGAATCATTTATTTGATTAGGTTTGTATCAAAAATGATCCAGACCGGATCGTTTTTATCTAAATATGATCACTGCAAATGATCCGGATTTGGGTCGGTGCCCCTCCGATCCGGATGGGTTTCAAATTTCATCCGGACGTTTTAACACTGAAGACTTATTATGAGAAGTAAAAGCGTGACATGAAATATTATTGCACAATCAACTTTTTCGAGTGAGGCAAATAAATCACACAAGTTTGAAAGTTGCACGAAGTTACGTCTTTCTACTTCTGTGATCAGGTGATATATATTTGTAATTTTCAGCTCCGATGAGAGTCGCATTTCATTGAAAACTCTTCACATTTGCGTAAGAAAAGTTGCAGGTAAAGAATCATTATCCCCACCCCTGGCTGGCTAACTGCAAACACGATGATAAATCATATGTCATTCACTGTTACAATCCATCCCGTTCCTGCCAGCATACATGCAGTAAGGCAGTCGCAGTTTTACAAAGCAACTGCATTATGTCGACAATCCCCGATGGGTTGGCGACGAAAATTTGCGGTTACGTACTAAGACCTTGCTCAAAATGAAGAGACACTACAGGGGGCATCGAACTGCGTAAAAGGGAGTTCCGTGTGCCACGGTATCCTGTGGTAAGTGTTTAAGTTCAAATGAATGGGTATAGTTCTAGAGCAGGAGTGGGGAACCTTCAGCCCGCAAGCCGTGTATCTGGACAAACCATTTGATCGGGCCGGTGGGGGGCAATTCATAACCGAAATATTAGAAATACATGTGGGCCAATTAATCATAATTTTGAACCCAATATTTCTCACTATTTTCCGGATATTTTAGGTACATACGATGCGTAATACACCACTTCCAGTGCTATACTGTACACCCGTGTTTCATAGCGTCTTTACCCATAAACCAGGGGCAAAACCACTACTGCATTTAAAACGTTGCAGCTGTGGGAAATGGTAGGCTACATGTCTTTGAACCGCCTACAGGAGTGTACTGTCAAATCTGCACGTAGTAAGAAACTTATGTGAGAGATATTTTCGTTTTTTAAATATTTTCGTTGTTAAGGTTCCAGCTGATTCCATGGGTCAGAACCTCTCCCACCTCCCATCAGTTTGTTGACAAAAAAGTGGATACATTTGCAATATAAAGCAAAGAAACATCCAAAATGCCTTCAAACCGATTTTTTTTCGGAGCGCTTCCCGCGCATTTCTCATACTTGCTTGTTCGTTAAACCAACGACATCCGTTACTCCGAGCTAAGACATATGCAAAAAAAAATGGTCAAGCTGTGATATCTGTGGCCTGGTAAGCCTGGTTATGGGCCTGCCTTGCACGCCAAATTTTATTTAAAGAAAGTGAAATGATTCCCACAGTTTTGTTGATATACTCCAGAGCTTAAAGGGGCGACTGGGCCCCACAATATATGCGGGGAGAGTTCTGTTACCCCGGACCCCTCTGTGGCGTTGGCCCTCTAGTAGAGCCATGGCTACCATAATGGTTCCCCACCGCCTGTTCTAGAGTACTGTATTTAAATAGGCAAGCGGCGAAGACAGGGCACGTAGATTAGCAGAAAACATTTGCTTGATTAGGTTTCTTGGCCAGCGCCATCACATCGGTCAAACGCGTTCATGATCGCTTTCTTTTGATCATTAATTGCGTGGTAGCAGCCGTTCGGCGAATAAATTTTATTAGATTGATTGATATACTTTCCATTTGGGCCATTGATGTAAGAAACGAGGCCAGCATACTCAATTATGTTACAATGCGTCGTTAATGTAGATTGCATCAATATACTGAGTGTCTGACTGAATTAGAAGTAATAAGGGTGATTTGAAACTCCATTGTTTTAATTAATTGCATATTGTATAACTGTAAGCACAATGAACTTCCCTTTTAACTTGACTACTGTGCAGTGTGCACACGCGACTGACGCGATTCCGTCCCGTTTATCTTGAAGTTCGTGCATCGCAACTTGCTGGGCCTTTCTTACTGCTATGTCCGAACAGGGAACTGCTGACAACTCCCTGGTCCGAGGTCGATTAACCATGAGTGTCGAAAGTCAAGTTTCCATGATAAACGGCTTGACTTCTTATTCATTTTGATAGCTGAATTTTATTTCCTCACAATGGATTCCTTAAAGCTATATAAATACAGTTTCGACTGTAATTTAAATGGTGATCAAGATTTCAAGCTTTCATTTACGCCCGTCTGCCAAAAACTAGTTTTCGAAAATGTAAGAATAGCCAAGCAGAATTTTGATCAAAGTAATTCTCTTCCGCTTTCTTTCAATTCTCTTTTCGTCTTTTCAACCACCGTTAGTAGGCCTACCCACGCATTTTAAATAACTGTACAAGCCTGATGGTAAGATTCAACAGAAAGGTGTGACAGGTAGATTATCATCGCCAACATTTTGTCATCCACAGGTAGCGGGTGGGGACGGGGGCTGGAGGACTAAAGCCCACCGGAAAAATGTGGGGGTGTGCTTCCGCCCCCACTATTCAATCATGAAAACCCCTAATATAATTTGTTCCTTTTGTAAGGATGTCCAAAAATTTCAGTAATTTTGCATAATATGCAGGCTCACCAAAGTCCATCAACGTACCTTCAAATATTTATAAAAATTTCCGAGCCCCTCCCATAAACCTCTCCCCAAGGACTGCGGTTCGAAACAACGCACAAACCCCTCCCCCTTCCCAGCTGAGGAAAGCTTCCTACGCCTATAGTTTCATCCAAATCATTCTTTTTAACTCTGGTTGAGATTCATGCCACCATAAAATGGCTCGATCGTACTAAGCCCTTTTTCAAAGTCCCCTAGACTCTATGACGAAGAGCAGAAGGGCGAAACCAAACGTTACTCCAGAACGAGTTCTGCTCTCCCTCTCCTAGAGGAGCCACGTACCCCGAAGGGACACACGACTTAACATGACCAACCTCTTGACCTTCAGACCTATACATTATGGGTCTGTCATGCGTGGCCCCGTTCTAGACTGGCTGAAAAGAACAGATACTACACATGATCTTAGCCAAGGGGCAGAGAAACGAAACTGTGTTGTTTAGCCCCTGACCAGGCGCGGATCCGGGGGGGGGGCTTCCTCGGGCTCAGCCCCCCCCCTTTTTGCCACATCAACAATAACAAATACGCGAAAATTAGCATAATGTTAATCTAGGAGAATGTTCAAGGGGGCTTTCAGCCCCCCTTTTCGAAATGTCTGGATCCGCGCCTGCTGACGGCGTGTCCAAGTCAGACTCGGTAGTAAGAGCATGGAGCTAATACCCTTAATTCGGAAGAGTATTAGCTCCATGGTAAGAGAGAGAGAGGCAAGATACCATCAGGCTGATAAGACTAAATATAATCGTTACATATGCTCGTCATTTGTAATGTAGGCCTACTTGCCCTCTTTCTTCTTTTCATTGAAGCCCAACGCACCATATCGATAAATCGAAATATTTCTAAACACGCTTCTCAGATACTACGGGGAAGCAAATTTGATAACTACAGATCGCATCAAGAAACCTTTCAAGCTATATAGCTGCATTTTAAGTAGGCTATCTCCATGGATATAGCAAGGGAGACGAATTACGAAACAGTACCGACTAAAAGAAACGACTTCCCGCAAGAGACTAAAATTTGTTTGCGTCATTGACTACGTCATTATCATTCATGATCTTACACGTAGTTTACATAAAAGGAGAAAATAGTAAGTCTAAAATTTGGGAAGTATTTTCAAATCCTCACATTTTGACTTTTGAATTTCCTCTCCATAATTTGTTGTTTTGATGGGGTAAACTACTGAATGTTTCAAGTTAATTACGAACGATAATCGTTATGTAACATGTGGTGCACTCTTATGTAACTATTTAAACTATGATGTGTTTTTTTTTCAAACGTTAAATATAGGATACCTATGCATTATCTAAAAAACGCCTGTCTCTTTCCTATACTTACCTGGCGCAGGAGTATCCATGATCACGACGGCGGAGCTCCAAAGGGGGACCTGTTCTATTCAGCCAGTCTAGAACGGGACCACTGTCGGGTGCACAGTTAAGTCAAAGTTTGTCCCTTGGAGACGTTGTTACTCCTTCAGGGAGTAGAACTCCTTCGGCAGTATTGTTTGGTTTTCGCCCCTGCTCTTCGCCAGAGAGTTGAGGGGACTTTTAGGAAAAAAAGCTATCTCTTTCAGATCGATTCAAAGTCTGGTATTTATATTGGTAAAATATATTTTTATATATTTTAGTCATCATCATTGGCTTTGGTAAAGATACAGATAAGAAAGACGAGAATAATTTTACACCAATCTTTTGTTTTAGTAGTGAATTTAAGAAGGAACATTGGCTATAATTTTCATCTTTTCAAGTACAACTCATAAAAGTTCGCGAATACGTTTCACAAGGGATGAATATGTTTGCCGAGAATATTTTCCTTTTTGGCAAATAATCATAAAAACGAATTTTGCTCTGAAAACGACATTTATTCTTTCTCAAAACGACGGTTTTCTTTGCTCGAAAGAAGAGGGGATGCGGCCCAGACTCCCGTCTTTTTGCCTAAGGCTGGAAAGAATTATTATTTTAATTTTAGATATCTTTGCCCATTTGAGTCTACATGGTAATGCGAACTTGACAACAAACAGTATTTCTCTTACATTTGTATATACAAAAAAATTGTTTAGGCTAAACGTACATGTACGTTTATATCTGCAGGTCAGAAGACATTCTGATTTTAAAGGGCCCACCTTTAATATAGACATATGTGAATTATTTTACTAAGTTGGTTGTTGTCTCAAAAAGACCAAAACAGAGGTTGTAGGTGGGCCAGTTGGCACGGTAGCCTACGAGATTTGAGGGGTCCTCTCTCTCTCTCTCTCTCTTCGCTGAGCGCAGTAGAAATTACATAGGCCTACGAAGGATTTGCTAATTTACCTTTTTCCTTTTGAATTTGTAAGTCACGAGGCTTCAAAATAAAGAATATCACGGTTTAGACACTACGTGCAGGGCCCGGACAGAGCCTTTCCAGGCATTCTGGAAAGCATTTCTGGCAGCAATCTTCGTATGCTAATCACCAACAAATGGTAGCGCCCCCCTCCACTGTCATGTAAAAACTACCATCTCGTACACTCGCTCCAGCGTATGCGCGCCCATTGATGTGCATGCTAACGCGCGCTAATGGGCGTTAGCATGCACAATAATGTGCGCCCCACTATATGTGGCATGGGCAAGTTACTAGCGATGCGCGGCCCTGGTTGTGGGTACGAATGCGAGGAGCAGTTTTTTTTTCACGAAAACCCGCGAATGATTTTACATTAGCAGCAATTACACACTTTCAAAATCTGTGACCACCCATAGAAATCCATTCTGCGAGTGCGAGCACAGGCAAATGAACCAAAGCGTAATACAGTATACGCACTCAAAGTTTGCTGCATACTCATATATACACTATAACGTTACCTGTATATCGCTGGACGCACATTGTATTATATATCCCTAGATCTAGACATTAGTAAGTTCATGAGACAGCTACGCAGAACAATAATTCACATGTGAATGTCTGTTCCCTTTCTCACCACATCTGACTTTTACTGAATGGTATTTGGACAGCTGAGTGGTTCACTTGCACCAAAGGTAGGGAGGACGTGCTGTTGGACCTCGAAGTTCGGAAATATATTGGCAGGAATGCAGCTTAGGTAAAAGACGTCTCCGAAACGGAATTTGACAATTTGCTGATAAAATCAAAAACGCATAGGTGCAGGGAGAGACTGGGGGGTGCAGCGACCGCTCAGCCGGTGGGATAGAAAAAAAATTCTGTTTTCCGGCAACGGGCCCAAAAATGGGAGAAAGTGCTCATTCCCCCACAGGCGTAGGCAGCTATTCTCGACGGGGTGAACGCTATTTCGGACCAGCCGTCCTGGGAGAAAGGGCCGGGGAATATTTGAGGACCCTGAGAACTGATGCAATTTGGTGCAGTATACTTGAACAAATTTTGAGGGATTAATTACTGCAATTTTTTGACATTTTTACAGAGGGAACAAATAAGGGGTTTTCGTTCTTGCATTGAGGGGGCGGAACTTCACCTCACCACATTTTTACTGGGGGCTTAGCCCCCGCTCCCCCACCGCTTCCAACGCCCTTGATTTCCCCAGTTGAAAGTGCATTATGTCATAACGTCACTCAAAGGTCAGTTCGGTGTAACTGCAGTAACTGGTAAAAGCGCACAGAACCCAGCACACGGCGTTTTACTCTTTTCTCTCCATTCGCTAAAACTTATATTACTGGGCACAAAATAAGCTATGATGAGATGCCCGAGTCTTGTGTTTCACAGAACTGCGTATCTGGTGTAAAATAAAAATTTTATATGTGTATATTAAACTGTTTCAAACTATTAAGGAATTGCTTTGAGGAATCTGACACCCAGCAATGCTAAAGAAGTAGGCGTGTCCTCGGACGGTAGTGAAGTCACACTTTTTCAGCCAATTCTTGTGAGAACACCCGTGTATGTTGTAACGTTTCTTTATATAAAGCATATAGTCGTCCAAAACTTACCTAGTAGAGCAATTTTTTCGCCCCATTTGCTTTCGTGTACGTCCCTGGCTGATTCAAACCAGAATAAAGTTGAAAAAAATAAGCTATTCATTGTGTGCCATCACAATATCACGAACAAACCATTTTCGGGAAGGGGGGGGGGTGCTAAGAAAATGTCAACCATATAATGGGACCCGATCAGACCAGGGAGGTGTTATTAGCTAATAACACCTCCCTGATCAGACTAGTATAGACCTACGTGCTCGTTAACTTGGGGTTTCATTTGTAATTCAAGTGAAAGAACTAGGGGTTTCCCCTTCCGCATACCTACGGGCACACAACAAGAAATGCGACTGCTTGGAAACGCGTCCACCGTTTACTAACAAGCAACAAATCACGGTACTCTAAAACACATTGGTTTATCAACTATTTTATTTCTAAACGATCTTTAACATCTCCGAAGAAAGCAAAAAAATGTAGGTTATCGCCAGCCTTGGTGAAAAGCTATCGCTGTTTGCGACTGACAATTTCCTCTTCGTTGAGTTGGCTGAAATAGTTTTCTTCTTTACGGTTCATCATTCTTCAGTCACAAGTGGGATTGTAATCCCTGCTATGAAGAATTTGGAGATAATCCCTCTCTTTATTGTCATTTGTCAACTTCAAATCAAAGGTTGCCCTCTTTATCGTGGCAGACTTCCTCTCCCTGGTCTGTTGAAGCAGGTGTGTTTACATTTGCAGTGATGAAAATAAGTTATGCACAATAAAACATAGACCAATATCACCACTAACGCTGCATGAAACCCTAGGCCATCACAAAACCCGCCACGACTTTAACCTCGGTCTCGGGACGTTTACGGAAAGCCTTCGTCACGTCTGCCACGCCAGTACGCTACAGCCTACAACATGCATGAGCAAACTTTTATCCACAATATAGTATTCGGATGACGTAAACATTTCCAATAGCTTTCATCTAGTTTCTCAGTCTAGACTCTGAAAAAATAGCTAAAATATTAAGGGAATGTTCCGTTCGTAAATTAAACGATAGGTTAACTTCGATGTCCGCCCTATCAAGGTCATGAGCGCTACCAAATTCGTCCCTCGTGTCGAAAGACTCGGCGTACCGATCGCTAGAACGTTGAACCTCGGCCTAAAAGCAGCTCTTTGCCAAGGTCATTACTCGTGTGTGTCGTTAAATAAGCGAACCTTTCAACCTCATGCAAAGCTCTTCAAGTCGAAAATTCAATTTTATTATATTGCAAGCAATACAATAAAACAATCACAACATCTTTAATGCCAGTCGTTAATAATTCCGACATAAATCAACTCAAGAAGCCGCTTCGCTACGGTTTGTTCGAGGGCTGCCGTCTCAGAATCGTCTCTTGTGGTTTCTGTTGTGACAGGATATCAATACCGCGTGCGATAGACATTATACCTTCCGTTGCGTTTAATGTCAGCCTACCAACCCAACATTTGAGGTTGTTGTTTTAATTTTAAAGGAATAAGGAAACATTATTACACAAAGAAACTCAAATTTTATTGTCATATAAAAACTGAAAAATGAGAAAATAGCGACTGTTTCCCTTACTAAATGCCGATTAGACCTGAAATTGAACCTTGTCACACTGTGTGTGTTTTTCATTTTCTGCAAAAAAATACTTTGATGTCCTTGTTTCTTGCTGCGTTGAAGACACTAAATCCTCGGCAGCCTCAGACATTAGTCTATGAAGCGACTTTAAACGTTCTTTGGTGACTGAAGTCTAAATATCATTTATTGATACGAATCAACATAATGCAGGCCAGTAAATATATCATCCATTGTTTTATCCCAAGTTGTAAACTTCCTCATCTTTAAGTTAAGGGTTATATAGCTGGAATATATTTTGATCGCTAAAGGGTAACGTAATTTAACCATTCCGCTCAAATTTGCATTCAGCTCCTCCGTTACCCCGCGAAGCGAGCTCTGTTTGCTCGGCCCCTCTTTAAGGCTTCCCACAGAATATGCCGTACAGCCTGCTACGTAGACAACTCCTTCGTAGACATAGTTCTGGGATATTAGCAGATGATGTTACCACATTTCCAACCAGAACTAAACTTGCATGAAGCAAGCAGAGCCAAGGGTGACGCCTGAGGGGGGCCCGTAGGGGAAGGCTGACCCCCCCCGTGGGGGAATTTCCCAATTTTGTCGGGGAGCGATAAAATATGTAATACCAATGGCCATCAGTCGTCCCGACGATCTGCTTGATTTAGCTCATAGGAAGGGCATATTCTTCAACGAAGACCCCATTTTTTCCAATTTTCCTTAAAAACCCAAATTTCTCAAATTTTATTACATAAAAATCCAAATTTTTCAAAATTTCTTCACTAAAACTCCCAAATTTTCATTTTTTTTTTTAAAAAAAAAGCCAAATATTTTTCGGCGTGCGAAGTGCGCCGAAAATGTTGTGTTCGGCATCCTTTTGTCAACTCATCTCCTTTTTCGGGGCTTTGGGTTGCTGGCCCCCCGTCGGGGAGCTTGGCCCCCTTGTCGGACAAATCCTGACGCCACCCCTGAGCAGAGCTGACACCATAGCGTCATATT
The DNA here is from genome assembly GCA_029531755.1 of Holothuria leucospilota. NCBI lineage: Eukaryota > Metazoa > Echinodermata > Holothuroidea > Aspidochirotida > Holothuriidae > Holothuria > Holothuria leucospilota. Next base: position 24,609,945 of record CM055969.1, read on the forward strand.
CATCATCAAGGGTATGTTTCTCTTTAAGATTTACAACACTTTTATAAATCCTGTATAATCCGATGATGGCGTAATGCCAATGCATAAGTGACACTGGAATGTTACAAACTTTTAACATGCACTATCATGTATTACGTACACTAAAATCCCTATCTATTTCAAGGTTAAAACAACAGATTAAAAATCAAAGAAAACACAACATTGCTTCTCAATGTGAGGAGATGACGTGGCTCCTGCTTACTTCAAGTCCTCGTTTGCAGCAAATGTTCTTAATTCGTCTGTAGTAACTTCTCCAAAGCCCCACATAAGAGTTGGATGAATATTTAACCAGAATGTTGAAATAAAGTTCCTCTTTTTTATAAAGTAATGTAAGAACTAAAGTTTGGCCTAAGCCTTTCTGTTAAGCTAGCATAGCTTCATTTTTCCTTTCTGAAAAGGATTGAAATAGCATGACATTGAGGCCGCAGACCTCCAAGAGTCTGCCTAATGTACAGGATGTGAGCTTATCCCCTTATCGCCTATATATCTTTAATTCTTTACCACAGAAAATATGCACGCAAGTGGTAACATGGACGTCCAATAACACAAACAAGGGGTGTACATTGTAGGGCAAGTTACAGAGGTTCTTCACCTAAGTCACCTGCGTCGCACCCTCTATTTGTTGGACATATTGGCCGTCAAGCGTTCGTTATTTCAATAATTACGTGCGTGTACCGTTTAACGCACCTTTTGCGTATATGAGCTGTACCGGCCAGCGTTTCAGTCAAAACGTTCTAGCGTGACGTGAGGACTCTCTTCGTCGACTTTTAGCGTTCAGTTTCATCTTGTATTTTTGGTATGGTTGAAGAATCAATTATCCCAGACAGTTAAAATTCTAAGCATGCTTCTACCTATTCCAATTGACTAAAGGATTCTGGACTACTGCACAGTGGTGGCGCGAGGTGGGGGCAGGGGGCCATGGCCCCCCGTCGGAGAAGACTGATCCCCCTCCCCCGTCGGGGAAATTTTCCGGTTTCGTCGAGGAGCTGTTATATATGTAGTCCCAGTCGCCCCGACGATTCACAAAATTTTGGTCTAAATTAGGGCAAATTCTAAAAAAAAACAAATTTTCCAATTGTCTTCTTTAAAAACCGAATTTTTTTCAAATTGTTCATGGTTAAAGCCCAATTTATTGTCTCCAAAAAGAGCCCAAAATTTTCAACGCGCTTCGCGCGCCAAAATTTTCCTTCAAACATCGTTTCGTCACTCTATCGCCCTCGTTGAGGCTTTGGGTTGCTGAACCCCCCACCCTGTCGGTGAGCTTGGTCCCCCTGTCGGGCAAATCCTGGCTCCACCCACTGCTACTGCACCTCCCTGATAAAGCTACAGTAGCTTGAACTCAGTGTAAAGTTCTCGATTCCCTATAGACCTTTTGCTCACTGTAAAATTGTCTACATACGGTACTGTTGTAGAATTACAGAACAAAAATGAAGAAATAGGCCTACAAAGAGGAACAGCAAAAAAAGTGCTGTCAATTTTTTGTTTTTGGAAACACATTGACATGAGTTTTTCCGTTTTCTTTATGAATTTCTTTATTTTTTGTTCTGTTAATCTACAGAATTTTTTACAGTGTGCATATGATGCCACAGAGCAGAAAGTGCTCCCTCGTTTGGTGGCAAGCGCGTATCATTGCAAGTTACACCAACAAATTCAGACAGTTGCGTGCGGTGTGCTTCATTGTTTTGCCTCCAAAATGACTTCGGGTGACGTCAATGCATAAGGTCCATTCTGCTTAGTATACTAGCCTACTACAGTGTGTGATTGTACCTGTCAGTGCACTGTGCTACACTACATTACATTCCATTGGTCTGCTCAAGTCATCGTTAGCGATCACACCGTGGGTGAAGCATTATTTTAATTTATGTCAATCAATGTGAAGTCACATATTGCGAAAAAAGAAACCAGAAGGTTTCTAATATGTTTGGTATGATGCAACAGTCCCTTTAAGAGAAACTTAATATAAGAATCGTGGTGTAATTTTCGTTTAATTCCTTTGAATATTTTCGAGGTAAACTTTTAGATCTTGTGATAGTATATATATATATATATATATATATATATATATATATATATATAATATATATATATATATATATATAGGCCCTATATGTATATATATATGTATATATGTATATATATATATATATATATATATATATATATATATATATATATATATATATATATATATAATGACTACAAGTGAGCCCGGGTAACAAGTTTCCGCTACTTTAAGTTTCACTGGTGAGACCCGATCATTAGGCGGTTAACATTACGAATGGTACTACGAACAATTTGAATAAGCCAAGTCAACGATCAGCCGGTTACAAGAATATAGCAGACATATAATACATACTTAATTCTCTTTATTTTTCTATAATTCTATAATTCTTCATAATTATATATTTATATATATATTATATATATATATATATATATATACACCAATTAATACACGAACAGACGAAAGAGACATAAACATTATATTTTAAAACATGTAAGTAACCCGGTGAAAAAAATGACCACTTCCACTGGGCCACCCAGACCTTCTTATATATATATATATATAATATATATATATATATATATATATTATATATATATATATATATATATATATATATATATATATATATATATTTATATATATATATATGTATATATATAGTCTATCACAAACACTCGTTTGAGGAAAACATCTCCATATAGTAAAAGTAAAGCACCAAAGATGAAGGTAAACACAAATTGGTTATTCCATGTAAATCACCTATATTTAGACCGCATACACCGGCCTTCATCAGGGTGAATGACCCTGTAACGTATAACATGCCCACAAAATACAGTTTAGCTTTAAATTTTTTATACATATAGTTTTTTCCCCCACCTGAATGGATAAATATATATATATATATATATATATATATATATATATATATATATATATATATATATATATATATATATATATATATATATATATATATATATATATATACACCGTATATATATTCCAGACCGACTGCAGTGGCCAAGTGGTTAGAGCATCCGACTTGCAGCCGGAAGGTCTAGGGTTCAAATCCTGGCCGGGTCATACCAAAGACTTTAAAAATGGAACCTACTGTCTTTGTGCTTGGTGCTCAGCATAAGCAATGGAGTAGGGAAAACAATCCAGTGTGCCACAACTGGAAAAAAAGGCCGTGGTCGTCTCGACTTGAACCAATTGGTTGGAAACTGGGACGTTAAACCTCATCTAACTAACTAACGTATATATATACCGTATATATAGTATATATATATATATATATAACACTAAATTAAACATTTGGGAGACATTGGGATAAAATCCTTCCTTAGGGAGACAATCGGTTATATTCATAAAATTTAATATATTTCCATATCTAAGCATACAAATATTCACACAAAAATACCAATAATTCTTAATGAATGCCTTTAACTTATGGTACGTTTGTTTTAACTGTATCTTTTACACACAAGGTTTAATTAAATAAACAAAATATTATAAAGTATTTCGCAATACTTATTTGTCTCCCTACAATACATATAAATTACATGCAGCACATAACACACCTGTATTTCTATGGTAAATAATAGTACCTATGATGTATTTATGCAGCTTACACAGTGGCATAATAAAAAGGGCGCTAATACGCTACCATAGAAATAAAAATCTTTTAGAAAGAATGTAGAGAAGGGGTTAAAATAATGGTGCAAAGAATTAGGGAGACGTGAATTTGTCTCCCTAGTGAAAATGTCTCCTTAATATACCAATTATAACTGCAATCTCTCTCCCTAATAGGGTATTAACAGAAATATATATATATATATATATATATATATATATATATATATATATATATATATATATATATATATATATATTATTCCTTACCCACCGTAAACTTGAAGCAGATAATTTCCCTCACCGTTTTCAAAAAATATACTCCTAGTTGACTTACCAGTGAGACCATTGTCCTCACAATTTTAAAGCTGTAAGTTCCTTACACACCTTGTCACTCTCGTGATCACGCACTGAAGAAGAGCTACTATTGCATGAAAGCTTTTCAAAAAACTTTCCTGACCGTTTTATTTCAGACTTCAAGCCTTTACTGCTATCACGTATCTCTTTTGAAATCAAGCCATTAATTCCTGTAGTACTGTTGTTATACAGTATTCATGTTAATATATATATATATATATATATATATATATATATATATATAATATATGAAGAATAAATCAAACTGGAAATCTGCCTATATATATATATAATATATATATATATATATATATATATATATATATATATATATATATATATATTATATATATATATATATTTATATATATAGAAGAAATGATGACAAAGAGAGTGTGCATCATGATCCAACTGAATAATTTATTGAAACAGAAATTTTCGCCCCCTCCTGGAGGCTTTGTCAACTGTAGTATGAAATCCAACCGTTACACAAACAAATTTGAGGTGTAAGCGCAAGAAAGCGCGTATACAATTTTAATATATATATATATATATATATATATATATATAACGGTCTAAAAAAATACACTAAAAGCAAGAACTAAAATTGGCTAAAACCGTGTATTTAAAAACTCGACGTTTCGGAAGGGTCGTCCTTCCTTTCTCAAGAGGCAGTGTAATAATGTGTACAGATTGTACTGAGAACAGTAAAAACCTGTTAGATATATAGAATAATACCAGAAGACCAAACAGAATGAGATTAGAGAAAAGCTGAGTAAGAAGACTCTGAAGTGTACGCAACCTTAACAAAACTAAAAGAGCGTGACAGCGTAACACAAATGGGCTAACAAAAGGTAACTTGAAAACAAGTAAAAAGAAGCAAAAAAGATTAGTTTTGCCCCCACCTGAATGGATAAATATATATATATATATATATATATATATATATATATATATATATATATATATATTTCTCTAATTCGGCACTTAGGGGGAAAGTTGTTGTTGAAAAGTCGACCTTAAGGGGAAAAAATTTTTCGGGTGAAATATAAGTTTCGCCTTAACGTTTCCACACACTTTTTCTATAGGAATACGTAAACTTACAAGGGCGCCCTCTTAGATTTACAAACTAGATGCCATTACTTCAAAGTTGTCAAATTTACGGACACCTAGCGGTTAACACGAACGGATGGCTGGCCATTGAAATAACGTTAATTTATATGTTTAGACGTTAGGGCGAATTTATTTTTTATGTATTTTATTATCTTTTTTTCGCCCTATGTACAAGCAGATATAAGAATTTCCCCTTAAGGTGGGAATTAGCGTTATATATATATATATATATATATATATATATATATATATATATATATATATATATATATATCCATTCAGGTGGATTTAAAGCGTAGTAAACAAAACTAAAATAAAAAACGGCTTAAAAATACTGAACCAAAACGAAATTTATATGTCCAAGCCTAATATTCAGACTTGGCTAATTACAGACTGAAACACAAAATGTGAAGTCAGAGATTTTGATTTGATGTGTGAAAGAAAAACGAAAAGTAAGAATTTGGTGAAGGTTTTATCGGAGTCTCACGCAGTCATGTGTAGTGCATGACATATTATTAAATGAAATTAAAGCATTTCTTTACTCAACGTAAACTTAAAGCAAGCTGGAGTACTATCATCTCCTCACAAGGATGAGTACATGCTTCGCTGGTTATGTTTTTCAGTCGATCGTTTTGCCTAAAGTGGATAGAAAAATAGTTAACCGAAAGGGAAATGGATCCTAGAAAAAATCCCTATGCCTCGCTTGTATTTACATTATGAAACCATGAAATAATGAAGTGGGGAATTGGCTCTAAAGTTTAAAGAATAACAAGTTACAATGTAAATTAATATAAAGCTATGATGCCATCTCGTTTCTTTAAATGATATTTAGCATATGAACAATAACTAAAATTGTCATGAAGAGGATATATCTAAACACGGGTTACTTTTCTTTTAATATTGAATGAGATACCTTAACCCTGGATAGCGGTATTCCTCTGTCAAAATAAAAAAGCTGTTCGTCGTCCCTTAAAATAATTGCGTTTGTGATACAGAATTTTCACTATTTGAAACCATGATTTGCAGATACAGAATGAGAAAGGCAAATTTAAGTGAAGTGTCGCAGAGCAAATTTGTGTCGAAGAGATGTTTCTCACAAAAACAAATCCACTTCTTCGTATATAGCCCATTACTAATTTGCTCAACCAGACGGTCCAATTTTCAAATGGTGCAAGATTCATAACTGGGGAAGAAAAGTCGTTTCCAGAGCTAATCAGTGAAACTGAATTGGTGTAGTAACGGTCACAGCTATATATTCTGTGTTTGTGTGTGCTGTCTTGTTGGAATTTAAGCAATATTTTCCTTTAACAATTAAGCCACAGTAGCTACCTTAGTAAGACAAATGAAACTACTATAGGTCGTAGTCCAAGCAAGATATCACAAGGAATTGCAGAGAGTTCTTAGTTCATTCTTAAAAATATAATAATATGAAAGACAGAAATGGAAAAAAACACCGCCCACCCAGAAATGCGGCTGCTAAAATTAAATGTTATATGTTGGGCCTATAAATGTTGTTCAGCGTCGGACGTACTCGTTTCGTGCAACTCGACTGTTCCACAAACTTATGGATATACTTTTTAATTAGCTTCAGTAAATCTGGATGTGCGAGACAGTAATGCAGAAGAGATTTTAACGTTTCGCCTTCAGGCAATGGAGTTAAGTGGGCTAAATGAGAAACAGTGTCGACAACAGAAAACGAAGATTAAGAAGGCAGACAGAATATTGCTCATAAAACATGAGCTCCGTTTCAGAAGATTTGAAGGACAAAGGAAGAAATTAAAAATGTTCCACTATAAGCTTCGAGTCAGAGTTAGGTCGCCAACTGGCGAACCGTCTGAGCGAAGACGACGGTGCCAAGCTAATAGTGCTGATTAATAGAAGGAAAGAAAGACAGCATTGCGTGAAAGATTAAAAATGCAGTTTGAAATCCCCGTTGTATATGTGGGAAAAATTTTCTAACTTTTTACACCAAAACAGTGCACGATGTGGTTTCGTGTACTTGCTTTTATTGACTTGTGTGTGTTTGGGGTGGGGGTAAACAGTGGGGAGAGAGGTGCAGCCAGGTCTCAGCAAAGGGTCTGGGAGATCGAAAAGAGAGGTCAGAGAGGTTTGCGGTACAGGGAAGAGAAAAGAGAAACAGGTTTTGGCATTCGTCAAACACTGTGAAATTACACGTTCATGGCAGTTGTTTGTTTTTGTGTTTCACACGTTCGCTGTTGCAAATGTCTTTTACGTGAAGTTAATACCTGGCACTGTACTTATCGACAATTTATGCTGTACTAGTTGTGTTCTAAAAGCGTATCCTTTTCATAACTCACCTAGCCTGCATAATGTTCTCCTGGGGTATTATTATGTTACCAACCACATATCACCAAAACCAATTTTATCAACACCTTGACGCAGAGATTTTATACCTCACAGATTACAAACAATAACACGGTGAATTAGAACAAGGCCAATCATAAGTGGTCTATATAATGATTATACTACACAATGTGAAAGGTTGTAAGGATAACTTCCTGGTTTGTTTCCGGGTACAATTGCAAGATACAGGGACCTTGGTGCATTTCCTTCGAAACATTTTGTGTCTATATCATTTTCCTGTCTCCACTTAAAATGTATTCTACGTCATGGTTTGGGTTAAACCGGCAAAACTATCTGCTTCGAGATATGCTTGTTATGCAGAGGCAAACAAAACTGGAGAACTGGCAATATGTAGAAATACTTGTACCACCGTCATGTTACATTTTACCTACACTGCTAACGCGTGCCTGTGAATTTCGATCATTGAGAAGTCATTTCGTATGGGGGGACTGAAGCATATAGGTCCTGAAAATTTTTCTGAGAGATCGTTAAACAATAGACTAAAAAAGTCGCATAGCCTATGATTTCGATCATAATGACTATATTAAAGGCCCAGCGTGTTCTCTTCATTGCAAACTTTCAAGCGACAGAGTTGCTTTAAGTCTCTGGCAGATGAATGTGGTAGACTCAAGTAGCTTTTGAGATGTCGATTTATTAAGCCAGCTGATATAGCCTGAACCATCCGAAGCACCGCGCAATAAAGCGATATTTGTATATCACTGAATTCTCCCAAAATCTATTCCCAGAATTAATTGGATGTTTTTATACAGTCAGTGTGAGAAAAACCTCACGAGTGTTAATGCTGGTGACATGAAAATAACATAGCATTTTACATGGTAATTTCTGTTTCATACTTGTATCATGAATAAACATGAGCTAAATATGTGACAAATATGTGACATCGAAAGAGGGACATACCATGTATGGCTAATGCTAGCCTTTTTTTGCAACCTTCATTTCAAGGACACTGGTAGCATTGTTATCCCCTGGGGAGTTTATTATGAAAGTTCAAATTGTTTCCTTGGGGAAATATTGATATCACTCACCAAACTGTTAACTTTCTGATCAGCAATTAAGAGATACTTTATATAGGGTTAACAAAGGAAATTTTAACACTGTGCAACACTCCACACCATTATTTTGCATAGGCAATGAGTTACTTCAGAAATCATCAAACTTGGAAGACATATATCTTGAGAACGGTAAACGATATTGAAATAAATCCAAAGGATCTTTCATTGAGAGATTTTATTCTTTTACTGACAAGTGAAACAGCTCTTTTTGGTGGCATGTCACCAGAACTTTAAGATGGCACAGAGATACCACCGTACACGTATTGTTGGTGCAAGACTGAAACCCGCATAGGCGACTGTATGAACAATGGGATACAATATAACAATATAGGTTGCATGTTATTTCATTTTGATGAGAGGAAAACAAATCAAATACATCAACGACTTAAAAGCAAACAAATTGACAAACAATTTCTTACTTCTTTATTGTTTTAATCGCACTTGTATATTGAGAGCAATTATGGCAATAGCCTTTGCACGGAGACTTTTTCGAAGGCGTATATGTAAGAGTTGTATACGAGACTAAAAGTAGTGCATGAACAGGATATCAAGTTAGCTTTGGCATAAAGACATATATAAAGCTCATTAACTTAGTTCGGAAGTGTAATAGGATTAATAGGTCGCTCCCTGGATCTCAGATTGACACATCTGGGGTGACACCGCACACTACGCAGTCAGTTCTATTGACGTGTCACGATGTTTGCCGACTCGGTTTCCATTAGGAAAATATCACTGCATTGATTGACGTATCGTGTTTCGTAAAAGAAAAAAGTAATTGGGGTACATCCTGTCGGGACTGATGAATTTAATTAAAGAATCAACGATCTCTTTCAATTTCACGATAAACCCACATCAATGACATTAAAGACGGGCTCTCTTAACCGAAGAGAGGGGAGCCACCCACGGGAACAAGAGTGTTGACCTGAATAGACGTCTAGGGTTTTTAACGTTAATTAAAGTACCAATTGGTTCGGAGGAAAACTAAGACATTATTTTATGTAGTTCAGTCCTCAGTACAGAGCCTCCATTCTCATCTACACAAGGCTTCAAAATTGCGTCACGGACGAAAAGTTTAACAGGCCCCTTTATGTTGACACTATAACCTGGTGGATTTTTTAAAATACACTGCAAAACCGACATTTGAAGAAGGTTTTATATCCTTCCCCCATAAATTTGAGACGTTTAAGGCTACCAATGAACCTCTTTTATATAGGTCTAACACTTTCAAGTGGAAAGAAAACATTTGGGTCAACACATTCTGATTCTAACGTATAAGCTATTATGCTTTTACTACCGGATGCTGTGACCAGAGAGCTGTTATTACTCCCCACGGGGAGTGATGTATGGCAAGTACGGCCCAATAGAGGGCGCGTCGGCGAAAAGGGTCTTCAATGGTCTGTCTATCTCGCAAGTATATTTTTATAGTAAAAGCACGGCTCATCAACTCCAATTAAGGATAAGAGTAGGGGCCTTCAATTTTTTTTCACTCCTTCGATCGGCTTGGTTGGTTAGGACTTAAGACAAATACACCATTCTAAAGCTACCAGAGGTGGTTGGTAAGATGTTTCCACACTAGTAGTCACGTGGCTATACTCATTTTATTAGCGGACGAGAGGAATTTCTGATGCGATGTGTTCTCGGCATACTTCCCAGGTCAATCGAGACTTAGTTATACACCAGACGACGAAAGTACAAAGTGTGACTCCGAGAATCCGGGAAGTTACCCAGATGCGCTTGCCTCTCCTGTCTCTGACGTCGTCCAACTAGTAGGTCACCAAAGGAAGACCTCTTCCTAACCCGAAAAGAAGAGCAATAAAATGCATATGAGGCTCAAAACGATGTACCTGTAAATTATTTACGTAATTAAATCGGAGGGGAAGTCAGAACAGTTCCCAAGTGTAACTTGCCGAATCAAAGTCGTAGCTCTTTGCATCGCTGATTTCAACGAAGCTGCCACGTGAATACTTCGTTTTTTTATGGACGTAGGAAATTTTAGCTTACCTGCTCAAAGTCCTGGTAAGAGAGCAGGAAGTTGCGAGCGGTCAAACTGGGTCCGTTAAAGTTAGAGGTAACGAAGACAGCTAGAATAGAAAGTGGAACCACAGGGCTAGAAACTTCTCAGTTTACAACTCACAGTAGAACGAAATTCCGGTCAGCGTTATTTTGTTCCCTCTACATCAATCGCAAAGGTCAGTGGTCGGTACCTAAAGTCATGCATAATTCATAAAAGTATTGACCACTTTGGTGCACCTTGCATGGTTATTCCAAAAGGGTTTCGCAGTTTGTGTTCTGCCCAACTGTCCACTAGCTAGAGCTGATGGTCCCAATTAAAAGGCGGATCCGATACGAACAAAGGGCTGCCATTTCTTTCGCAGAATTCAAAGAGTTAAAACCTTCTTCACTTACCGTACATCCGCTGACCTATTGAGAAACGGATTGAACGGAAGCACATAAGAGGCCTCCACAGTATCACAAAGATTGTATGACGATTGCGAACACTTTCCACGAGTCGCAGTCACATGAGAAATACTTATAGCTTTGAAATTTCGGACTAGTTAGCTACAATTAAGTCTTCCCATGCATTTCATGAGGATTTCCGATTTGTTTTGTGTGGATTTCAAAACAGACTTATATGACACTTGTTGAGGTCAAGATGACGTCATGACCTATGGAATAGTGCGATAATCACTTATTTGTCCTCAGTCATCGAGTCACTGAATCATTTCCACTTTCCGGCCACACAATTGCACCTGAGAGTCCTGGCTGATTATCAGTACTCTATGCCAGAATTCCTGGTACGAGGATGTACCTCGATCATGGGCGGCGATCAGTCTTTGAAAGTGGGGGATACAGTCAGTGGCACTATCCAAGCGGATTGCCACCATCAGTTGGCGCACAGCGTACAAAGAAAATGTTGGCCAAAAATAACCCCTAGATCACCGAAATGGCCCTTTCCAAGCTTTGCAAGGTGATATTATGACAACTGTCAGATCTTTTAAGTTTTCTGTTCTGTTAAGAAGTTTTCTTAATAACTAACCTAACTTTTTACATGATTTCCGAATCTGCCGGGTTGATGGGGGGGCCTTCCACATTACAGGCAACGTTTTCATCATCACTCAGCAATATATGGTCACACAAAATATCACTCGACGAAAAGTGGGTGAAAGTTTATTTTTTAAACTCAATTTTATCGATTCGCCTCTTATCACGTCGTATCGCGCCTGTAAGTCTCAGTAATAACCATAGGTGTAGGAAGCGGGGGAAGGGGTGGGGTTTATACTCCCAGTCCGAAATGTGGTGTGGTGTGTTGGGGTAGAAATATGCCTTCGTCCCTCAATTTAAGGACGAAGCCCCCCCCCCTTTTTGTTCTCTCTGTAAAAATGTCAAAAATTTGCAGTAATTTTCCTTAAAACTTGCCCAATATGTTGCACAAAATTGCATCTAAAGACCCTCAAACATCCACAAATTTTCAAAAGGACCCTCCCCTAGGACGGCGGTCCGACATAACGTACAGTCCCCTAGTCAAGAACAGCTTCCTACGCCTATGGTGTAGTAACATAGTTTTCAACTTTTTATCGTGTCGCGTCGCATCCCTCTTAGTGATCCTTTACAATTTGTCAATTTGAGTCTTTAAAAAGAAAATGTTCGCCGCCTTCTATATTCATGAAGATATCAAGGAATCAGATGCTAACATGTTGTACCAGACTATACGCTTGTTAGTTACGCTTCGCAGAAATCTAAAATTTGATAAAGAAATTACGCGGCCAACGAAGGAGGTCACCAATATTCGATTTTACATTTTTATCTTGCTTATTTCAGTGTAATTGTCATTAAATGCGATGCCGCTTTAGCGTTCATATAGCTATATCTGATTGCATTTCGATAAGGCCTTGTTGCCAAGCTGTCCTCCCCTCACCAGAGAGCCTGATGTCTTCCTTTAATTAATGTTTATGGTGTAGATGGTCTGTCAAGTTTGAATCAATTTGTTATGTGGGAGTTAAACACTGTAAAAAGAGACGTCTTCATTTTTTTAAGACATTATGGCGTTTAAGAATTAGAAAACGAAGAACAAAATGGATAAGCACAGTAAATGACTGAACGAATATTTACACATGATAATGATAATGACGTCAATTAAAGTCCACTCCGCAAACACGTTTACATGTTTTATGTATATGTTAATTTTTCTTTATTAAAAAGGACGTGATGTTTACAGTAATCATGAAATAAACGCATAAACTTGTTTTCGAGATGGCGTTAAAGTGGCGTCAATGTGTTAAAAATGGCGTTTTAGACGTTTCATTTTCTTTTGTATTTTATTGTTTTTTCGGTTACATAAACGCCAAGACGCGTTTATTTTCTGTTACAAAAAAGTGTTAATCTTTTTACAGTGAAGGGTATTACGAGTCAGACAGATAATATCTTCGTTGCATACATTAGCTAAAAATGCTATATCGACTTATCTGGTGGTGTAGTGATGGGGGCAAGGGACGTTTGACCCGAGTGCAAAAGGTATAAAAGGCGCTTAATTATACCACAGATTTTTGGGTAGTTTTTTACATACGGGGGGGGGGGGGCACCATAAGTTAACATTTTCCTATGAGCGCTGATGTTCACTACGTCATCATTCCCAACTGAGGTTCGTATGCCCGAGGGGAGAGGCGTTGCATATCTTCCCATTACAAAAGCCACATATACTTTTCTGCAGTGTTCAGATCTTTACCTAGGTTAATTGTTGATGATTACAAATTTCGGGTAATTAGGAAATGGATGAATTTGTACACTACGTATTCAACTTGTTGGGTAGTAATGTGGCGCAAGTATACGCCGCTAGATCAGGCTTTAAAAGGGGGCTGTTGGTATATCATGTGCAGGCGCGGAACCAGGTGGGGGCGCACCCGGCACACGCCCCCCCTTTTTTTCGATGATCATCGACCAACGATTTTTTTTTTGCCTCATAGATATGGAAAATATGCTTCCCAGATGCTGGGAAATCACATCTAAGCGCATCTAGAATTCAAATTTTCTTGGGGGAGGACCCCCAAACCCCTCACCGTGGCTTCGCTCGCTCGTCGGCCTTCGGCCGACGGTGTGTGCGCCCCCCTTTCTCATAATCCTGGATCCGCGCCTAATGTGGGGTTTAGAAGCAGTAGGTTAAGGGGTTTTTTTGGGAGGGGGACCCCTGAATATTGCAGAAACCGGAAAAGCCACCTAAACGGCAGAGATTTTTAACTTGTGTTCTGCATAAATGCAGTACTATGATATACCTAAGTGTTGTGAATGCTTTCAAAGAAGAAACTATTATTTATTAATTTGCCTATAAAAATGTAAAGTGATGTTAGGCCTTGAAGTGTCAATTGGCCGAAAAAGTGGATCAGTCGCTCAAACATGTCCTGGCTCTTACACCTTTGAAATAAAATGAATATTCACTGCCACAACCTCAACATGATTTACTGTACATGTGCTTAAAGAGATCAAAAGAACAAAGGGGGCACGTGGCCCCTTTAAAGCTGAACGTCTGTACAAGAACCAAATTTACAAAAAGTTAGAAGTTAAAAGAATACTCTTTACACAAAGCTCCGTATGGAAATTGTACACTTCTTTCTCTTGGTTTCCTCTGGCCACAATTTTAGGTAACTGCTCAGATTTTTTTTGCGTCTGTAACTGAAATCAAAGTTGGGATGGAAGAGGCGTACACTCTAAAAGCAAAAGAGCGAAATTCACTCCAAAAATAGAATGTTCAGTGACCACTCCTAGTAAGAGTGAATTTCACCCAGAGTGAAGTGAAAATTCACTCCAAATAGAGCGATACTTCATTCCAAGTGTGTGAAGTATCACTCTCTTTGAGTGAATTGTCACTCTGTTTGGGGAGAAATTCAGTCTTACAAGGAGTGGTCACTGGGCACACTCTTTTTGGATTGAATTTCACTCTTTTGTTTTTAGAGTGTAATAAAAAATGGTGATTACTCCCAGAATTCCTCCCATTGGCTGCGGCGGTGGTTTACTGAAAACATTAAAATGGGTGGAGAGGGGATGGGGGAGGGGGTTCAAAATATAGAATTACACGACGAAGCCATTGACACGCTCGCAAGACTTTATTTATAGTCTATAGCTTTCGCAAAACCTCAATTTGTCTCAGGTTCCCTTCTCTCCGGCAGACAATCCTCTAACCTTGTATGTGTAGCTACCGATATGTATCGGAAAACTGTAAATTCACATTGGCGGCACAAATTAGATAAAACTTGGCTATATCTGCAACAACTACTTCGGGAAATTAATTTCTTATTTTGATCACTCTCATGAGATCTCAATATCACGAACCCAGCCTGAAATTCGCCCGAGCACAGCTATTTTTAAAGGTCACGTTTTTCTAAAAGAGCGGGTTCCGGGGGGATTTCACTGAGCTTTTTCAAGTATAAATACTGGAGCATGTTTCGTGCTTAGGGAAATAGTGACAGCGTCAACATCATTATTGCTGTAGTATAGTCTGTTAGGGTACTACTGGCAGCCACCGAGCCACAAGAAAATAACATTTACAAGAAGTAACGCGTATTCGTTCCAGTTTGGTAAAACGTAAAAACAAACTACTGTCAAATCTCAACTTAACAATTTTGAAAGATTACAGAAATTTTAGTTATCTCAGCACCTGTAGTTGGGAAATACGTCACATTATCCATCTTTTCTTGTAACTTCGAGAGCCGCTGTTCATTATTCATTTGTATCAAAGAGCGCCCTCCCTTTACCCCATAACTTGACAATTCAATCCATAACAGCGAAATGAATACACGTCTAATTTAGTTTCACTTTCTGGTAGTAATGGGCAGATGAAACTGCCTTGCTTGTAAAACTGTACACAACGCAATAATTAGTTGGCACTTTTGTACTTTGCACTTTTTATACATATAGTGAAACTCGTGTACACTAGCTTGCGTATTTGTTAGGCTGGTCAAGATCTTTGTAGGATTGTTTCGGTGAAAGAAGTCTTTTGAAATAGAGCCATATGCTTGTAAAATCAAAAAGACTTCGTTCACTTTCATAGTAAAGTCATTCATCTTATTGACATTCCGCGTGTCTCTTAAAGTAAACTGGGAATCATGACACAGAAACCCCTGTTCACTCAGACTATGAACAGAGCAAGCTACTCCCATTTAGCAGACGACAGAGTTAGTTATGGTGCATCCACAAAATGGCATTTCGGGTACCATGTTTTCCGTTCGGAATTGCCTCCCTCATCGCGGATCAACCAAATGGAAAAACGGCATATAAATATCGTTCACACCTTTTAAGAAGTAATATAATATTACTGTCACTTGTAATAACACAAAACGCACCTCTTTGACCCATATATTCTCGTAAGTATAAATTTTCTGCCTCATAGGTTGAATGCGCAGTGCACCCCGACCTAGATAGTTCTTTTGAAAAGCCTTTATCAATTGGATTGATTTATTATCTGACAGAGGTAATAAAGACTGCGGCAGAGATCGCTGAGGTGAACCTTATTTATACTAGAAACCTACATCCACAAGAGTAGTTGTTTTAATAAGGTGATAATTTGCTCGTTAAGAGAAATTTCAAATCTCTTTATGATCGTATAATACCACTCAAAGGATGTCGTAATTCCCTACATAATTCTCCGTAATCCCGTTACACTCTTTTCTTATACATATCACCTTCACACGATGGAACAGTCCAATGAAAACAAAATCGCTCTTGTTGCCTACTAAAATAAATACCTCGGTGTGTGCTTATGTTGTCAATTTCGTGAAAATATCTTGTGGCAAATATTTTGATAAATAGCTTGAGACAGTAAATTTTATTTTATAGCATTGTTCAAACATTTTATTGATACAATTAAAGTAGCTTGAATTTAAGTATGGTTATAATCCTTGAGTTTAAATGTAAAATATTCCTATCTGGCCACACTTTTGGTTTCTCAAATAAACCCCAAAACCCAATTCTCACAAACATTGACCTCATTTAAGGACACGGCTGCATCATATACGAGGGACGGAAACAACTCGCGAGAATTTCTACACAATCATTTCGAACGGAGCTTCCACGGAGAAATATCGATGAAAACGCTCGGTTTGTAACTGTTCTGTGGTAAAAAAGATAGCAATCAATTTGGATTTTCAGCGCAGATGTTGGATCGTACGTCGCTTTCCACTAACTTCGGAATAGCGTGTGAGTTTTTCTCTCGCATTTCGTCTCTTTTTGTCTGATTCGTTTGACTATTGCGTTCAGTGTATGCGACGGTGAATGAAGTCCGTATAATATGGTCACTGGTAGTAGGTACGGAATCGGCCTGGTTTTGAGTCTGGCAGTAGCTGCACGTAGTGTAAAATAACAAAACGAAGAGTCGAAAGGATGTGTTCGATCGCAGACAGTGAAAGTCAAATAGTCGAGATGAATTCACAATGTTGTAAGAAAGATAGCCTAGTTAATTTTAAGTTTAACACACAACACTGATCCAGATCAAGTTCGTACAAACAAAAGTTAGGTTTCTGTACAAGCAAACAAGGCCGGACTTTCAGCAAGCTTAATTAGGGCACAGGCCTAATTAGGCATAGACACTAGACCTAGTTAAATTTGGCCAGATAAACCCAATTCCGTACGTAGGCCAACTTATAACTATTGTTTAGCCTAAGGTATAGATTGCAGTTTTCACCCTAGCACCACTATAGGGGAGACCTATTGCAGCTACTGTAATGCAGTATTAGTGGTTTATTTTCGAAAAGAGCAGGCAGCTGTAACTGGTTTTGTACAGTGATTTGCAAATAGAGCAACCAGTCAACATATTGCTCAGTCCCACTAGGGTGCAGCCCATCCCATTTAGCCTACTACTTGATGTAGGCTAAGCCTTTAAGTTTTATGTTGTAATGAAGCAGGCAAAAATGAATTTAGCCATCCCCCTCCTTCCAAGAAAAAAAAAAACAGCACCACAACCAAAATATAGCCTGCACCAGGAGTAGCTGAATGACATTTCCTAGCCATTGCAAAGAAAGGAAATAAAATTATCAAAATTTGATAATGTTACTTGACTACAAGGTGAGTTAATGTTAATGTGCAGCATACTGTACTAGTCCTAAGGCTTAATTAGCATGACAACCAGCCTACCAGGTTGTCAACTATGTACAGTATTTGTAGTGATTTTACTACTTTTGAACATGTTTAATTGGCCAGCTCAAGAGAACACAAAATTCCATTCATTATATGTAGTGCATGGTCTGTTTCTGTACCCTGTATAGTTGTTGAACAAAAGATGTACAGTTCATATATGAGACCCACAGCTAGTTCAACTTCCACAAATACCAAACATTTAACAAAACAGCCAGGGTGCATTCAATGCACTCCCATCTGAAGATCTTCAGTGTGGAATTGGCATTTTCCTGGTCTAACTTCGACGTGGGCCTGACATGGAATGCACTGTGGTGAAATAGTTTGCGATCAAAAGCATTTAGTACAGTATACATGGTTCTACAAGAATATCTCCAAATTAAATAGATCTGTTTCACTCCAGATCAAGTACTGTGGGGACACATTGTGTATAGCCTAAGGCAGAGTGCTAGTACGGTATCAGGCCTGTAGCCAGACAAGGTGCTGAAGGGAAGTGAAAAAGCTTCTAGGGGGGCGAAAAATTTTCCAGAGAGGGCGAAACAAACCAAAATGCATTGACAGGGATGCTAATTTTGGATCTTCTAGGGGCAGCGAAAAATTTTCCAAGGGGCGTTTCGCCCCCTTGGCCCCCCCCCCCTTGACTGCGGGCCTGTACGGTATGTGCATGTTTTAGAAATTATTTACTTATTTCATTTGGAATACCTGCTTCAACGATATGGTGAAAGTAATATGGTAACCAATTAACAGTAACACTCATACAAGCCAGTCTGCATTCCATGCACTCAGGACCGAAGATCTTCGGTGTAGACGAAGGAAATCGCTTGGCGTAGCGGCATGAGGATTTACGCAAGTTGGCGGACAATATTTGTACTGCAAGCTATAAACTCTTTTGCGGCGATGTGTTTCCACTTGATTTACATTGAGTCCCACACAAAATATGATTATATATCCTGCCATATAGGAAAGAATGTTTGTAACTTTTTGCTTCAAGTATGATGTGTGAGCCTGTTTTGTTGGCGTACGAATGCTGACACCTCTGGCATCAGCTTTACATGGAATGCTCCCTGGCATACAAGTTATACAGTCAATAATGAGTACAATATTAAGTGAAAGTATATGATTATTAAAAGTCTGTGATTACCTGGGGAAGAGATTGAAGGGGCAGGGGGTCATTGTTGTTGGTATGTGGGAGGTAGAATTGAACGGTACCATGAGATTTAGGTACCGGTGCCAAAATTTAGGTACTGGTGCCGTTTGTTAATTGTTACACATCAGAACATGTGTTATACTGTACTGTACATACAGTAGTATTGGATCTCAGAGCTGTAAGCTGATTACAATCAACTTGACTGTAAGGAAATTTTACTTAGTATTTGTCTACAGTAAAAGTAAATTTGTCCACATCTTATCCTCACTGCTCTGAAAGTGGTTAATACACATTGAATATATCTGTAAGTAGGAATCCTTCCAAGATGTGTTTGGTCAGAAAAATACAGCTCAGTGAACTGTGGTTCACCTCTGCAGAAGTGCACTGTAAGTTTTTACAATCCTCGGAGCCAATATTCCATTAAAGCTCCATTTTCAGTCCTTGCAGAATTAGCATGTGTACTAGCTGACATGAAAACTTAGGGCAATTTTGAATGTTGATAAGCAAAATGGAAGTAGGGTAGGACCAGCTTAATTTCAGTTTGCAGGTGTGAAATTTTCCATCGTGACACATCATAATATGGAGAAAAGGATGCATTCCTGTCCATTCTTTTGTTTGGACTTTGGAATAAAGTAAAGCACTTACATGCCTTCAGTATTTGTATTCTCTGTACCGTGAGTACTGGCTCTTACCAGAGTACCAGTATAACACCCAACCCTGGGGTGGGGGATGGGCGACCGGGGTAATACTAGGTGACTGTCGCCGAACTGAGTTGCCACTGCAGGAAGACCATTGTGAATGCATCACATACATAGAACACCTCAACTGGCTGATCAGTCAGTTAATTGTGGGTTGTGACCAATTAGTTTCTCTTTAAGATCTTAAGGATACATTGTGTCAATTGAAATTAACTGTGAGCTACAGTAGAGGCTGGGGGAGGGGTGGAGAGAAAAAACATGCAACCCATATTGTATGCAAGAAATATGTTTAGTGTCAATTCTTAGATCCATTTTTAATGTGTTATTTTTCATTTATTAGACTTGAGTCCTAATATTTTAGGGCCTATATGTGGACTCCATGAGGCAGAAACATTTAAGTACGACCCATTCAGTGACAGTGATACAGAGATGAAAATTGTCATATCTGTCAAGGTTGGAAGTATATGGTACATGTACCTACTAGTTACAAAGAGCATCAACAGTTTCTCAAATGGGAGGGGTTGGGGTATGATCTGACCAGACCATTTCCAAGCACAATTCAGAGAGCTCTAGAAAGGAGCCTGGATCTTGATGTTGATACATATCCACACAAATTGTCCAAAAGGGCTGCTGATGTGTGGCCCTTCTTCACCCGGATTACATGGAGTTGTCCAGAAGCTGCTTGAAGGAGAGCCTTTGGGGCTCACTTAAGGACCCTGGAAAAATTTGGAAGCCACATGATCTGTGGGATAATCTGAGGCTTTTTCCCATGATTTTAACCCATTAAAGGACTATTTTCATCATTTTTGAGTTTGATTTCATCGGATCAGCTATTGTATATTGCAAGCTATGGAATCAAGCATATAACTATTTTTCTTAGGCATGTTTAGAAAAGAGGAGGGGGTGGACAATCTACTCCACTTGTGAAGGAAAAATGTCCATATTAAAAAATGTCCATACTGGAAAAAAAAAAAATAGGGGGAATCAGCCACATGAAAATATTTCTGGTAGGATTTTAGCAGTGTTATTTTTTTCTTTTTTTTTGCTTCTGTGCACAGCCATGGCCTAATGCAAATGCTGGTATACAGTCAAGTTATAATTTGACCAGTATCTACAGTACCACTTCAGTCAGTCATGTACATGTTTACAGTATATTAGCAGAACTTCACTAGTTCAGCTGTAGTAAATTCAAGTTGTTTTCAAGTCCCCCTTGCAAACTGCTCTTGAAATTCAAATTATAGCATCGAGTTTGCTTTGCTTTTAGGACTTGGTACAGTAGCTTTATTCACTTAGCAAAAAGGATAGTAATACTGTAATTTTTTCAACAAGTCATGTAGTTCTCACAGATTTCTTGGAATAATCATAAATGTGCCATAAGCAAAGAAACAGTCCCTCATCTTTCTGTAGGTTGGAAGTCAAATTTTTTTCACAATTGTGAACAGTCATTGACATCTACATGTTTGCCAAGAGGGAGTGAGTTGCTGGCTGTCATCATATAGTCCTATACAGTATACTGTATTTAACAGTTGGTAAAAATAGATGATGAATCTGATATTCACACACTGCCTTGTTAGCTGTAGCAGTTGAACAAAATCAGTTCTTTGAGGAACCATTTGAAAAATGTTCCACTTTATCAAATAGAACATGAGTGGGGTGAGCTTTAAAATTCACTGCATAGTGCATATTTTATGTCATATACTTGATATTAGTAATTAAAGCAAAAACCAGATGGAGAAATACTTTTTGCAGGTACAGTATAGCTTCTTTATATTGATAGACATAAAGACATTTGTGACTACACTTAATGCGACAAAATGTAATAAAAAGTTGTCTAATGATATTTTGCTTTTCACTACAAGTGGTTTTTCCTCAGTGCCCATCAGATAAGTCATGTGATCACTCAAGATGGCAGTGATTGGTCACACGAAAATATGATGTGACAACATACTTTAGCAGATCCATGTAATTTTGTCAACTCCAGTTTATTGTGTTGGGAGATGTCCCATGACTCCCATCATGTCTATTGGGACAGGGTTTAAAAATGATGGCATTATTTCAGCTTTTTTAAAATGATATCATATCGCATCATTTTTCTCCATTTGTGTGTAAGGTCATTTAATTGTGACCAGGAATCTACCAGTAAGCACTTGAAAGGGCTAACTGAGCATTTGCAAGTACGCTGATTAATCAGCATTTGTGAGTTGCGTTTTCAACATTTTTTTATGGTATCGTCTGGCCTCCTGTTTTATCAGTTGTGTGACATGGCTTTT
The DNA here is from genome assembly GCA_029531755.1 of Holothuria leucospilota. NCBI lineage: Eukaryota > Metazoa > Echinodermata > Holothuroidea > Aspidochirotida > Holothuriidae > Holothuria > Holothuria leucospilota. The sequence goes on from CM055969.1 coordinate 24,631,763, forward strand.
AAACCTGACAGTGACTGTCAGTTACTAGGACTGTACATACTGAGTGTTTTCAGCTATTCTGATTAATTAGCAATTGTATGATTACCAGAAATCTGGCTTCATTTCGCTTGAAAGTGTTGTTAAATACAAAGGAGATAATGTATTCTGAAAGTGTGTAATTTGGTGATCAAGGTGCAGCTACGTACTAAACCTGTTAACAAGTATGCATCAGTTTAGAAGTGAATGCAATATTTAGCCAGTGTGCATTGAGATCAAAGGATGCAGGAGTCGTATTACGTGGTTTATGTGTGGGTTACTCAAGGCTAATATTGAGCGGGCGTGGGAGCTTTTGACCTCCTGGTTTGTTATGTTTTGCTCCCGGTTCACTCAAAAATAAGACAACTGGGAGTCGACAATATTCTGATTTTAGCGCTCGCTAAAGCTCCATTGTTTGAACTTATCACACTTTGTATAAATTAAGAAATGATAAAGGCCACACTCACTGATGGACCACAGTGTTTTCTTGCTTCTTCTTTTTTTTTTTTCTTTCAAAGTTTAGCATCGAAAAGACAGTGGTTTTCTTCGTTTCTCTGCGATATAATTTATTGCATTTACACTTATTTTAAACAAAAAGGAAGATAATTCACACAATTGATTATTGAAGAAATAATAAAAAGGTTAAAAGTATGCATTTTCTTTAAATTCCTTGACTTTTGGTAGTGACTCCCGGTCATGTAATAGTTGCTACCGACTCTGCCAGAAAATCATGCAATCAGCAGCTACTTCTTGTCAGCTTTGGCTCTCGGTCCATGTCCGCTTAATATAAGGCTTGGGATTACGTAATACTGAAGTACACATAGGTAAATAGTGAGCATCGTATTAACTTGGCTTAATTGATCCTGAAACGTAGGCATACAGTGTCTACTACATAATTTATCTGTTACTACATAGTCTCAATAATATTACTGTATGTGCTTTGGGAAAATGCAGTCACTTCAATATGGATTAGTGTGTCTGGGTATCCTGTTTCATGAATGGCTTGTTTAGAATCATGTGACTCTATTTTCCTCACTGAATTGTGAAATTCATGCAGATTTACTCCTAAGTTTACTGTACCTTGAATATGCAATATTTAGGTTATGAAATATCATGAAAGATACATGAAGAGAAATAAGAGGATATTTGTGAGACTTATAGCTTTTTCAAAATAAGTGTTCTTTAACAAAATATTGAAAATGCAAAAAGGCAAAGGTTTCTAGTATGCATCTCTATTCTCTGGTCTAAAAGTTTGCAGTTTAAAGACAGACACTCATCACCCCAAGTACATGTTTGATTGGGGAATATCAAAATTCTCAGTTGGTGACTGCTCTGTGATTGAAGGAAGGGGTAGAAGTAACCTACTTGGGATAACTAGAACTGTCTGGGATGATGAGATTTGCAGTTAAATGCTTTTTTGTGCCTACAATTCTAGTACAATCAAAATCAATTCCCTTTGCAGTTGACAGCACACAAGGAAGCTCAGTAATTACTGTGTATGAATTTTTATCTTGACACAAAGAAACCTGTAGGCAAACAGATAAAGTGTAATATTTTTCAAGTTATCAAAGCCCATAAGAATAGTACTCATTTTAAGATGATTGTTGCCGTCATCATTTTGCAATTGCAACGAACTCTAAGTGTCATACTGTGTCTTGTTGTAATGAAAGCATGTATAAGTATATGCTAAAGTTAGGTTGTTTCCTAAAATGACTACCACTTAAATTCTGCATTATCTCCATTTTAAAAAAGTACAGTTTGGTCAGAGATAATTATCAGTTTACTGCATACAATGCATGCATTGCAGGATTTGCAGGTCCTATGTAAGAGTAAATGAATTGACCAAATTTTTTCATAACAGTTGGGTTATTAAGACAGATTTACCTAAAATTCAGAATAAATTTGGAACAAGAAGGAAATACAAATATTCTGCCATTATCCCTTCATTTTACCATTTCTCATGCGACAGCAGCGATATAGCTATTCCCATTTCATGATTTTCTGCTAATGTAATTTGCAGCCTCTTCTGGTCTCTCTTCTATGTGCCATAGTCCTTGAGATCATGAAGAAAATAATTTTTCCCCAGATTATACTTTTCTGGGACTCCACATTTTTTTCAACACAAAAGCTGCTTCTTGTTTTGTGCGGCTTTATTTTCAAAGGTAAGCTTGAAATGAATGCAGCCTCACGCCCCAGATAGTGGCTGTGGCAATGTTGACACTTCTGCTTAACCGAGTTCTGCCCCACTGGAATGATTAGGTTGAGCTATTTACAGAGCCACACTTTGCTCCAAGGTGTTTTTCGTGTGACCCAATAGTCTGCTAGGCTTGTTGGTTGCACAATGGCATTGAAATTGGAGCAGCTGTATTTTTAAGTAGTGGCCTTTTGATCCAGAGAGGGACAAGACTTGGCGTTAATGGTCGATATAAACTCTGGAGGAGGGTAATGCTCTTAAAAAAAAGAGTAAAAAAGTGATGGATGAAATAGCATGAAGCAGGAAGTTGTTTTATGAACATTGGCACATGTAATTGCCTCAAAGCAACTTTAACCATCTGTTTTATTTTTAAAGTCAGAAAATAAATTAACAGTAAGTATCAGAAAAAAAGTTGGTTCAAATTCCGCAAAGGAACTATGGAAGTCCTGTTGTTGATCACCATTGTGTGGAGACAACACTGTTTTAGTGTGGGTTAAGGTAGTGCTTCTATTTGGATTAAATGGATTCAGTTGTTATTTCAGCTTAGAGAAATAGTTCTGCCAGGAGGGGGTTAGATAAGGGAGAGATGTGTTAAGGGAGTGTAAAGTTTGTGCAAAAATTTTGAAGGGGGATTTTTCTTTTTCTAGGTGACGGGCACCTTACCACAGGCTTGGCAGTTATGTACAGTACTGTAAGTATACAAGTGCAGGCATACTTGTCGTAAGGTGAGGTATATACTGAGAGTGCAAGTTTAGGTAATTGTGGATTATTGCTTGTTCTGTGTGTTTGGAGTATCAGGTTTTATTCGTGTAGTAAGCCTTTCGGTTGCATACTCTCAAATTATTGATGACATTGTCCATATATCTGGCAAACTTTATCTCATGACATAAAATTGCCTGTGGGGGATTTTCAGCTCTATGCTTCAGTGCCAGGTAAAGTGTTGTATTGCAGGCTTAGCTGTTTTGGTTTCAATGAAAAGAGAAACCTATGCATATATGATGGCGTGTGTATGTATGTATGTGTGTGTGTTTGTGATGCTACAATTTTTAACACAATATCTCAAGACAATGGTTTTCATAATTAGTATGTGGATAACCTGTACTGAGAGGAAGGACCCTGCTGTTTTTGGTGAAGGTCAAAGGTCATTTGTGGTCACCAGAGTTCAAACTCTGAAAACCTTGTTAACACAGTATCTCAAGTTATGGAGCATGGATGCTCTTCATACATAGCATGTAGGTGCATTATATCAAGAGAAAGAACCCCATTGTTTTTTAGTGAAGGTCAAAGGTCATGTAGGTGTCACCAGTGGTCAAACTCAAAATCTTGTTAACATGATACTGTATCTCAAAGAAGGAATGGTGGATACTCCTCATACTTACCATTTAAATGCATCATGGCAAGAAGAGCCCTATTGCTTTGGTAAAGGTCAAAGGTCATCTAGGGTCATCAGAGGTCAAACTCTAAAAACCTTATTAAGACAATATCTCAAGGTAGGAATGGTGGATATTCTTTATATGTAGTGCTGTATTACCCCAAGGGGAAAATTTCTACTGTTTGGTGAAGGTCAAAGGTCATCCAGGGCTGTCAGAGGTCCAATTCTGAAAATATTGTTAAGATATTTCAAGGCAGAAGCATGGATACACTTCATAGGCCTACTTTATAAAAGAAGAGGAAGAAGCCCATTGTTTTTAGTGAAGTGGACAAAGGTCACCTAGTGTCATCAGAGGTCAAACTCTGAAACCTTGTTAACTCAGCATCTCAAGGTAGGAAGCATTGATACTCTTCATACTAAACATGTAGATGCATTATGAGAAGAGGAATAACCCTATTGTTGTTGCTAAAGGTCAAGGTCATGTAGGGTCATGGGGAGTCAAAGACTGAAAACAGGAAGTGTAGATGTGACGTTGCGACTCTTCCAGCAGAGTTCTGATAGCTGAGTTGGTAGAGCGTACCGCACGTTGAGCAGTAGGTCGTTGCATGCAGCTCAGACCCCAGTTTTTCATCATTTGGTGGTATAGTCTTTAACTTACAAAGGCAAAGGTTGCCCAATGTTAGACACATATTCCACAGGTTTAAAAATTATGAAACTGTGTCCGCTTCCACCATTTTTCAGTTTATATATATATATATATATATATATATATATATATATATATATATATATATATATATATATATATATATATATATATATATATATATATACTGTACGATTGTTTTCTGACCCTCGAAGGAATGACTGAGCTTTAGTTTCCAAATATATAGCTCGTTATTAATATTATTAGATTGTAAGGGCCTAATCTGTAATGGAATTGGAAGAAACTCAGTGCAGTGTACATTGAATAAGTGGTTGGTCTCTTAAAGTCTGAAATAAACTATATAATATCGGGTTAAACTGTATGACCAGCAAACGCTTCCATCCATCAGGGATATTGGTTTCTGTTGCGTAGCCAATGAAATTCATACACATTGCACTTGACCTCATTCTACTTGAATTTCTATCACTTTAGCTGAAGAGGTGGAGTTAATTTTCCTCAGTCGTCATCGTCGTCTCTTGTCTCCCATTTCTCTTAGTGAGAAAATTCATTAATGTTCAAAAATAGAATTGCGGGAGGACCTTAGGGTATGCTCGAAATAAATTGAGCAAATTTTCAAATGATTGCTGAATTTGGAATGGATGAACTAAAAGTATCACTTGGCAACCTCAAAACCTACTTGTGGCTTCCTTTGTAGGAAGAATCGATCAGTCCCATCATAAAAAGACAAGAATCCGCGAGCCTGCAAGTGATCCTTCCGGCTCCTCATTTGCTTGTTAACCTCCATTGTTTTATCCATGCACCTGCCAGGATGACTTGATGCAGAACAGTTTTTTTTCTCATCAGTCTTTTGGCACCCTACCTCTCTTCCTAGGGGCTTTCAGAAATTGCCAGCATATGAAATGATAACAAACCCAGCTATGCAAGGATTTTGTGGATAATTTTCCCATGTATCACTTTCGTCTTTTCAAAGCAAGTTGTTTTCTTGTCAGTCTTTGCAGGGAGAAAGTAGAGGGTGTATTCTTAACGAGACAATATTTAGATGTCTCGGTAGAGGTAATTGATATGGACTATGTGACCCAGATAATCCCATGAAATGAGGTTTCTAAGGGTGCAAAGGCAGCTGTGTAAAAAGGGCAAACATGTAAACGGAAATATACCCATCTCTCAATGAACTTGGTACAATTTAAAAAAATGAGAAGATGTAATTATTTGCAAGAGTAGTATTTACTGTATGTTAAACTGAACCTCATTTTTGCTGACACAGTTTGGCTAAAATTTTCAATGATTATCAGTGCCCTATAAACTGCTCTTGCGATTAAGACTTAATTTTGTCTGATTTTGATAGAAAAAAAACTGAAAAGAATGAGTGTTCTCTTTTGTGGCAGCACTGTGGGTGCAGAATTAAAAAAAAAAAACAAGTAGGCAACGACTTCAAAGCAGAAACAGTACAGTATTCCTAATGTATGTGTCATGCAGTGATTCTAGTGCAGAAACCAAGTACAATTTTGACAATTCCCATCATACAGGTTTATTCCTGGTTTATTTAAGGTTTTAAAAATAGAAATGGAGAATTATTGCTCTGATGATCACTGTCTGAGGTTTAAGAAACATATGCCTGGTGTAAGTTATATTGTTACTAATCTGATGTTACATGATGTAATTTGAAATCATGGAAGCTGTTATATATATAAGCTGACTTCTGTGGATGAATGTTGAAGTCCGATTAATTGTGACAGTGAAGAAAATGGAAACAGCATTTTTTGGGTAACTCAAGGTGAATACTGAGGTATTTCTGGTCATTATACATATTGCTGTCGGTGTTATTTTTACTACCTGGATTGAGGGAAACTGTCTCACGTCGGATTGACAGGGTTTCTTTCTATACACATTGAATCCTGTACTTCTGTGACTGGTTTTGTTGGAAGAGCATTATGAAGTAAGGTTTATGAATAGGAGAGTGATTTCTGTCATTGCTTTGGACGGCAGCATACATCTGTGTCATTTCATTGCTGGATGGATGCTCCATCGTCCTCGAGAGATATGATGAAATTTACAAAGATTGTCAAGAGGAAACTTGCAACAGTGTGGCATACTGTACCTTACTGAAGTGATCTTTGGGGCCAGTTTACAGGAAAAATTGGATTTGTTTATCACAACTATTATTTGATGGATGATGATGGACACTTCTCCTTTTTTATGGAAAAAAAATGGAAAGTTCTGTGTTTGGCCAGAGGCTTTCATTTGAGTTTTATTTTCTGCCTTTAACTTACAAGAATCATTTTCATTGCCAGATCTCAACTTCCCTGTCAAATTGCAGGATGGTTTTTGTTGTACATGTTACTGCACATCTCAGACTGCTGTTCTCTGAATGACATCAGTAGTGCCTTGGCAGGGTACTGTAGCAACTTACAGTACTGTACATGCAATTAATACTGCAGTACAGTACTCACCAAATGCATAACAGCATGCAATTGATGAGCTGTTTTATAGTCTTGATTGGAAGTTAAAAATGCTTGGATGGTTGTGCTTAAATACTTATGACAGAGAAATCTTTAAAATTTGTAAGTTCATTCAAATAATTTTGAACAATTTCAAAGGAAATTTTTTAGAGTCAAGGATCTCATTTGTTAAGTAATTTAAAGGTATTTTTTAAGTTACCGGAAAGTGATTCTTCTCAGTTAAGAAGGCTAGAATTTTTAAGTGTATCTTGACGTTGTGCATTTCAGGTGAAGAAATCAAAGAAATATGGAACATTGGGACATTTGTTTATTCTTGCAATTGTAACATTAACCAAGTTGGCAACTTGAAACATTAAAAAGGAAATGCACCCAGAGCTGTTCAAACTGTAGATATGAATCTCAGAGTTCAAACCTGTGCTTGATTTTCCCCCATTTTTCTTTTTTTCTTTTTTTGTGGTAGGTCATAATGGTCATGAGTGGGTTACTGCCCTACTTACAGGTATCACTCCATGTATACAAGGAAATCCCAGTTTAGCTTGTTGAAATCTCCGTTGCTTCCTTCAGATCACCATTTAATCCCATCTGCCATTGTGCCCTAAATCTGTGTTGCTAGTATGGCCCAATTTTTGTAAGACATTTAAACCGCTTGTATACATCCCACCTCCTCACTGAGTGATGCTGAGGTGTATTCGGATTTAAACAAATTCCGTCTTGTAGATGTTTGGATTAAAGGAGATAAAAGGGAGATCACAGTTCCCATTATCCAAGTCCTGGAGACACATTTTCTGCAGTGACCTCTGCAACTGGTCTTCGGTAGTGTGTGTGGGAGGGCTTTGTTTTCTTAACAAGTTCCGTCTGTTGACATTAGCACCTTTCGTAACTTTTAGCACCCTTGATGTGTTTTCTGCCCAATTTTTTTAAGAGCAGTACCCTAAATCACTGGTACATGCAATTACATTTTCTGGTGAATTCAGTGCATTTGGGGATCTCTCATTTTGACTGTCATTGATTTAGGCTGAGTACTGGCAGTATGGCTGTACCAGGATGAGATCTTTAGACCAGGTGAGACAAGGAGTGGGTTCAAGCTGTTATTTTAACGAGGGGCATTTGCATGATTTCTGCTCAATGGTTATGCATGTAAGCAGATTAATATGTTTTGTATAGATCTAGACTTATATAGCTTGAATATCCAGCAACTAATTGTTCAATGCACTGTACAGTTAAAATGAGAATGAGAAAGGTAGTTTACTTCAAAGTTTTGGCTAAAAAGGGCAACAAACCTCATCCGAAACAGTAAAATTTCTCTCAACTAAGTTAAATTACAGCCCCTCATCCAAAAAATAAAAGAACAAAGACATAGACCCTTTGAAAGAACCCAACAATGGGACTGTCTTTATGTCTGGTGGAAGGGAGTTCCATAGTCAAGGAGAAGCAGAGGTGAAAGCAATATCACTGAAAGTAGAGCTAGTTGGGGGGGGGGGGGGGTCAAGTTGAGTGAATGACTCGCAACACAGATCACATAGATGTGCAGATTTAGTTGGCTCACACATTGCTGGCTTTTAAACATTTCACTGATTTGGAAAACTATTAAGTGAGCTGCAGCACTGTATGTACATAGATCACAGGGATGTTTGTCGTTTGATTATAGGTGGCAAAAGGTAAGTGACATTTAATTAGCATAAATCACATTGATCAAAAAGAGATGCTCAGCTTACACAATGGTGTAAGTGTGTGTACCACATCTGCGTAGCACGTGTTATCTTGCTTGATTAATTATCACCATCCATAATTGTTTCAACACCTTTTTAAATAGCATTTATTTATTTCTTTACTATAACATTCTCTTGTGGCTGTTGTAATGTCGCTGTTGTGACAGTTCTGAAAGCCATTTGTGCTGTAACTAGCAGATCTGTTTTTGTAGTTTTACGTTGTTAAACTGCAGGCAAGAGATCTGCACCATGATAGTCAGTGTGCGTCATTTTTGAATTACCGTACTTTAAAGGGAGGAAGCAGTCGCCTCAAGATCATTTTCAAAAATTTGCTAAATATTACAAATCTCCTCTTATTTTGCTCTGTCCACAAGTATCTTTCATTATGTTTCTGTAGAATGCCATTGAATATTGAAGGTAAACCAAGGATTTGATATTCTGCATGAATTCAGAAAATTAGTGCAAAAATATTGTCACGTGATTGATAGGAGCCTATCCTGAATTAGGGTGATGGGGCATACTAATTCAAATGAGGGTGGGGGGGGGGACTGCATTTTACCTTTAACGCAGCAAGGTACATTAAACATTGGCTCACAAAGTATTTTAACTGAATATGATCTTTTCATTGTTTTCAAGGACTAAGTGTACTTTCAGGTATTAACCATATTAAATATATTGTAGTTGAGAGTGTCGTGAATTCTTGGTCAAGTGGCAAGTGGGTGGCCCAGCTGTTCATCCGTAAAAGACTTGAAACTCAGTTACAAGACCTGATAGTTCACACAGGATATACAGCTATACATTATTATGCTTCAAAGTTGATACATAGATATGGTTTTTGTGACAAGAGTGGAGATACAATGCATTGAACTGTTTCATTTTGTGAGGTGTAAAATATGTATTGAAAATTTGAAATTATTGAACTCTATATCATTTATTACTGCATTGGGATCCATATTACACAATTTACCACTGTATGGATTAACACTAGCTAGCTACAGTAATGGGAATTAGTGATAGTACAGCTACTCTAATCTGACATTATTTGGATATTACAAGGATGGAAAAGATCAGGAAGATACTTTAATTAAGCCTGAAGTTATCCTATTGGAAAAAGTCACTCAAGGGCGCATATTGAGTTGATATCGATTACTTAACGAGGGTGTTGAAGGGTACCACCACCAGGGTTTGCGTTTCTCTGAAAAAGTTGTCATAATTTTTCATGATAGTATTTTCTTTTTTACGACCATTCAAAATTTCACGTAATTTTTAAAATTGCTGGCGTAAATGATTAAATATTCAATGGCTACCATGATTACCCGTAAACAGCAACGTTTGGCTTAGCCTAGCCTATAGGCTATAGCCTGCAACAACGTTAGCACAACTTATCGATAAATTCAAGTGTGAATGAAGTAAAGTAATAACAACCTGTTTTTATGATGAGAAACGATCCTTGGATAATAAAAAATATTTTCGCTCCCCTCACAGAGAAATTTGGACGAAAATATCCAGTATATTCAGTGTATTAGCCAGGCAAAAGGTGTAGCTTTACCTAACGTTAACAATATTAGATTGAACACAATGACAAATATGTATTTCCATACAGTAACAGTGCAGTGTACATACAGTATGTATGACAGTGCCGTCCGATCGTTGTCACTTGTCAAAAGTTGTAAGACATTGGGATAGACCATTATTTTGGAGGTGTCTTTTTGTTAATTATTTGGTTTTAAGAAACTCAGAATTTTCAGCAGGTGATTGTTTAGTGAGTCGAATTTTCTGTCGTAAAGATGGGCAAATCAAAATTTATATTTACGACCCAATTGTATTTTTGGTCGTAAGTGAAATTTCCGTCAGCGTAAAAAACGCCCATTTCGGGGTAAAATGCAAACCCTGACTACCACATGACAATGATTACTATTAGCATAATTAGTCAAGTTTCACATCCAATAATTATGCATAAAGTTAAAATTTTGAATTTTTTGGTATCCTGGCTTGTAATGGTTGTGTGCATAATTTGAAAAAGTGCCTGGTCATGAATTTTTGAAAACCGTTTCCGAATTGAACTCACTTGTGAAACATTTATTTGTATGCAAGATGTGGTATGCAAGATGTGGGGTTGTTTAAGTTTGACCATTTGTCATTAGTATGTGAAGAAAACTTAACAGGTTTGGCAAAATTTGGTGAATTTCATGAACCAACTCAATGTGCTGCTTAAAGTATCTATAGGCTAAGCCGAGGGGAGAGGGGGCACTGAGCCCACTTCAATTTTTGGACAACCCAAAGATTAAGGTAGAATCTATAGAAATATTGGGCAAATTCTCAAACAAAGGCACAAAGATTTGGCCAACTAGTTGTCTTCCCCCTCTCCCTCCCTCCCAGATCCAAACAGTTCTTTATTCTTATTGCCACTCATAATACTGTTGTGTATATGATGTCCCTAACATATAAATTATCTATGGAGTAGACATAGAGCTTGTAGCATCTGTGTATTGAAACTGTGCCAAATCAGTGACATTTTGTATTTCCCTTAAATCCTACACTTTACTACCCTGTAATTACATGGCTGAATAAACAGATTTTGAAATTGATTACATACAGCACTTTGTTGTACTAATTGGCCAGCTATTGTTGAAGAAACCACAGTGGACATTGTAAAGGAAACATTACTACATTGTATGCAGAGGCAGCTTAGGAAATAGGAAGTTGTAGGCAATTCTTAAAGGGATGTTGTGTAAACTGTCAAGAGTGCAAACCAACACTGGATGTAAAGAATAATACAGTATTAGGTGACGAAGTCTAGCATTGTACTCTTAAATATCAGCTTGGAGAAATTAGTCACCCCAAGTCTATTTGTAAAAATCTGCTAAATCTTACAGATCTCTGCTGATTTCACTCACAAGTATTTTTCATTATCTCTTTACAAAACACTGAATATTGAAGGTGAGCTAAGGAGTTATTCTGCATGAATTTAGCAAGTAATGAAAATAATTTGTAACATGATTGAAAGGAGCCATTCCTGAATTGGGATGAGGGGTACACCAATTTGACTGCAGGGGTGGAGGGAAGGCATGCATTTTCCCTTTACCTAGATATATTTGAGGATGAGCTACTCATAGTGTGTACATTCCCCTACAACTGCTACAGCAGGAATCTGATTTCACTCTTCTGTGAAATAGCCCGGGGGTGTCAGTACCCTTACAGACAACTAAACAAAAGGCCCTGCACCACTAAGGAGATGAAATGTGATCAGGGTTAAAAGTGTGAATGGCTTCAGGGATTACTCACAGGTCGTCTCTGAGTGGCTGCATTACGTAACGTAACGTGTAAACTCAAAGTTATTCTCAGCCATCGCCCAAGCATAAAATTAGTGCCTTGGGCAGTTTTACTGAAGTTTGAACAGTTGTTACCCTCAAATCTCCAAACATTAATTTTGGCAAAGCTATAAATCACTAGAGGCCATGGCTTGGATGCATGTCTATATTTAATAGTACTATTTAGTTTGCTTTTTATTTTTGAGCCCTTTATTATATCTTTTGTACATGCCCATGTACTCTATAATATTTTTATGTGGTTAAAAAAATTACAGTAACATTAAAAGGACTTGTGCAGTCGCCCCAAACATATTTTGAAACAACAGCTAAATCTCACAAATATTCTATTGTGTTCACTTCAAGTATCTTTCATGACATGTCAGAACATAAATTTTGCCAAGTCAAAGTAAATTAAGGAGTTACCCTGGGTCAATTTCACAGTTCAGTGAGAAAGATATAGTCACATGATTCTCAAGAGCCATTCATGAAAAAGGATACCCAGGTACACTAATTCAAATTGGGATGACTGCATTTTCCCTTTAAGAGTGGATGAAAAGTGCCCCTACAATATCATACGTTGCTTTCCCATTTTATCTTTTATAGTACATGCAATATTGAAGAACAGTAACTTGTAAATTTTGTGTTATAAATATATTAATATTTAAGAGTGCATTAAAAATTCAATTTTGAAGTTGATCCAGTTTCGTAGCATAAATTAATAGGTACTTTTGTACTATATGGGCCAATGACATTTATAAAACATTCAGTACTTTGTAAATGCAAGCTCAGAATGTGGAATAAACTTGGGTTGAACATCCATGAACATCAGATTTTAGAACGGAGAGGTGATGTCGATGACGACTCTTACAGTTCAAGTAGCCTTTACTTACGGTTTTAAGATACACTTGTGGCAAAATGTTAGATGTGATACTGTAAAGGCCGGTTCATGCTTCAGTATAGCGCTGTAAAGCTATGAAAGTTGAACACTGTTCAACTCTGACCTATGTCTGTGATTAGCCCTGAAGAGCAAGGAATCATTACCACGTATCGTTCTTATTGCTTTATATTGCATGAAAATCTGGAACTTAAGTATAAACTGGCTTAATAATCACATATACGAGCCAGGAAAGCAGTATCTCAGGATTCCTGTGTACTGTAGTACTAACACCTGACTGTTACTGCAGTACTTACTGAGAACCGGTATATATACATAGGGTACTATTACACTTTAGATTGTTACAGGTATACCTGCAACTATTCATGTTAATACTACCGTGCACTTGTAGCAACATGCATTCCAGGGTGCATTTGTAATGTGCGTATTACGCAATTGAGTGCACTTGTGGCAGCATGCCACATTTTATGTATAATACTGGAGTGCACAGCTTAAAGGGAAAATGCAGTCATCCCAATTGTGTATACCCCAGCATCCTAATTCATGTACCGGGTTTGGCTCTTTTAAATCATGTGATGACAGAGTACTATTGTTAAATTAATGCTCAAAAACTCTTTGATTTACGTACCTGGCTGTTACATGAAATGTTTTATTTTCTTAGAGCATCTTGAAAGATATTTACTGGCTGTTAAAGCAGATTGAAAGAATTAGGCTGTTTTCAAATAAGAGTTGGAGCAAAGGATTTTAAATCGATTAGTTCCAGATTAGATACAACTGCAGCATACTGACGGCAACAGCAGGCCTGTCGCCAGACTGATCAATTTGAGGGGGCACATCAATGTTGTAGTTTCGCCAGGTTGGGGGAGGGGTCTAAGGGGAAGGGGTTCCCCCTCCCCTTTGAAAATTTTTGCCTATTTTAAGGACACTAGATGCAAAATGGTGCGAGATTTTCCATTTTTCGTTCTTATATTTGTATTGCAGAAAGGCTGGTCTTGTAATAAATTTTTCCTCCTTTAGTGCAAGACCTTTATTGAAACATTTTTGGGGGCATGTTCCCCCTGTGCCCCCCCCCACCCCCTGTGGCTACGTGCCTGGACAAGTGTAGTTCAAACTTATTGCACATAGTGTGTGCCTTGTAAACTTCACACTCCAGATATGATACTACAGTGATGTGCACATGTCCAGTATGTAACTTATTGTACTGCAGTGTTAGTGTGAGCAGGAAGTTGTTAGGAAGGAGATACAACGACCAGATCTGTCAGACAATATGTACTTACAAATGATTTAATTCTTTTCAGGCACTGCCATTTGATTGACAGGTCTCTTTGTTCCTATTGTAAAGTCTCTGTGGACTAAACCTGATGATCTCCTTTCTTTTCCAAGTAATCCAGAGACAATTTAGGCCATTGTCTGTACATGCTTTGAAGTAAGGTTTGTTTCCACCAATGAACGAACTTTAATCAGGATTTTCAGTAAAACGACTGGCAACAAACATAAATTAAATAATGCACTTCAATTGTGCCCCACATATTTTTACATAACCCGCTGGAAACATTGTTCAAGAGTATACCGTTCTTGTAGATTTTAGCAAATTTTCCCATCATTAGGAAACATATTCGAAAAGTACAGTAAGGAAATTCTTTGCTGACTTTAAATAAAATATTTAGTGTGATGAATAACAAAGAAAGGTTAAAATTTCACATTTTTGCATGACGGCTGGCAACAAAAAGTTAACGAGTGCAATGCAAGAGGTGTGTCTTCTCATTGTCATTAGCTCAACCCATGAAGTGTGGGTAGAACTTATGTTATACTGTAGGGGGAGAAAATGTCTGTCTCACTTTTCAAAAGGCTTTTACTCCCACATGCTTTCATGGATTTGCTTGAAACTTGAACACAATGTAGCTTGGGTGGAAGGCAATTTAAGGTGTGCAGGAATTTTTGGTCCAAGGTTCTGTGTGGGCCCTATGGCTCATTTTATTAAATTCTTCAAAATGTTTCTCCTACAGATTCTCTTGTACAGTGATGATTTGTCATAATGATGCTCTGTTAGTGGTGCCTTCAGGGTGGTCAGGAATTTTGGGTCCATGACCCAAGATGAGCCGTAGGGTCCATTTGTAAAATTTGTAAAATTTTTTACCCCTCCTCCAGTTAATGTTAAACAGAGGTGATGGCCTGTCATAATGATGCTTGGTTAGTGATCTGTGTATGGTTTTCTGAAAGCTTTGGTCCAAGGTCCCATGTGGGCCCTATGTTGCATTCTTATGAACTGCTTCAAATTGAGTACTCCTTCAGATTCTCTTGAACAATTTTAATGGTTTGTCATAATGATACTTGGTTAGTGGTACTTTCAGGGGCTCAGGAATTTGGGGTCCAAGACCCAAGAGGGTCCATTTTGTGAAATATTGCAAAGTGATTAACTTTTCCTCCAGTTATTGTAAAACAGAGTTGACGGCCTGTTTTAATGTGATCTGTTTATGGTATTCTGGAAGTTTTCATCCAAGGTTCCATGTGGACCCTACTCCATTAGTGGTACCTTCAGGGTCGTCATGAATTTTGGGTCCATGGCCAGATATGGACCCAAGGGTTCAACTTATGAAATATGGCAAAATGCTAAGCTCTTTATTCCAATTAATGTAAAACAGAGTTGACAGCCTGTCATAGTGATGACAGGGGTCGAAATAAGCCTTCAACCTTTGGGGGCCAGCCGGGCCCCTAGTCCATGGAATCTAGGGGCCAAATGAGAAATCAAGGGGCCCAAAACTAACAAAGAAAAAAAGACTGTTAAAGTGTACGGATGCTTTTTATGTGCTTGGAAACGTGTAGTATAGGTATATTTAAGCTAGACTATAAGTACTGTATATGCTGAAACTAGCCTGAAATCTGTCCACACCCTCTTAGACCAGTACTTAACAACTATACATGTTGCATGTAATGTACATTTTCAAAATTTTCTCGTAACTCCGGAATTTATTCCCCGGTAAAATGAAGGGCACTCTCCAATTCCCGCCAACCAGTCAGTCATGAACGCTAAGTATTTGCCTGAGCAGCCCACCCGTAGTACGGCAGGTTTTGCAAATCCTCAGTCACTCATTCATCATTATTGTTTATTGTAATCTGATTGGAAAAACCCGACATCGTGCATATGTGCAGTCAATGACCTAGGCCTACAGTATTACTCATGAATGACATCGGTGTGCGTCTGCGTGAGTGATCTTCCGTGTTGTGACAAAGCAGACTGTTAATGAGTGATGTGAACTGATTTCAGAAATAATGTGTGTTTTGCAGGTTTTGTAGTGACGAAATAGTTTTTAGTACGAAATACTGAACACAGGCCGTGCGAGATGTAAGATCGTTTACTTGTGGGTGGAGAGCTTCATGTGCAGACTTTACAGTTATACTTGAAATATTTAGGAGCCAACCGGGCCCCTTTCCCTGTAGAAGCTACGGGCCCGAGCGAATTTCTAGGAGCATCGGGCCCACGGGCCCCCGTTATTTCGAGCCCTGGATGAGGGAATCAATGGTTATAGAATTTGGAATAATTTCAATTTTAAAGTACAGCACACAAATCAAGTATGGTAGACAAATCAGCACTGCTAAGCAACATTTCAACTTCAAATGGATGGTGTAATTTTTATCCAATACTTTGTTTTTTGGTTACTAATTTCACTGGGGAGGGGAGAGAGGGGAAGAGGTGAGAGGGGAGGGGGAGGGGGAGGAGAGGGAAGACATTTGATAGCTTCCTCTCCACTGGTTATGCAACTGCCCTACACAAACTGGTTGCATTTATGCATTATGGCAGTGTAGTTTCTGATCCCTGCCATTACATAAGGGGATGAACTAAATGAAGCTAATAAGATTTATCCCTGACACAGTCCAAGTGCTAGGTAAACAGTGTATACCATGGTAGCTGATACCGAAGATGGAAAGTTGATTACATTTTTGGGGGAGAGATATTTGTGTGAAATATTTGAATCGTGACAGTGCCGCATATCGTGAGCTAAAAGAAGTGGTACAGTTATTTTTGTTTGGAACAAAAGAAAAGTACTGGTAGTTTTATCAGGAACCAGTAATACTGTAATAACCATGCAAATATCTTCAGTACTTTCATTACCGGTACTGCTGGTGCTGGTATTTATGTGAAAACTGGTATACTCCCTAACCCTAGGGATGAGCGACTGCAGCATTGCTGCTCTAGTTTTGGTAATGCATCACAGATCCTAGTTGATCTAGGTATTGAGATATAAAGAATTTTGAGAAGAAAGGCAAGATAACTGTCAGAAAGGAACATTGTTTCCAAGAGTCTATAAAATTGTATCTCCTTCCTAAAACCTCCCTGGCATGATACTACATTATCGTTGGCTACTGCAGTCACTCTAGCAACACTATGTGTTACAGTTAAGTGTACTTTACTGTAGTATGCTTAATAACAATGTTTAATTAGTAACAACGAAAATTGGGCAGAGTCCTTCAAGAACACTTTCTTTTGCATTGCCAGGCAGCTCATCATGTTTCTGGCGAAACAACTTAATGGAATGGTTAAAATGATACGTTTTGAGTGATCTGGTAATTCTTACCAACCTGTGTGCATCTTACATGCTGCAGCTTTCATTTAATGTGGAGCTAAATGTCCAATCAATAGTGTTTTGCGCTAGAATGCCTGACTATATGCAGCGTGGCATGTATTGAATGACTCAGGTTAAAGGGGAAGCTACTTGTGTAGCCACACGGGGCTTCCTCCCATCTGAGCCTGTCAGCAGTATTAATGAGCTGTACAGTTGCCTATTGGTCTAATTATGGAGCTATTAAAGTACCTTTTTGAAGGGCTCCATGGTTTTAAACCCTGCTTTGTAGAGGTGTACCGTGTGGAGGTCCGTAAATCCTGGTTTTGCAGTACCAGGTAGGTTTCAACTAACCTTCCTGTCTGTGATTAGCACTGTGTGATTCTTTGTGTGTTAAATGTATTCTAATTGATTAATCAAGCCAATTGCTTTGTGGCTATGTAAATGAAGTTTCTGTCAGTATTTTATACAAATGAAGGGCTCGTTAGTCTCAAAACCCTGCTTACAATGGTTTCAGGGATGAGGTGTGTGAAAAGATTTGTCAACTCTGCAGGCTGAAGGGGAGTAGGCAGATTGCACATGTTGTAGGTTAAGTCCCAATTGCTTATCAAATCTAAGCCCAAACATGTTTTTCTTTCTGTTCAGCTAATAGTAAGGAAATAGTTTGTGTTTCTTTGATTCTAGTGAAATGTGGGTTTTTGTTTTTAAAGAAAACCTTTGAGTGCAGACAAAATTTATTTTAAAATATCCTTTTGGAAGCCATTAACTTTAAAAAATACAAGTATGCAAAGCTTCAATTTCAGTACATGGTATTTATCATTGAGAAGAATTCTTTGTTAAAAAGGAATGATTTTTTCAGCGATTTTTACCACGTAATATTGACCCTTCAGCCAGTTGGTAGTTCACTTTAATTAGTATTTGGGGAATTTCTACCAAATTTTAGCTAGTGATAAAATTTTGAAATTTTAACCCAGCTCACTGTACTTCTCCAAACAATCAAGTTTTGTATATTACACAGGCACGTATCGGGGGGGGGGGCCTTCCCAGCCTCAGCCCCCCTTTTTTAGCCACATCAACAATAACAAATATGCAAAAATTAGCATAATGTTAATCTAGGAGAATATGCAAGGTGGCTTTCAGTCCCCCCTTTTCGAAATGTCTGGATCCGCGCCTGTTACCAATTGCCAGCAAACTTGGTAATAGAGAGTAGATTAAAGTCATTGGTAAGGTCACTGACCAAATTATTCTAAGTATGGAACAGTTGTTCAGTACTTAGCTGTTTAATGGCAAAAATAACGATCCGTTCTTAAGTTTGCTTTGCAAGGCTTTTATATGTACTACTTCAAGTGAACTAATTAAGATTTATCTTCAAACTACTTCAAAAATGAACGAAAGGCATATTATAACAGGTTATTCAGAGTTTTCCTGGACAACCTCCCTTCCGAAAATTTCCACCAGGACAATTCCCCCTGGACAACCCTGGACAACACCCACTGGACAATTCGCCCACCGATAGTTTCCACCCAGACAATTCCATATTTTGTTTGTGTGTGTTTGTGGAGGGGGGGGGGGTTGGTTCCTGAGAGGCTTGGGGGAATTTTCAGGGCAGAAATATGTCAGTCAAAGTTACCCACATACAAGATATTAGTAACTGTATCATTTTGCACTTAAGATGTTGCAAAAACAAAAACAGTTAATTGGACAGGGTTAATTTACCCAACACTTGTCTTAATTTACTTTTTGAGGAGATATAGTTGTACAGTCTCAGCAAATTATAAGCTTTTCATTATTGTTTTGCTGTGTAAACTTTTGACGTACGCAGATTCATCCTCTGGTGTGTCTGAAGGTCATTTTTGTGTTCTAACTTTCGAGGCAGCCTTCTTCCTAATGTATTCACAAGTATATGGCTGCTTACTTAGGGCTTGTCTTTCTTCCTTTAGTGGTATAGTAGCCTGTATATGTCAGTTTATTATAAATGCTGACAGACGAGTGAACCAGTTTCTGATATTGGTATGCCAGTTCCACAGTTCATCATCTCCATCTTCATAAACTAGCTCTTACCAATGCAGTGTTCCTCAGGGCAACATCCAGCATTTTATTTTACCTTTTTTTTTAACATCCTGCTTGAACTGTAAACTGCTTGATATCAAATTTTGATCTATTTAACTCATTTTAAAGCATGTGTCTTCAATTTCGTTCATAATTATGTATAGAGGTTGAGACACTGATGATAATCACATGTGAAGCCACCTTTTAAACCACACTGTACCTTTAAGCTGTCTTCAGTCAACATCCTCCCACTTGAGTCTCCCAAAGAGAAGCCAAGACAAGATGTGCTTGTCAAAGCTGTCAGAGGTATTGCATACGTGTTATGTGCATTCCCTGGGTAAGACAAGACGACTCTCAACAAATCGAAGGAAGAAAAGCGAACGGCAGGCAGATGGGTAGAAATAGGTCACCTGATTTCTGGGGTTTTGTATGATTTGATTTTGAATGAAAGCACTGGAGTGGCAGGCAGACTGTGATTGGTCGGTGGATGTGGAAAAGGCAGATACTCACAGCCATGAAAAGAATTTTATGTTAATGGAGGGATTTTCGGGCTAATAGTATTGGAAGGATTTGAAAGCTCTCTACCAATGCACATAATCAAGAGAGAAGTTTAATATCAAATTGTGATGATTTATCACTGCAAGTCGGTTCTTCGGAAGGAAGAGTATTTAAGAGGAAGACGTTTAGTTTTAATGTGATTGTTTCGGTGAGGCAGATACTCAGGTAACTGTATAGTTGAAGCAAAGAATGAGTTAGGAGGAATAATTTATGAGGGGAGGTTAATGTGCCATTTGCCCAGTGTGGGATTATGTGGTCATATTTCAAAATTTCATTGTGTGGTACAGTGGATGATGTCAATCAATGCAAATGTGCCCACATTCTGTCACTTTTCGAGAAAGAAAAAAGAAAAAAATATGAAAAGAGGCTTGGCAGTAGGGATTGCTACTAAAGAAAGGACACTTTCTGTTAAATCTTTTAGAAATATACTGTGTTAGTGGTGTCATGCATAATGTCCTTTAAAGTATATTTACAGTAAATTTCAAACTAGAGAATATAGTTGGCTCAGTTGAAACTGCTGTAGCTGACAGTAGCTATAGTGGGTTAAAATGTGCTGGCCCTGTACAGAAGTTGGGTTTACTAAATGTCCTGCATTTTTGTCAACATTTTATATTAAATGCATAAGAAGTCTACTGCTTGGTTATATGTTACAAACATATTTTGGTTTAAATTGCTCAAATATGCTACAATTGCTCAGATTTGTCTGTAGTACTTACCAAGTACTGCAGGGTATAAAGATAGCACACTTTGATATGGCAGCGGTCTGTTGAATGTACAGTAGAAGCACTGTTTATATTGCTGGTGTAAAGTTTGAAGCGAAATAATTCTTTACATAAATTAACCTAGAGGGCAGCACAGAGGGGAGGGGGAAGGGACAGACTTAAATTTTTTTTTTTTTTTGTCATAGGGATAAAAAAAACCTAAAACTGTTGATCAAGAGTTTTTTTCTTCAGCAGGCCTACCAGTAATTAGAACTTTCTACAGATCTGCTATTTCATTTTGTTATGCATAGGAAGTACTGCAAAAAAAAGTTTGTGTTCAATTTAAAATTGCACTGTTTGTGTAGGGTGTGGTTTGCAGGCAGTACGGGGTAATTTAGGTGTTATGTAGGTTACAGTTATTGTCCAGTAAATTTATGTTTTTAGAACAGTGACCTCATACACCTGCTTTAAAACTATTGTTTGGATTTTCTTGTCAACATTCTGTTCAGGCAAAAAATTAGAGAAATTTCTCACCCAGTTCACACAGTACCTTAGTTACCTTGTCAATAATTTTGTATTGTTATTTATATGGTTGGTAAACAGTGGCACAGAGGAATTACACAATGCATTAAATTTCAACAGTTAGCAGCAGACGTTGTATACAGACAGTTCAGTGGTACGATATGAACGACTGAATATTTTAGCAAGTCGTGATATTACTAATAGTGCTGGGATTCTGTTTCTTTTAGCTTAACACCTGGTGAAGGTTTCTTAAATTTGACAGGAGGATGGCTAAAGCAATAGCATGTACATTTTGACATCTAAGGTAATGTTTGGCCGTTCTAAGACTCAGAAGAAATATGTTTATGAAGTAGATATATAGATATATATTTTTTAAGGAAAAATTCAGATTGCCAAACTATTGGGTGGTCTGTAGCCACTTTCCCTCTCTAACAGCCCTTGCTTGTAATTAGTGAATGTCCTAGGTTTGCTGCAAAAAACATACAAAATGCATACCTTCAGAAATATTAGTTTTGCAAAAGGCATAGCAGAAATACATTGACTGAAACTTGGCTGGCTCATACAGTAGCCAAGATTTTATAAGGCAATAATTTTCGGCTTGGCAGTATTTTGGAAGGACCTGGGAACAGAGGCTTGAAATAACAGTTTTGTGTACTTTGAGGGTCGATGAGTTCAGGTGTTGAGTATCATTTTTTAAAGTGAAGGAATTATTAGTTTAAGGATTCTTCAAAGAGGTTGGGGTTCATTTGAAATGTTGCTAGTGCTTACCCCACAAAAATGGTGTTTATAGTATTTGCACTGTGAAAATATCCCCCTCCCAGGTTATGAGTAACGTACTGTATCTCCATGGAACTCTCAATATGAGGTGGTTGTCATATAAATATCAGCACACTTTGTTAGCACCCTGAAAAAGCCCAGTAATCAGATTTTCCAATTTCCCAGGCCTTGAGTTTGAACAGCATGGAATTTTAATTAAAAGGCTAGAAGTAGTGTATACAGCAAAATGCCTGAATAAACATGACAGTCTGTGTCAGTCAAACATGAAAGTAATTGGTACAGTAGCATCAAACTGTTGCATGACAAGCTTGAAAACAGTTTCATCAAGTCAGTGAATTATCGGAGCAAGATTGCTCAAGAACCATTTAAAGGCAATATGCAGTCGCCCCAAAATTTGCTTTGAAAAATCAGCAAACTCTTGCAAATCTCTTATTGCATTACAAGCACATCTGAAGACATTTTGAGCATAACTATTACAAGCATTACAGTAGGTAAAGTAAGGAGAAATCCTCCTTGAATTTCACAACTCACATACAAAAACACTGTCACATGATCAAAATAGGCCATTCATGAACTAGAGTGATGGGGCACACTAACTCTGGTAGGGAAGACTGCATTTTCCCTTTAAAATTTGTAAAAGTCTCAATTGTCAGAGTGATATGGACCCAAGATGGATGGAGTAAAATACTTAGCACTGCAAAGCAGAGCTTGAAGTAAGATCAAAAAAAGGCATGGCCGAAAAGTTGTAACTGGTAAATCTATTACACTCCTACTTACCTCCTCTATTACTAC
Organism: Holothuria leucospilota; assembly: GCA_029531755.1. Lineage (NCBI taxonomy): Eukaryota > Metazoa > Echinodermata > Holothuroidea > Aspidochirotida > Holothuriidae > Holothuria > Holothuria leucospilota. Next base: position 24,654,343 of record CM055969.1, read on the forward strand.
TATTGGACAGTCCATCTACTGCGGAATGATTACTGGCGATGAAATTTCCTAACCTGGTGGCGCTATACTGACTCCTGCAGCAAACTGTCCTAACTCTCCCTTGTTTCATCGCCAGCGGAATGGTTCACTTCGTTCTCAGTTTAGCTCTATTTTTTGCGATATTTTTCTTCTGGCCTGGTAGCCCGGTAATTTTAATACTTCAGTTCATTATAACTTTATTTCAGTCTCAAGCACATCAATTGAATGATAACAAGATAAAAGTAAGTATAAGAACCGTAGCATGTAAATTAATTAACAAGCGTAAATTACTTCACGTGAATAGAGAAGAGGATGAGACTGAGGAGTGGCAACTAAAGCTCCTAAGAGCTTATGGAGGTTGACACCCCTAAAAGACAGAAGCAGACAAAAAACAAACATAAAGGAAAAACAAGAAAAATCAACATGGGCAAGTTAAGGGGCCTTAACAATGTAGCTCCCAGTGTATTCATATCATTTCAATTGCTGGTTCAAAAGACGTCACTGGCACTCTGGCTGACTCGGATATAGGCAATAGCATTTAAGCAACAACCAAACAATCCAGAGGTTGGATAGGGGTTCAGTTTGCAGCTGGGTCGATTAAAGGAGATGGGCTTTTTATCCAAGAGCAATCTACAGTTTTACGATCTGAAGTTACTCTTCAAAGGAAAGTAAATTCGATCTCAGTTGGTAAGCTGGTTAGCCACTTCACATAAACTTGTATTTGAAAGGCCCTATAGACCTTATCTGTCACATAGCATGGCAAAATGAATTACCTTTACAGCCAATAAAAATCCTGGAAAGGACATGAAATTTGCACCTGGGATTGGGATGGTGTATCAATCCTGCATTTGCTTTGGTTTAAATCTTGTATCATCAGGAAACAAAGCCAGCTCCCTCTCCCCACCTTCACTCAACCCCCCCCCCCCCCCTTCTTCCTCACTCCCCTTTTCAGTGTTTATCTGTGAAGTAAATGTTTGGACATGCACAGTCCAATATGCAGTAGTAGATGTAGTTTTGAAAAACTTTGTACCATCATACTACAATTACTGCCGATGTCAGTTGTACAGTACAGCACATGCTGGTTTGCAGGTATTGCCTTTAGAAGAATGTCATTATCATACTGTGGGAAGCTTAACTCATCTTAACTTAAGATTTTATGAACATTGACGTTCTTATTTCACGTAAAGAAGACTGGTTTTAACTTGAGGAAGATGACAAAAATTGTTTGTAGTAAAGTAGCCTTTAACTGAAAAACAGTGACAGTTAGCTAAAATGAAATTTTCTGAAGGCAATATTTAAAGTTAAATTGTTACTTTTTATAGAGCTTTCTTCCTCTTGAAAAATTCTATGTAATTCATGTATTCCTAGAGTAGGATCTTTAGATTGGCTTTATTGTCACAACCTTAAGGATTCACAAGAACGGGGAACAGTATTTGAAGATTATGTACACTTAAGAAACTGCTGGCTAATGTTTCACCGGATCAAAGTCTTATTCGACTTTGTGGAAGACGAACTAGATAAATAGTCAAGTACACAGCATGTCATTCTCGAAGTAAAAGTTGATTTTGCCGTACCGAAAATTTGAGTGTGTGAGGCACCGTGGTACTGTAGATTACCTTAGTTGAAGTATATTGTGTTAGCCTTTGCCCAGTTGGGCCATATTCAGTTTTAGGTATAAAAAGAGCAAAATTTAAATTTTCTTTTGATATCAAATTGCCAGGTATAGGCTATGACTTTGATAAATGTTGGGTTAGAATGGCCTGGTGCTAATGAATTAACATCAGGTGCGTATTGGGGGGTGGGATGGAACGGTGGGGGAGCACACCCTGGGTTGAAGACAAGGGAAAGTTGTTACACTCTTCCATACAGTAAGTTGGTATGCAGGGTGTTTGTCAAAATTGAAGTCATTCCCCATTGATCAGTTTTTGCATGTTTTTGGCGCATGTGGTTTTATGCGCAGTTTTATCCAGCTGTTAAAAATACCTTTTTTGACATGTTGATAACTTAGTGTCAAATACTAATTTTCAGTGTTATTTTAATGTGATTAAAATGACATTTTCCATAATTTATAATGATAAAGATGAAGTAAGTAAACCAGAAAACAATACTATTTCTGGCTGCCAACCATTGTTCGCACTAAGGAATTGAACTTGGGAGGGAATTCCCTCTCTAGAAATTTTTTTGGGAGGGATTTTCAAAATCAAGGAGGGGGTTACCACTTTTTTCCCGCATAAGATTTATTTTTGTGCGGGATTCGAAAGATAAAAGCAGGATTCACGCAATCCCGCACCTTAGCGCGAACACTGCTGCCAACTGTTGGGATCCAAATGAGATGTTTATTAATGGCTGAACATAATGGGTGTTAAGCTGCTACCGTAAATATATACTGCGTCTTTTGCAAGGGTACTTTTATTGCCCCAAATTTGTAATTATTAACCATTGTAGCTCAGTGAGTATTAGGTTGCACCATTTCCCTCATGATTCTTCCTTGGTCCTGCTTACTAAGGTATGTGAAGTATACAGTATGATGCAACTTGAAAAGGAATTTTCTGAGCAAGAGTTCACTACAAATTTGGTTATTTTTGTCATATGAACATGTCTGGTTTCAAAAACATTGTATCCATGTCAAATTCAGTTAGACAAGCTGTGGACTGTGTTTTTCAGGCTCACACAGAAATCTATTGTTTTACAATTTCTTGTATGAAATGGTTGTTAGGAAGTAGTGGGATGCAACCAAAATAGTTAACATTGTAAAAAGTGACCTAATGCTTCAAATGGCTATGCAGTCATATGAATAATTCCAGGTTCAGAATGCTTGGTTGTAGTCAATATTATCTTGAAGTCATTTCGGAACAAATGTGTAAATAATGTGTAAACGATCTTGATGATTTTCAGTCTGCACAAAAACTTGGGTCATGCACAGTCATGCAGTCCAGTGATTGTTGATGTGGTACTGTGCATCAGAATTAAACCTAAAAAGGTATTATTTGTAATTAAAATAGTGTAATTTAAAATGAAATTTTCTTGTTCAGTCTTTTATTAAAGTTGTGTTGGTGTGTACTTGAAGCTCAGAATGCAAACTTAATATTGGCATCTTTAGACGATGCACATGGAAACTGTGCCAAAAACCGTCTGCATCATTTGCATCATTCAGATTCTTTGACAGTTTTGGACAGGTTTTTGTCACTTTTTGACATCGAAAAGAGGTTTATGATAAGTTTTCCACAGGTTTTTGACACTTTCACGTCAAAAACAGGTTTTCAACTGTCAAAAACCTATCCCTGCCATGGAAAGCCTAAAGTAAAGTAAAAACCCCAGTGTGTTGTCTTGGCAGTCATTTTAAAATGTTTGCACACCCAAGCCGTTTCAGAAATGCCAAATTCAGTGTTTTTGGCATTTATGATGCCAAATTCAGTGTTTTTGGCATTTAAAATGCCAATATGGCAACCCTGTTTCCTAGTACAAATATTCCCCTCTTGATTGTGTCAATATTGGTTTCTCTTATGTAGTCCTTTATGCAATAAAATTTCATTTACTAATCAAATTAAGACCTCACCTCTGAAGTAACTTGCTGTCATTTCCCTTTTAGTGTCATTGTTTCCGTGGAAACACATGTAAGCCGATCAATTAGGCTGACCCGCAAGTAGAAATTCATTGTCTCACTGAAAATAAAAGGCAAAAAACTAGATCCCTCTACACAAAGAATCCTTCTGAAACAGTTACAAAACTTAACGAGCTATACTAGTGCCCACCGCTGCCAAACATACCGAATTGCATCATTTATTTTTGTCAGGGAATCTAAAAGTGGGTTGATAATAACAAGGTCAGACTAAGTATGCCTTTCATTTTGTTTGCCATTAAATGGTACAGTTAGCATGAAAGAATACGGTATTGGAGTAATTCACCCACTTAACCAGCTTTTGTGCCTCACCATACAAGGGCCATCTTAAATTTAACACCTGCTGAGAGTTGAAGGACTTGGAATTGCTTACCACGGTGGAAATATAGGCGCTGAAGGTGTCAAAAAGGAGTGACTTAGATTTCTTGGATTATCAGCATTTGTAGAAGTGGAAATCTGTGGGTGTAGTGCAGTGGACACACAATTTGAATACAAACATACATAATACATCAGTTCAGAAGGTTCTTTCACCTTTAAGGCACAGTCTGGACTAAAGCGGAAGTCTATTTGACATCATTAAGTTTTTGGTGAGTACAGTGTGATTCTGGTTGTTTTTCTCAAGTATTTAAAGGACATATGCAGAATACATTTTGCATCCAGGACAATAAAATTTTAACTGCAACTCAGTACCAGTGTGAAGTATTGAACATTTAGTTGAAATCATATTCTTTCAAACAAATATTTTTCAAAGTGAGATGATGACATTTGCAATGAATATGAAAATATTTCAAATGGAGTAGCTGAAATGCGAGTGTACATATGCAACATTTGAACCAATGTGAACATATATGCTTTACTGAAATAAAGGTGGAAAGGACTTGCATGTGCAAAACAGTTTTGAAACTAACAAGAATTACAGTGTAAAGTAATTGTATAACCAGAAATTAAAATTTTCCAAAATCCTAACAGAGTTTGTAAATTACTTTGCACACGTTACATAGATTCAAGAGTATATACTCTAATGCTAGGACTGCAGCTCTCAAGTTCATGAAAATATGTTTCTTAAGAAATATTACCATGCAGCTAAACCTGTAAACCTGAGAAGCTTAGTTATTTGGTGCATGTTCAGCTGCAATTTTCCCTATGGCCATCAAGCATACAGATAAATTTTACTCCTCAGAAAACTCTAAATGTATGTACAGAGGCGATGGCATCACGCAAGAGCCATCCATACTGTGCAATTCACATTGATGTACATGTCAATGACCCACTTTGTCTTTGTCAATAAGATGGCAATTATGTCTCATTCAATTATGGTTACCATGGTAACCCATACTGGACTCATTGGAGTGGAAATTGTTCTGGTATTGACGAAAAGTTGTAAAGCAATGGGTAGCGGTGATGGAGCGCATCCTCACAGACTGAGTGTCCTACTTAAAATTGGTTTAATGTAATTAAAAATTGGGAAACATGAAAGGAATGATAGAAGGTCTGCTACAAGTAGAACGGTTTATAGTATTTGCAAAGACAAATGGTGTGCTACAAAAATTTCTATAGAATGAGTTAAATTTATGAAATAGAAACTAAAATATGCATGCATGAGTCAACCAAATCTCTCTTTGTTTTTCTGGGGAGTCCTAAATATGATTGAAAAATTGTGGCATGCATGGCTTAGACACGAAAATTGGGAGAGGAATAATTTATCATGTAGGATGATATTTTGAGTGAAGTTTAATTTATGCTTTTGACAAGATTCAGAAGATTTAAACTGCCTTTTCCTATTGTTGCTATGTGTTATTGGTGCTCATAAACTGTTTTAGGGTATGTGTAGTCATGGGTATGGGTTCTTGATTGGGGAAGGGAGGGCTGGGAGTGTTCGTCATTTTTTTTGTGTGGACTGCATACTGCAAAAGAGAAAATATCCTTCATATTTGCCTTGAGAATTCTTTAAATGAAAGCAAAATTGCTATTGGCCCCCAAATTTTGGTTTCTGAAAGTACAATGCACAAACACACTCACTTCCAGTTTTGCAAATCCAGTAGTACACTGTAAAATTCGCAAATTCTGGATGTTTGGTTCAGCAGGGTTTTTCACCCTTAAATTGTTTTTCCTGTGGACTTTTAATGCCAAGGGGCCCAGTGGCAGGACCCTGGATCCCATTCTACTAGATGGTGGGGTTGGGAGATGTTGACATTCCACCATGGCAGTATAAAAACCAAAAATTATAGTGATAATTTGATAATCACAATAATTTCCTAAAACAATTTCCATACAATTTCCTTGCTTTTGATGGACTATTGAAGTTGAAGAATAATCAAGGAATATTTTGCCCACCTTTGTTTGAGGTTTTGCAAACCCTGTGTGGGCCCACTACTTGCAGGATGAAATATAAGAAGACGAAAAATATTGCTGCTGAAGCCATAGCCTCTTTCGTAGCTTCTCAGTGTAATCCATAATTGTAGCCCATGTATGTAACAGAATGAATGGTAAAATGGTAATACAGTACTTTGAAGGGTTACCAGGCTATTTCACACCATCCTACCATTATTATCCATACCAAAACAGGATATAGGCTCATGCGTTGGTTTTTTAGAGTGTTATAGTTTCATGCAACAGTACGTAATGCATGCATGAAATGTATTTCAACGTAAATATCTGATACTGGGCATAAATCAGTGAAGCTAGTTCTGTACCCATGAAGTTCAAGTACAAGTACGAGTATATCAAAGTTTGCTACACAGCTCACGGGGCTGCGTATCAGGCGTGGTAATTTCATAAATCATAAATGTACAAGGCACGCTTTTATATCACATGAAGTAATATGCATGTTTTACATAAAAGTATATTCCATAACTAATGCAAAATATGAGGTAACAACTGGAATTTTAGCAGTACAAGCAGTGATTGAAAAACCACTGTATATCCCTGTACCATGCCCCATGTTCTTCAGTTACGGACTGACACGTGCACTAACTTTACTGTGCTTCCATTGTGTGTTTCACTTGATCTTCTGTACGAACATGGACATGGCCCACAGCATTTGCATACATTGACCTATAGATAGACAGACCTATAGATACCAAAGGTACAAAAATAGAATAATAGACTGGGAATTCATTTTGCTCTCTCCTTGGCAGAAAAATGTGAAGAGAAATGACAAACTTTCACTGATGTTACATCAGTTCAATGTAAAAAATTATATTGCAGACATCAAAAAGTAAGAAAGAAAACAAGACACAAGGCAAATTATTTCACATATTTTTCCAGAAGGAATTACATCATTTTTGAATTCTTATTGCATCATCTCACGTAAAGATCATGATGATACTAATAATTATATCGCTCAACCTTTATGTTGGATGGAGAACAGTACGTGCCAAAACCTGCATATATGCACTGTTTGTCGAGTTTCCAGTTCCCTCCCCCCTCCCCCCCCCTCCCCTGCCTCCTCTAGACTGCTTAAGCTCTGCATTGAAAAGAAGGCATGGTGGAGAAATTTCTGACAGGGCACATGTGTGTTTGTGTGTGCAGAGTACTGACCTCTTTCATTTTTGAGCATTCACTTTGATGACAGACATGACTTTGCTTCTCTTAATGATGCAGTGATTGCATGTATGAATGCATAGTGCTTTATCAGTAGCAATCACACAAACCAATACATAAAGTGTATTTCCTGAAATTTCCACAAACAGCATCTTTGCACATGTATGCAGATTTGGTAGAGTGGGAAAAAAGAGGGGTATGCGGGGTGCCCCCGTAAGAGGCATAGCTTGGGCACTGCTATCGTCTATTGAAAGTCACTACTGGTCACTGATTCTACCACCCCTGCATGCATTCATTCTTAGTTTGATTTGTACAACCAGTTAACCTATTAAAATCATAATGCTTGATTGCTTTTTTTGCCAATTAGCCCCCTTCGAGGCCCCAGACAATGAAATACTACCAGATAGCAAATGAGATATGAGATGCATTAGTTCTCCTTATGGTACTTTAGAAATTTCCTGAGGGAAGTTAGGAAACTGAGAAATATTGCATGGGATTCATCACATTAATTTAACTTGAGCTGCAACATTTTCCCTTCAAGCTAAAATGTTACTCTGCGTGATTTGTTAGGATTGGCTTATGTAAGACATAACATTAAAGGGAATAGGTTATTGTCCTGATTCTATTTGAAATATCAGATAAATCATCAAACCCTCTTCCATTTCCATCAAGCACAGGAATAAGTATCTTTCTTGATATTTCGTAATATAATCAATATGAACGTTAAAATTTAGGATTTATCTGAGCTGAGTTAACAGTTTAGGTAGCAGAAATATTGTCACATGATTTAAAATAGAGCCGTTCATGTATTAGGATACTGGCGTATACTTATTCAAAATTGGGATGACTGCATTTTCCCTTTAAATTTCACAAAGACTTTAAGCCCAGAAGTATGTAACTTCCTGGAACCATTCTCTTTGATTGTTTGACAACATAATAGCATCGGAAGCACAGCTGCAAAAATTGGGCCAAGTGGTGTTGAAACTGAAGGCAATGACTAATTTTATTTGAAGGTTAAGTAATTAAACCTGTATGTTACAGTGGGTTCATTGTCCAGAATGTATAGTCAAGGCTGCCATGAACATTCTCCATGGTAGCTCCCTGGCATAGTACTGTATTTACTATTTAGTGATATACTGATATTGCAAGTAGACAGTATTATCGTTACCGATAAATTTCAATTCTTGATATTGGCCGATATGGATATTTGGGAAATAAGCATTTTGCCTACTTGCCATTGTCTACCGCACACTACAGCTAAGTGTTGTTTATTTTGATGTGGTTAAATATCAAAACATCACTTGTACCATTTTCATGATGTATAGGACAATAAATATCGGTTAAGTAATATGGGCATTTATGGTTAATTTTACCAATACCGATACAGGATGAAAATGGGAAATTATCTGCAGACACTGATATTGGATACCGATAATCTGTCCAACACTTATGTGCACATAGCATTAGATTGCAATGTAAAGAGGAGGATGTCACTTGGTCCTACGTCCAGTTTTGTATATAAACACCTGTGAAAAAAGCAAGCAATTTGACTTGCTTCTCAAGGAAGGAAAAAACATTTTTCCAGCAGTTCATCTTTTTTCATACTTTTTTCAGAGCTCTACACCGTATTTTCAAGTGGAAGAATGTTTGTATCTTTCCTTTGATATGAATGTCAGCTAGAAAGAGTCTTGAAATATGTCCAGTCTAGATCCAAGTGCCCTCATTTTGTTTAAAACTTCTTCATTTATTTGAAAGGCTATATTAGAGCCAGCATCTACTGGAAGTAGCCACCCTTTGGAGCACCTCTATGTAGGACAGAGTGGCTATCATAGTCTTTCAAAGTGCCATCTTCCCTCCCCTGATAATTCGGTTAAGTGACTGGATAGAAGGGAGGTGTGTGTATACTACTGGTACTTCATGAACAGTTTGAGGAATGTGCTTCTTTTTTTGCAGGTTTTGTGTTTATATTGACACATAAATTGTTCTATTCTTTGGCTGGTAGGCATCCTGACACATTTCTATCAAAATCACATACATTTTCATTTTTTATTTTTATTTATTTTTTTTTCTTTTTGTTCACTTAAAATCTTTGGCAATGACTGGTGTGGCTTTAACATATTAGAGAGAGTCAGGATTGTTACACATTGTAAGAGAATATTTTCATGCATAAAATACTATATATTTACATCTGAGGTTGGCCTCGTTTCTGCGAGTACATACTTTAATGGTCACGTGGAGGATGATACTGCAATTAGTCAATTCTGGAAATACTTAACTTTTAACTTCTGTCAAGACCTTGACTGTATACTGTTGCAAGAGGTACTTTTTAAGAAAAGTATTAGGGCTATCTTCTGCTGCAGGCAAAAACCTGAAACTAGGCCCAAAAGGTGTTACAGTGACAGCTGTGAAGGGATGCAGGACTTTTGCACAAGAAGCTCTCAGACAGTCTTGTAATAGTGCAAACAGGAACTGTCTTGAACAGGAACAAAAAGGTTACTACCCAAATTTCCTTTTTCTACAATCCGTACAACTCAAAGCCAAACAAAAAGAAGTTGGAACACTAGAAGGAACACCAAACTATGTCACCAATTGGTCAGTTTTCAGACCTCTACATCATGGGTCTGTCATGCATGGCTCCATTTGAGACTGGCTGAAAAGAATGTAAACTGCACCTTATCTTTGCGAGAAGGCCAAGAGGCAATTATCATTTACAGATTCAAACTCAAGTATTTTTTAGTTTCTCTCAAGAGGGACAGGGCTATATAGTCAAGCATCTTTCATACAGTCAGTTGGGTCACTGTTGAATTATCATTTAAAGGCAATAAGCAGTCACCCCAAAATTTTCTTTGAAAAATCAGCAGTCTATTTCGCTCTTCTTTGAAAAATCAGCAGTCTATTTCGCTCTTCTTTGAAAAATCAGCAAACTCTTGCAAATCTCCTCATATTGCAATACAAGCACCTCTGAAGACGTTTTGAACATAACTACTACAAACAATAAGTAAAGTAAGGCGAAATTCTCCTTGAATTCCACAATTCACTATCAAAAATATTGTCACATGATCAAAGTCGGCCATTCATGAACTAGAGTGACAGGATACACTCACTCAGTTTGGTGTGACTGCCTACTGCCTTTAAAGAAGTTAGATCTTGTATATCAATGTTTCTTTATGACAGCTGAATCTATTTCACTCCTACTTACCCCATCTATTATACCTGTGGTTTTTTGAATATTACGGCAGGGTTCCTGGCTATCCCATGTTAATTCCCAGGTCTTCCCGTCGGGTACCGGGTATTGATTTTGAAAGTTGAAACAAGTTCAAGCAGTCTTTTAGATAATTTAAAAATCTGTAGGTGTAACATCTGGCTCATTCTAGTAATATAGTTTTGTATGAGTATTCAGGAGGTGTAGTGCCTCTTCTAAACTTTGGAAGTTTCTGAAGTAACCATGATTGCCTTGCAAAGATCGTGATGTGGAGTGTTGCACAGTGTGATGCACAGTGTTAGCATTTCTTTTACTAGCCTTACGTAATTATCCCTTCATTTCTTGCCAGTTTAGTTTGGAAAGTGATACTGGTATTTTTCAAGAAGAGTTTAACTCCTAAAATAAATCCTGCAGGACATACCAATGTTACAACTCCCCTTGAAATGAAGGTTGAAAAAGCAAAAGACAGCATAAGACATATTTTTCAGTCCCTCTTTCGATGTCACAAATTTGCAAAGTAATATTGTGTTTATTCATGATATCAGTGTGTAATGGAAATAACACTAAATTGGTCAACATGTGATGGATTTTGCTGGGAATTGTGGCTATTTTCTAATTTTTAATGCTTTCTTCACCTAGGCCTACTGTCTCGTCCAACGTTTCCTGCAGAACTTTTAGTCTGGTTGACTGCAGTTTTCTTTGAATTCTCATTTCTTTCAAAACCACCAAAGAAAAGAATTGTGAAACAAACAATCTTTCTTAAGGAAAAAAAATAGGAGGAATTAAGAATAAATTTGTGATCTGCTGTAATTGGGTTATGCTACTTAATTGCTATTTCCTGTTTTCAATTGTATTTGCTTTTAAATGTTTGCTCACTCAAAGGTTCGGAGAAGCCAGGTCTCACTTTAATGGTGAGAAAACATAACCCAGTTTCGCAAAGATCTCCAATATTTACTTTCTATTCTTACACTTTTCCTTTTAAGAAAATTGCATGCTTCACCCACAGCCACACGGGCATAGCAAATTTTATTGACAGAAGCACGGGCGGACTGTTTCTGCCTGTGAGCTGCATCGATGGCAAATAATTAACCATTCGTGAAAATTGGGTCGTTTATTCATGAAGAACCACAGCTTTAACAGTCTGCATTACGCTGTCAGGAATAAATTGGGAAGCGGTAATGCAGTAAAAATGTGTGGTTGGTTATATGTGTGGACATGTTTGCTGGCCAGAACAAGTGCATGTTTAATGCATCATGTATGATTATAATTCATGTGGCTAATAGCAGCTACTGTTGACAAGTTACTGCAGGAAGGTTTGTTTTTGTTGTTTTTATTTTCAGTTACTGTAAGGATTAGTTGTAATATTGAAATCTTAATTTTTCAAGTCATTTCAAGAAATAATGTGATTGATGCCTGATTATCACACTGTTGGGGGGATTTTGCCCTGGCAGGCAGGAAATAAAAAGATTCGAAACTTTTAATGTATACTTTAATAACAATAACAATGAGATCAAACTTTGTAAAAATTTGTATGGAGATTGAGTAAACATCACTGTCTTCAAATTTCCTTGACATATTGGGTGGAATGCACATCACAGTCACTCATTATTTGTTTATTGTACAGTAGCTTGTGTAGTATACAAAAACCTTCATTTAGCAATTAGCAAAAATTTTTGTTAAGAAAAATGAAATATGCTGGTTTTGCCAATGATTTGCTCAGTACATGTGTACTAGTATTATAATTATAAAGTATTGAGGTATATAGTGTTGTAAAACTGACAGCAGTTTACTTCATTTTTGTGATTAAACAGGGAATTTTCCAAGTAGCATACTGTACAGTAGATTAAATCGAAAATGCAGTCACCCCAAATTGAATTACTGTACACCTGTGTGGCTCTTTTTAAATCATGTGACAACACTTTTCAAAACAACCCCTTTGTTTACCTTGGGAATGCCATTTTCATGTTCTGCAACATTATGAAAGGTACTTGCAAAAGAAGCAAGAGGGGATTTGAAACAGTTTCGTTCATCTGTCAAAGCATTAAAGGCAATAGGCAGTCACCCCAATCAGAGTTACTCTGTAGTATGCCCCATCACTCTAAGTTCATGAATGGCCTATTTTGATCACATGACAATGTTTTTGTCAGTGAATTGTGAAATTCAAGGAGAATTTCTCCTTGCTTTACCTATTGTTTGTAATAGTTATGTTCAAAACGTCTTTGGAGGTGTTTGTAATGCAATAAGAGGAGATTATTGCAAGCAATAAGAGGAGATTATTGCAAGAATTTGCTGCATTTTCAAAGCAAATTTTGGGGCGACTGCCTACTGCCTTTTCCCTTTAAGGTCTGGGGTGTCTTCTTATCCACTTGTTAAAGCAGTTTCTAGTGCTAACGATGAAATCTGAAGGCAGTATTCCATTAATTAACATATAATTTGAAGGGGTTTGTCAAAACTGATAGCTGTTTGTTTTAGTGGTTCATTTTCTTCTATATGGCTGAATAATTTTTAACTCTCTAAACTGAATCATCTCCGTAGGACTCACACCAACGTAACTGATCCCCCTTATTGCATGTCCTGATTAAAACACTGATATAATCATCAAATCACCTTAAATGAAAGGGTTATTTTTTGGTTCAAATAGATCCAGGTGTGAGAAATGCATACTAAACCACTTTCAGTTTAGCTGCTGTACGGTACTTAATTTCCCAATTTATCCTTCCCACACGCATGCAATTTATCAACTATCCATTAGTCAAGAAGTCTAAACCAAGTAATTGGTCAGTACAGTAGGTGGCTACATTCCATTGTTTAATTTTCTGTCCAATAAAAAACAGGGGAAGAAAAAATTTGGGAGAATTAGCAACACTTAAAATATCCACTGTCTTTCTTGAAGGTCGTTCAAAAATTCATTTCAAGAGTTTCTTTCTAGGTCAATAGAATGAGCGCGAGTACAGGAAAAAGTAAGAGGAAAAAAAAAAGGAAACTTGAAATAGATTTACACCTATTTAATCTTTAGAATGGCAAGGAGACGATTAATTGGAAAGAGACATTTAGGAAGATGTGATGTAAGTTAAGAGGTTTCAGAGACATAATTTCACCAAGCCTACATCTTAACCTACATCCTGGTATTGCATCTTCACGCTCTATTTTGCTTAAATGTGCTCTTCATCTCCCGCACAGGAAGTAGGACTCGGAAAAAAATCAGTCTTATTTCTAGAGGAGTTCTTGATCTGATTGTGTAGAGCTGAGATGTGGAGTTCACCTCTCTCACACTTGCAGCCACACACTTAGGTCGATTTTACAGATAGAGGGTGATTTGTAGGTCAGGGGAAAATAGGCCAAGAGGCTCTTAGGAGCCTGAAGCTCATAAATTAAACCTTAGGTGTTGGGTCCCCTGACTCTCATAAGTTAGAGGCTGTAACTGGCTATAAGAAGTGGGTTATTTATAGAGATTTATATGTGCTGCAACCTGCATTGCTTGTAAAGGAAACAGGGCTTGTATGCTGGGGGTCTCTTTGCAGTTACTTTGGGTTTGAAGTTAGTAAATAATAGCAGACTCTTCTCTGTGTTTAAACCTTGGATGATTTGTTTCTTCTGGGCATTTCCCTTTTGTTTTTTACAGTATGGAAGATTGCAAGGGTTGCAAGGGCTTTAAAGTAAGTGTAGTGCTGTGAGAAATGTCAAGTTCTTTTGTTGTAGTAAAAGTTTTAGCATTCAGTTGTTTAAACTTTATTGCTTTCAAACCAAAGACATCATTTTTCCTTTCAGAAGAAAAAAATTAATTGTGCATTTTTTATTTTATTTTTGACAGACTTTGAATTGAAAATTTTTCATCTAGTGAAGAGTTAAGACATCACATAAAAGTTGCACACACATTACACTAAATGAGGAGAAAATTTTATTGATATTTTCGTGAGACTTTTTAGAAAACTAATCCATTAACTTGCAATTTTTCATTTATCCTGACAGATTCTTCAAGTGCCTTGATCATTTTGGATTTTGGTGCAGAGCTGAGTGTGAAACTTGAGTTCATCCTGACATACAGTACCGCTTCAACTTATCGGTAACTACAGTACCTTTTCTATAAATGTGAATAAGAAAGAGAAGAAAAAAGTCTAGCACTTTTTTACATTTTGGAGAAACATCTGTTTTTTTTTCCCACCCAACCTCAGGCTAATTTAGATTGTCACAAATGGGTAAAAAACCATTATGTCAACTTACCCAAACTGATTGCACTTTGCAATTAGAGAGGGTGGAGGCAAAGATATCATTAGGGGCTAGGGGCTGTAAGGGTGGACTTGGCTTGGTGGTTTAAGTGTACTGTCTTATAAACCAGAGGTCCCTGGATCAAGTGGAGCCACTTGGAAATTTTCTGGGGACTAAAATTTGCTTGTTTGACAGAGTTATTCACAGTGATGAATGTTGAGGGGGTTTTCATTGGTGAATGGTGAAAATTGGTACCTGGTTGTTGGTCTCACGAAGTTGTCCAGTTCAGGAAGTCTTGCCCTGCTTGGTTCATCTGCCAAGTACTGGTACAAAGCAAGGATCCTCCACCCTTCCAAGCCTTTGGGAAAGTGGCTGAAGTGGCTACTCATGTCCATTGGATGTGGATGTTAAGTGACGGCCTGGGGAGCAGGATTGGGAGCTATAAGCGCACCCCTGCCTCGTTGCACTCTGAGCACTTAGTCACAAAGAGAAGGCAAATCTCGCTGGTGTTCATGACGATCCATGATCAATCAATCTGGTAACTTGATAACTAGGGACCTTGATGAGCCATTGTTGGTCCTGACCACAAATGCTAAACTTAAAACTTAACTTAAACCCATAATGTTGGCATCGGGCTATGGGGCCATGGGGCTGCAAGATAGCTTGTGGGTCCTTATTGCCTGCCTGTATCTACTTGTACCAGAAAATCTCAATAATCGCTTGTTGCTGTTGCTTGTACATGCAGCTATAGGTCCTGGCATTGGGTGGGCAAAGATGGTGCAGGGTTCCCTATTACAGGGGTGAGCTTCAAAATGCAAATTAACTTTTCAAACACAGGATAAGATAGTTGCAGGCTTCTGAGAGGAGGAGTGCCCTCCTCCACTCTGGGTAAAACCCCTGTGTGTGGGCAATTGGAGTGGAGACTTTGTCATCTTTTGTTTCTGATGTTGTGTAATGTTTTGGTTTCTGTCACACAGGGGTGAAAGTTTTCCACACACTTCTGGCCTTGTAAAATATCTCACCCCTTGTAGGGTTAAATTGTTATATCATAATGGTGGTAAGCCTTGCATAAAAGATGGAAGTCACATGAACAGGGTATATCCTCTTTGAAAGTATTTTTACTTGCTTCAGGGGGTTTGTGTGCCTTTAGACCCCTGCTGCAATGCTCTGTGCTTACATGATCCATTTCCAGACTTCTCTTCTGAGCCTTCTTTACAGGGTAAAGGTCCAGTAAATGCCAGAATTCTTTGTTTCAATAAAAGGTGGGGGAGGAACAGAATTGTAACCTCACAAATGGTACAGTAGAATTGGCTTGAGTGTACTACTGTTGGATTCAACGTACTCCTACCTCTTGGTCTCAAGTACTGTGTATTGACTTGCCACTTAACTCCAATACAGAACTTGACATATGTGTGCCCTATCAGAGGGCATTTCAAAGGTTACCCTGTGGTGACCTCCCAGCTCTAATGGTGATCTCCCAGGGGCCAGCCCTACATATTTGAGCTTTGTAATGGTTAAAGTTTTAGGAAGCTAGATTAGAAGGTAGGCTATAGGCCTATATGCTAAGCCTTCATACTATTAATTTTACAACGCACTAGGTCTGGTTGCTCTCTTTTAGGGCAAAATGCATTTGGTATAAACAGACTGAGGAAGTACCTGACATGTGAGAAATTAAAGGCTTCAGCCAAGGTCACTTTGCAGGGAAAAGTTTAGTGATATTTTGTCAGATAAAGGTCAAATCATATCTGACCTTGACCTTGATATTTTTAACCTAATTTTTGATTTTCATCTCATCACTGTCTGCCTCCTGCCAAGCATGGCAAGGTTTCACCCTACAAGTAACTGTCACTATGTAAAATTACCTTGGGATTTTGCTTCACAATTGTTTAGCTTGAGTGAACTTGATAAGGTGTTTTTAAGCATACTGTAGATGACACACTTGTCATTTGAAAAAGTGGACGGTACAGACTGTGGGGAAGGAATATAAAACTTTCTAGAGGGTAGACTTGTGACATAACTGGGGTACAACGATACTGTATGTATTTACATCAATGTTTAATCTTAAAAAGATAAAGGTGTCGGAAACTGATCTAAGCCAGGGGGGCAGGTGCTGAATGTTATTTCGGACTGCACTGAGTCCTGGGGGAAAGGGTGTCCTAAATTTTTAAACATATGAGGGTCCTCAGATGCAATTTGGTGCAATATATTGCACAAGTTTTAAGCAAAATTACTGCAAAGTTTCGACAGTTTTTAAAGGAGGAACAAATAAGTTGGTTTTGTCCTTGAATTTTTGAGGGGTTGGGGAAGGTGAGTGTGAAGGTGGGGTGGAAGCCTTGTCCACCCCACCACCAGCAAAGGGGCTTGGGGGAAGGCTTTAGCTTCCTATGCCTGTGAAATAAGATAAATATGGGGGAAAGTTCTTGATTTCATAGACGTGAGTAGTAAGGCCCTAATTTTTATACTTTGAGATAATAGCTTAAACATTCCAAGTTATAAAAATTTTCAAATCGTTTTTTATTTGGTGGTTTAAAAAATCTTTGAAGATGCACAGTACTTTCAGAACATAAATGTTGCTCATATGTAGAACTAACTTCATGGTAAACCAAGAACATAAAATAAATTGGACAATTCAGTCACAAAAACATCAAAGGAGCCTTTATACATTTCCTTTCATTTCAGGCATAAAAATACCCTACGTATCAAATTGTCACATGGTTCAGTGTTTTCAATTTTCTTAACCTTCCCAAAAGCTATTGGTGGAAGCTATTGCTTAAAGGTGGATCGCCTGACCTGTGCTTTTCTGTGAAATGTTACTTCAGAATTGCCTGAGCACCACAGGAGGTAGTCTTCTATATTTTGGTCAATTCAGACACAAAAGTATCAAATTGCCTCGTGATTAGGTTTTATTTCGTAACCTTCACCTCAAACTATTACTTGTCCATGACTGTCTGGAGTTGGATATCATCCAGCTGACCTGTGCTTTTCTCTCATGTATGTAGTATGATCTGTATGGTATGGGCATCAGAGGAGGTAGCCTACTATTTTTGTCTTTGAGCAGGAAGGAGGTGATATTATTGGGATGACTCCATTTATGGAGTATTGTGCAAATATATAAAGGGAAAATGCAGTCACCCCAAATAAAATTGGTATACCAGGGTATCCTTATTCATCAGTGGCTCTTTTGAATCATGTGACAATTTTGTAAGTGAATTTTTAATATTATGCAAAACACCCCGTCGTTTACTTTTAGATAATTCCTCTTCTATGTTCTGAAACATTATGAAAAATACTTGCAATAGAGATACAGTATAACAAGATGTATCACATTAAGTTCATCTTTCAAAGTTAAGTTTGGGGTGACTGTTTATTCCCTTTAAGGCAAACTCAAGGTATGACAAGGATGATGCCAATCTTAATATTCTATTGCAGGCATCTGTGGTAGTGTATTAGAGCTAGACTGCCTTGCTGCAAAAGTGTCTGTCGTTGTTTTCACCCATCAACAGTTCTAATATTTCACCTGTCGTTATGAAAATATTTTCCAGATTACTGTTAAGCCAACAAACTAATCTTGCTCCCTGAAATAAACTTCTCAGATTTACAGGAAGACCTTTGCTCTAATTTATTATCCAGCCTTAATCCTAAAAATGTGCCAGAATTATGTCAAGTGCTGGAGATGGAGAAAAGTGCTGAAATAGCTTTTAAGAGAATTTGCTGTCGGTCTATAAATGTTGCAGGATTCTGTCTTACTGCAGGATGAAACAGACTATTAGTTCATAAGAAGAGGCATGACAACAATTTTGTGCGTGGGTTGAAATATCTTGTGCGAAATTCATTTAAAATTCACAGGTACCATAGCCTAAAGAAAGTATCCAACTTATAATTGGAATTAACAAGGAACACAACACATTGTACAAGTTCACACTTGAACAAAGTGGCAAGTGCTGCCAGGTGGGGGTGGGGGGGGGGTGGGGTGGGGGATGGGGTTGAAGTAGGGGTTTTCAAAGCTTCCCCTCATACCCCCTGTCAGTCCCCTTTCATACATAGGTACACAGTTTACAGGAGCAATGCACACTCACAAGTTTTGCACCCCCAACATTTATGCCTTCTCCTGCTTGCCTTGCCCCCCTCTCCCATCTGCACCCCACTAAGAGGCAATAGGCAGTCACCCCAAAAGTGCTTTGAAAAGTCAGCAAACTCTTGCAAATCTCTTATTTGACTTACAAGCTCTCTGAGGATGTTTTTGAACATAATTATTATAAACAAAAGGTTACGCAAGGAGTTATTCTCTATGAATTTAACATTTCAGTTACGAAAACGACACGTAATCGAAACAAGCCATTCATGAATTAGGATGACAGGGGGTATACTAACTCTGGTTGGGGTGACTGCATTTTCCCTTTAAATCCCAGTGGTGCCACTGAAACATACAGTTCACCACATGATTACACCCTTAAATGCCCTCAGCTTTGTTATTTGTCCCTTAACTTAACATGCACAGGAAATGTAAATATTCACTGGGGCCATGCAGCTACTGTATTCATTTAGTTCACAGGTCAATTCAGGAATGTGACATTAATGATAATTTAACAAAATTATACATTACTGTTCAAATTAACTTGCCTTTTTGTCAGATTTTCAAATTATCATCTGCTTTAATATTGCATTAAAGGCAATAGGGAGTTGCCCCAAAATTGCTTTGAAAAATCAGCAAACTCTTGAAAATTTCCTCTTATTTGCCTTACAAGTACCTCTGAAGCTGTTTTTGAATATATAACTACATATTACAAACAAAAGGTAAAGCAAGGATTTATCCTCTATAAATATGACAAATAAGAATCAGAAATATTGTCACTTGATTGAAAAGTGCCATTCCTGAATTAGTATGACAGGATATGCTAATTCAAATGGGGGGGGGGGGCTGCTTTTTGCCTCTAATTTGTTCTGTATACATGTGAGTCTCAAAACACGAAGAGTGAAGTAACCATTTAATACACATGAAATAAAATGTTTTGATACTAGTACTATACACTGTACAGTACTGTACAACAGATTTTACAAAATTACAGTATCTTACAGTCTTTGTTCTCTTTTTAATAGACGAGTACGTTTGTCGAAAATGCAAGCCTGTACCCAGTGTGGAAAGAGGAGGGGAGGGGGCATGGGGTTTCCCCCAAGGAAAATTTTTCTTTCCTGGAAAATAAATTACCATTGCCTGCATGCATTTTTGGTATATCTTACCCCCGAAAAATGTTTGCCCCCCTTGGAAGCTCTCTGGCCCCCTCTTTAGTACCTTGTCTGGTCACAGGCATGCTAAAATGTGTAATCCATTATCTAGATAAAAATGGTACAAGTAAACCCTAAATTATGCATCAGAGAATGTATTAGCTTATTTACAGGAAAATATGTGAACTGCTTATAGAGTGATTGTCATTGTTGACAAAAGGTCACAAAACAGAGAAAGCAGATACCAAAACTGACAAATGTCTGACATAAATACAGTAAAAAAAAAAAGTGTATAAAGGGTTTCATCTTCGGTATTACAGAAAGAACATAATTGGCAAGACAATTTTACTAAGTGAAGTAATTGTCTAAGTACTCCAAGAGATTTCAGTATTATAACATAGCTGCAAATTGATGGCGTTATATGAAGACTTTCTTCAAGTCTGCTCTGGTGAGAATGAAATTATGCGAAATATACCTATAGACTTACGAACAATTGTTCCCTCTTAACAGTATCTTTTCAATGTTTTGTTAGAAGACTAATTTAGAGCGTATTTAGATCACACCACTTGTAAGCAAATAGTAGGCCTATACCCAGGTGCTGTCTACCCTGGCAGAACGTGTGCAGTGCATCCTTGAGACATCTTTTAACATTTTATTTTGACTGCTTCGTGTGACAATTAAATCATTCATTTTTCTTTCGCATTACATGCGTGTTATTTTGTGGCTGATATATCCTGCTTATGCAGCCAGATCTAATGTTGTTACCGTGTTGATCACAACCCGTTCCAAAGCCTCACAGCCTTTGAAGCATTGATATTTGAGTTTGCTGTTAGGAAAAATTCACCTGGTAAGAATTTTCTGACGACGTTGTTCTCCTCTCGGTTGTCAATTAGTGAAACAGAGTGACAGACTGAGTTGCAGTCAGCCTTGGAATAGAATCACCTGCATATGTAGGCTGTGGTTTACTAACACACTACATGAAACTGGGAATGAGGACAAGCTTGAACTGCGAGACTTTTGTGATGTGGGCCATTCTACTGACTGTTTGACCTTCACTGTTTTCATTACCTCAATACCTGCTGTGCGATTCTAGGGAGTAAAGAACTAGTTATTAACGTTATTTTGGTGGAAACATTTGGAATTCTTTGACTGTTGCAATGTGGTTTTGATGTTTGTAAGGTTTTGCAAGGGTCAGGACAGAATTGAATGATGAAACAACATGATTGAGAAACATTGTAAATGTCTGTCTCATTCAGTAAACTAAATAGAGTATGGTGTGTAGTCAAGGGGATACTGCACCACTTAACAAGGGGTCTGATAATCTGCGTCGCCCCTCCTTACCTCCTATTTACACATGTAAGTAGGAGGTATGTATTGTAGCTTGTAGATTCCCAAACCAGGGATTTTGGGGGAGTTTCAGCTTTTAAGCTGTTTCAGATATCCAAAATTTTGTATGACTGCAAATTATTGGTTTTTATAATTATGGATCTCTCAATAGAATGCATAACTAGAGACACTGCAATAACAAGAAATTGCAGATATGCAGCATAAATGTATTACAAAGTTATAGAAAATCACGTTGTGGCACAAAGTCTTTGTAAAGCAAACCTTTTTTTAATAACCAGTCTTATTATAAGTAGTTGTTTCTCTTTTCTTGATTCATGTTCATTTGTTTACTGT